>CM031622.1:36929818-36941187 GCA_018398815.1 Conus ventricosus | reverse complement strand
CCAATTTTACATGCATGCTGGTGGCCAACGTGTCCATTGTGACCATCTCTGTCATACGTATTATTCAGGTTCTGTTGATGACTACGATGATGGGGGTTGAAAACGTAATCCTGCCTAGAAAAGTTGCTGCGACGTTCGTCTGGCGGCGGTCTGCGATTTTGGATATCGCGCGCATTGTACTGACCTTGACTGGGTCCGCGTCATGTAGCATCAGCGTAGCTGCCTCTGTTCACAGTAGGGTTTTGGAATGGACCTGCTACAACCAGCTTGTTCCCTTTATAGAATGCTCGTATTCCTTCAGCTCGGTAGTCTTTGATGATCTGCTGTTGTCTTGTTGTCAAGTCTCCTGCCACTCTTATCCCCTTCTTTCGCAGCCCCTCTCGTCCCTTTGTCAGTACACTCATTTTATCTGACCATCTCGCGAACTTTGCAATGACAGGCTGTGGTTTAGAAAAGTCACTGCTTCGGCCAAGACGATGGGCACGTACAATGTCCTCAGAGGACCACGTTTTCCATGGCACAGTGTCTTGAAGTATACTAATAACTTTCTTTGCACACTCTTCATAATTTTCATGAGATGATTGCGGCATATTAACGAACTTGAGGTTGTCTCTTCTTGAGAAAGATTCTAGCGTGTCAATTTTGTCACAGAATTCACTGGATATCTTTTTAAGCCTGTCTTCCACATCCGAATTGACTTGCTTTGTTTTTCCAACATGAAGCAAAGACGATCTTCAAGATTTGCTGTTTTGGCTTGTAGGTGCTGTAGCTGTGTTTTTATCACTCCCAGCATGTTGTCTACTTTTGATAACAAATCCTTGCCAAGTGAATTGAAACGTGTTTCGAGTTGCTGACACAAAACGGGTTTTAACTTTGTCTCATGTTGATGCAGTAAATCGCTCAATGTTTTTTTCCAGTTGAGAGTCAGGACCAGGGTTTGTCTCAATGTCGTTTGCGCACATCAGCAGTTGGAACAGTATGACAGTGAGGAAAATGCACTGCGTCTGAGCTCTTCTCGCTCGATTTGCGTTGACACACATGGCCATGGCGAGCTTTGCGCGTTTTCCCATAAACTGAATGTACACTGCGGCAAAACGACCACAGATAGCTCTGAAATAATTTGCCTCCAAAGGCATGATCACCTCGACTATTACCTGGTAGAGTAAATGAGCGTGTAATTAAACGCAGGACTTCATTAATTAACGAAAACAATTAATGAAACGCTCCGACCAAAAGAACACGTCCTTCTTCTACCTCTGACGAGTGTTCACCCCAGAGAGAGAGGAGAGAGAGAGAGAGAGCAACGCGACCAACGTCAATTTTCAACATTGTGCACAAAACTACAAGAAAAAAAAATGTAACTGAGACATCTTTGGCCAAGTCAATAAAAGACAAACAAACAAAAACCCCAGCGCAATTAATTCCAAACAAACATATTTCATTCCACGCCTCTCCATCCGCATCTTCTCCCCTGTCCTCTTGCTCTTCCACAAACACATCAATTCATAGGGGTGCGCGAAAATGGCGACCCATGCGCCCCACCACAACGCGAACACAAACACACAAAAACACGAGCCAGCGCGCAGGCACACACACACACACACACACACACACACACACACACACACACACACACACACACACAATACACACACGCACACGCACGCACGCACGCACACGCACTAACGCACGCACGCAAACACACACACGTACGTGCGCGCACGCGCGCGCGTTTATCCTCACAGTGAGCCCGTACAGAGTGTTAAGCCGCCCGGTGGCACATCACCGCTTGCTCTTTGGTCGTGTCTCGGCAGTATGATTTTGAATTGATTGGGCTTTATGACGTAAAAAAGGAAGAATTGTTACCTATTTTCTTTTTCTTCGAGCTTATCTTATGTGCATCAATATTTTTCTTTAACGGGCCTGATATACTGGGACTATTTTTTTCCATAGGCTTAAAAAAAAGATCTGGCATTTTTCAACAACAGAATACTGTTCCGGCAATATTTTTAAGCGAAAAAATGAAGACTTCAAATGTGTATTAAGTTCCTTGTATGTAATAGAAGAAGTTGGTCTTCTGATGAACATAGTCTCATCTTTCTTTGATTTGTGATGTCAGAAGTGAGGCTCGACGATAAATTGTTCTCTGAGAATGGCTTACAGATGCCTGTGCTTAGTCAAAAGATCTCATGACAACAAGGCTTCCAAAACCCATAGGATACAATGGCAGTTCAAAAACATTTATTTTTCCATACGTTGTGCACATTTTGGATTCGGATATTTCAGAATGACGAAAATCAGAAAATAAAATAATTCTGGTTTTAGCAACAACTCTGTTAATATAATTTAACGTGAAAATGATGATTGACAAAAAGGAGAAGAACGTGAAAGTTATGAATAACCGACGGGAGATGAACGAGAACATCGTGAAAATGAAGAATGACTGATGATAGAAGAACGTGAACATGACAAATAACTGGTGGGAGAAGAATGAGGAAACGATGAATGACTGACTGGAAAAGAATGTGAAAAGGATCAATGAATGACCAGAGAATAGTTCTAAAATTGTAAGTGACTAACTAAAGAAGAACCTGAAAACGAAGAATGTCTGACTAAGAAGAACGTGGAGGCGATGAATGACTGACGTCAGAGGAACGTGAAAATGACTGACTGACTGGGGGAGAATGTGAACACAATACATGACAGAGAGAACTAGAGAGTGAATAATTATGATAGTGGATAAACGGGACGTGAAGAGAACGTGAGAATGATAAGAAAAGGGAACATGATGAATAAATGACGGGAAAAGGAGAGGAAGATGAAAGTGGGATGGGAGAAGAACGAAAAGATGATGATAAATTGTTCGGACGAGATAATAAAAACGTAAGAAGAACGTATAATGGACGGCATGAAAACAGAACGTAAGAATACTGAAGGAAGTATACAGAGGCGTGAACGTGAAAGATGGATAACAGACAATTATACACGACAGGCGGGATTAGAAGAGGAGAAAGTGAAAAGAATGTGCGGTGGGCAGAACTTGTAGCATGAGAAGGATTCAGGAGAGGCAAGAGGCCAAATCAGCATAAGAATGATAGACTGCATGAAAACAGAACAGCGAGAGAATGATCCAGTGATGGACAAACTGGGGAAAAATGAAACGAGAGAACAATATTTTTCACGAGGTGAAAAGAAGAAAAGGGGAAAAGGATGAACAGTGGACGGAAGAAGAAAAGAGGAAGAGAGAAAAGAGCGTCAGGATGATGGACTACATAAAAAGTAAGATATTGTCAGAAGATTTCAATAAAGGAAGAAACAGATGAAGTGATGACGACAATGATGACAGACAGACGCAGTGTGGAGACAGGAAAACACAAAATGGGCAAGATGAATAGAGAAGAACGTGACGATGATGTACACAGAAGAACGTGGCGATGATGTACACAGAAGAACGTGGCGATGATGTACAATGGATGGGAGAGGAACGTGAGAAATTCCAGGGAGTAGCGAATGACAGACGCGATTAGAAGAATGAAAAGATGTCACGGGAAGGAATGATTTACGAAGAACAAGAACATGAGAACGTAAATATGACGAAGGAGGAAAGGAAGGAATATGATTACAGACACAATGAAAACGAAAAAACCGTGATGGTTATGACTAAATGACAAGAACGAAAACACGGTAAATTATCAACAGGATCAGAACACGATAAGTTTAAAGGGATTGAGAAAAGAGCACGAGAAAGACGAAAGAGGGACAACAGGGGAAGGAAAAGGGGTGAATAACGAACGGAAGAAAACTGAAGAATGGTGCAAGACAGGAGAAAAAAAACACACACGTGAGAATGATGGAACAGATGGGCGAAGAAGGTGAAAATGATGAACAAGTGATAGGATACTAACGTGAAAGGAATGAAGAGTGGTTCGGACGAGACGGCAAGAAACTGAGGATGCCGCATTGGGCCCCGACTGGAAGAAAATAGGCCAAGGCGAAAATGATGAAAGGATGGACGACAGGACATGAAATGAATAATGATCGAGATGAATTAAAGCGTCAGAATCATGAATGAGGGGTGGGATGAAAAGAGAAAGTGATATCTATAAACGAGAGGTGAAAAGAAGAATGTGAGAATGATAACTGCTGCATGAAAGGTGACACGGACAGACAGTGGATGGGAAAATAATGTGAGAACGACGAAGGACAGGATAACAAGGAAAAGAAGAGCGTAGAGTGAGACCAACGGCCAGAATAAAAGTTTGAGAAACATGGGAACGATGAGTTTTACAAACAAGAGAAAAGGAGAAGGTGAGAATGATGAATCGGAAGCTAGGTGAGAAAAAAGGAGATAAGAGAGAAGAACGTGGGAATCCTGGTGTACATGGAAATCGGACATCGTCAGAGTAATCCAAAGATGTTACGGAATGAGAAAGGAACATCGTCAGAGTAATCCAAAGATGTTACGGAATGAGAAAGAAACGAGAGGAAAACAAATACCGGACGCGACCAGAAAGAAAGATCGAGAGAATGACGAATGATAGGGGACAGAAGGTGAGAATGGTGAACGATGAACGTGATGAAGAGGAAACGCCAAAATGATGACATTTGGACGGAGGGAAACTCGAAAATGAACATTAAATTTGCGGCAAAGTTGTGAATGATGAATACTGGACAGGGAAAACGTGAGAATAAAGTATTTTGAAGGGGGTAGGGGTGGGATGGGGGGGGGGGGGGGACATGAGAATGATGAATGTTGGTTGGAGAAAAACGTGAGAGTAACAAATGTTTGACCAGGGGAATTGCAAGAATGATAAATGTTTGACTGGGGAAATGGTGAAAAGAATGGATGTTGGATGGAGGAAACGCGAAAATGAAAACATTTTAGAGTTGCTGAAAGCGTGAGAATGATGAATGTTGGTGTGGCGGAAAACGTGAGAATGATGAATGTAGGAGTGGCGGAAACGTGAGAATGATGAATGTTGGAGTGGCGGAAAACGTGAAAACGAAACAGTTTGGAGTGTCGAAAACGTGAGAATGATGAATGTTGGAGTGGCGGAAAATGTGAGAATGATGAATGTTGGAGTGGCGGAAAACGTGAGAATGATGAATGTTGGAGTGGCGGAAAACGTGAGAATGATGAATGTTGGAGTGGCGGAAAACGTGAGAATGATGAATGTTGGAGAGGGAGGAAACATAGGAATGATAAATGTAGGATCGGGGAAAAACTTGAAAATGATGAATGTTGAGGTGGAGGGGATATGAGAATGATGAATGTTTGAACAGGAGAAAACATAAATGTTGAATAGGCGGGTGGAGGAGTGGGGAATAATGGTAGACTCAGGAAAATGTAAAAATAATGAAAACTGTACTGCACGAAAAGGTGAGAGGGATGAATGATGGAATAGGGCAAATCACGGGAGAGTACATGTGTGTGCATGCGTGCGTGCGTGCGTGCGTTCGTGCGTGTGTGTGTGTAGGAAAGGGGAAGGAGATGGAATTTAGAATGATGAATATTGGACCTGGGGGGGGGGGGGGGGGGGGATGACCAATATTGGACAAAGGAACAGATGAGAAAAAATACGTTGACCTGGGGGTTAACGTGAAAATGTGAAATGTTCGACTGGGGAAAAGGGGAACAATGATGAATTTTGGACTGGGGAAAAGGAAAGAATGATGAATGTTGGACAGGGGGGGAAAGGGAACAATGATGAATGTTGGACAGGGGGGGGGGGAAGGAAACAATGATGAATGTTGGACAGGGGGGGTTAAGGGAACAATGATGAATGTTGGACAGGGGGGGAAAGGGAACAATGATGAATGTTGGACAGGGGGGGAAAGGGAACAATGATGAATGTTGGACAGGGGGGGAAAGGGAACAATGATGAATGTTGGACAGGGGGGAAAGGGAAACAATGATGAATGTTGGACAGGGGGGAAAGGGAACAATGATGAATGTTGGACAGGGGGGGAAAGGGAACAATGATGAATGTTGGACAGGGGGGGAAGGGAACAATGATGAATGTTGGGACAGGGGGGGAAAGGGAACAATGATGAATGTTGGACAGGGGGGGAAAGGGAACAATGATGAATGTTGGACAGGGGGGAAAGGGAACAATGATGAATGTTGGACAGGGGGGAAAGGGAACAATGATGAATGTTGGACAGGGGGGGGGGGGGAAAGGGAACAATGATGAATGTTGGACAGGGGGGGGAAGGGAACAATGATGAATGTTGGACAGGGGGGAAAGGGAAGAATGATGAATGTTGGACAGGGGGGAAAAGGAAGAATGATGAATGTTGGACAGGGGGGGGGGGGGGGGGGAAGGGAACAATGATGAATGTTGGACTGGGGGGAAAGGGAAGAATGATGAATGTTGGACAGGGGGGAAAAGGAAGAATGATGAATGTTGGACTGGGGAAAAGGGGAACAATGATGAATGTTGGACTGGGGAAAAGGGGAACAATGATGAATGTTGGACTGGGGAAAAGGGGAACAATGATGAATGTTGGACTGGGGAAAAGGGAACAATGATGAATGTTGGACTGGGGAAAAGGGGAACAATGATGAATGTTGGACTGGGGAAAAGGAAAGAATGATGAATGTTGGACTGGG
Organism: Conus ventricosus; assembly: GCA_018398815.1. Lineage (NCBI taxonomy): Eukaryota > Metazoa > Mollusca > Gastropoda > Neogastropoda > Conidae > Conus > Conus ventricosus. The sequence continues at coordinate 36,934,574 of CM031622.1, read as the reverse complement.
GAAAAGGGAACAATGATGAATGTTGGACTGGGGAAAAGGGGAACAATGATGAATGTTGGACTGGGGAAAAGGGGAACAATGATGAATGTTGGACTGGGGAAAAGGGAACAATGATGAATGTTGGACTGGGGAAAAGGGGAACAATGATGAATGTTGGACTGGGGAAAAGGAAAGAATGATGAATGTTGGACTGGGGAAAAGGGAAGAATGATGAATGTTGGACTGGGGAAAAAAGGAAAGAATGATGAATGTTGGACTGGGGAAAAAGGGAACAATGATGAATGTTGGACTGGGGAAAAATAGAAAGAATGATGAATGTTGGACTGGGAAAAGGGGAATAATGATGAATGTTGGACTGGGGAAAAAGGAAAGAATGATGAATGTTGGACTGGGGAAAAAGGGAACAATGATGAATGTTGGACTGGGGAAAAAGGAAAGAATGATGAATGTTGGACTGGGGAAAAATGGAAAGAATGATGAATGTTGGACTGGGGAAAAGGGGAACAATGATGAATGTTGGACTGGGGGAAAAAAGGGAACAATGATGAATGTTGGACTGGGGAAAAAGGAAAGAATGATGAATGTTGGACAGGGGGGGAAAGGGAACAATGATCAATGTTGGGCTTGGGAAAAAGGAAGAATGATGAATGGGACAGGGGGGAAAGGGAAGAATGATGAATTGGACTGGGAAAAGGAAAGAATGATGAATGTTGGACTGGGGAAAAGGGAATGATGATGAATGCTGGACTGGGGAAAAAGGGAACAATGATGAATGTTCGACTGGGGAAAAAGGGAACAATGATGAATGTTGGACAGGGGGAAAAGGGGAACAATGATGAATGTTGGACTGGGGAAAAGGAAAGAATGATGAATGTTGGACTGGGAAAAGGAAAGAATGATGAATGTTGGACTGGGGAAAAAAGGAACAATGATGAATGTTGGACTGGGGAAAAAGGAAAACAATGATGAATGTTGGACTGGGGAAAAAAGGAACAATGATGAATGTTGGACTGGGGAAAAAGGAAACAATGATGAATGTTGGACAGGGGGAAAAGGGAAGAATCATGAACTGGGGGAACTTCACGCGAGAATGTAAAATGCGAGAATGATGAATGTTGGACTGGGGGAAAAGAGAAGAATGATGAATGTTGGACTGTGGAAAAGAGAAGAATGATGAATGTTGGACTGGAGAAAAAGGGAACAATGATGAATGTTGGACTGGGGAAAAAGGGAAGAATTAGGTATGTTGGACTGGGGGGAAAGAGCAGAGTGATGAACTGGGGGAACTTCACGCGGGAAGGTGAAATGCGAGAATGGTGAAATGCGAGAATGGTGAAATGCGAGAATGGTGAAATGGTGAAATGCGAGAATGGTGAAATGGTGAAATGCGAGAATGGTGAAATGGTGAAATGCGAGAATGGTGAATGCTGGACGGGAGGAAACCGAGAGAATGATGAATGTTGGATGGAGTGGAGCGGGGGGGGGGGGGGGGGGGGGGGAGAGAATAACGCAAGAAAGATGAATAACAGATAGAAGGGTGGTACGACGCTGACGAACGAAGGACGGATGAGCAAAACGAAGGAAAGAGAAGAGCGTGCGAATGCTGGCCGTAATGAAAACAGGATGGCGACAGAGTATACAGTGGGCACAATCAGCACAGAGTGAGACGGTATGAGAAGCTTGGAACGCATGAATAATGAATGGTGAAAACGACGAGAACGAAGAGAACATGAAAAATGCTGAGTGTAGGACGGGGGCAGAACATGACGGCAGTAACTGAAGAACAAGATGAGGCGAGAGAACATCGGAATGATAACACACAGACAGAACGGTAACTGGAACGTGAGACGGACGAATGGTGGACGAGGTGAAGAAAAGAAGAGCGAAGATCGATGGATGTGAGAAGACAACGTGAAACTGATGAACGATGCTCCGTTGGAGGAAAGGACTTTCAGAGAATGAATGATGGATGGGAGAAGACAACGTGAAACTGATGAACGATGCTCCGTTGGAGGAAAGGACTTTCAGGGAATGAATGATGGATGGGAGAAGACAACGTGAAACTGATGAACGATGCTCCGTTGGAGGAAAGGACTTTCAGGGAATGAATGATGGATGGGAGAAGATCATAAAGATGATAAACGGCAGACGAGGAGGAAGGAGGGCACTGAAATGAGCCGAATACAGCACTCCATCCACGGTTCAATGCCGCCGAACGAGAAGTAATGGGGGTAGCAATGGATCAGACATGAACCATATCAGAGCTATCAGCATTTATAACACAACACCAGTTTACCAGTTTGACCAATACCAGTCGTCAGGTTGACAATCGAAACACGCATGGATATTTATTTTTTTAAATCAACGTGATTCAACATGGCTGCTTCAGGAACCCCACCCCCACCGTTTCCCATCAATACCCTTACCCACCCCATCAATACCCTTACCCACCCCATCAATACCCTTACCCACCCCACCAATACCCTTACCCACCCCATCAATACCCTTACCCACCCCATCAATACCCTTACCCACCCCATCAATACCCTTACCCACCCCACCAATACCCTTACCCACCCCATCAATACCCTTGCCCATCCATCAATACCCTTACCCACCCCACCAATACCCTTACCCACCCCACCAATACCCTTCCCCACCCCGCCAATACCCTTACCCACCCATCAATGCCCTTACCCACCCCATCCAATACCCTTACCCACCCCATCCATGCCCTTACCCACCCCATCCATGCCCTTACCCACCCCATCCATGCCCTTACCCACCCCATCCATGCCCTTACCCACCCCATCGATGCCCTTACCCACCCCATCGATGCCCTTACCCACCCCATCGATGCCCTTACCCACCCCATCGATGCCCTTACCCACCCCATCGATGCCCTTACCCACCCCATCGATACCCTTACCCACCCCACCGATACCCTTACCCACCCCACCGATACCCTTACCCACCCCATCGATACCCTTACCCACCCCATCGATGCCCTTACCCACCCCATCGATGCCCTTACCCACCCCATCGATGCCCTTACCCACCCCATCGATGCCCTTACCCACCCCATCGATGCCCTTACCCGCCCCATCAATGCCCTTACCCGCCCCATCAATACCCTTACCCGCCCCATCAATACCCTTACCCGCCCACCAATACCCTTACCCGCCCCACCAAAAACCCTTACCCACCCCACCAATACCCTTACCCACCCCACCAATACCCTTACCCACCCCACCAATACCCTTACCCACCCCATCAATACCCTTACCCACCCTATCAATACCCTTACCCACCCTATCAATACCCTTGCTCACCCCATCAATACCCTTACCCACCCCACCAATACCCTTACCCACCCCATCAATACCCTTACCCACCCCATCAATACCCTTACCCACCCCAAACAGTAAGCTCAGGGTACAGTAAGCACCTAGGCCTTTGTTGGACGAATTTACATATGCTTGGGGCTTCATCTATTGGTGTTGTGATGGTATTGGTGTAGTGTTACACAAACCCTCTGCCATCCTTCTCTTTCCCTCCACCCTCCCATCCTCTCTCTCTCTCTCTCTCTCTCTCTCTCTCTCTCTCTCTGCACAAACCGGGCCTTCCTGTTCCAGCTATCCCGTCTGCGCTACCACCTTGGCGAGTGTCGACGCTCAGCCTGAACATGACCTCACACCGAACCTGGCTCGGGTGTCACTTCTCTGCTCCGGGTCTGTATTGAGTCAGCTGTAATTCTAGTTTGACGGACGCGCAAAAATTCTCAGCGACGAAATGTTGTTGGATACTACCAGTGGCATCACAAAATCAATCGCAGCACTGATGAATTGTTGAATAGTATGAGTGGTATCACAAGCAAAGTATTTCACAGAAGGGCCACGAAATAACTTTGACCTGCAACCTTAGTTACACACAGGACGTGTTAACAACATAAAGCCTGAAGGACTCAGAAACAAAGGCTAAACGTGGTCACTGTAAAAGGAAAGAAAAACATGCGGTGCTGACCACCTCCAGACAGGAAACGGTGGATCATGGGATGCTCATATGGCAGCCTGTCTGTACGGGGAGCTAAACGGAAATCAACCCTTCTCACAAGAAGTGAACATGGCACATGGAACGTACAAACGGAGAAAACGGTCAGGACACTGTGTGTGTGTGTGTGTGTGTGTGTGTGTGTGTGTGTGTGTGTGTGTGTGTGTGTGTGTGTGTGTGTGTGTGATGAATTTCAGTTTAAAGAGGAAAGCGTCTTTTACAAACGTTAATGAACAGCTCCAGACATCATCGGACTTTGGATGGCTGGACACAAACGACGCAAGGTCTTACCAGGCCCAGCTCGTCTGAATAAGTGTGAAAACAACAAAGTCTTACCAGACCCAGCTCGTCTAAATATGTGGTGAAAAACAACTAGTCTTACCAGACCCAGCTCGTCTGAATATGTGGTGAAAAACAACTAGTCTTACCAGACCCACCTCGTCTGAATATGTGGTGAAAAACGACAACAACAACGTCTTGGCATACGGGCTCCACAATCACCAAGAGAAGAGTGTTCGTGAGGAAAAATGAATTACTCAAACCTGAAAGCATTCTCAGAAACAAAACTAAACTGGCAATATCGGAGACGGGCATGGACACTGTCTGTTTCAGCACAGCTCGAACAGACCACAGAGAGCATTTCCAGGCTGTCAACGCCTATCCCCCAAAAAGCAAGTAAAATGCAAGCATATAAACAGGTAAAACT
>CM031622.1:36900655-36915655 GCA_018398815.1 Conus ventricosus | reverse complement strand
CCACTGAAATCGGCAAAGTAAGTTCCAAGGAAGCTCTATCTACAGGCACACATGTGCGTGCATACAACACACACACACACACACACACACACACACACACACACACACACACACACACACACACGACACGAAACAGCGTAGTACAACACAGTACACACACGAACATATGCTCGCGCGCCAAACACACACACACACACACACACACTCACTCTCTCTCTCTTTCTCTCTCTCTCTCTCTTCTCTCTCTCTCACACACACACACACACACACCACACACACACACACACCCCCACACACACACACACACACACGCACGCGCGCGCGCGAACATACACACACATACACAGCGCGCGCGCACACACACACATACACACACACACGTACATACACACACATACACAGCGCGCGCGCACGCACTCAAACACGCGCACCCGCACACACACCACATACACGCGCGCGCGCGCACGCACACACACACACACACACACACACACACACACACACACACACACACACACACACACAACACATACTGAGCCCTGCCTCTGTCTGATATCACTAATGTCGACATACGTTAAATGGAGTAAGAAACAACAACAACCATAATAACAAACCCCTCCACACACACACACACACATAAACGCGCCAAACACACACACACACACACACACGCGCGCGCGCGCGCACACACACGCACCAGGGCATGCGAACATACACACACGCCCCCAACCGGCCCCCAACCGTGCCCCAACCGTCCCCCCCACCTTCCCCTGCGTGCGCGTGCACACACACACACACACACACACACACACACACACACACAACACGCATATGCGTGCGCAAGCGCGCGGGCGCGCACACACGCACACACACGTGCGCGCGCACACACGCACGCACGCACGTACGCACACGCACACACACTAACACACACACACACACCACACACACACACGTACGTTTGTCGTTTTCTCGGATCATAATTTCGCTAATATATAAGATCAAACTAAACGCTTTTAAGACAAAGTTTTGCAAAAATATAACATGCCTTTGTGGTGAAATGATAACAAATTCCCACATACTGTTCCACTGCAAGCAATTAAAACCTTATCTACCACCTTTACATAATTGTTCTCTGGATACAGTTGTAACCGATTTATCACTAATGTGTAAAATTGCTGTTCATTGCATCGAAGTCCTATCTTTTCTGTTTTATAAAATGGGAACTGGTGTTTTAGTAACTTCTTTGTTATGACCGGTTATTCTTCGATGTTTTATGGTTAGTCATCCATTTTTTGCTGTTGCTGTTAATGTTATTCTTATAGATTAGGTTCGTCTATATCACAATGTGTATAGACGTTAAATTGAAGACCTAACACACGTACGTACGTAGGTACACACGCACACACTCACCCGCACACACACACACAGACACACACACACGCGCGCGCGCGTGCGTGCGCGCGCGCTCGACACACGAACGCGCATGCATGTCTAAATATGGATAGACATTAAATCAAAGAAATAACGAGAAAAAACAACTGCACACACCGCGCGAGCACGCGCACGCACGCCACACACACACACACACACACCACACACACACACACACACAAAGTGAGAGTTTTGATCTATCTAATGTAGATAAATGATAAATTCAAGAAATAACACGACACAACAACATCAACAACAACAACAACACACACACACACACACACACACACACACACACACACACACACACACACACACACACACACTAAAGGGCTTCAGATTGTTTTTCTCCAATCTCCCCCCCCCCCCTTTCCCTCTTTTTTCACCTCCACACTATCCAACAGCCCCTTTCCTCTCCAACCTTATCCCCACTTACACCCTCCACCACGGTATGTGTGTGTGTTTGTACGGGGGGTGGGGGTGGGGGGAGGGAGGGGGCTATCTTTTGATTCTGCACTATCACCCTTTTTTTGTTTCATTTCTCTTCGTTGAACACGCAAGAATAAAAACTAACCTTTGAAAAACAAACCAACGGATGGTGCTCGATCGATAGATAGCAGCCCTCCCCCCTCCCCGCCTCTGCGAGTGAGTGAGTGCGTGTGTGGGGAGGGGGGGGGGAGAGGGAGGCTATATTCTGATAACATTGTGAAAATCATCTCGATTAAATGACTACAAAATATGTGTGACAAGACATTAAACGCACACACACCGCGCGCGCGCGCGCGCTTGCGCGAATAACAACTTACCTACTATTTCATCTTCTGTCAACAATCCATGCCGAAATCTTTATCGTCTTGTTCACAAATGCATAACTGTCAATCACAGATCACGATAACTGTCCATCACAGAATGAAATTATTGTCAATCGCAGAATGAGGCGTCAATCACAAACTGCGGTAGCTGTCAATTACTGTCATCACAGGCGTCAGCCGACACAAAGTGAAATTCACATCGGCCCTGGTGGTTTCCAGCTTGCCAGTTCAGCGCAACCGCTTTCTCCCCAACCAGTAGAACAACCGTGCAAGCTTCACGAAGTTTCTTCTCCCTACTTCACGCAGGAAAGCACATGTAGATGAATGTGGACAAAGCCCAATATCAATGTCACCACACACACACACACACACACAAACGTCTGCGAAGACCACTGACGATAAACTAATTCGTTTTCTTCTGTGGTGACAGTTCTTATCCTCCATGTTGTTCCACCCCGATGCGTCCACATCCGGGCACTATGCGCAAGCTGGTTGCTCATACAGCCGGCTGGACGGACGAGGGGCACGAGCGGCACGGGCATAGACCGTGACCTTGTTGCGCCCACTGTCGCTCACAAGGTGTGAAAGACCTGTTTGAAATGCGCTGTCTTGTCGTTGATGCACAAGGCCAAGGAGGTGTGTGTGTGTGTGTACGTGCGTGCGTGCGTGCGCATGCGTTTGTGTAAACAAGAGAGAGTTCTCTCTCTCTCTCTCTCTCTCTCTCTCTCTCTCTCTCTCTCCTCTGTGCGTTCGCGCGTGTTTGCGTGCCTCTGTGTGTGTGTGTGTGTGTGTGTGTGTGTGTGTGTGTGTGTGTGTGTGTGTGTGTGTGCTATGCAGATAAAGCATCTTTGTGTCACTCACACACGCAAGCGCGCTTACTTCACCAGAAAATTTTCAAAGGAAAACAACATGTATGTAATAATAATAATAATAAATCGAGCTTATATAGCGCTCTTCGATGAGAGAAAAAGACGCATCCTCAGAGCGCTTCACAATACAGGAAAATTAGTTTCCATAAACATTGCACAATATTGAGAAAAAAAGGCATCAAAACAAAAGGTCACAAACAAGCACTAAAACAGAATGCACAAGCCACATCCCCCCCCCCATACTCCATACTCCCCCCCCCCCACCGCCACCCCACACACACATGACGTTTATGAACAACGCTCGACAAGAATTTGGGAATAGAAAAAAAGACCAACCCCCATCCCCACCCACCCACCCGCCTCCAATTTCGTGAACACTGCACGGAGTACAATTTAAACAGCAGAAGGGAGCACCCCCCCCCCCCCCCCCCCCACACACACACACACACACAAAGGCAAAACTCAACACGAAGCAACAGAAACCCACGCGCGTAAACGCACACACACGAACGCACACACGCAAAAGCACATAATCATTCAGGCGCGGAAGCGCGAATGCACATACAAGAGGTGAAGAGTTGGAGAATGCATGGGATACACGCATTAACTCGTAAGCTATGAAGAAAGACAAAAGGACTTCTGAAAGAGATGCGTTTTGAGAACCAGATTTGAACGCAGAGAGAGTCTGTGAAGAGCGGAGCTGGGAGGGGAGGGAGTTCCAGACAAGGGGGGCTTGATAACTGAAAGAACGTTGGCCAAAGGATTTCAGTTTCATGCGGGGAAGCTTGAGAAGTTTTATTACTGCTAGAGCGGAGAGTGCGAGAGGGTTGATAAGTGACAAGTGTGTTGGAAAGATTGGGCAGAACACAAATGACTGACGACAGAAAATATCAGGGTAGCCGCACTGTCTTCGGCCCTTCCACCCACTTGCCCGATATTTGAAACCAAACAATGAAAAAAAAAATTCATGGTAAAGGAGATTCCATCACTCACCCCCACCCCCGCTTTTACAAACTCTGGATACCCCCCCCATTTCTCCCCCCTCCTACTTTCCCGCTTTTATGAAAATGTAGAAAAGAGTCCCTCTTCATCCCCCCCCCCCCCCCCCCCCCCCCCCGTCTCCGTTTCTTTTCTATTTTGACAAGTTAGAAGATGAGTCCCCCCCCTTCCCCATTCTCAGGCTTTTTTATGTAAATTTGGAAAACGTTATCCTTCTTGTCCCTACTCTCCTTTCCTCTGATATTTGGAAAGTTGGAAGATGATGACACCTCCCCCCCTCCCGGCCCCGCCCCGCCCCCCTTCTCCAGCTTTTATTCAAATTTGGAGGGCTTCCTTAATGTTTTCGTCAGTCATAGTCCGGCCATTTATGAGGAGAAAGATCTTAACGTGAATAACCATCAAAATATCGGCCATACATTATTGATCTTGCGGCGGTGGTTGCTCAAACTGATCTTGCTAGATTTCATTATGAGAAGGAGGGAGGGAGGGGAAAGAGAGAGAGAGAGAGAGAGAGAGAGAGAGAGAGAGAGAGAGAGAGAGAGAGAGAGAGAGAGAGAGAGAGAGAGAGAGAAGAGAGAGAGAGAGAGAGAGAGAATGTGTGCAGATGTGTGTGTGTGTGGTGAAAAAGTAGTGCAGGCTGACAATTCAGCATTACATTGTTTGGTCAATCAATGGGAGATTGCATCTCTTAGGAGATCCAAGTAAGGGTTGTTTCTGCACAATGCTTAGCCACTCACAATGCTTGGGTTATTGAACAGCAGAGCTGATCACTCAGACTGTTCCATATCTTTTGATCTCCCTTGCATCCTTGAATGGATCCTCAAGCATAGGCTCAAAGATTGTCCCTTACATTTTATATTGTTTGCGTAATGTTTTCAGTTTTTCAGCAACTTTTTTCCCTCACCACACTCGTTTTGTTCCATTACTACCCTTCGCTGGCTGCTTTGGAGGTGCTGTTGGATTCTTTTCGGAACCCTTGGTAGTGAGAACACCACAGAATTATGGACTGTGGTGTGTCTCTATTGACGCCAGAGAACAAACACGTTTAACTGTATATCTTTGATGAGTCGGATCCTGGGACGGAAGGCCTGGAGCGGCAAGACAAATAGATCTGCTTTCAAGAGGGATTCGATGGTTCCCTGAGACAGCTAGCGAAGGGTTTCTCGTATTTATAATATTTTCCCACTCATTTCGTTCCTAAAAGTTCAAATCAATTCAAATCTTTGCCTAGTCAATAATGACTGTATAATTTTTAGTCTGGACTTGTTTTCCCGCAGTACTTAATTGTACAGCATTACACACACAACACACACACACACACACACAAATATATATATATATATGAGAACAGAGAGTTTGTACTGGTTAAAACCTCAATGTGATAAAAAATCGCAGCGAGGGGTAACTTAGCTACAAGTAGTTGGGCTAGTACCAACACCACAAAAGGGAGAATCAGGACTCCAAAAGCACCCGCAACATTCTTCACGGCAGGAGGCAGCAAATCATGGCCAAGAACAACAGTGCCCCTCGAAACATGCAGGCAGAGTCTGCTGGATGGGGCAGATGACGGGGAGTGCACTGCAGACCTCCCAGAATGGAAGAGTCACCCAGAGATTCATCAGCAAGAGTGGCATGAGACCAGACATAGTAGTCCACTCTAAGTCAACCAAGCAGCTGATCATGATCGAGCTCACGGTGCCATATGAGAACAGAATGGAGGCAGCTCAAATCTACAAGACTGAAAAGTATGCTGATCTGGCAAACAGCCTAAGGAGAGAAGGCTATCAGGTCAAAGTCCTCACTGCAGAAATTGGAGCTAGGGGTTTGTAGGAACGTCTGCATACAGCCTCATGAAACAGCTCTCAGTTGCAGGGAAGGAAAAAACAGAGCCTGAAAGCAATGCAGAAGCGGCAGAGAGGTGTTCAAGCTGGATCTGGTCAAGGAGGAACAAAAGTGAACTTCATAAGGCTTAATTTCCCTACAAATATCAGGTGTCCCTGTGGCTCAGTGGTTAAAGCGCGAGTCATTAAGTAGAAAATGAGCATGTCCAGAGGGTCATGGGTTCGAATCCAGCCATGGCTCGTCCAAGATGGGGGAAAAAAAAGGGCAGCAGAGGGACATCCGGAGTCATGAACCGGGTGTGGCCCAACCCCTAGAGTGTCAGGAGATAAGGGCCGAAACACTTGCTTGAAGGGGGCTTCTCTTCTGAGGACTCTCTGCTGCCACGCTCTCCACGAGTTTCTTCTACTGATGCATGGGTAAACCATTGACTTCCGGGAATAGGCCGGAGGACGTCTGGGAAAGACCGGAGGACACTGGGAAAGACCAGAACCAAGGGCTCTGTGGGCTGGCTCCCCACTTTGCCTTAAACATGTGGCTACTAAAAATAAAAGGAAAAGATGCTCCAGGATTCACCGAAAGGGGGAGAGAATGATGAATCCATCGGGCTCAACCAATCACGACTGCAAATCCCAAACGGACTATGAACATGGACCAAATGGAATATCCATGTGTCTGTGGGAAAGCGTTTCGCTACCACCCGTGGCATGAAGATCCACAGAACAAAGATGGGATGTGTGAAGACTCATCTGAATGAGCAGCAGCGCACTGCATCAGCAGATAAGACGTCGGAAGACCAAGGCCAGGATTTAAACCACAGTGCCAAGGACATCCACGCTGTTGGTTCGGATGAGGAATTTTACACAGGCCCTCGATGCCAGGCGCCTGAAACTCAACCTGCCACGAGCAAACGAAACTGAAGATTGGGAGAACTGGATGCAAAAATCGTCCAAAGACTCGATGCACTGATAGGGAAAAGCACCTGGAACACAAACAGCCACATATGGGGACATTGTGTATGCCACATGTAGAGACGCCTATGGAGTAAAACTACCCAAAGAGAAAACACCTCCAAAAAAATCCAGACGCCAAGAAAAGATGGACAAGATCAGAGTCCAAAAGAACAACCTCAAGAAGCAAATGAAGACCGCACTGCCAGCTGAAAAACAAGCTTGGAAAAACTGTGGGAAGACCTGAAAGAAAAACACAGCGCCCTCAGCAAAGCGGAATCTGCGAGGAAGAGGAAGAGCAAAAAGAAGAAGACACAAGAGCGCTTCTTCAGAGACCCCTTCCAGTTTGCCAGAACACTGTTTGAGCAGCCAAAATCTGGGACCCTAAGTGTGGACAAAGGAGTTCTTGAGCAGCATCTGAGGAAAACATACTCTGACTCACAGAGCAAAGCACCACTCGACATTCAAGATCTGGTGTGGCCAACCAACCCTGAGGAACAGTTCAATGGCAAGCCTCCAACGTTGGCGGAAATCAAGAAGGTGGTCGAACAAAAGCCAGAGCCAAATCATCACCAGGGCCAAACGGAATACCTTACCAGCTTTACAAGAAATGTCCCAAGGTGCTGGAGTGGCTCCACAGGCTGCTGCGATCGGCTTGGAGAAACCAGAAGATCAGCGGCCAGTGGATGACGGCAGATGGTGTGAACAATCCCAAAGAGCAAAACTCAAGTGACATCAGCCAGTTCAGGCCAATATCACTACTGAACGTCGAAGGGAAATCTTCTTCTCTGTCATGGCAGCAAGGCTGACCAAGTACCTGATGGAAAACAAGTACTTGGATGTGTCAGTCCAGAAAGGTGGCATCCCAGGCGTGGCTGGCTGTGTAGAACACGCCACAATGATCTGGGACGCAATCCAAAAAACAAAAACAGAAAAGAGAGACCTGGACGTAGTGTGGCTCGATCTGGCAAACGCATATGGATCTGTGCCCCATGAGATGATACAGTTGGCTCTTGAGATGTACCATGTGCCAAAGAACATCTGCGACATGCTCAAGAAGTACTTCAATGGCTTCTCAATGCGGTTCTCTACCAAGGACTACACAACTGATTGGATCAACTTGGGAAATGGGCATTGCAATGGGCTGTGCAAATTTCCCGAAACTGTTCGTGCTGGCAATGGAACTCATCTTGAAAGCAGCAACAAACAACGCAAGACAAACAGACCTTGGCGATGGATACAAGATGCCTCCTCTCAAGGCCTTCATGGATGACACTACAGTGATTTCATCCAGAGAAGACGAGACACGTCATGTGCTGGAGAGGCTGGACGACATAGTTTGCCTCATCCAGAATGAAGTTCAAGCCAAAGAAATCACGGAGTCTCTCACTGAGGAAAGGAAAAGTGGCCGAATCTGTGGTCTTCAGTGTTGCCAACCAGGCCATTCCAACAGTCACAGAAGAACCAGTCAAGAGCCTTGGAAGATGGTATGAATGATACGCTGAAAGACACACAAAGAGCAAAAGAAACCAAGCAGATGGCGGAAGAAGGCTTGGAGACCATTGACCAGTGTGGGCTCCCTGGCAAATACAAGGTCTGGTGTCTGCAGTTCATGCTGATACCAAAGCTCCAAAGGCCTCTGATGATATACGACATCTGCACCAGCCAGTGGAGGCAATGGAAGCCAAAATCAACAAGTTCACAAGGAAATGGCTTGGTGTCCCACCCTGTCTGACTGACATCGCGCTGTACTGTCGCCAAGCAAAGCTCAAACTACCACTGAAATCCATCCTGGAGGAATACAAAGCAGGGAAGATCAGACTTCATAGCATGCTGGAGGACTCAGGAGACAAGGTGGTAGAAGCAATCAAGCCCCAGCTGAAGACAGGCAAAAATGGAAAGTTCAAGAGGCGATGGATTCTGCAAAAGAAAAGTCTCAAGATCAGAGAAATAACAGGACACACACAGACCAACAGACAAGGACTGGGGGTGACCAAAACTGAATGGTGGTCAAAGGCCAAAGGAAAGCCAAAAGAGACATGATGATTCAGAAGATGAGAAAAGAAGAAGACCAAAAAAGACTCCAAAAAGCAGTCCATCAGAGCCAGCAAGGGCAATGGACAACGTGGGAAAAGCACTCCAAAGAAGTCTAACTTGGAATGACATTTGGCACATGGCCCCTCTCAGGATCAGCTTCATTCTCAGATCTGCATATGACCTTCTCCCTCAAAGCAAACCTGGTGAAGTGGGGAAAACAGACGATCCTGCATGCCCCCTCTGCCCTAAAAAACAAACAGTGGAGCATGTTCTAAGCTCATGTAAAGTAGCCCTGGCTCAAGGAAAGTACACATGGAGGCACAACCAAGTGCTCAAAGAAATTGTACAAGTAGTCTGGGCTAGTACCAACACCACAAAAGGGAGAATCAGGACTCCAAAAGCACCCGCAACATTCTTCACGGCAGGAGGCAGCAAATCATGGCCAAGAACAACAGTGCCCTCGAAACATGCAGGCAGAGTCTGCTGGATGGGGCAGATGACTGGGAGTGCACTGCAGACCTCCCAGAATGGAAGAGTCACCCAGAGATCATCAGCAAGAGTGGCATGAGACCAGACATAGTAGTCCACTCTAAGTCAACCAAGCAGCTGATCATGATCGAGCTCACGGTGCCATATGAGAACAGAATGGAGGCAGCTCAAATCTACAAGACTGAAAAGTATGCTGATCTGGCAAACAGCCTGAGGAGAGAAGGCTATCAGGTCAAAGTCCTCACTGCAGAAATTGGAGCTAGGGGGTTTGTAGGAACGTCTGCATACAGCCTCATGAAACAGCTCTCAGTTGCAGGGAAGGAAAAAACCAGAGCCCTGAAGCAATGGCAGAAGCGGCAGAGAGGTGTTCAAGCTGGATCTGGTCAAGGAGGAACAAAAGTGAACTTCAAAAAGGCTTAATTTCCCTACAAATATCAGGTGTCCCTGTGGCTCAGTGGTTAAAGCGCGAGTCATTAAGTAGAAAATGAGCATGTCCAGAGGGTCATGGGTTCGAATCCAGCCATGGCTCGTCCCCAAAATGGGGAAAAAAAGGGGCAGCAGAGGGACATCCGGAGTCATGAACCGGGTGTGGCCCAACCCCCTAGAGTGTCAGGAGATAAGGGCCGAAACACTTGCTTGAAGGGGGCTTCTCTTCTGAGGACTCTCTGCTGCCACGCTCTCCACGAGTTTCTTTCTACTAGCTGGTAGTTTGGAATGCCAGTTAAGAGGCTGGTCACTCAGCAGAGAATTTGTCTGTGGCTGGTCTGGGCGGACTGGTTGAAAAGAGACAGCCGTTGGCCTTGAGCCACATCGTAATTGGTGTCACTTTTACTGAGGAGATTTTGAGCCTCTCCTTGACCATGGCTTGGTTGGAAGACTAATTACAGGCCGAGGAGGCAGCCTTGGGAGACCGTGCAACTGTAGGTGGAGTTGTCTTTGATTAGGTGGACTTGAGACTTTAGAGACTTAAATATACACAGGTGGGAGTCATTGGAGACGGGGTGGACACATGCTGGATTTTGCCCTAGATACAGTCTAAAGGGTCTGTCTTGATGTCCCTCCGCACTCTTCCAGATTCAGCCACTTACATGACGGTCGGCCCCGTTGTTTGTCGGGCCCTGGGGGATAGAATGTCAGTTCAAGAGCAGCCCAGCGAAGCCGGATTTGGCCTCATTCTAGTGGTTCCATTGTGACTGAGGCCACAAAGGAGTTTCCCGAAAGATCTCGTTAAAAAAGTGCTGGGAGATCTATATACTCCCAGCGTTCAGCGTGAGCACATTTATACATGCACACACACGCACGCACACATGCACGCATGTACACACGCACACACGCACGCATACAAGCGCGCGCACGCGCGCGCACAAACGCACACATGCAAGCAAGAAGAAGTGGTGTTAAACAGTTACATAAAAGTTAATATATAACATTTTGTGTTTTTTAATTTTGTGTCCTCAAGATAATAGACTGTGTTCTCTATTTTACCACACACACACCACACACACACACACACACACACACACACACACACACACACACACACACACACACACACACACACACACACACACACACACACAATGTTGAGGTGCAACATCAGTGACATCCCCATCAGCACATTAGCCAATCCCCATTGCAGCCTGTTATATGACTGTGATTCAAATGTCAATGTGCCTTTTTTGACCTTTGTAAACGTATGAACTTTGTTCTTGCTACATTCATCCCTTTTATTAAGAGGTTGCAAGCCATTTACACAAACAGAAATGATTCTTGGTGTCAGTGACACGCTTTTGATCTAAACTGCATTTTATGCTTGGTCCAGATTTTCGCTTCAGTTAAAGTTCCCCTTGCTTCTCGGTTATGTTATGGTTACATTTCTTTTTTCATTTGTGAAATTTTGAAGTTGTTGTTATTAGTCTGTGTAACGGCTATTCACTAAAAGTGATATTAGACGGTGGGAGAGGATGGGAGAGAAGGGAAGGGATAGAAAAGTGGGCAGGAGTTGACTGCATGTAAAAGTTTAATGTGAACGTACGTGTGTTTGTCGGTATTTGCATGAGAGTGTACAAGTGTTTAAAATATAATTACTGCATGAGGAAAATGGGTAAAACAAATGTTGGATATTTATCAAACAATGAGTATGAAAGCTATGAACACATGAAAATCCCGGAAAACCTACCAAATATGATAATAACAGTAACGCATTAATCCTGTAACATCGAATTAACAAGTAAAACACTTTTGAAGTCATAGTATATAAATTTGGTAATATGATGTAAAGCATTTTGCAAACGTAAACTCCAAACAAGACAAGATCTATTCTTTATCTGCTGTATTTACCGACCAAATCGCCCCCCCCCCCCCTTCCCCTCCACCCCCCCCCCCCAAAAAAAAAAAAAAAAAAATTATATTTTGGTTCAAGGGATATCATCAGAAGTTCAGCCACTAATTGTTTTTAAAACTCTGCTCCGAACCGACTATCAGCATTGCAGAACAAGTGGAATTTGACAGCGCCATTGCGGTGCAATAGGAATATGACTGAGGCTGGCATAGATCTTAAATTGTCCAAACCGTTTAGGATCATCCCAGTAAAAAAGAATGAATTCGTGGACTGATCTGGGTGTTGTCAGGAGAATAAAAGAAACACTGGTAGCTGTGAGGGTCACAGGTGCCTCCCGTATTGTCTTGAATCCTTAGTGGCTTGTTGCACAGTAAGGCTCCTGCCTTCTTTGGCATAGTTTACACATTTCCAGGTAAGGAGGTAGCAGGCAGAATTGAACCAAGTCCACCCCGGGCCAAATGTCGTATCTAAACCATCCACACTGTTCAGATACCACAGAGTACAAGTCAGGACAACGCTTGGTGCCAAATTCATATCTATAGAGAAAATGACAGTTGATCAGAAAAGTAACGACGATTGATATACCGGCAACATATCCGGAATATTTCTTCGTCCACACACCATTGATCCGATGGGGCCACAGCACAGACGCTGCTCTTTGCATGGTGAGGGTTACACACATCCATGGTGACAAAGAATATATCATATACAATAGACTTTTTTTTCACTTAACACGGCCAGTTACCATATTTCTGATCCTTGGCATATCACATTTTGCATGATCCATTTGCCTAAAGGAACTAACATCATCACCAACAGGTCAGAGCACGTCAGAACTTGGAATAGCAAACCAACACTGGATCCACGAAGACGATACATGGCCACAATTGTCATCAGATTTCCGAAGATACCAAGCAACAAAATAGCAGGTTCAAAATTTGAATCGATCAGTTTGTATGCTTTTCTGTATGGTCGGTATAGATCACACCATGAATAAGAATCATCAGCCCTATCGCAATCATCCCTAACGAAGTTGGGGTCGAAATACGTGTGTCATAATGCTTTCTCAGAAGACGGGGAATAGGGGAGGCAAATAGTTCAGTTCAGTACTGTTGGTGAGTTTGCTACGTTTTTTTCTCGTGTCATATGTGTAGCTGTTCAATGGCAGAAAGGCACTTCTACTTTTCCAGTTCCAGGGATGACATGGTTTTCAGTAGTGCTGAGGCGGAGAGTCAGCGGTCGCTCTGAGCCACCACAGCCTGGTTCTATCATACTTAGCAGACTGTTGTTTACTGCAAAACCTACTCCACACTCTCTTGGGGTATCAGAGCTCCTTCCTCTTCAGAAGAAGGTGTAGTCCCTCTCCTTCAGTGTGCCTGTGTCAGCCAGTCGTGTTTCCTGCAGGGTGACTATGTCCACATTCAACCTCTTGAGTTCATTGTTTATGACACAGACACACACACACACACACACACACACACACACACACACACACACACACACACACACACACACACACACACACACACACACACACACACACACACACACATATATATATATATATATATTTTTTTTTTTTCTTGCAGTCAGTGCAACACCAAGCTGCTGTGTAAATTGCTGGAATGGTGCTCAGCTACTTATCCTTGGAATTTATTAGTTTATTGTAATTCAGTCCCTTGCGGATTCATTCCAAGAACTGGCCCTCAGCACTCGTGTCTATGATATTATCTTTTATGTTTTCTACTTTTCGCAAGAATATGTAGCTTATTTACCGTTTCAAAATTTTCTTTTGCTTCTTAGGTGGCACCTTTGGGTTTTGTTGTTGTTGTTGTTGTTGAAAATGCAACAAACATGCAATGGTATTGCACACCAGCCTTTTTCTGGATAGCATTCTTCTTAAAATCTGATAGGAAGAGAAGTGAAGGCAGGACTCTCCGAGATCATTGAGGAGTAAGAATCAGGTTTCCAAACACCGGTGTAACGATCCATTTAAACTCCCCACGACTTCTTAACTTCCCGGGGGTTAGAATTATCACGTGCCAATTTTAACTCCCCGGAAGTTTAAAAGAAACCACGCTAGAATGACTCCCCCTGTTTTAGATTCCCCACCCCCACCCCAAAACATTCAGTTGTATGTGTTACTCCGCATCAGCACTGGTGGTCTGATCTTTGTCAACGGTAATCCAGTGTAGCAGTGCGCTCGCCAACAGATTCGAAAAACAGTGTTGTCGTTTGAAGAATGACATATAGAGGATGCAAAAAAATCCCACTATTCTCCACACTGCTTATCCAACATAACGAATATTTTCTCTGACAGTTTGAACTCTGCTCATAGAGATGATTTTTTCCAGGCTATGGCTTCTTAAGCATTTAGAAACCTGTTGGAAGTAGGCGAAGCATAGGTGCAGTTGAATGAAGTGTTTTGTCCCCTTGATAATATGCTGCCATCCTCTGGTCCTGACAATTTGGACTATCGCAAGAACGTAAGGGATGGGGAGGGAGAATATGGTGAGTCTACCTGTCCTCCTACTAACGGTAGCTTCCATAGTCTTTCAGCTCCCTCCTGTCCCTTGGTATAGTGGATTTACTGCTCTTCCTATACCATTTAACTGAATCTTATTCTTACTTCAATCATATTCCATTTTTTGCAGAGACCCTACTTGTGGTGCCAAAATATAACTGAGCAAGGAGCAGGTAGAAATACATTTCGGGAAGAAGGCAACCAAGGCTCTCAATGCTGAAGCAAAAACAGGGGGTAGTGGTTTGCTGCTGCATTGCATTGTTTTTCCTTCTTTATGTCTGTGTTTCTGTCATGCTTTCTTTATTTATTTCTGTCTTTTTTTTTCCTTTCTTCTTCTCCTTTACCTTCTCCTACTCTTTCTTCTACTCCTTTTGTTTTGTTTCTTCTTTTCTCCTCCTCTTCTCTCTCTCTCTCTCTCTCTCTCTCTCTCTCTCTCTCTCTCTCTCTGTCCCTCTTGTCCTCCTCTCTCCCTTCTCTCTGAACCCTTAGGCGTCATTTACGCATCTCCAATATGAGCATTCATGTCACGAAAACAGACGCAAATATTACATCCGACCTGTTAATTTGTAGTCTAGCCAGCCGACATGCCACATGCACATCACTCTGTGTTTCATGATAACCAAATTAACTCTTTTCTTAACCTGAAAGAAAAGGCGTATCCATCTTCTGCTGTGGAATCTGTTGATGAAAAGCTCATGTACTGATAGCA
>CM031622.1:36873155-36898155 GCA_018398815.1 Conus ventricosus | reverse complement strand
TCATATTGTTTGTCAGTCTCAAATTTCCCGTGCAGTCATTATTTGCTGATTTCTCTTGATTTGCAATGATAGGTTGCTGACCATGGCCATCACACAGATCAATGAATCGTCAAATGTACGCACCTCACAGCTGAACACTTGTTTTGAAAAATTCATAAATGAGAAATCAGTGCACCATGAACTTCCTGCCAAGTCTCATGTTCTCTCCTACAAAATGTGAACAAAATGTTAGATCCTGCGCCCAGAATACTACAAGTTTAACTGCAACCAGAAATCATTTTGGATTTTGTAGTTCAGCTCTTCTGTGGTTATTACACGCTCGTTATAATTAGCAGAAACAACACATTTCTTGAAGCTGAGGTAGTGTCTTCTACATTAACAAAGGTGATCTTTCAGTACCTTGACTCTAATTTTGGTCATTATTTTTTTCCATCTGTTGTCAAACCAACATCGGTACCCCAGTGAGAGTTTTAGGACTAAGTGCAATAATCAAGTTTCAAATGCAGTCAGATCTTCTCATTGTGGGCTAAATCTAGTGGTGATATAGAACAATGTGTGGAAAAGTGGAACGAGCCTGTTTATACTTTGATGATTGAAATAAACGACCACAGCTCAGCTGCCAAATTCCTTTAGCTTGTTCGAAGATACTTTATACAGTGCAGCAAGTCTTATCATTCAAATCTTGGAATGAACAAAAAGAAATGTCGTCTTCTGACATCGTCACAGTGTAAAACCAGTTCCTCATCAACCACCCGTCATTCAGATGATTTTATCAGCTAACGAACGTTGAAGGATCATCTATTTGTTTGCTTGTTTGTCTGTTTGTTTGTCTCTAATTTGACGTAAAGGTGAGGCTTAATGTATATGTTTTTAAGTCTCTAAAATTGCAAATCTGCGGTGGCAAAACACGCATAGGTTCTACATGCTTGGGTTTTAAATAGGCCGCTTGCCTTGCCAGGATTAGAGAGATGCCTTAGGTCATAATTCTGATGAAATTCTTACCTATTCCGTCTGTTGTCGCAATCATAATCCAGATCTCACCAGCATTATTCATCAGGCACACTTTTTGAGAGACTGTCACAAATATTGCCTGTGATTCCCAACCTCGGCACAACTGTCCTGGGTATCACCTTAACGTCACAATCCTGACGAAAGTGTCACCAACTTTGCTGGTAGATCATACCGCTTAGTTGTCACCAGTCTTGCTGTAAAGAGCCTCTGGTGAATCTTGTCACTGGCCCTTGCTGTGAGTCACAAAACAGGTTACGCCGTCCCAGCTTTGCTTGTCAGTCTCAGTTTCGGTGAAACTGTCAGCAACCTTGCCTCTAAGTCACAGTCCTTCTGAATCTGTCACCAGCTTTGCCTGTATGTCGCAATCCAGGTTTACTGTCCCAACAGTGCTAGTCAGCCCCAATGTTGGTAAATGCCTCATCAACATTGCCTGTCAGTGTCACAATCTCGATGAAACTTTCACCAGTACTGCTTGTAAATCACAACCTTGATGAAACCCTTACCAACGTTGCCTGCTAATTCCCGTGGTTTCTTTACACAGAGTATATTGTGTTTGTTCCTGACTGAAAGCGTCTGACCAGGCTGGCGCTTATTTCAAAGGTAACCCGACCTCCTTTCTGCACTGAATCTCTGTCCATCAAACAACCGCGAATTAAAGGTTGATTAGCACAAATACTGGGCTAGCCACGAATTCTTTCAGTTTTTTACGCAGTCCTCTCCAAGTTTGGTTTGAACAAGTAGGAAAACGTCGTCGCTTTTTCACGATTGTTGGCATCATTGTTTTGCCATATACATATTGCTGATAGATGCAGACAAAGTCTTGGGGGGATTATAAAAGGAAAAGATAGTGTTACCCTCCGACAGATGTTAAGCTTAATGGTCTGAATTAGTTTATTCTTGGTATTGGCATGGAAACACCTTGAACCAATAGAGATTGTAAATATGTTTGTTCAAGCTCACCAAATCTTATTTTGCACGAAAACCCCCCTTTTCACAAACAAATCACGTCCTTCTCATGTCACTTTTTACCAAAATTAACACCTGTTTTCTAAACAAACTTAACATGCAAAAACCGCCAAAATTGACGTAATCGGTACATTAAAATGGGGGGCTTACGTGCAAGATAAGATAGGGTGATCGTGAACAAACATATTTACAATCTTTCCCGGGGCATAAAATCATTATAAAAAAGTGCAAAACTCTTCGCATCTGGCCACATTACTGATCACCCCTGGGTCTAACTTGAGACCCAATGACATAAAAAATCTAATGGCAAACAGTCTGCCTTTCTACTTCCAGCACCATTAACAATTTCAGAACAAACAACCGGCTCTCCATTTTGGTTAGTTATTTTTACATCCAATGAATTTATAGGCCCATTAATTAATTCTTTAAATTCACTGTTTTTTCCAACTGAGATTAATCGATAGTCGCAAAACCCCGCCCTCCTGCCCTTTTGGTAATTAGATGTTTTTAATTGTCGTTTTTATTTGAGTTTAAAAATGAAGCCCAAAGTAGCTACAGAGCTTATTAATATACTTTACGAGTTGGATTGGGAGCGGGAGGCTGATAGAGAAGAGTTAAAGGGCAGGTTTGAAAAATTAATTACTGATCTTTTTGAGCGCATAAATATGCGAGAAAGCGTGAAGCAGGCCATCAGTAAAATACCAGATTCTTGGCCCAACCGGTTATAAAGTTGTTTGCCATTTTAGTTGATAATATGGCTCCTGAAGATGTTAATCTGACTGTTTCTACCAGCCCTGAAGGAGTAGCTATTCGCTTTAATGTAGATCAGGTTTTACGATTAGAAAGACTATGAATAATAGCTGAATTTACAATTATTTTTTTTATTTATTTTAGATTTAAAAATGGCTGTCGAACTCAGTGAATCTGATTTAAAGAATTGTAATGAACTATTTGATGAAACAATGAAAGTATTAAACATTGATTTTAGTGAATTTGGTTTTGAGAATGATGTAACAATATAATAAAAGATCATAGTGAACTATTTGACGAAGCAATCAAAGTGATGAACATTGACTGTAGTGCTTCAGAAAAAGCTAAAATATTGGCGGGTGTTATTGTAAGGTTAACGTGTCTTGAAGTGTTGCAACGCTTGGGTGAAGAATAAAAGCCTGTTTTGCTTTCTTTTATTTACATTTATTTTTTTTAATTTACGTAAATATTTGAGTTAAAAAATGAGTCTCACAAGCGCATCTGAGTTTGAAAAACTGCCAGCCAGCGTACTGGTGAAAGGTAGTGACAAACAATTAAGCAATACGTTTAGTGAAGTAGACATGGATATTATTAACCCTACAGACGTTCAGGAAAGCGTGACACATGCTATTTCTAAAATACCAGAGTTTCTTCAGATAGAGCCGCCAGTAAAAGTGTTGTTAACCATTATGATTGATTATGTAACACCTGATGGCAGTAACATAGAAGTCTGGGTTTCAACTAAACAGAAAGAAGTTATTAGCTATCGCGACCTTAATTCTGACTGGGCTGATTACATGCTTACACAATTTAACCATGCAAGTGAAGAAGCGAAATTGCGCGGTTGTGGCTGGTCTGAAGGAACAGTCCTTCAAATTATATTGAGACAAACAAAGTTCTATCCTATAGTTGGTAATTCTTACTTTCCTCTTCCAAGAGAGTTAGTTTTAAAACGAGCAGTCTTAAACATACAAAATCCTGACAGCATGTGTTTTATGTGGCGCGTTTTAGCGCATTTACATCCTGTTAAAATGAACGCAGAAAGAGTATCTAATTATGAACAATATAAGCAAGATCTGAACTTTGATAACATAACCTTTCCAGTAAGTATTGAAAGCATATTTCAGTTTGAAGAGCAAAAAAAACCAATCACCGTAAACGTTTACTAAAGGTCTTATGTATAGACAATTCTACCAGCCACTAAGGTTTCTCCCAGGCCTCCCACTTTAGGCGATCCCAATTAACAAACATGTAGACTTGATTACTGTTGCAGATAAGTACAAGAGTCATTATGTATTAATTAGATAAATTCGAGACTGTTTGCCTATACTACATACATTATGATAAAACAGGAGCTTCTGTTAGAAGGAGTCTGGTCAGAATCCTACTATAGAAGCGGCTGCCATGCCATAGAAACTGCATTGTAAAATGTTTTGTAGACTTATGATGAAACCAAACTACTCACTCTAAACCTGGGTCTAAGGTCAGTTTTAAAAATTTTTACACAAAAAGCAGATGAGTCCATACTTGGTTTATGCTGCTTCTTTGAATCAATCTTACCGCAGTACTACGGTCACTAACAGCAAGAACAACAAACATCCTGATTTAACCCCACCTTCAGATCTGTTCTTATGCCTTTATTGTTGTTAGGTCAGATGGGGCACTACAACACCAGAGATTTACAGAGGTCCCATGCAGTAGTCGATTTTTAGTGCTGCATTTTGAACAACTTCCGTAATACTAACTCCAACAAAATAAATCGTTCAGACATTGTTATGCCTCCTGAAGACAAGACCGCTATTGATCTAATCTACACACTGGTGGATTTGGTAATCAGAGAATTAGTAGGCGACACAGATGTGAGCCGACCACTCGATCACTTTCTGGAAAGGCTGGGGGGACCCCGCGCACATAACAGTTGGAATTTCAGCTTAAGGTTGACCCTAAGAAATGGAAAAACTGCCTATCTTTTTCATAAATTACGCTGGTTACGATTCTCATTTTTATCATGCAAGCAGTGACTTATGTATATAATTGGGTTTCTGCATTGCACAAGTTCTTCATCGAAAAAAGTAGTACATGACTTTTACTTTGACTGTTTATCCTTTTACTGACTCTGCGCATGATTGCTAGTTTTGGATAAAGTTAGCAGGTTATTACAAGGACTTTCCAATAACTAAAAAATATTTTGGACCTATCTTTTGTGCGCAAAGGCGTCTATCCTTATGAATCATGAAACTCGTGGGATAGGTTTGATGAAGACTCGCTTCCTCCTAAAGGCGCTTTACTTTTAGTCTTAGAGGCAAAGACATAATGACTCAGAATTTGAATACGCACAGAAAAAGCCTGGAAGGAATTACACTGTCGATACGATGGGCGACTATAACGATCAGTATCTAAGGCTGCGTGTGTTATTGGCACTGCACGTCTTATTAACTACATATATACTTGCATGACCTTACATCTAAGACTCATTCATGAACCTACTGCCCAAAGGTTATCTTGGGACGCATTCGTGAATGTCTACAAACATCAAGATTGATTGAATTTATGACTTTACCCACATTTTAGATGATTGAGACGTCTATGGGGATTGTGTATTAGCCATGGCCTCACACCTTACTGGACAAAGCCACAAAAGTATTTAGACGACACTATGTTCCACTAAACAGTCCAAACTATCTATGTACTTAGACCGCCAACAATCTGTATGGAATGGGCCATGAGTCAACCGTCGTTCCACTGTGAGAAACTTTACAATGATAAAAGGACCTCATGATGTTAATATGTTGTTAGGATTGGCTGTCAGAGCTTCCTCTGATAATCCAATAGGACTTATCTTGGAAGTAGACTTAGAGAATATCTAAGAATTACCACGATTCCACAACGATTACCCCTAGACGCAGAAAGATTAAAGATGAGTCCTATCGAACCGCCCCTAAAATTGTGCCTTAATATTAGGATTAAAATAAAATATGTGTGCCCATTTATCGACTCCTAAAGTTTTACATTAAAGCTCGGACTAAAGTGACAGCTGTTCACAGATCATTACCTGTGATCAAGAGCCTTTATGAGGCCATACAATCAAGAAGAATACTTGTCTTAGAAACCAGCCAATGTCGACTCAGAAAAAGACTTCTTTAATCTGATGAAACCACAGCTGTTTTGGCAAAAATTGGAAATCACACAAAAACGTAAAAGATGTGAAATTAGTTCCCCCCCCCCCCCCCCTCAAAAACATAGCAAATAAGCTGGTCTCTAAACCTAACTATCAAGATCTTTAGAAGATTTAACGACCCAGCCTGAATTGGCATTATGATTGAAGGGAAAAAGAATGTAGTAGGATCTACGCCGTGTTTATCGGCTTCACAGTATTGAGTTGTCAAAGTTATTAATGTTCGAATTTCTGTACGACTACTTTAAACACAGTTCCCAGAAGCATGAGTCCTTTACACAGGACACTGACTCTTCTTATTCTTAGAACGTCAACCAACAGAAGTCTTCTATAAGGATTTTAAAATGAGAGTAGCCAAAAGAACTGATGGGTGGTACGTCACTGCGTTACCCAAAAAGATTCGCCTTTAGATTCAATGTGAACTAGTACTAGTGATTGGAAAGATGAAGGGATGAACTTAATGGGACCCGTTATAAAAGAATATTGTTGGTTTTGCGGTCGAAGATGTATAGCGTTGCTAGCCTGACTCTCTGTAAATAAGATTGCTAGGGTAGAAGGATAAAGAAAGTTGTAAAAAAAAATAATAACTCACGACAACTACAAGCAAGCTCTCATTGAAAACAAAAGTTTTATCACACAATTAGTTATTCTGCGCTATTATTCTTTATCAAGTAAAACACACTGCCGTTATACAAGATCACTAGTCTCTAACAATAACAAGAGAACTTACGTTAATCCTGAGTTTTTAATATGATGTAGGGCATTGGGGGACTTAAAAGATTAAACTTGACTGAATGGCTGTACGCTACACTTAAGATACCCTACCTAGCAAACTGATTAAGTTCCTAACTAGTACTTACTTAAGAACCTTATTTGTTTGGGCCACTGAACTTGTAATTTACTTGCACTTAATTGTAATTTACTGCACTTAAATTAAAAAATTACTTTATATTACAGACTTAACTTGGACGTATCTAGTTCGTTAAAAAAAACTTTTCCCATAGAAAATGGGTCTCTACCGCAGGCGGTTGTACTTTTTTTGCAGAAAGCTGGTTCTTCTTTCTTTTCTGATGAAGGGGGCTTGTGACTTTGTTTGAATGAGGTATGGTGTTAAGGTTTTGTATTGCTAAAAACCCACCTACACAACAGCTACACCAATACATAATATTAGACATCTTATCGTTTGTGTGGTTTTGTTGTTGTTAATTGTGTTGTTGTTGTTGGCGGCGATGTTGTATTACTATCTAACAATTTTTGTTTTGCTGATTGGTTTGCTTTTTGCAGTGGGTTTTCCAATCCGCTAGTCTATGGCCAGCTGCAACACGTCCAGGACTTTTAGTCTTAGTAACACATACTCACTTGTGGTACATTCACTTGTGGTACATTCACTTGTGGTACATTCTGCTCCTGCGGACTGTCCTGCGGCGTCTTCTCGCTCATTTTTTTTTATTGCGATTACATTCAATGTGATCAAAATTAATATGATTAAAAGTAATTAATCCCATGATGAATGGGCATAAAAATGTCCCAAATCTGTAATACATGTCACATACAAGAGTTTCTAGGGACTTGTTTAAAACCGGATCTTGTGATAAGTCATATTTTAAATCTTCTGAATCAACCAGCGCCATCTTACTTACTAACTTAGCATATAAACTAATCATTGTCTGCCCCACTGATCTAACCATTTTTGACCCTAGCTGTGCTTCGTACCTAGCGTAGTACTTCTCAACGTCTGATGTAGACAGTTGTTGAAATCTGTTCAATACTTAGTTCAGTGCCTAAATACTGTTTAGTTTTTCCACAAGCAGCTAGAGAGTATAATCTTTCTTTATGGCAGTGGTCTGCTGAGTAGTCTGCCTGCTCCTCACACTTTAATAGTTCGTCACAATCCATTTTAAAAAGCAATAAAAAATAATATAATACTTTTAAACCATGAGTTTAACGCTGGTTAATTATGCAGTGCCTATTGTTGGCGTTATAGTTTATTCAAACCCTTGCAAAATGTTTGTTAGGAATAAAACCGCCCAACATGGGAAAGATAGAAGATTCGCCAAAACTAGTTGCAACCTTATTTTTAGCTTTAACAACAAAAGATTATCTGATTAAAAAGCACATAGACAGTCTTTCGTTAAAGTTCAATCTGGAGAAGCTAAAAGACCCTAACATAAAGGAAGCATTTCAAGCAAATATTGGAGGAAAATTTGCACCTCTACTTGTCCTGGCAAACGAAGACATCAACATAGAATCCTTCACCGACTCCTTCAACAAAGCTGTCACAGAAACAGCAGCAGAAGTGCTTGGTAAACATCGGCCGAAGAAGAATCCATGGGTCACTGACGAAATTCTGGAACTTTGTGACAAACGTCGGGAATTGAAAAACAAAAAGAACAACCCAGAAGGAAAAAGAGAGTACAATGATGTTAACAAGAAGGTTAAAACTGAGATGAAGGCAGCAATGGAAACTTGGATTGACAACCAATGCCAAGAGATTGATAATAATCTGAAAAACAACAACAGCAAAGCAGCCTACAAAATTGTCAAGGACCTAACGGGAAAGAAACAAACCAAGACAACGATCCATGACAAAAACGGTAAATGTCTCAACGATGATGAAAAGATACTACAACGATGGACAGAATACTGTTCTGAGCTTTACTCGCACAACGCCGAGGGAAATCCATCAATCCTTGTCGAAATAACAGCAAGGATAATATAACACGTGATGAAATCATTAGAGCCTTATCATCAATGAAAGCAGGAAAATCGCCCGGTGTTGACAACATACCAGCAAAATTGATCAAGGCAGGAGGTGATCCAATGGTGGACATGTTACTTGCAATATGCAACAGAATCTGGGAAACCGGGGAATGGCCTACTCCCTGGACGCAGTCACTTATCATCACGCTACCAAAGAAAGGCAACCTACAGCAATGCCAAAATTATCGCACGATTAGCCTCATCAGCCACCCAAGCAAAGTTATGCTGAAAGTAATCCTGAATAGACTGAACCCACAAGCAGAAAAGATCATCGCTGAAGAACAGGCGGGGTTCAGGCCAGGACGAAGTACCATAGAGCAGATATTCAACCTAAGAATAATGTGTGAGAAGTACAACCAACACCAACAACATCTGTACCACGTATTCATAGACTTCAAGAAGGCCTTCGACCGAGTGTGGCACGAAGCATTATGGGCAACAATGAAACTCTTCAACATCAATGCCAACCTCATCAGAACTATTGAAAGCCTCTACAATAAAGCCACCAGTGCCGTTTTCTTCGGTAACAACATAGGCGAGTGGTTCCGAACTACCGTTGGAGTGCGACAGGGCTGTCTACTCTCCCCCACACTTTCCAATGTCTTCCTTGAGAGAATTATGACCGATGCGCTAGAAGACCATGAGGGAACTGTAAACATTGGAGGGAGAACCATCACCAACCTCCGTTTTGCCGACGACATAGATGGACTAGCTGAAAACGAACAAGAGCTAGTGCACCTGATCAACAGACTCAACAACACCTCTGCTGATTATGGCATGGAAATAAGTGCGGAAAAGACAAAGGTCATGACTAACAACCCAATCGGCTTTACCCAAGACATAACCATCAATAGCAAAAAGCTTGAGCCAGTCAACACATTTAAGTACTTGGGGGCAACAATCTCAGATGAAGGATCAAGACCTGAAATCATCTCAAGAGTCGCTCAGACCACAGCTACGCGCGCTATACTAAGCTAACGCCTCTTTGGAGAAATAAAAACATCTCCATCAGCTCAAAGATTAGACTGATGCGATCCTTAGTCATGGCGATATTCTTATATGCTTGTGAGTCATGGACGTTGAAATCAGACCTTGAGAAAAAGATCCAAACAATGGAAATGGGGTGCTTCAGACGACTCCTTGGCATCTCATACAGAGATCACATCAGCAATGTGGAAGTTAAAAAGCGCATCGAGAATGAATTGGTCCATATGTCGATCTCCTAACCTCAGTAAAAAGACGCAAATTGAAATGGAATGGACACATCACACGATCAACAGGCCTTGCCAAGACAATCATGCACGGCACAATACCAGGAAAAAGGGCAAGAGGTCGACAAAGGAAAAGATGGGAGGATAACATCACGGAAATGGACAGGCCGCGGCTGAGAAATACATTGCGGAGGGCAGTAGAACAGAGAGGAATGGAAAAGGGTTTGGTAGAGAACAGATAAATGTTTTGTTCTACCCCACTTGCTCCCCACCAAGTTTTTGGGCGAAAGTGGCCTAAAAGCCGCTTTCCCTTCTCTGACAAGTAAGACTTCAATAACTAAAAAATAACGATTATTTACAAACAAACATACTGTGCAGGGTTATCCGTTTTAATACTAATTTACTAAATTTTTTCAGAGAGTAGCGTAGGGAAAGTACCCGGGGACTGAACACGCCCATAGAGAAAACGTAGGGAAAAGCAGCCGTTGCTGAATGCGCCTCGGGTAAGCCTTTAATTCCCTAGTTGACGGCCTACCAAGGACTCTGCACTATCCGATTACTTACCGCGTGACGGGCATGGCGATTTTGAACCAACGCCAGTCTTATTAAATTAATGCAGGGCTTACAACGCAGCTCGCCTCGGCATTTCCCATTGCTGGTTGAGTTTGTGAAGGTGGTAGGGTTTTCTGGGACTTTAAAACTTTGGTTTGGTTTGGGGACAACTGTAGTGTTGGTGGACATTTTATTTGCTGTGTGCGTGTTAAAAATTGATATTTTTGAAAAAATAATGGCAGCACGCTACAAACAATATATTGTAGATAAATAAAAATACAAATTTTTTAACATAAAAAATAGCAAAAACCCCCCTCCCTGAGCATGGCCGACTGTTGATTTAATTTTATTTGCAGGCGTCACTTTGTGTCGCCCTTTGCCTTCAGGGGGAAACCCCAGGATTATTTGCCCTGGGAATTTTTTGGGGGGTTTGGTGGCCTGGCCTCTGGTCTGGAATGGCTTGCACCGGTCTTCATTCTGGATGGGTGAACTGACCCCCAAGACTCTGGTCTCACTCGAAACTCGAAACTGTGTGACCAACTAATGAGGGAAGCCCAGCCCTGAACTCAGCAACTCCAAACTCCGAAAGTGTGACGCCTGCGGTGGCCAACCGACCACCAATAGCGAGTAGTTGAATTCTTATATATTAAGCTTACTTTTGGTGGTGGTGCCAATCCACGTGTACAGGGAGACCACTCCATTACTACTTTTCATGATTGCATCGAAAAAGCTGCGTGCGGCGAACCTCTAGACAGTGTGCCTTGTGTGCGTGTATGCAAATGCTGCTGTTTTTCTTTTAGCGGCTGTGGGGGGGGGGGGGGGGGGGGGGGGGGGGGGGGGGGGGGGCGTAAGTATGTGTGTGTGTAGGTGTGCGGCGTGTGGTGTGTGTGGTGTGTGTGTGTGTGCATGCCGGCGCGTACGTATGTGTGGTGTGTGTGTGGGCAAGCAACGGCAAGGAAGCCACCCCTACCGTCGGCTGTTTGATCGCTAAAGCGAACACCAAACGGTACATCAGCCCAAAGGAAAGCTGATACACACCCACACCAACACACACACACATACACACAGCGTTCGCCCCGTTTTGCCGGTAATTATATGCTCCCTTCAAACACCGTCTCATCTCACCGTGTTTCCTCCTCTTTCGCGTGTGTGTGGGGGGTCGGGCTCTGGCGCCCCCGTATTAAGAAATCGGATAGTGCGTAGTCCTATCACATGATCCGCCCGGGGCCGCCGTACATGTTACATGGGTGGGCATGTGTGTGTGTGTGTGTGTGGTGTGTGCGGCGCAAATGCTGCGTGTGTTCTTTTTTAGCAGGCTGTGCGCGTGTGTAGCGTGTGTTTTGGTGGTGATGACACACTGTCACCCAGCGCGACAAAACACAGGGCTTACACATAATGGGGCTCAGCCAAGTTCACAATGGGCCACTGAAAGTAACTCGTTTCTAACATCCCCAAACTAGTTACAGCGCTTTTTTCCCCTTTGGGACCATTTTATGGAAGTTGTATCCTGTTACCCACTTTTGAACGACTTGGTTGGTAAAGGTTAATCAAGTAACCTTTAAGTTTTTTAATTAAGTTACCTCTAAGTGAGAGATTTTAATTAAGCCACCCCCAAGTTTTTAACCCCAATCACTTCCAAGTTTTAAATTAAGTCACTCTAAATTCTTAATTAAGTCATCCTTAAAAAACTTAATTAAGTTTTAATTAAGTTACTTCAAGTTCTTAAAAGTTCTTGATTAAGTTCTGATTAAGTTACCTCAAGATCATAACTAAGTCATCCTCTAAGTACAACCAAGTTCTTATTCAGTCATCTTATAATTATCAAAAAAATACAATCTATGTTTTTATCTTAAATAGTAAATGTGAATATAGTACCACACCCTCAAAAAACGCGTCATCGCTGAGAAAACTTGCTCGGCGTTCTCTGCGCGAGAATCGGTCAGCATAGATCTTAATGAAGGTCTTACATCTGAAAACAACCGCATTGATTACAATTCTGGTCTTGGAAATGCCTTTTTATAGACTCCATGTCTTTATTTATTGACACCATCATTTTATAATACGCCATGTTCTATTTTTATAAAAAATTTAAAAGTAAGTTCTTAAAATATTTTTGCATCTGAAATGGATCAAAAAGATGCTTGTTATTGGGGGCGCTGGCGTGCTGTTGTTTTTTGTATTTAGCGGTTCAGATTTTTTTTGATTGCTTTTGTTTTGGCTGCCATTGTTTATAAAATTTTAAACATAATAACTGCCCCCAACAGCAGCAATGGCGCCAAAAAAAGGCAACATTTTAAGTTTAATATTCCCCTGAAGACTTTGGGGCCCTTGTATCACATGAGTTTTATAGCTGGCATTGAATCAACTTGTTTCCCGGCGTTGGAGGTGTTATTTTCATGATGAGTCATATTCCGTAACAATTTAATTTTTTTTTGTCTGTTTTCCCCTCTGCTATTTTTTCCTGCTTCAACAGCCCAGGATTTTAATGGTCTCCACCTGATCAGCTTTTTTTGCTGATTTTCTGGCTTGGTTTTTCTTTTTCCACCTGATTCAGTGTTTTCTGATTCTGCTGATTTTCCAGCTCGTCATTTTGAAGGGAAACAAAATCTATATGATTAAAAGTTATTAATCCCATGATTAATGGCGATAAAATGTTCCAAATCTATAGTATAAATCACATCCTAGAGACTCTAATGACTTTGTTAAAACTGATCTTGCGTTAAATCATACGAAAAATCTTGTTCAGAATCAATGGAGCAAATCTACTGACTAGTTTAGTGTACAAACTAAGAACCGTTTGCCCCACACTTTCACCATTCCCAGACCCCAGCTGCGCTTCATACCTGTTATGATACTTATAATGTCTTGCGGCGACATCTGTTGAATCTGTTCAATGCTGAATTCAGTTCCGAGGAACTGTTTTGTTTTTCCACATGCTGCCAAAGAATACAGCCTCCCTTTTTGGGCATAATAGCTTGGTCATCAACTTGGTCAATCATAAGTTCGGAAGGTTTAGGCCCCTTGTACTGAGTAGATCATCCCCTGTTCATGTTTTTTAAAAATTATAATTAATATTTTTTTTATAAAATGAGCACCGAAAAAACTGTTTCCAACCTTGTATACCATTCTGCTGTTATTGGAGGCCTAAGTGTAGATACTCAATTTCTTGGTAAAAAGCTTGTTAAAATTAAACCAGCAGATCTTGGCAAACTAGACTTTGAGGATTCAGCAAAGCAATTGCTATCATTGCAGCTTCGGTTGCCACGAAAGATTTTCTAGTCAAGCAAGGAATAATTCCAGACAATATAAATATGTAAGAAAAAAAATACATTTATAAAAAATGGCCTTCACTCGCAATAATGATAGGCGGCGCTGTGGTGAATGCGCTTGCTTTTAGCGGAATAATTTCGCATTTTGTAAAAGGGGAAAGACGGCGAGAGAAAAAGACATAACAAAGCTATGGGGCAACTACAGCTGCACAAGACGCCAAAGAAAGGCAGAGACTGAGCAGTTAGATTTTATAATTACACACTGAAAAGACAGGGCATGCAGCTTACACATTTAAAAATGTTGATCAAGCAATAAAACAATATATCTAGTAAAGGCAAACCCAAACGAGACATTGCCCCCCCCAAAATTCAGTGACTTTTATCAACCATCAGAACAACAAAAAATGCAAGAAATCGGTTTATTGTCGTTGGTATGACCGTTTGTATTTTGTTGCACATAATATTGGCGAATAAAAAATGAACAAAATCTATTACGCCCAAAGGAAATTGGAAGGGTAATTTCAGCAATAAAAAAGCTAAGCCAAGCAGCCCGGGGTCAGTGAACAAACAGCAAAAGAATGGTTATCTAAACAAGCGATTTGGCAAATTTATTTACCAGCGCCTAGACGAATACAGAGACCACACTTTGTGAATACAACTCCAAACGACACCCATCAAATGGACCTTTTATATTTACCCTCTGATAAAGGAAATTTGACGAAAAAGATTTAAGTACGCACTCACAGTCATTGACATAGCTTCAAGTACAAAGATGCAGAAAACCCTTAACACAAAAGAGTGCTTCTGCCGTTGCTGTTGCCATACAACTGATATATCAACGAGGCCCCCTTTTAACTATCCTCGCATGATTTTAAGTCGATGATGGGAAAAAAATTTAAAGGCCAAGTGAATCAATTATTGTTAAAACATAGAGTTACCAATTAAAAAAGGCATTCCAGGAGTTCACAATCACAGGCTTTAGTTGAAAACTTTAACAAACAGTTAGCTGAAAGACTTTTCTCCTACCAGTACCCAGAGAGCTTAATTGACAATTCTCGCACACAGAATGGGTTAGAAGACTGCCCTCATTTTGCGCGCAATGAATCATGAAGAATTTAAAGGGCTAAACCAGTACAAGCAATCAAAGAAAAACAATAAATGTTGTTGAAGGAGAGGCTTCATCCGGCAAACTCTTACCATTTGGTTTGAAAGTAATGGGGTATCCTTATTTACCGGGGGAAGCAGAGGGACACTCGCATCAGGGCAACAGATCCAGTTTGGATTTGACCCAATGAAAATAAAAAGAATAGGTAAAGATGAATCCGCCATGAAATTTATTTTACGAGAAACTGACACAACAAACAACCAGCCCCCAAAGAACTTTTGTGAAAGAAAGAACTGCAGAATTAATTTCCGCCAGAACACAGTTCCGCTTTAATTAATTGACGTTTTCTACCAGTGCCCGATTGCATATTACAACGTCCCGGATTAACAAACTCCCGTTTTGTGTTTGTTCTATCTAATAATTTTTTTGTTACAACAGTTGTGCTGATCTCATGTAGATTAGATCGCAGTTTTACGTCTGTCAAGATGAGAAGTCTTAATTGCCAAACAATGCTTCTTGTAGTTGACATGTGATAATTTTTGAGACCTGGCCACTACGGCTGCGAGATATTCCCTTTGGCTTTCTTAATTATTTTCTCCTGGCCTCGTAATACAGAAACATTTTGGACCTTAAACCAACAACTCCTTGATCACCTTTTCCAGATAATTCTTCCTTCATCATTCCAAAACCTCTTATTAACGGAATGAATGCAAAGGTGAATCTTTAGGGTACTCGGACGTGTCATACCATCCCGCATGTCCTTTAGCTACTCATCCATTCCATGTCCTTTATAGATGTCTTCAGGTAGGGATATCTATAACCAAGCAACTGTCTGTATCTGTGTAAAGTACTCTGGGACTCAGGTTACCGAGGGCTATAAAGTAGTCCATACAGAAATTCTAACAATCAAAGCTTTGAAACTTCTAAAACATAAACCCAATAAAAACAGGGTTTTGTCCAATTTGACTTTCTTTTTTCATCATTATGCAAATGTACTCATGAATCTACTAAAGACCTGAAAATTTGGTTTGAAGTCAGCTTAATGCTTCGTTCTCTCTGGTGACCAATCTAACATCTTTGCGCTTGTGCGGATTCTCCATATCCTTTTTCTCAAAACAGCTGTTGTTCATCAGCTTGAAAAAGTCTTTTTCTGAGCCTCTGTGGATTAGTTCTGAGATACATGTTCTTCATGAAGTATGGATCATGAACTGTTCTTGAACGAAACAATTTACGATGACCAGCTGTTAACTTTCAACGCATGTCTTAAATAAAATTTAAGAGTCTGTATGACAGACAGAAATTTTTTTTTGCCCCGAAGATTTAGGCCCAAGTAAGGCTGGCTCTCTTGATTCATTCTTTTAGACTTTCTCTGCCAATGGATAGTCATTATCAGGTCCATGGAGTTCATGATGAATTTCTAATTCAACTTCTAGCATGAAACCACGCTGTTGATCAGGCGTTTAACGCCCAACCATTTAATGCCTTTTGAATATTATTCGTAACCTGTGTACATTTAAAGTGCGTAACGGAAGTGATTGCGCCATTGGCCATCATACAGATTGTTTGCATCTAACTACATGAATAGTTTAGACCTTTTACTGGGATCATGTCGATCCAAGTATTGTTGTTTGCTTTCCAGTAATGATGCGACGCCATACTAATTCCTCCACGCAAACCGTTTTCAATCATCTAATCATTGTAAATCTGACACAAATTCAATCTGTCACTCCAGTAAACTTAAGAAAGCGTCCCAACTCCATCCGGGCGCATAATGTAATGCCGGGATCCAGTACTATAAAGTTTCATGCAGGTCCTTTTCTATAATTTTCAAAGACGTCCGCCAACAAACATACATCTGCCATAAATAAGGAGTCATGATATCTCCACATCGTTTTACAATCTAAACTTCTGCCACGCTTCTTGAGCATGCTGGGTAATCAGAGTCACTGATGTCCATTTCCTCTGAGACTAGAAAAAGAACGCGCCTTTAGTGGAAGTTGTATCTTCATCAAACCTTTCCAACAGTTCATGTATCCATAAGGTAAACGCCCTTACTAACGAAGTTGGTCAAAATATTCCATCCGTTATTGGGCAGGACTTTAAAGGACATAGCCAGCGCTACTATGAACCCATCAAGTGCTTGCATAGAGTCAATAAAAAGACATGTTTTGTTAAAGTGAAACACATGTACTTATCTGATGACTGTGCGATGCATGACACCCTAAAGGCTCGTCTACTGCTTTCATTATAAGGTGAGAGTCGTAACCTCGCAAGTTAGAAAGACATACAGGCACCTTCCATGTCTTTGGATCAAACTTTAGTTTGAAGATTGCATTGTTATGCGCCGCCCCTGCCCCTCTGAACTTTCCGCTAAGTGATCAATGGTCTCCTTACTGAGGGGTTTTAGAACACTCTTGGCTTTAAGCCTCTAACCACAAATCCAACAGTGAGTGGCTGAGCATACTGTTGTTGGGCTTCAGGCGTCATCATGATTTCAGATAAATTCAGATTATTAGAACAATCATTACGCACTTGCTGGCTGCCTGTAAAAATCTTCTACCGCATTTGGTCCTCTATATAATTCTGTTCGAATAAACGCCATCCGACCTAACAACATTGAAAGCAAATGAAACAAATCTGAAGATTACTCAAATAAGACTGTTTTTCGAAGTTTTTGTGGTGCTGGCCCTTCTAAGAAAGAACCAATAACGACTCGAAGTCCTGCGTAAACTACGTATGGACTTGTTTAGTCTTTGGGCCCTTCCCCATGAGATGTTCTTAAAACGAACATTAGATCCTGTGCGGGGGCTGTGAGTTAGTTCCTGTCTTACAGTCTACAGAACTTTATTAATGATTTTATAGTTCGACTCGCGCTTGCACAGCTGGAATTCTTGTTAAACATTTTCTGCATAAAAATTCTTGTATGTTAGTGTTTTTTGAAGTATGCGCCAATAAATCTGGGCTCATTGTGCGTATCAATGTGTAATGGGCAGCCCTGCAGGTCGAAAACATTAGAGGAAGTCCACATGACCTTTTGGCTGGTTCGCCTATTGTTGACTGTTCATTGTACACTTTAATTGGCACCAAATTGTTTCCTCATGTCCCCATGTATACCATAACAGTGATTGGGATTGTTTTGTTCATCAAACTGATCTAATTTGGTCTACACTATACAGGAAAGGATAGTCCCTTGATGGTTAAGATCTTTGGCGTTTGCCGATAGTTAGTCCCACTCTCACTGCCTGTTCTGCGACATGATGCAGCCTTGCAAGAACGCACCACATGAAACATTTGTTGTCTGAATTTTTTATGTTTAAAAACTGCTCTCTTTAAAACCAACTCTCGAGGCGTGGAATGTAAGCCTTGCCTACAATCGGTGCATACTTAGCCTGTTTTAATCTAATCTCTAAGACTTCGCCGTCTGACCAACCAGAGCCTCTCATTTTAGCTTCTTCAGCGGCAGCGCCAAACTGTGTAAGCAGTTCGTCTGCCCAACCGGGTGTTAAGTCATTATGAGAAAGAATAGTCTGTTGTTTAGTCGAGAACCAGACTTCTAAATTTTCTTCATTTATTGTTACATAGTCGATTATAAAAGCTAACATTACTTTAACCGGTGGGTCTATTGTTAGGTTGCCTGGAACTTGAGAAATAGCATGAACAACACTTGCCTGTACGTTTGTTGGGTCAATGACTTCTAAATCAATATCATTCAGTGCTCTTGATAAACGCTCTCTCTCGAGCATTCCTTCAAAAAATTCGTCTTGTCCTTCATATATCTTAGCCATGCTGTCTTTCTTTTCTAAGCCAAACATATTTATTTAAATTAAAAAAAATACAACGGCTTAATCAGAATTAATATCAACGGTCTTTTTGTGCTTGGACTCATAAACTAAGCATAAACACCTTTTGGTGTTGTTAATGTGAGCTGTTTAGAACAGAGTTTAATGTCTCGTTTACTTTTTTAAGCATCCTTTTTTATCTGCTCGGGGTCTGGCTGTTGAAAAAACTTGTCCTCGCCTTTCTTTGAAGATCAAACTTTTGTCTTTTGTAGTCATCAAATCAGCCTGAAACGTTTAAACATTCATATCCGTGATGTTTTGAGTCAGCTAGTGCTTTATTTATTGTCAGTTTAACGAATAACTTAGTTTAGTTTATTACCATAGCTGTGTGTTTTGGAGTTTAGTTTTTAATTTTTTGCTAGCAGCCTACAGCTAAGAACACAGACCCAGACCAAGCCTAGAACCCTTGAAAGGGAAAGGGGGCTGCCTTGCCTGTTGCTAGAGACACACTTTCCTGTGTAGAGCATTTAACCCATGCTCCATATTAACAATGTAAAAGCAAAAGGCAGAGAATACCTTTTGTTTGGTTTTGCTGTATTTTGAAAGGTCTTGCTCTAGTACTTGCTGCATTTGTGTAATGTTGGTTAATCTGAAGGTTTTTATGTTAGGGGTTTCTACTATCTCTTCTTTTGGCGGCGCTGTAGGCACATTTGGATAAACCTGAACAGACATGCTTTTTATAAAATAAAAATAATTTAGTATTGTATATCTTTTAATCTGTTATTTTCAATATTCAGCTGCGCATCATATATTAAAAACAAATGTACATTAAGCGGTTTATCAGCTTCTTCTTCTTTATCAATTTGAATGTTTATTACGTCTCTCACAGTTCTCCGCTTCCATGTAACTGATTTATCCTCCGTTGACCTTAGGTCAATCCATAAACCGTATTTTGTTGTTAAATAATCATCAAGTCTTACGCTGTGAAGGTGTATCTTTAGCCACAAGGTCAACTGTTGGATTTCTACACCTCCCACCTCCAAACAGTTTTCTTATTTCATCAAAATGCTGATAAGGTTTAAGCCCGCTAGCATAGATTTGGTTAGGACTGCCCTCAATCGAACATTGTACTTTCGTTATTTTTGGATTAAAAAACTTTTCACTTCCTCTTTTGAATGGTTCTTCATCTTCACACAGCAATAAAATACCTTTAAGCGATCTTGCTGAACCTAAAAAAAATTCCATATAGTGTCTGCCCTTTTTAGGAATTGTATGATGAATCAATCTTTCGTAAATATTGCTAATTTTGACTGATATGCTGTTCAAACAGCCTTGCTAAATATTGCTAACAAGTAAACTTACGAGATGTGAAATGTGTACTTTGCTTCGGCGTCTGTTTATTTGTAACCGTTTGTATTCATTAAAGTTATTCATATGACAAGTCTGTCTTTTAATGCTCCTTGAAAGTATGGGGCAGCGCTTTTAACAACTCAAAATCTGGGAATGGAAAAGCGTTTCCAAAGCAAATTACAGTCAAAGCCTTTTGGCTGATTTGCACCTGAGGCGAGTTGGCGCCTATTCTTTAAATTTTAGGGTGCTTCTTGCCGATTCCTTGAAACGCAAGATCTTCCTTTATTCGCGGTTAGCTAGATCAGAAAAAGTTTAAAATTGTATGCATTGTGTAAGAAAATATTTCTTGCCCCTCAAATTTTATAGAAATTTTTAAAAAATTTCCCGCCCCAGATTCTGACAACTGTCCTGTTTGGGTTGTTGTTTAATGAGCGCTTTTTGAAAGTAAAACTGCAACCTGGCCAAACCGTATTTTCCCTAGGGCTGGAAAATTTTACAGTAAGAATTTGTCTGCATCAATAGTAGATGGATTATTCGGAAAAAAATAATTAGTCCGCTTTTTTCCTTCACGCCAAAGGGTATTTCCGTCTTCTTGGGGTTAAGAATCGAGCCCTGTGCTTGCGACTTTTTAGAAAAAAAATAAAAATTAATTTTTAAAAAAATGGGGAGGAAATTTAAAAGAAAGAATATGAGTTTTTTATCCCGGAGCAAATTTAGTGAAATGATCCCTTTGACACAGCATCGCTCAATGCGGCATGAATTAACAGAAAGTAAGGTTAAATCATTTTACGAAAGTTTAGGCCAAGAACCTCCCGAATTTATAGACCCAAATGATTTTGAATTAAAAGATGATCATTTGTCTGTAAAAAACGATCAAGGGCAACTTGTTCGGCTTACAACTAAACCAGACCCATCAAAGTTTTTAGCCAAGAGTACAATTATACAAAGACTCAGTGTGAAAGATCAAAATCGCCTTGGTCTTGTTAGACCGAAATTAAGGGCGGAGGCAGTTTCTAACTTCAAAACACACTGCAGGAACTCCCAACAGCTAACAAATACAAAACATGGAACTTGAAGAATTAAATCAATCAGCAGGTGAAGTAATAAATGCAATAGAAGCAGAAACCAGTTTTTCAGAAGAAACAGCATTTAAGACTATACACGACTCGCCGCTACCCATGCGAGAAATAGCGGCCCTTGATCATGCTTTGAGAAGCATCAGAGGCGAATTAACAAACAATTTAGCAAAACTAGGTGAACTAGATGAGCATATAAAAAGAGAAAAAGAAAAACTCGTTGAGGCTGATGACGCCAACTTTAGGACCTGATATTAAAGAAAGAATAAGACAAAGACTAAAAAATCTTGAACAAGAAAGATCAGCAAGACTAGAAGCGCTGACTACTAACCGAGACCAATTACGAACTCAAGTGAATAGAATAAGAGAAACTATCGAAAAAATTTTATATGAAGACACGACACTAGCAGAACGAATACGAACACTGTTTAGAGAGCAAGGAGTCACATTAGCAAGCGTTATAACGGCCTTAGGATTTGCAATAAGTACACTGGTGTTGGCTATTACAGGCGGCGGTGGCCAAAGTTCAGTACCTCCACCGCCATCGCCTCCGTCTGATAAATCATGGGTAAAAAAACAGCTTGTCATCTTGCGAATTTATTAAAAAATTAGGTTAAAGCTATAGACTCTTTACCTGGCATATTAGGGGGCATTGTCAGCTGGCTTTTTCTACTGCAAGCAAAGTTGGTTGGCTTTATGGCTGCATTATGACATTAGTCTGGTTAATTTTAGTAATAAAGACAAGTAAACCAGATTAATCCAAGAACAAGACTGCGTTTCAATTCATGTCATCGCAAGATTCCCCAGCTTGCAGAGTCGCTGACTTTGGGGTTTATGACTTGGGGTTGGATCGGGATTGGTGTTCTTAATCTTGATGTTTTTATGGTTTGTAATTTATGGTCAATTTAGTCGTTTTTCCTTCTGTTCATTGCCTGCTATAAGATTTCATTATTATAGTTTATTATTGTCTATCTGGAGTCTGAGGTCAGAAGGAGCATTTAACCGTGCCAACGCAAAGTACTTTCGTCTTGCGTATTGTAAAACATGTTGGTACCTTTGAATACTTGAAGGTAAATCAACTGTAGAATTAATGGCGTCCTCTAAATTTGCTAATGTATTGTTTTTGTGCGTCAAAGCCAGTAGAAAGATCAGTTATGCTCGATCTTGCCTGTGCTTGCGAACCTAGCAAACCAAACGTAAGTACGAATAGAGTCGTTTATTCGTTCTATTCCCGCTCTAGTTAGGCC
Source organism: Conus ventricosus (assembly GCA_018398815.1). NCBI lineage: Eukaryota > Metazoa > Mollusca > Gastropoda > Neogastropoda > Conidae > Conus > Conus ventricosus. Next base: position 36,875,904 of record CM031622.1, on the reverse strand, counting down.
CTTAGAAGTGTCTAAGATAAATGTTGTCCATGCTGTTTTATGCTCTTGCTCTATGGACCAGGGCTGAACAATTTTGAAAGGAGAACGCCAGTCAAAGTTATACTTTCTGTGCGTGCCCTAAAAATTAAATGACGCCTGGGCCCATGATTAAGATCCAACTTTTGTCTAAAGTCTGTCTTGATGTTAATATTGAATTCGTTACAGATCCTTTCAAAAGCCTTCATGTCTATTCTGTTGCTGAATGGATTAAACGATTTGTCATTCGGTAATGGTGCTTGCAGTTCAGTCAAAATACGTCTAAAGGTGTAAATAGAAATGAAATCTGTACACTGACCTCACCAAAGGATCATGGTGATTTAAATGATCGGCATACGCCACTCCACACCCAGTTGATGCACAAGACACAGCAAAGTTTAACTGGTTCTGTTTAAAACTGCATCGGATGACTTAAACCACGCTTTCTGGATGTGCTCGTTTTCAATAGGGGGGTTAAGATAGCTCTTCAATGGAGTACTCACCTTTTTATGAAAAGAGGCAGTCTGGGTCACAGCAATGTCAAGAGTATCAGTTGCTATATTTTTTAAGATTGTAGTGCGGCCCAACAGAATATTTTGCACCAGTATATTTGAATGCACTCATTTTTAATTTGTTTTAAAAAAGTTTGTAACAATAACAACTCAAGACCGCCCTTCGTTTTAGAACATGCTATTAATAACGAATGCGGAACCAGAACGGTCGCGCTCCATGAAATATTCTACAAAGTCGTATGGTTTTTAATATAAGTGAACCAGGAAGAATAATAAGATTCAAAAAATTGATAATGCAGGAACATTAGTTAGCCAGTTAACAATAGCTGATGGTATTACGGGTTTTTGCTCACTAAAAGAAGCAATGAGTAACTTCGACATTACTCTCAAACTTAACCCAATGCGAATCTAAAACAATGTTAACATTCAAGCCTGAAGAAGAAGTAGGTTACTATTTTGATAAAGAACTAGCTAAAATGTTAGGCTTTACAGCTAACAATTATATATTTAGTTACACCAACCAAACTACTTATGAGGGGGAAAGCCCGCTCGATCTTGCATTACATCATTACTCTATGTTCATTTGGATGAGTTAAGCACTGATGAAAACTTATATGATGGAAGGCCCTCAACTGTTTTTAAGAGCTCTTCCGTCAGGGAAAGCTGCATATTGCGATTATGAAATTATACAATTCCCTAATTTACAGTTTAAAAGATTAGTTTGTGGGAGGGTTGGATCATTTAATATAAAAATTGCAGACAAAGCAGGGAAAGTTGTAAAATGTGATAACCTGCACATTGTTTTGGAAATAAAATAATACGTTACTAAAAAATAATGTCGCGTGGGCCAGAAGAACCAGGAGTTACATTAGCGCCTGTGAGGTGTATAACTTTAGAATTAAAAGACCTTGCAGACGTTGCGGACTTTGAACAGAACGGTGAGATAGGCACTTTGTATGGGTTTGAGTACACTAAAGATGGTGATTATAAACGCAAAGAGGTTAGCGACAGTAAAAAAGTTTCCTAAACTAGAACAGCTGCGCAATCTAGAAGCAAATAATGTTGGTCAGTATGAATATAAAATAGTTCGAAAACCTGACCTCAAATGGCACTTAGAACCATATTTAGAATGGGAAATAAAATTTGAATTCATAAGCCCATTTACATATTTTAGCCCTCAAAAAAGTTTCAGAAAAGCATTCAACTCTGGCCCTTTACATGTAAGTCTTATGCCCGGACGACAATAGTCGGAAAGAAATTGAATAACGCCGTATGGAAAAAACAGTACATCCTCCACAGAAGAGAATCAGTTTTGAAGATGCTTTACAAAATTACAGTTCATTCCGCAAATGAAATTAGGAGACACGTTCACAATGATATTTGAAATTTCTGTCTTAAAAGATAAGGAGAGGGATGGGGTTGTGGGCGTTAGTGACGTCCTTCTAAAGGGAATTCTAATTAGCTGGCAAAACTTAGACGTTGAAAAACTTAAAGTTACCGTCGTCATTCTTCACAATGGCGAGGATATTAAGGTCATAACAACAAGCAACAAAATCAATTATTAGTCTAAATAGAAACAATCTTACAGAACTGAATTGGATTAATCTTAACATTTAGGCCTCGTAGGGTTTTATTATACTGAACAAGTTTTGACAGAGAGTATGATAAAAATAATAACTGGATTAGATTAAATTCTGCTATAAAACTATGGAGCAGTTAAACTTTATGACAAAAACTCCTCATTGCTCATTGATTTGTGGGCAAACTGGTTGTGGAAAAACAATATTTATCCTTGACCTGTTACAAACAGTTTATCGTTATAATTTTTAATCTATTGTGGTTTTCTGTCCAACACTTTAAATGGAACAAAGCATATCATGATAGAAGGTTTATATGGACAGATGATGACATATATTTTAGTTGATCCCCGCAATAAACTGAGTGAGTGTTTTAGAACAGTTTTATAAAACTGTTTGAAGGAACGCAGACACTATTTATTATAGATGACTGTTCGGCGAAAGAGACATAGTTAAAAAAAGAAACACTTTATCAAAACTAGCTTTTAGCGGAAGACATGCTGGGATAAGTGTGTGGATTTTATGCCAGAAATATAACTCGGTTTTAAAAGACTTTAAAAGAAAACAGATTAAAAAGACTTTTTTTAAAGGTTTTATTTCACATGAAAGACAGAGTCATTTGATGAATGTTCTGGTTGGAAACTG
>CM031622.1:36858929-36873055 GCA_018398815.1 Conus ventricosus | reverse complement strand
AAAAATCTTTTGAGATTTTATGTTCATCAAAAAGGAACAAATCTGCATTATGACATACTTATAGAAGGAAAAATTGCGTTTGAGTTGTGAGAAATAGCAATAAAGTATATACTGAAATCAACTGGTGAATTAACTCTCAACAAAGCGCAGAATATGTATGAAATTAGAGTAAAGTGGTTTCTGATCACATTGATGAATAATAGAATTTCAGCAACATATGTGGCACTGGCAACCGGGGGGGGGGGGGGGGGGGGGGGGGGGGGGAGGGGAGTAGAACGATCAAAAGATGCACATATTATCATCAAGAAAAAGAAAGCGCGGTCACATTTTTCTAGAATTACGCAAACATTTTTTTAGTTACACTTCAATTACCATAATTCTGGATCAGCACTACAAGAGGACCCAATTCTACACAAACACATTTTTTTGCAGTATATTACAGTTTATATAACAGTTATTGTCAAATATATTTGTTTCTAACTATGCAGATTTTAATTCATTTCACATTGTTTTAGGTAATAGTTGTTTTATCCAGTAAGATTGTCTGCTGATATGTCATCCAACACTTGTCTCACTGACACAATACTACACTGGCTCACTGAATCAGAAAAAAGTGGGAGGAAAACTCACAAACCATTCAAAATACGCTCAACACAAAATACGAGAAGGTGTCGCTTTTAAAACTCTCATCCTTTTCTTGTTATTCAAACGCAGCATAAGGGTTAAACGTGCTTGTTATTCAAACGTGGCATTAGGGTTACACGTGCTTGTTATTCAAACGGGGCATAAGGGTTAAACGTGCTCGTTATTCAAACGCGGCATAAGGGTTAACCGTGCTTGTTATTCAAACGTGACGTAAGGGTTAAACGTGCTTGTTATTCATACATGGCATATGGTTTAAACTTGTTTGTTATTCATACATGGCATAAGGGTTTAAACGTGCTTGTTATCCATACATGGTGTATGGATCAAACGTGCATGTTATTCATACATGGCATTTGGGTTCAACGTGCTTGTTATTCATACATAACATGTGGGTTAAACGTGCTTGTCATTCCTATATGATGTACGGGTTAAACGTGCTTGCTATTCGTTCACGGCAAGGTTAAACGTTCTTGCTTTGAAATGAGGTCGACGCACGACCGCTGACTGGGCGCAGGTGGCGATATGTGTATACGTGTGCCCGGCCAGGGATTGAGCGCTGGGCAGAGAAGGGTTAATACAAAATTTACTGGGCAGAGCTGCACACACACACACACACACACACACACACACACACACACACACACACACACACACACACGCGCGCGCGCGCGTGCGCGCGCGCACGCACGCACACATACACGTGCATACACATAAACATAAGACCAACTGAGGCCTCATGTAAATTCATCTTGTCACCACAACTGAGTAAGGCACGATGACTCTATGATATATGGTGATTCAAACAAGGGAAGAAATATCAAATTGGAAATTTTACTCGTTTCAACAGTAACAAATGTGGACAAAAATGCAGGAATAGTTCGTGAAATTAACATTGTTCCAAAAACGAAAGAGAGATGCCACTAATCATGCGGTCTGATGTTGTTGATGACACAAATCAAGAACACATCAGTATTTACACGGGGGATTTCAAAAGACACCCAAGGGAGGATGGTAACCATGGGTAAAGACGGGCACTGAGCTAGGTGAAATGAAAATAAAAAAAGGTTTGAAGCAGAGGTGAGGTTGAGAAAGAAGAAGAGAGGAAATGGGGTGTATGTGAGTGAGGTGAGTGTGTGTGTGTGTGTGTGTGTGTGTGTGTGTGTGTGTGTGTGTGTGTGTGTGTGTGTGTGTGTGTGTGTGTGTGGAGGGAGGGCAAGAATTGGGGAACGGGGACATGAGGGCATAGGTGTCTTAGGAGGGATGAAGGAGGAAAATGAAGATGGAGAGAAATGAAGACTTGGTGAGAGACTTGGAAGCAGTCTTTGTTGTTGTTGTTGTTGTTGTTGTTTTCTGCAAGTGGCAGTGATGTAATAGCTGGTATCAAGGCCTGGATAGCGCTGCCTTCTTTACCAGTGGTACAAAAAAGGACAGAGGGGATGGCGGAGATGTGGAAAGTTGTTGGGGGGAAGAGGATGACACAACGGATTGTGGTGTGTGTGTTGGGGGGGGGGGGGGGGGGGGGGCGAAGATGGATTTGGGGCGAGGAAGGTTGGGACACTGTCGATGGAGGAGCTGAGTGAAAGTTTAGAATAGAAAAGCAGATGCAACCCGTCACTAGACTGGGTGTCCTTGATATGTTAGGACGATGGGGACAGCCACACAATTGTGTTTTACCTCTTTGTTGGCCAGCTGTGTCTCTCTGCAGTTGCCTGACGCATCTTGTCAGGAGCTTGAACTAATTGATGAGCTGAGGAATTATTCCAGAAACCTCTCTCTTTACATTGCCCCCCCCCCCCCCCAAAAAAAAAAAAGCTTCTTCATCGAATTGATGTTAATCTTTGTACAGGAATAGAAAAGTAACGCGTTTTTATGGAGGGGTAGAAGATGGGAGTTTGAGGCGGGTGAGTAAGTGGGTGGGGGATGACTTGAATTTAAATATGCCTATATTGTGTAATTTTTGTACGTCAACTGGGCATGGCAGTTGTAAAGATAGCAGACTGATTTGTTGAAGAAAAGAAGTAAGCTCCGCCCAACACGGAGATGATAAAGCCACAGCACACGAACGTGCGGTACATAGCTCTGTCCCTCTCTCTTTGTCTGACTCACCGTTTGCCATGTGTCTGTATGTGACAGTCACTCAAATAGGACATAAACGCTGCTGCTTCTCTTGTTGTGTATCTGCTCTAAAAGTTTGCAGGAAAGGCAGGGGGTATTGTGACGTGACACAAGGAGACTGGGGACCGAGCGACGTGGATCCTGTGGTTCATCAGATTGTGGCTTTGTCACTGCAAACTTGTTACTAAAGAGCCTGACTCAGCCTAACTCACTCCATACAATGAATGACACAGTGAAGCCACTATACCTTCACAACACACATTCTGGACAGGTGACATCTGATATGAATTCTGTCACCAACCATACGAATCAGCCGCCCATATTTTCCCACCAAGTCTTCATACCTTGCAACAATCCTCGAAATATTGTCAGTCCTCATGTGGCGGAAATGGTTGATCTTGTGATGTATGCCGGGATATTCCCTATCCTCGTGACCTATGGCGTCATCACCAACGTCATCAATATGGTTGTCTTTGCACGGCAGGGATTGTCAGACCGAATCAATTTATGTCTGTTCAGGTAAGATGTAATCTTATATTAGAATTTGTGGATTATAAATGCGATGGTGTATTTCGTCAGTACCACAAATCATGTTTGTGCTCATGCCATAAAGGCTGTCCGTTTTCGCCTATTAATCACTGTTCAAACCTATTGTCACAACGACTGTAGAGGGACTAGGATACGACCATTTTATTTTAGTTATACTATAACAGTTTCCTGTTTTAAATTTCTTATGACGCGCGGTTTGATTGGGTCTGACTCACAAAAAAGTTTATTTCCCGTGTCATTATCTTATTCTGATAACTCTTAATTAATTCAACATCATCACAACAACAGTTGTTAATTCATCAACATCTACACTAGAAAATAGAACATTCCATTCCTTTTTCAGCCCCATTGCCTCGAATGTTACTGTCTGTTGTGGTTTTTATACTCATAGCGAAAGCTTGGCCATGTCTGGAGTTGTACTGTCTTCACCTGTAAGCGGAACAGCGACGAGTGAGGCTGTGGGATCGACACTGCAGTCCCCTGGCGGTGGCGTTTTCGCCGGTAGGTTCTGCAGTCATGAAATAATTATGGGCTGGTACACCCATGGGAACGCTCCCGTAGAGGTTCTGTCGTGTCATATCCAGTAGCCATTATACAATGGCATATGCTACAGAGCAATTCTGTCCCTTGAGGTCTAAACATGGAATGCCCTGTGCGTGCCTGCACCTTATGTGAACACAGCACAGGCTTTCAAGGGTGATGCAGGATTGCTCCCAGCTTTTGTGTTCGACAGTTGAGGACAGTACTTCTCTCCGGATCCCACCCGTATCTTCGGATGTATTAATTTACCCTCGAAATTTTCTGTACACTTTTTTTTGGTTTGTTTCTTCTTCTTTTTTTATCCACCATTTGTGTTTGCGTTCCAAAATGTGTGTAGTCTTTTATCTCCTCTAGTCGTTTCATTTTCTTTGTTATATATAGCTCACTTTAAGGTCCTTTATTCTCCTTCTTTAAGAAAAGTTAAGTGAAGAACCAAGTTTCCTTGTGTTGAATGCTGACATTCATGATTGTTTTCAACCATCTTGGAACTGATGTCGAGTGAAGATCGATCCGGTTTGTTTAGGGGGATGGTAACGTTCATACCTATCCTTTGATTTCTGTTTGTTCGTTTCTTGACGGCCTGGGTCACACGACCGTGCTTCCGGGTGACGCTTCATTCCAGAGAGATACCGTGTAATGCAAGGAGTGTTTTGAAGCTGTTTCATTTTACCCTTGACAGCTGTGATCAGCATATCTATCACAGAGATATTGCATGATCCCTGTGATGGGATGGGGCGGACAGATCGACTACCAAGCACCACTGTCTGTTTTGTCTTGCGTCACATGGAAGCACGGCCATTCATTTCGGGTGAAGCAGTGACTCGTTCAAGCTATGTCTACCAATCTGGTTTCGTGACGTTTAGCATTCAAGGGGTTAAAGCATGTCGCAAGATAAAATGATCACGATTTGGATCAGTCTTGCTGCGACTAACTAGGCGACTCCTTTCGTCGTGTTTCCTAACTACGTTCGTAGTTCTGACTGTAACGCGTCTCTCTGTGTTTCCTGTTTATGTCCATAGTTCTGACTGTAACGCGTCTCTCTGTGTTTCCTGTTTATGTCCATAGTTCTGACTGTAAAGCGTCTCTCTGTGTTTCCTGTTTATGTCCATAGTTCTGACTGTAACGCGTCTCTCTGTGTTTCCTGTTTATGTCCACAGTTCTGACTGTAACGCGTCTCTCTGTGTTTCCTGTTTATGTCCACAGTTCTGACTGTAACGCGTCTCTCTGTGTTTCCTGTTTATGTCCATAGTTCTGTCTGTAAAGCGTCTCTCTGTGTTTCCTGTTCATGTCCATAGTTCTGACTGTAAAGCGTCTCTCTGTGTTTCCTGTTTATGTCCACAGTTCTGACTGTAACGCGTCTCTCTGTTTTTCCTGTTAATGTCCATAGTTCTGTCTGTAACGCGTCTCTCTGTGTTTCCTGTTGATGTCCATAGTTCTGACTGTAACGCGTCTCTCTGTGTTTTCTGTTTATGTCCATAGTTCTGACTGTAACGCGTCTCTCTGTGTTTCCTGTTTATGTCCACAGTTCTGACTGTAACGCGTCTCTGTGTTTCCTGTTTATGTCCATAGTTCTGACTGCAACGCGTCTCTCTGTGTTTCCTGTTATTGTCCATAGTTCTGACTGTAATGCTTCACTCTGAGTTTCCTGTTTATCATCGTACGTCTGTCTGTACACCTTTTCTTAAGTAGAATGGTTGACCATGATGTTTTTTCTCTGTTTTTTTGTTGTCTCTGAGTGTGTGCAGTTATGTTCGTATTTTCACTCTTCAATACAAATGTTAACTAATATGGTTTTGTGTGTTTCTCCTTTCTCTGAGTCTGTAGTATTGTGTGTGCTTCCTTTATCTAATCAAAACACTGACGGTACCTGTTTTCTCTCTGCTCTTCCTTTTCGTGGATTTTGCTTTTGCCTGTCCTTCCTTTTTTCTGTTATATAAGCACTGACTTTGATAATTCTGTGCGCGTTTCCTCTGTCACACGGAATGACTTGAATTCTGAGCACAAAGGAAATGTGAAAAACAAGGCATGTGTTCTTCACAACTGCTTTCTGTTTTTACGAGCATTATAATAAAAACAAACTTCATTTATTTCACAGCCATGAGTCAGGATTGTATTGGTGTTGCTAGTCTTAGCGCCGTGTGTGTGTGTGTGTGTGTGTGTGTGTGTGTGTGTGTGTGTGTGTGTGTGTGTGTGTGTGTGTGTGTGTGTGTGTGTGTGTGTGTGTGTGTGTGTGTGTGTGTGTGTGTGTGTGAAAACGTAGGCAAACACTGGACTATTTTCTGTGCTCAGTAAGGTAACTCACTCTGTAAAATATCTCATTTCCCATGTTCACAGAGGATGCGTAAAGGAAACAACAGCCGTGTCTGAGTTTAGGTTCATCGAATTGGAGGTCGTTTTGATTATGATGTTGACACGATGGGCGTAGCAGCCAGTATGCCGTGTTGATTAGACAGTCAACGAGATGAATATACAAACCAATAAGTAGTTTTAAATACACAGTTAAGATGATGGATGTTCCAGCCTATATGTCATGTTGATTACGCAGTTAACAAGATGAATGTACTAGCCTATATGTTGAATTGATAGCACAATCAACAAGATGATCTACCAGCTTATAGGTTGTTTCTTCGATGCGAACGTTTAAAATTGGGTTGGTTTCCATTTTCAGAATACTGATTTTTTTCTTCTTCTACATCTCAGTAGAAGAATTTCAGCTGCAAACGTTGTTAAAATATACAAATGACGTCACGCATAAAGATTTATTCATTTCTGTCATTTCGACACTCACAACAAATCAATGTAAGATCTAATCAAGATCAAACGGCTGTACTGACTGACTTAGTAGCACACGTAATACGTTTAAAACCTCAGAGTAACACTTTTTATCTTCTATTTGAGAGAAGTAAATTGATCGCCGATAAAGATTATCATCTCAATATTTAGTCTGATTAATTGACATGGATTTACCAGTAAGATGCTTCGAAAATGGATGGTAATGTAACGATGTGCAATTTCTACCCTACTGTTTATGCTGGCACGTACTACATGCACGTTGCTTATTTGATAAAAAACAAAAAAATAAAGATAACTGAACGACCATTCTGGAGCTACTTCAAAAAGAATGTGAAGCACAGTTTCGAACCATACCAACCAACCAATCAACCAACCGAACACTTTCAATGATACAGCACTTGATATGAAATAACTGAAATACACCAACTCTTGAATGATAGGGTGAAATGCAAAGTTCTCGCAAGTACTGACTCAATGGACTGAAAGGCATGTCGGATTTGCTCAAAATTTACAGAAGTGCGGGTTCATGCAGAACCGAGCGATTTCCTGTACTGCAATGTATTTTCATACATATATTTTTAGTCGATAGGAAAAAAGCTGCAAACTTTCAAACTCTAATAAGCTAAGAAGCCAGTCAAGGTTTGTCACATTCTAGAAAATGACATAATTTCACTAAACAACCGCAGCCAGTACTGAGAGATAACCAGTTTTTAAGAGCCTAGTACCCCCAAAAGTATACCATTCAAAGCAATTTTTTTTCCTCGCGTACATACATACACAAATTACGAGTCTATGAAAAAGTGAGATCAATGCAAAGACAGGACAAGAGAGAGAGAGAGAGAGAGAGAGAGAGGAGAGAGAGAGAGAGAGAGAGAGAGAGAGAGAGAGAGAGAGAGAGAGAACGAAATTTTATTTCACTAGGGTAATGAGATAAGCAAATGTGAATGCTTTTTTCCACCCAGCCAGAGAGAGGAGAGAGAGAGAGAGAGAGAGAGAGAGAGAGAGAGAGGAGAGAGAGAGAGAGAGAGAAGAGAGAGAGAGAGAGAGAGGAGAGAGAAGAGAGAGAGAGTCTGTTCCTCTCCTTTATAGAAAAGTAATGAACACAATCCAGTTTCATATTTGAGCACCTAAGGATATGCTTTTTCAAACGCACACGAACCAACAACTCGTATGAAGATACGCTGAGGGTTTACATCGTTTCTGTTCTTTGCATTTTTGCTGAACGTTCTGAGCTACACGCCCATCCTATGGCACTGAGCACCCTGTTGTGTGTGTGTGTGTGTGTGTGTGTGTGTGTGTGTGTGTGTGTGTGTGTGTGTGTGTGTGTGTGTGTGTGTATCTGTCTGTCTGTCTGTCTGTCTGTCAGTGGTCAAAACGTGTTCCACTCACTCTAGACAAAACTTCTGGGCCGATCGTTTTGAAAATTTGTAGGTATGTTCCCTATGGGTCACGGATGATGCCTGATGTTTTATTTTACCAGAATACCCGTAACTAACGGCTATAACGGCCCAAAACGGTTTTTCTTCTTTTTGGAATATCTTAGAAAGTACTTGGTCGGTGACGAAATACATTGTGACGCATGTTTGATTGTGACTTTTTTTTATGACGCATCTTTGATTGTGACGTGTGTTTTTTTTCACATTCATCCATGTCTGATTCAAGATTAACAGGGAGTACGTATATATGCTTGGCATCTTGTTGTGTGTCTTGTGGTAATCAGTTTCTGTCTATTGTTCTGTCAAGTCTGGCAGTGTCAGACACAGGGTTCCTGTTGTTCCTGATGTGTAGCAAGTGCTACGCTATCATCGGTCTGGTGGACCCGGTGGCCGGCAACTACTGGCAGAAACGTCATATTGGTACCGTGATTGCCAGTTGTCTGGGTTTCCTGGTCCTGTCCAACATGACAACGGCTGTCATAGCTGTGGAACGATGTATCTGTGTTCTGAGTCCCCTCAAAGCTGCCAGGATCTTCCGAACAAAGTCAGTGCGCGCGCGTATGTGTATGTGTGTGTGTGTGTGTGTGTGTGTGTGTGTGTGAGTGTGTGTGTGTGTGTGTGTGTGTTGGGGGGGGGGGTTGTGTGTGTGTGTGTGTGCGTGCGTGCGTGCGTGCGTGCGTGCGTGCGTGCGTGCGTGCGTGCGTGCGTGCGTGCGCGCGCGCGCGCGCGCGTGCGTGTGTGTGTGTGTGTGTATGTGTGTGTGTGTGTGTGTGTGTGTGTGTGTGTGTGTGACGTCAACGTAAATTGTGACGTCAACGTAAAATTACATAACAACAAGACGAAAAAAAACAACAACAAAACAACGAGAGCGAAAGAAAAAAACAGTGTGCCCTGAAGTGACTGTTAACGTAGCGAAGTATGTTGCTTCCTGTGATGTGTGTCAGAAGACTGTATCAAAGGGTAGCATTTGTCCGCTACCCCTGACTTCTGTTCCACTGATCAGTACTCCGTTTGATCGTGTTGCTGTTGATCTTGTTGGTCCACTGTCTCCCTTCGGGGCAAGGTCATCGTTACATCTTGACCATGATTGGTATTGCTACCAGTTTTCCAGAGGCTGTTCCGTTGAAGGATATCTCCTCTGTTGATGTGGCTGAGGCATTGTTTGGAATTTTTCATCGTTTGGGTTTCCCCAATGAGATTCTGTCTGATCAGGGTACGCAGTTCAACTCTGATCTCATGAAGCAGTTTCATGCTTTGTGTGGTGCAGAGGCCATACGCACATCGCCGTATCACCTGCAGGCGAATGGTCATGTTGCGAGATTCCATGGGACTTTGAAGTCCATGTTGAAAAAGATTGTCCGTACTCGACCAAAGGTGTGGCATCGTTATTTGCCTGCACTCTTGTTTGCATGCAGGGAGTTGCTCTGTGAGAGTACAGGTTTCTCTCCCTTTCAGCTGCCTTTTGGTCGGCCGGTTCGTGGTCCTGTTGCTTTGTTACAGAGTCGTGGACTCGGTCAGATGTTCAGGATGTTGACGCGAAACCTCTCTATTCTTACCTGTTTGAACGCAAGAATGTCATAGCTGAGTTATGTAAATTAGCCATGGAGAATTGTGCTGATTCTGCCTTCAGGGTTAAAGGTACTTTGACAAGCAGGCCAGGGAACCTCGTTTCCAAGGTGATGATGAAGTATTAGTTTTGTTACCGACTGACTCTAACATGTTGTTAGCCAGTTGGTCAGGATCGTCCCCAGTGGTCAAAGTCTTGCATCCAGACTACAAAGTTCTTGTCAAGGGGCAAGGAAAATATCTTTCATGCGAACATGCTCAGAAAGAATGTTCGTCGTGCTGTTGTGTCTACTTCTGATGTTACTGTACCTTCAGTTGTTCTTTCACAGGGTACTTCAGTGCCTTGGTCAGAGATAGCACCTTTGGCTTGTGAGAAAGAACAAGGTTCTTCGGGGGTGTTCTTCAGGAGCTGGTCTTTCTATCTCTCTCTAGCGTCTGTTGTTCGTAAAGTGGTTTGTACTGTTGGTGTCGTCCAGGACTGGGATGACGCTTTACCCATTCCCACTTAAACTGTTCCAAAGGGGTCTTCTATGCCAGACACAGTTTGATTGTGCTTTGTCTGACAGCAGTTTTTGAGGGAGTTGCGTGCAGTCTTTGATGATTTTCAGGACATTTTGACTCCTAAACCAGGTTCTTCAACAGGTGATGTACTCTTAGAGATCCCTCTTACAACAGATGTCCGTATTAGAAAGAAGTGTTACCACATCCCTTTTTGCGAAAGAAGTTGTTGAGAGAGATTGGTATCATGTTGGATCTTGGTATCATTAAGCCACCGAACAGTCCGTATGCATCTCCAGTTGTGTTGGTCAGAAAGAAAGATGGTATGTATCGTTTTTTTGATCGATTTCAGGACTTTGTATAAGATTACCGCCTTTGACGATGAATCTATTTCTGACGTTGAAAATCTTTTTGCAAGGTTAGCTGATGCTTAGTTTTTCACAAAGACAGATCTCGCAAAAGCGGACTGTCAGATTGTGGTTAAGCCCAAGGATCGTCCGAAGACGACTTTTACAACACATATGGGTCTATTCCAGTTTCTCATGATGCCTTTTGGACTTGTATCGGCTCCTGCAGTGTTTGCACGTATAATGCGTATGCTGGCATTACATCAGTTTTCTGCTATCAACTTCTTTGATGATATTCTTGTGCACAGTGTTTCACGGGATGCTCACCTTAATCATGTGAAGAATGTGGTCTCTTGTCTGAGGTTTTTCAACCTCACAGCTCGTCCTTTGAAGATCGAGGCAGGCTTTTTCGTTCACTTGAGTTTCTTGGTCATGTTGTTGGAGGAGGCACTGTGCGTCCTGAAGGGAAGAAGGTTGATAAAATTTGAAGATATCCACTCCTACCACCAAGAGGCAGGTCAGGTCTTTGTTGGGGTTGCTCAGTTTGTACAGGAGATATGTTCTGGGTTTGCTACTCCGAGTGCTCCACTGTCTGATTTGATCAAAGATGCTGGTCGTGCTGGAAGGTCTATTTCTTGGACTCCTGAGTGTGCTGAAGACTTGAGGACGATTCAGGGAATATTGTCTTCTGCACCTGTGCTGTTGTTACGTAGGCTTGGAAATCCTTTTGTTCTCAGGACTGATGCTAGCTTTGTTGGTTTGGGTGCTGTATTGCTTCAGGAGAGTGATGATGTTCTTCAGCCAGTCCTGGTCGATAGTCGAAAGTTGCTGAATCGTGAGAAGGCGTACAGTACTATTGAGCGGGAATGTTTAGCCATTGTCTGGGCTGTCCAGAAGTTTGTTAGGCTCCTTTGGGGAGTCAGGTTTATCCTGCAGACGGATTATCGTCCCTTGACGTATCTGTGAACGTTAAACACCAAGAACTCAAGAATTTTGCGATAGGCGTTGTCGTTGCAGGAGTTCTCGTTTGAAGTCCAGCCAGTTCCTGGTTCGGCGAATGTTTTAGCTGATCTTCTCTCCCGTTCATGTGAAAATCAGTAGATCCCTTAGGAAGTGAGTTTCATTGTGTGAACAGTACTCACTTCTTCTTTAACAAAAAAAAAATCGGTATTCTTTTTAGTTTAGGAGAGGGAGTATTGTTAGTCAACGTTAACTGTGACGTCGTCGTAAAATTACATAACAACATGACGTAAAAAAAATCAACATCGAGAGCGAAAGAAAGAAACAGTGAGGCCCTAGAGTCCGGCCTGGAACTGATTACCACCAGGTGTGGAGGTACATCCCGTGCCCCAGCCGCTGTCTCCGTCAAGACGACGTGGAGAGGCTGACCGCCAGGTCAGTAGTGGAATAGTGTGGTAAAGGGCCTCAGGATTCTCCGTCAAGACGACGTGGAGAGGCTGACCGCCAGGTCAGTAGTGGAACTGTGTGAGTAAAGGGCCTCAGGATTCTCCGTCATGACGACGTGGAGAGGCTGACCGCCAGGTCAGTAGTAGAATTGTGTAGTAAAGGGCCTCATGATTCTCCGTCAAGACGACGTGGAGAGGCTGACCGCCAGGTCGGTAGTGGAATTGTGTAGTAAAGGGCCTCAGGATTCTCCGTCAAGACAACGTGGAGAGGCTGACCGCCAGGTCAGTAGTAGAATTGTGTAGTAAAGGGCCTCATGATTCTCCGTCAAGACAACGTGGAGAGGCTGACCGCCAGGTCAGTAGTGGAATTGTGTAGTAAAGGGCCTAAGGATTCTCCGTCAAGACAACGTGGAGAGGCTGACCGCCAGGTCGGTAGTGGAATTGTGTAGTAAAGGGCCTCAGGATTCTCCGTCAAGACAACGTGGAGAGGCTGGCCGCCAGGTCGGTAGTGGAATTGTGTAGTAAAGGGCCTCATGATTCTCCGTCAAGACAACGTGGAGAGGCTGACCGCCAGGCCAGTAGTGGAATTGTGTAGTAAAGGGCCTCAGGATTCTCTGTCAAGACAACGTGGAGAGGCTGACCGCCAGGCCAGTAGTAGAATTGTGTAGTAAAGGGCCTCAGGATTCTCCGTCAAGACGACGTGGAGAGGCTGACCGCCAGGTCAGTAGTGGAACTGTGTAGTAAAGGGCCTCAGGATTCTCCGTCAAGACGACGTGGAGAGGCTGATCGCCAGGTCAGTTGTGGAACTGTGTGAGTGAAGGGCCTCAGGATTCTCCGTCAAGACGATGTGGAGAGGCTGACCGCCAGGTCGGTAGTCCGACGGGTTTTTCTGTGTGGGTGTACCCTGTGTGACTTCGAACTGTATTCGTGAGCGGCCCTGCTTGCCGTGTGAAGACTGTGACTTGCGCTCGTTGCAGCCAGCTGTGTGGACTGTGTCCTTTGGGACACTACTGACAGAGCTAGTGAGAAATATTCAATGTGTCTGTTTTGAGAGCGACGGTTGAAGCTCCGTGTATTGGTTGAATGCCCATGCTGGCGGTGGATGGCGTGTATTGATTTGGTACCGATTTATATTGATGTGTGTTTATGTTTTGATGGTTCAGGCGGCATACAAAAGAAAGAAACTTAACTTATGTGTTGCCTGGCTGTCAGTGTTCGTGTACGGAATAATCGTTACGCGCATCCAAACTTTTGGAAGCGAGAGTCAGAGTCATACACACAGCACCATGACATCCGTAACAGTGTGTGTGTGTGTGTGTGTGTGTGTGTGTGTGTGTGTGTGTGTGTGTGTATGTGTGTGTGTGTCCGTCTGTCTGACTGTGACTGTATTTGTTATTGTTGCTTTTGTTGTCCGTCTTGTTGTTGTTGTTGTTGTTGTTGTTGTTGTTCTTCTTCTTCTTCTTCTTCTTCTTCTTCTTCTTCTTCTTGATCTTTTTGTTCTTCTTCTCCTTCAGTTTTTTTTCGCCATGAATGATATAAACGAGAAAAAAGAGTGTGTGTATTTGATAGCAGAGTGCAGGAGTGATGGATGGTGTAGTTGGCACATATGCGCGTGTGTGTGAATGTGGTAAATATGAAAAGAAAAGAGTTTATGACCATGAAAAATAGTGTTAATTTCGTTTAAAACGTTTTTAAGATAGATGAACTGAACAATGCTGTTTCACTTCAAATGGTTCTATAAACTGTATGAGTTCTATTAAAGTCTTTTATGACCAGACGCAGTAAAACAGCATTATTTGACGATATTCAAATAGTGAAATTTTAATGTGACTTAGAACAACATTTCATGATAAAAAGACTGAATGTTATTTTTGTCTTAAGGGCATAAATAATTCCGTGAATAAAGCAACGTAATTTCGTTTTCAAGGATTTAGTTGCGTGTTGATCAAACAACGTTGTTTCAGTGCGAATGAATGTGGAACCTCTGAGAAACAGTAAAAATTTTTTGTGATGTATGCCAATTAGTTTTCTCCATAATGCGAAAAGGTTTCTTAGCGTTCTCGTGCGTTCTTGCAGACACACAGGGATACTGATTGTGGCAGGCAGACACACAGGGATACTGATTGTGGCAGTGGCTGTGTTCTTGCAGACACACAGGGATACTGATTGTGGCAGGCAGACACACAGGGATACTGATTGTGGCAGGCAGACACACAGGGATACTGATTGTG
>CM031622.1:36833929-36848929 GCA_018398815.1 Conus ventricosus | reverse complement strand
CGTCGGCAAACATTTCGCACTTACATTTAACATAAAGAGGTAAATCATTGATATAGATAGAAAACAGAAGAGGACCTAATACAGAGCCTTGTGGTACTCCGTATTTGACAGGCAAAAGGTTTGACATTTTATTGTTAACTGTTACTGCTTGTTTTCTGTTACATAGAAAAGAAGACAAGAGATTAATGAATTCTGGATTTAATTTATACAGTTCTAATTTGCGCAGTAGCAGAGAATGATTTATAACATCAAACGCTTTCTCAAAGTCTATAAAAAGAATACCAGTAAATTTATTTTCATTTATACTGCATAGAAGGCTATCAACGAGCTGTATGAGGGCTGTATGACAGGAATGATTTTCACGGAAACCAGACTGATCTTCATTGAGTAAATTATTTTTAGCAAGGTAAGAATAGAGGGACTTTTGCATGTGCTTTTCAATAGGCTTAGATAAAGCAGATAAAATAGAAACAGGTCGATAATTTGATGGATTTGATGTATCACCAGATTTATGGAGAGGAATAACTTTAGCTTCCTTAAATTTTAAAGGAAAAGTTTGTTTCTCTATGCACAAATTGTATAAATAAGTTAGCGTGTCAGAGATCACTGGGCATGAAACTTTTAGTATTTTTACATCTAAACCGTCTAAATCGCGTGCACCAGATTGTTTTAAAGATGAGAAACTTTTACTGACATCCAGTACCGTCATTGGTTGGAGAGTAAAAGGAAAGTAAATATTCTTTGAACCAAGGTAATGTTTTAAGTGACTGAGATCATTTTCATTGGACCTGTCATGTAATATGATTTTATCTTTAATATTTGCAAAATGGTTGTTTAACTGATTTGCAGATACGTCTGTAAGAATTTGCTGACTTCTTGATACCTGTTTATTATTCAACATGTTGATAGCTTTCCAGATCTGACGTGAATCCTTTGTAGAAATTAACATCTTTTGGAAGTAATTGCGTTTAGATTTTCGTTTCATTGAGTTTACCTTATTTCTTTGTTTTCGAAATTCTTTATTTGTTCCGAAATTGCTTAAATGATTTCTTTTATTAATTTCTGTATCAATTTCTTTTGTTATCCACGGTGGTTTTGTTTCTTGTTTGACTCTTTTCTTTATGAATGGAGCATGCTTGTTATATACAGAAGTTATACACAGTGTGTGTGTGTGTGTGTGTGTGTGTGTGTGTGTGTGTGTGTGTGTGTGTGTGTGTGTGTGTGCTGTCTTCAGGAAATATCCAAATTTCGTCGGGATCAGATGACTCTGTCATTCACGTAGGAAACACACTGATGGGTTTTACAGCAGTCATATCTTGAAACAGTTGTTTCTCTGTGCTGGACACACCTTTCGCAGCATACGTTCGTCGTCAACAGGGCACCGCCACTGAGTGCAAAGTGAAATCTGTCTACGGCCCAAACCTCACAAGTGAATTGTCGACAGAGACGTCGCCTTCAGCCATTCCAGACAACAGACACAAGACATGCTATCCCTTGACCCCAGTCAGCATGCGTCATAGCCAACAGCATGAGTCTGGCGTTATGGGTGTGTGCTGTTTTGCCCTGGATGTAATAAACTTACTGTGACCCCCACACAGATCAAACAAACGTGGCATTAAAGCAGAAGAAGAAGATACCGAAATGTTGCAGTGATACGTGGATTCAGGAGGAGGTTGTCCAACGGCCCCAGTCTGTAATAAACTACTGAAGACCATCAAAGAAAATATTTTTGGGAGGATGGTGTTATTTTGTTCTTTATCATACTTGGTGTATTTTTAGCTGGCCGCATATATATAAGCAATGATTGACTGTAATACAAATGTAAAATAGTTCTGTGCGTGAGTCTGTGTATGGGTGTGTTTGTGTGTTTAACAAACCAGGATATCACTTATATTTTGAAGATAAAGGTGTGTGTGTGTGTGTGTGTGTGTGTGTGTGTGTGTGTGTGTGTGTGTGTGTGTGTGTGTGTATGTGTGTGTGTGTGTGTATGCTGCGTGTGTGCGTGAGTGCTTGTGTGTATGTGTCTGTGTGTGTGCGTATGCGCATGTTCGTGTGTACGTGTGTGTGTGTGTGTGTGTGTGTGTGTGTGTGTGTGTGTGTGTGTGTGTGTGTGTTCAATCCAGGACGCCACTTCTACTTTGAATATAAGAGACAGACAGACAGACTACAAGCAGGCAGACAGACGGTGACAGAGGGGCAGACAGACGAGAGGCAGACAGAAAAAGAAAGGCACGCACGCGCTCGCACATACGCGCGCGCGCGCACCACACACACACACACACACACACACACACACACACACACACACACACAATCGCGCGCATGCGCGCGCACGCACGCACGCACGCACGCACGCACACACAGAGAGACACAGACACAGACCCACATGCACGCACGTGCGCGTGCGCGCGCGCACTCACACGTACACACGCACACGCCCGCACGACGCATGCACGCATGAACACATACACACACACGCAGAGGGAGAGAGAGAGAGAGAGAGAGAGAGAGAGAGAGAGAGAGAGAGAGAGAGAGAGAGAGAGAGAGAGAGAGAGAGAGAGAGAGAGATTCAAACCGGATAACTGCGTATTCACTCTGCCAGGCAAACAAACAATGAACCATGCTCTGAGCTCATACAGAACCGAGCTAACCCAGGTAAGTTAATAACGGAGGCACAACAAGAGCTGCGTGAAAGTAGAAGTACAGGTCAGAAACGTAAACATTTTTCATGGCAGGAGGCTGCAAATCACGACCTGAAACAGCTGCAGCATCCGCAGTACATTACTGCTGGGATGTGGACGATTGGAAATGCCTGGCAGGTCTTCCAGAAACACGAAGAAAATTATAGCAGTTAGAATGGCACGAGGCTACATACACTGGAACAAATGATTCTGATTGATACATTGTGCCATTGAAAATCACACCGAAATACCCATACACTTGAAACACTAAGAAGTATGCCAGTTTACCCAGCAGCGAGAAGGAATAATGGATCCTGGCCCAAGTTCTTCCCAAACAGGTTGGGGTATGGAAGGTCGTAAGCAAATCTGTCTATGATCTCATGAAACAGCCCTTGATGTCGGGGAAGCAGATGAAGGATCAGCGTCTTAGAGGCAATGTTACAGCCAGCTGAAAACAGTTCCATCTAGATGCTGTTGACGAGGAACAAAAGTGAAATTCATAAGGTTTAAACTTATAACAATTAATAAGTGATTAAAACATCAAAGACAAGTGACTTGTCCTTGAGGCGTCGAACTATCCCGGAGAGGGAGGTTCGAATCCACATTGTGCCAAATATAAAGAAGGTGACAGCAAAGTACAACTGAGAATTATGATCTTTGTGTAACATGGACCCTTACACCATAAGGAATTCAGGGCCAAAATGCTTGCATGAGGGAGATGTTTTCTGAAATCCTTTTGCTGTCCATGTGTCCTTGGATCTTTTTCTGCTACAAACACGATACACAGGGAAAACACAAAGGAAGACACCATTAACATTGGTGCTCAAACTTCTGAGCAGACTGATGTCTGGGGTGCTGACCAACTCACCGTTAGCTACTGTCACTTCTTTCTTTCAACCATTGGTTAGGCAGCTTTGGACCCAGTCTCTTCAGCGTGTCTTGATAGCGGGAACTCTGATGAATATAGATGAGAAAGTTGCTTGAAGCATTCACCACTTCAAAGAGATGACTTGCGGCGACAGACAGCCTAAACATGTTGCACATATATCCTGACATCACAAAGCCAGGTACACGACTGAATATCGCCATTTGCCGCGTCACGGACGGGATCATGCACGTGACATACACTATGCACACAGTCACCAGCATACGCGTTACCTTTATATCCTGTTTCTCCACTGACGTCATATCTGACACTGTTTTTCGACGCCATTTGGCGATTACTTTGAGGCGAAAGACGATGAAGGCGGTACACACGATGACGACGACGAGGGAGAGGAAAGGGAGAGTAACGAGAAGCGTGTAATTGTACATGATGTCAATGATGATTCTGTGGCGGAGGTAGAAAGGAGACTGGCGATTGACGTAAGTAGAGGTGTTGGTAATAGGGTCTGTTATTTCAACGGTCTGGAATCGAAGAGTGAAAGAGGCTGTGAGCACCATGTGGGTGTACACAGCTACTGCCACAATCACTATCCCTGTGTGTCTGCAAAAGCATATGAGAACGTGAAGAAACCTTGTTGTGTTGAACAGAAAACGATATCAGTGAAAGATACCAGTGATTCTCGGAGTTCCACATTCATTCAGACTGAAATAACTTCTCTGATAAACACACATATAAATCCTTTAAAAATGAAATCACAATAGTTTGCTCACGGAATTAATCATGTTCTTGAAATTAAATGAAAATCACATCATTTGTCTTAAAGTTTTGTTGTTCTTAGTCACACTATATTTGTACTATTTCATTATAAATATCAAATTCTGTCAGTTAGAATAATAATGCTTTACAGAAAAAAATATTCATGCAGTACTTTAATCTGAAATAGCACTGTCTTATCTGTACAGTTTTACAAAAAAAACAACATAACACACACACACACAGACTCAGACACACACATACACACACACACACGCACGCACGCACGCACGCACGCATGCGCGCACACACGCACGCACGCACGCACGCACGCACGCACGCACGCACGCACACACACACACACACACACACACACACACACGCACGCACACACACCTGACTTTGTTCTGAAGATCCTGGCAGCTTTGAGGGGACTCAGAACACAGATACACCGTTCCACAGCTATGACAGCCGTTGTCACGTTGGACACGACCAGGAAACCCATACAACTAGCCAACACGGTGTCAATATGACGTTTCTGCCAATAGTTCCCCACCGCAGGGTCCACCAGACTGATGAGAGCATAGGACTTGCTACTCATCAGAAACAGCAGGAACCCTGTGTCTGACACTGCCAGACTGACAGAACAGTAACAATAGACAGTGACAAAATGTTACAAGATATGCGCAAGTAGGGCAGTTGGTTTTCATCATAAAATAGGCTAGAAGTTTAGGATGTTAAAATGAAGCACAATAAAGAAAAAAAAAAATTGAACACAACCAGCGCACATTTGCACGAATTTGTGACCAGTATCCAGAGGGAAGAACGCTTCCTTGGATGTTCAAACGTAAAATTGTTTAATGATAGAATGGTTTTACAAGAAAGAAAAAAGAGTTTTCGGTGTGTTTGTTTTTGTTTTCAAACATAGCAATTCTTACGGTCTTGAATTGGTCCTCTCTCCTTGCATGCACATAGGTGTGTGTGTGTGTGTGTGTGTGTGTGTGTGTGTGTGTGTGTGTGTGTGTGTGTGTGTGTGTGTGTGTGTGTGTCTGTGTGTGTCTGTGCGTGTGTGCGTGTACCATGCAGTGTCTCAGTGACTCTTTCTTTGGGTTTCATAAACGATATATTTCAATTTCTGGAACTTACTCTTATCTAAAGATTTCAAGAGAGAACCTTCAGGACGTTCCTCTTAATATTTTGCTTTTTTTATTTACTGGATAGGTGAAAAATGGATTGCAATACAGATTTGGCCCCAATTGTTATTAAAACCATTCAATTTTCCGGCATGAAACACACCCTGAAAACATCTAAACTGATTAAATTCTAAAATTTCCAGTGTTCCCGTTTAATTAGAAATGTATGTGCACAAATGCGTCAAAATACTGAAAATCAAATATACTCAGAGGCATAAAAAACGCGAAAAAATTGAGACAGTGCACGATTGTTCACATTGTGAACAGGACGTAAGCAATGTCGTTTGCACGTGCAACATTAGCAGTGCGTGGTGTCTTGGCCGGTTGTAACCTCGTAACAGTGGGTGAATGTTGCCGGGTCAGCGTTTTTGGCACGAGGAGTGCATTTGCCATGTGGACTACCTACGCCACGTGCATCAATGTGAATTGCAACTCAATGTGGCCCCCATTGTGGGGCTATAAATTTCCAAACCCCAAAAAGTTCAAATCATCCCTTCCAGAGGCGCCAACATAATGCCGAGACTTTCTCGTCAAGATCGTTGCATAGCAATGGGGCAACTGCAGGCCGGGGTTCCAATGAGGCAGGTCGCTATCCCATTCGGAGTCCACATTTCCACCGTCTATCGCCTTCTGGACCGCTTTCAAGCAAGAAACACCACTGATGACAGACCGAGGAGCGGCAGACCGAGGGTCACCACAGCAGCCCAAGACCGCCATCTTCTTCGTCAGCATCGACGGGAGCCTTACCAAACCGCTGCCAACACAGCCAGGAACACCGTAGGCAACCATGGCAGGCCAATCAGCAACAGGACCGTGCGTCGCCGACTGAACACAGTTGGTCTCCAATGCAGGCGTCCAGCCCGGCGACCTATCCTGACACTCCAGCATCGCCAGAACCGTCTGCAGTGGGCACAGATCCACGTGCATTGGCGCCATCGGGACTGGGGCCGAGTCCTCTTCAGTGATGAAAGCCGGTTCTGCGTCGACCCAGGCGATGGCCGCATCCGGATCTGGAGAAGAGCGGGGGAACGCTTCACTGATGCCAACATCACCGAAAGGGACCCATGGGGTGGTGAAAGCATCATGATCTGGAGGGCTATCGGCATAAATCGCCGTATTGGGCCAGTCATCTTCCAGAATGTGGGTCCAGGACGTGGTAACGGGGTCACTGCTGTTCATTACATCGACCAAGTTCTGAGGCCCCACATCCTGCCGCATTTCCAGCGGCATCCACAGAACCTGTTTCAGCAGGACAACGCAAGGCCGCACACTGCCCGTGCTACGCAGAACTTCCTGAGGCAGAACAACATCAATCTGCTGCCTCACCCAGCCCGTTCTCCCGACCTTAACCCAATAGAGCATTTCTGGGATGCCCTTCAGAGGCAGTTGAACCAGCTCAACCCCAGACCCCAGACAGCAGCTCAGCTTGCTGTCGCTGTGGGCCAGGTGTGGTGGCAAGTCCCCCAGAGGCAGACCAACACTCTGGTGCGCTCGATGTACCGCAGGTGCACAGCTGTGATCAATGCTCGAGGTGGTCACACCAGATACTGACATTCTGCTGTTAACACAGGGTCAAGGTCAAGTTCATGTGACCTTATTTTCTACCAGAATGAACTTTGAAAGGACACTTTTGCGGTGTTCGATTGCTTTTTCTACTTTCTATTACCAGTTCAAAGGAATCGGTAGCCAAATTACATCAAAATTTCTATACAGTTTGTTTTCGCGTTTTTTATGCCTCTGAGTATAGTTACAATGTCTGGGTCCATATGTCTGTTATCATTGAGCATATTCTAATGTAATGGGGTTTCTTTGTTAGTCGTTTTACAGAGTGAATTCATGTGAGAAATTTTCACATCATCGCATTATTTTGGGATTGTTCCTGTTTCATTAAATTTTGTTTGAACTACAATGTTAGCGAAAATGATTTTTGAAAATCGATTTATTACGAGGTAGCTCAAAGAATATTTTCAGGTAGTCTTTATTTATTTTAGATTGCAGGCTAAACAGTATGTGTGTAGGATACGTTAAAACAGAAAATCGTAAATGTGCCATGTTTGGGGTACATTGCTGGGAACTTCAATTCTATTGAGATAAAAACACGTGTTGGCGTACAGCATGCTGATTTTTCTGTTTACAAGACAAAACGTGATTGATGCTAGAAGTTTGAAAGTAAGATTACATCAGTTAAAACAGGTATGTGACACTGTCAGGGGCCGGTTGTCTACCCTTTCTGGCTTATTGCTCATTTTTGTTCGGAATTTTTCTGTGAGTTAAACCGGTCGGGCTGTGACCCCTTTTGACCCGTGAGAAGTGTCCACTGGGACACCCCCCCCCCCCTCCCCCCCAATTGGCGACTCTCAACTCTGGAACAGTCGTGTGTAAACCGCGTGGGGTCTAGGTACCCATACTCCCCAACTGTCACCTTTAACCGGTCAAGTGGGTCTAGGCGAGTGTTGGAGTATTGGGAATGGCTTGTAATATTCTTCTGGAAAGAGAACATTCTGCATCATTTTGTACTTTCTTTTTTTTTCCTTTTCCAAGCTGCCAAACCTCTTTTTATCACAAGAAGAACAACACTTTTCTTATAATGCTTAAAAAAAGTTTAATGGTCCTAATTCTTCTTTCCCTATGAACTTACAAGAGAAGGTTGATGATAATGATGAGGATGACGATAATGATGATGATGGTGATGATGATGATGATGATGATGATGATGATGATGATGATGATGATGATGATGATGATGTACGTTTACAGACAAAAAGGAACCTAGACTGGGACTGCTCTTCAGCCCCACTGTATGGCTGGACATGCCAGACGTAGCACGCTGTACCTTTTCTCTTCTTCGGAAGGACTTCCATTGAACCCCCATTCTCATCATTTCGCCCAGCTGACCTGGAGCGCCTGATGTGGAAAGTGTATGACTTGTCTGCAAGCGATGGTAGGGCTTAGGGGTGGAAGAAAGAAAGTTGAGTGAATGTCGGGGTGCAAATTGGACTTACCCACACAACCTCAAATGGAACCGGCTGCTACCCCCACCCTCTTCCCGCCCTCAAAGAGAAGTTTGTCTTCTTGTGTGTGACCAAAGAAAATAACATTTGTGGGTGTGGTCTTAGGTCAGGACGGTGGAGTATGTGCTTTGAGAATAAAGCTCCTTGTTTTTTCTACTGTGAAGCTTACATGGACGGCTGGAGATTGGTCGTAATCCCAGAAAGCTATTCTTCAAAATCCTACCGGGATGTCAGCGGTTTTTCGCCTAGTTTAGCGCAACCTTTAAGACTCCTCTCGTAGGGGAAGTCTCAGAAATAGCTATGAGGTTCTAGAGCTTGACCTGTTTTCCTTCCCTTGGAAGTTTTGTGTACCTCCTTGGAATGTCTTTTGATGAGCTATGTGTGGGTTCTTTATTTGAAGAGTGTAGTCATGAGCGTTGAAGCGTACTGGGCGAGAACTTCAAGTAGTTACTGTGTACCTTGTCAAGGCCGTTTCCGTTTGTACCCCGTTGGACTTTGAGACATTGTAACACCTTCCGTGGTGAGTAGTCTTTGTGACCAGGATGGTTACTCGTTTCAGGCCATTTTCACGCCTGTGCTTGCGCGAAAGATACTTATATACATCGATTTTGTGTGGCGATTTACCGTTTTTAAGTATGCGGTGCGTGGCGGATTTCTGTCCGTATCTCTCTTTGTTCACCGGTTTGCCTCCCTACCCCGACAGGCAGTCATTGAGACAGTCAGTCCATGATAGATACGTGAAGCGGTGAGCTCATGATTCGTTTTCTAAAGCTTTCTGGTGGTTGTTTTCTTTGCCAAATAAATGGGTATGATATCACATTGATTTTATTCCTTTATTTTCAGGAATGCCAGTCGCTTGCAGAAAAAGCTGTCTGACCATTAAAGTTTTTATGACCACCATTTTACCTTGGATACTAAGACCTCTTCTGCTCCAATATTTCATTAAATGTGATATGTATTCAATTTGCCCTGTCGAGTTCTCTTCAATAGTTTTGCCACGCTGTCATTTTGAAAATAGATTTCTAGAATTGTTATCTTATCAACCAGCATAAGGGAATGATTCTGTCCACTTGGCTGCGGCTTTTGCCCCATCCCATCACAAGGATGCTACAATAATTCACTGACTAGTATTCTTGTAGTAGCAGTCACGAAGTAAAACCAAATAGGTTCAAAATACTCACTGGAGTAAATAGTTGGCAATTCTTTGGAATGCGTGTTCATATGGAAACACTGCCGTTTGACATAGAGCATAAAAGCCATAAACCAAGTGACAAATATCAAAGTCAACATTCCTAAAATATGTAGAGAGGAGAAGAAGAAAATCTTATGTCAGCAGTTCAGAAGCGGAAGAAAAGATTCATCGACGACAGCGTTCTATATATGGGAACATGACTTTTAATCTCACCATGTTAAAGAAAGAAAATTGCAGACGCTAAAGTTAGCAATACTTAAACGAAGAAAACAAAACGATAAGAGGAGATAACGCACTAAACACATTATCCTTTAGAATCTGAAAACAAACGGTTTGTGTAGAAAACACAATTTACAATGAAACGTACGAAGTAAGGCCGAAATAAGGGAACGGGCATACACATTTTAACTCCAGTGCTCTATAGACTGATCTTAGTGATTGAAATGTGGGTGATAAAAATACAGCAAAAGCGTGACAATTGTATGACCAAGTCAAAACTTGTTTCATGGGATATTTTTAAAAGCTTTCGCGGGACAGCAAAACTAAATGACACCACAGACATTCTGACAATAGTTCTGAACACCTGTCAGAAGACAAAAATAAACAGTTTCATTGGTGAAAATATAAGCATAATTTGTAGTACAGAGCCTCAGACAGTGCCACAAGTACAATACTAACACGTCCTGTATATCTCACCTGAATAGACATAAATTAATTCTGTCTGAAAGTCCCTGCCGAGCGAAGACAACCATATTAATGACGTTAGTGATGACGCCATAGGTCACGAGGACAGGCAGTATCCCAGCATACATCACAAGATCCACCATTTCCGCCACATGAGGACTGACAATATTTCGAGCATTGTTGCAGGGTAAGAACACTTCGGTCGGCAATGTGGACAGTTGATGCATAGAATGAGTGAAAAAAGTCGTATTGGAAGTCGTGTCTCCAGAATCTGTGGTGTGAAGGTCTGGTGCCTTAACTGAGTCATTCATCCTGTTGGGTGAATCCATCGCCTGAGTAAGAAGTAAACATGCAAATCCACCTCTGTGTGTCTGCAAACCGTTACGTCAGATATATTCTCCAAAACAATTTCATGAACATTTGACAGTTGACATGACATCATAACGGCAGGAGATGAGAGAGAAAGAGAGAGGGAGGGAGAGAGAGAGAGAGAGGGAGAGAGAGAGAGAGAGAGAGAGAGAGAGAGAGAGAGAGAGAGAGAGAGAGAGAGAGAGAGGGAGAAACAGAGACAAAGACAGAGACAAAGAGAGAAAGACAAAGAGAGAAAGACAAACAGAAAGACAAAGAGAGAAAGACAAAGAGAGAGAGAGAGAGAGACACAGAGAGAGAGAGAGAGAGAGAGACAGAGAGGAGTTCTAAATAAAGTAAAAGAAGAGGGCAACTTGTTAATGGGTCAAGATGCTGTCCAACGTTCTGGTCATCAAGTTAAATTGAACAGTAGGCCAACATCAGCAGAGACAGACAGACGTCATATCAATGAGTATTAGACATCAAGTTTAAACCTAGAATAGCAGCGACCTTACGACTCTGATAATGATAGTCGTGGGTCTATTCAATTATCGATGATCTCCATGTGTGGGGAAACTTCCCATAGCTTATTTCAGCTTTCCACAAGAAGAGTTGGTCACAGAAGGCAGTGGGGTGATAGGATTTGAACATCGAGGAAACACAGGAGGAAAAGGAGAATTGCCAAATAGTAATACACATGCCCCAACAGGGCAAGAAGCTGCAGAGTTTAATCATGTGTTTCTTTTGTATTCCAAGATTTTTCTTTTATGCACTGGTCCACTTCTGCTTCAGAAGTTCTTTTCTGTCATGAGATGCACCTTTTGGAGAGCAGTTAAGGCCTTCCATCCTGGCAGCTACAGACACAGGCGTATTCAAAGACACGATTTTTAAAAAATATGATCTACGTGTACCATCAAAATCAGAGATCATCAAAAGACATTTAAACGCCCTGTACTTTGACTCCAAGACCAAAACAATTATTCCCGAAAGAGATCACCAATGGGGCAGACAGAAAAGGGGGGAAACATGGAGGAAGTCTACATACCCTCGATTCCCAGAAAATATGTGCACCGGGGCCTTAATCAGCAAATCTGCCTCGTTCCTTGTAAGAAGTGTGACATCTGTCAGATTCTGAACGAACAGAGGTCATCTCCCCATAGGACCAGAGACACTGGGAGATATGTCAGCACATCAACTGCCGGCCACCTAACATCTACATTTTGAGATATACAAGCTACATACATGGTACTTCTATGCTGGTTTGACCAAAGTCTTCACAAATAATTTGTTAGCCACAACAGCCGAGTCAAGATCAAGAGTATAACCACATGCTAAAGTTCCCGACATGTTGCCTTAAGCCCACATCCCTGTGTTTCCCACTTCTTAAAGATTTTCCCAGTCGAAGCTGTCAACAAACCGAAGCACGTGCTCGATAGAGAGCTCTACTAGTCGGTCGATTTGGGAACGATACTAGCTTGAACAAGAGAACTCATCTGATTTGTGTTTTTTGCAAGAGACCACTTCAGTTACTACTGACATTGACAACCGAAATGTGCTGGTTATCTTAGTCTCTTGCTTGGTCTGTGCATGTATGGGTGTAGTTGTGCACATGAGTGTATGTGTGTGATTTTCTGCTTATCTATGCCTGTGTTGTGTGTGTGTGTGTGTGTGTGTGTGTGTGTGTGTGTGTGTGTGTGTGTGTGTGTGTGTGTGTGTGTGTGTGTGTGTCTTCGCATGGTGAATCGGACTTTGCGGGTTGATGTGTTTCTTGCTTAGAGCCTGGAATTTGGAGTGTAGAGTATCCCAGATGGAAACTTGTTTGTTTTCTCTTTTTTATCTCGGGAGTTTCATTTCACATGTTCTTCTCCCCTTAAATGATAGCAGACCAGCCATCTTCTCCACTGCGGATCTGGGATTGATTTTAATGTGACCTGTGATAACTCGAAGGCTAACATTTTGCGCCTTGTCTAGGTAGCCCTTGTTACTTTTAACTGCTGTATGCCAGGAGGCGAAGGCGTATTTCCATGTATGAACGAGCAGCTCCTGTGTATACCTGGGTCAGGATCTTCATGTTGGCATCCTATTCGGTGCCTACTGTTTTCTTTGTCACAGTCATCTTCTTGATCACTTTGCTATTCATGTGAGTGGAACAGGTGAGTGTGCTGTCCAGTGTTGCCTTGAATCAAGTTTGGCTGTCTTGCTGAAGATCATTCTTGCATGAGGCCAGCAGGCTGAACTCTTTTTTCGGGTGAGGAGGTAAAACAGATGGCCTCAGTTTGAGAGTGCGCGCCCGCGCCCGTATGTGTGTGTGTGTGTGTGTGTGTGTGTGTGTGTGTGTGTGTGTGTGTGTGTGTGTGTGTGTGTGTGTGTGTGTGACCATATTCTCTTTGACCCAGTTTAAGACTGGGTTCACTGCTGCCTGCAATCTGTGTTCAGCTGTGTTGGTCTGTTATGTTTTGGACCATGCTGCTAGGTCATCACCATGTAAAGCCCTGGAGATGTGAGTTGAAAGCTGGTCAGAAGTGTCCTCAATGAAGACCTCAAAGTGTGTCGGTGGAATAATCCTACCTTGTAGAGTGTTCCTTCTCTGATCTTCACAAACGTCTTCGAGCTGATCTGTCCATTTAGTTTTACCCAGGCTGACCTTTGGTACAGGTAGTTGTGGACCCAATGGTAAATGTTGCTACAGACTTTTTTGAGGAGCTTGAGGTAGAGGCTTTCATTCCATATTTTTTGAAAAGTTTTATAGTCTGGTCGACAAAGACGGCGACGGTTTATTTTTCTTTAAATATTTTTTTAGTTGTCATTTTTCAATGTCCTGAATAAGGAGCGTTGTATGGTCTTCTGTGCTTCTGTTTTTAAGGAGTGCGTTCCTGTGTGGAGCCAACGAGGCCGCTCTCCTCCAGGTTATTCCTTATGCATCTGTTGACCATTCACTCCATGGTCTTACCGAGGCAGCTGACAATTTTTGTATCTTTTCTTTTTTTCTTTAGGATTGCTGTTATGATCGCTTCCTTTCAACGAATGGAAATTGACCAGCATTTGAATAACGCCTGCTTGCTGTTTTTGCCAAGGTGTTGTTTGATCGTTTCATTCGTTATCAGTTTTCTTTTGTCGTGGGGCATTCTTGTTTTTTTAGCTGTCTGATTTTACAGTTCAGCTCTGGGATAATAAAGTCGGATGCCATTTCAGCTGATGGTGTTCGCTTTAACAGGTCCTCTTCTGTTTTCTTTCTGAATTCAGTTTTTTCCCTAAAGCAACATCTTGGAGACCACCACTTTTTGAAGTTTTCTACCAACAGAGTTGCAGCCTTCTTTCCTATGTGTATCTCTTTGTCTTCATTCAGAAGCGTTGCCATTGGAGAATGCTGGTGGTCGTCATTGGGGACTTTTATTTGTGTCCAGAGCTTTGTGTTGGTCAGAAAACTGGTGATTTCATGCCAGGATTTTCTCTTTTGTTTGTCCTGTTCTTCGTCCAAAGCTACTCGGCCTAAGGTTGCATGTATTTGTGGACTCTTTGATTGGAGTGCCTAGTAGCTGTTCGCTTGCTACTGGCAGCTGTTCTCTTGCTACTGAGAGTTGTTCATGGAGGCTTGGACATTTTGGCTCCAAGAGGCTGCTGTTATGTACTTCTTGCGCGTACTTTAAAGCCCTCTCATCAAGCTCAGTTCTGATGCATTCTAGACCAATTTGTATCCAGGTTCATGTACCTTCCTCGCATACTCAGTTTCAGGCAGTCTCACAAATACAGTCTTGCTTCTTATTTCATTAAACTTTCAAATTAAAGATTTTTATTACCCTTGTAACAGCATCTAGTGAATTAGGAAGAAGCGCCCACAAATTGTATTAATGATGCTAATGCCGCTTTGCTTCCTAGATTTCATAGAATTCTTTTGACCCAAATGTTATTCAAGCGTTTTATTTCTATGAGTTTTTCCGCCTATTTGACATCCTTTTATCCTGCGTGGTCGACAGTAGACAATCCTCCCAGAATCATGAATTTGCAGGAAAGAATATCATAGTAAATGTTTATTGCAATAACACCCCACCACCGATGTTTATATGTTACTTTTCTCTTCTTTCCTCTCTTTTTCTTCTTCTTCTTCTTCTTCTTCTTCTTCTTCTTCTTCCTCTTCCTCTTCTTCTTCTGTCTCTGTCTCTGTCTGTCTGTCTGTCTGTCTGTCTGTCTGTCTGTCTGTCTGTCTGTCTCTCTCTCTCTCTCTCTCTCTCTCTCTCTCTCTCTCTCTCTGGAG
>CM031622.1:36738929-36828929 GCA_018398815.1 Conus ventricosus | reverse complement strand
GTAATGTATGATCAGAGGAATTCATTTCGCTGGTACTGTGTCTTTGGGCTTCGGTTTGTTTGAACCGGCTGTAAGCCCTCTGATGATCGTCTAAGAGACGGAGATTGAGCTGTTCAATCCAGTCGACTTGATTGTTCGCACCTGCTGTGTTGCGACCACAGAGACGATCAGCAGGGAACTTGACTACCAACCATACAGCAAGAAGTGAGGACAAACCTTCAAGAGGCGTGTGGTATGTAGTTGTAAGCCTTGACCAGCTTTGACAGTTGCATAGGCCATCTGGATTGTTGTTCAAGAGGCACTGCTTGAGAGAGGTTGTACATGCAAAGGTTGAATCGTTCGCATTGCCTGTTGCCTTGGAACTGATTTCGTAGTTGTTTTCAACTTCTTAATGTAATAGGCTGCACACAACTGCTGGATGATGTGCAATTCAATACAACTTCTTAATGTAATAGGCTGCACACAACTGCTGGATGATGTGCAATTCAATACAACTTCTTAATGTAATAGGCTGCACACAACTGCTGGATGATGTGCAATTCAATACAACTTCTTAATGTAATAGGCTGCACACAACTGCTGGATGATGTGCAATTCAATACAACTTCTTAATGTAATAGGCTGCACACAACTGCTGGATGATGTGCAATTCAATACAACTTCTTAATGTAATAGGCTGCACACAACTGCTGGATGATGTGCAATTCAATACAACTTCTTAATGTAATAGGCTGCACACAACTGCTGGATGATGTGCAATTCAATACAACTTCTTAATGTAATAGGCTGCACACAACTGCTGGATGATGTGCAATTCAATACAACTTCTTAATGTAATAGGCTGCACACAACTGCTGGATGATGTGCAATTCAATACAACTTCTTAATGTAATAGGCTGCACACAACTGCTGGATGATGTGCAATTCAATACAACTTCTTAATGTAATAGGCTGCACACAACTGCTGGATGATGTGCAATTCAATACAACTTCTTAATGTAATAGGCTGCACACAACTGCTGGATGATGTGCAATTCAATACAAATTCTTAATGTAATAGGCTGCACACAACTGCTGGATGATGTGCAATTCAATACAACTTCTTAATGTAATAGGCTGCACACAACTGCTGGATGATGTGCAATTCAATACAACTTCTTAATGTAATAGGCTGCACACAACTGCTGGATGATGTGCAATTCAATACAACTTCTTAATGTAATAGGCTGCACACAACTGCTGGATGATGTGCAATTCAATACAACTTCTTAATGTAATAGGCTGCACACAACTGCTGGATGATGTGCAATTCAATACAACTTCTTAATGTAATAGGCTGCACACAACTGCTGGATGATGTGCAATTCAATACAACTTCTTAATGTAATAGGCTGCACACAACTGCTGGATGATGTGCAATTCAATACAACTTCTTAATGTAATAGACTGCACACAACTGCTGGATGATGTGCAATTCAATACAACTTCTTAATGTAATAGGCTGCACACAACTGCTGGATGATGTGCAATTCAATACAACTTCTTAATGTAATAGGCTGCACACAACTGCTGGATGATGTGCAATTCCAAGTCTTTTCCCTGGCCACTGCGAAGTAGTTCCGAAACCTTGTACGGCTGGAACTGCACCAGCACGTTTGCAATCGTGACAGCTTCTTGATTTCTATGTGGCATGGTTTGTGCAAACTTGGTGAAAACATGAGTCGTGGCGGACGTGAAAGGCTGAATCCAACTCTATGAAATCAATCGCCAGGACTTTGAGTGGTCGTGAGGTAAGATGACCGAAGGTGACGCTGACCCTAAGTTTACGCTCATCGCGCAGTGTTCACAGGCATCTGCATAGCGGTTTCCGTCACGGTGCATGCCAGGAATAGCAGACTTCTGATCTCTGCAGCAGGCCAAAGGTAGCTTTGTGCTCCTGGTGGTCCATCTGGTTGTGGAGAGAGGCAAGCGTTAGAGTGGTGGGCAGCGCCAGGTTGTATGTCACCCCGTGTTGTCGTCGTGATGACGCTGATACATGACACCATTTCAAGAAACAGGCTTGGAAACTGCCAACAGAAAGTCTTGAAGCTATGGCCTTGACTAACAAGAGGTTTAGCAGGCCAACGTTTCAGGACATGGGAGGTCTTGAATCTGGAGGGTAAAGCATTGAGATGGACATTTTTTTAAAAATATATGGAGGGTTCTTTCAGGTGTCTTGGATTAGTGGATCAAACTGGGCCAAACACATTTCCTGGCAGAACGTTTCTTGTGCAATGATTAGCTGTGGAGAACAGCCGTAGAAATCACATGACTTGGCGGAATCTGGATAATTTGTCCACAGAGTTCGCTTTTCCTTATCTGTATTGACTGTGTTGCGTGTCGACATTGGGCTGTTGTTTTGATGCACCGAGGGAAACCATGTGAAAGTGGACTAGGGTGGCTGTTGTCTTTAAGCACCACGACCATGAACCAATTTGAGAATCTGTAAAAAAAAAAAAAAAAAAAAAAAAAAAAGAGGAATAGCCAGGAATGGTATCTCTAACTGCATGGTGGAATAGACGAACTGTGTTTCTCTTTGTTGGGTGAGGTCGTCGGCTCCTGTGGGCCAGGACTCTTCACTGGCCATCTTCATCTTGGGATAGACTTGCCTTGAAGCCTTCTTGCCTCACACCTGTCTCCGGATGAAGGGCGTCGCACAGTTGGTGAGGCCCTGGACATGAGCAGCCGACAGATCAGTCTCAGTAGAGTTGAATCTTTTGTATTCCATCGCCTGGAGATGCTGACAGACTTTGTTTTCTTCTTGGCAGTTGTTTGGTAGCTTGCAAAGTCTTACAAGGTTCCGGCGAATGTTTGACACATTTTGAATTAGTCACCTGTAGTAACTGGCAAATTCCAGAAAGCTTCGGAGTTCTGATGTAGTCTTGGGCACAGGCCTTTCTCTGAGAAAGTCAGCCTTCTCCTCTTTGCAACTAACACTATTTACGGATAAGACGTGACCCATGTGTATGATTATGTTGAAAGTACCGACATTGCTCCACTCCTTGATTCAACCCAGTTTGATCATTGGTTGCAGTACGTTGTCCGGCTTTTCAGAGTGCTGTTTGAATGGTCTTTACTTTATTCTGAAGTCATGAAGAAGTAGCACGATGAACAAGACCATGAAGCCCCAACATTGAATTGTGTGTTAGTCTCGGAAAGCTGGCAAGGATCAAGGACAATCCCAGAGACGTTCTGCTTCACTTGAACAGGCTCTCTGGAGTACTGGCACTTGTTTTCTGCTGGTCATCAGAATGCACTGTTGTCTGATGGATATTAAAACTAGGTCGAAGTTGGAAAAGTATATCAAGTAGAGCGTCGTCAAAGGATTGAATGTATGGCAGAGGAAAGGCATATGTGAATGTCTTAGTGTCAAGGCATCAGTAGTCAAAACAGGTGGGTTTTGTTACTTAGTTCTTACAGGCGATGACAAAAGCTACTGCGTAAGACTGTGGCTTTTTGACGATTGCATGCGTAAGAGGACATTTCATGTGTTCGTGTACTTTTTGACATTTTTGGGGTGGGATTCGACAAAAGGCTGATCAACGTGCTTATGGTCCGATGTATTTAGATAGTGAAGGATTTCATTTGTGTAGGCAAGGTTGTGTTTTCCATTCGTGAAATCCTTTGATCGTATTGCCAGCCTCTCTGGTACTTGCTGCTCTTGACTCGTGGTTCCATGGAGTTTTGAACGATGTATCTCTGTTCTTAACGGAGATAGACTGGATTCTTCAGGGCAAAGGATTATTTCGTTACTTCCAATAGTGATCACTGCTTTCCTACTGTTTCAACCGCTTCAGATGTGGCCCTTGGTGAGCGTCCAAGCAGGTAAAAGTCTTCTGGCAAGAAGTTGGCAAGTTTAATGAAGCGTCTTGCCCAGCTCTTATTCACCATCTTTAGGGGAGGAGACTTCTAAATGAATTGTTGATAAGAGAGATGCTAAAAAGCTGGAAGATGATCGCCGAGGACCGGAATTCTTGATTCCAGTGAAGTAAGCAAGGATACGTTGAGGAGTGGTAGCACGTGCGATTCATGTCATGGGTAGCCTACTTCTATGACATGTTGTGCACAGGCCAGGATACATAGGAGTGTTCTGATGAGGTGTTCAATGGCTTGACTGACGTGGAAACGTTTTGTTATTTGAGAAATTCTGTTCCTTGGTTTGTTTTGTCAGGGTGGTGATTTTCATTATGAGAGCAGCGTTGTTTTCTTGAGACTACAGAGGATGCTGGTGTCTGTAGTGATTTGTTGTACTGTGCTTTCCAACGTTTACTACGCTCACATCGAGTGCTGGGTTTCATTTGCTTTTTCTGACAAGGTTAACTCTCTCTCTCTCTCTTTCAAATAGCTTTTCGTGTCTCTTCCTCGGGAGACGAATAGCCCTTCTTGACAAAGGTGTCCCCAAGCATAGTAGTGAACTTGTTATCACCATTGAGTTTAATTTGGGAGGTAAAAGTTCCTGCTCATGTGGAAAGGTAGTATATATTATACAGATTCTAAAAAAAAGTGGTAGAATTAAGTTTTGTGATGTGCCGTTTAGGTTTAATCGTGTTTAGAAAATCAGCCGTCAGCGTCGTATGAACATTTGACGAGTTCTGGGGGCCAGAGACAAATCAGTCCCCTGCCGTTTTCCGGACTACGTGACCTCACTGCGCGTTCAGTGTCTTCATGCACTTTTGACGTATCTTAACATTACAAAAAATGACTGTAAATCACGACTAGAAGCAAAGCAACCGAAGTCAATAATCTAACATAGAAACATTTTTTTGTAAATAATGCAATTTGGCATAACATTTTAGCGAAAACGCGTCCCAGCTGTTGTGCACAGAAAGCGTCAAAATATGGAAATGATTACTCCGTCTGTCTGTCTGTCTGTCTGTCTCGCTCTTTCTGTCCTCTCTCCCCTTCTCTCTCCCCTGTGTGTGTGTGCGTGTGTGCGTGCGTGCGTGCGTGCGTGCGCGCGCGCGCGCGTTGTGTGTGTGTGTGTGTGTGTGCGCGTGTGTGTGTGTGTGTGATATGTGACGTTTTTAATAAGACCCCATTCATAAATGATGGTTGAATGCTCAGACAAGAACGATAGACCGTTGTAGGAAAGTCAAACTTTCGTCCACTCCCTTCACTTTCTTTCTACAGATGGAACAAGAGGTTTGATTTTGATAACAACAACTGAATTTAATAAAGTATGAGTAACGATGATGATGATCTGCAGTGAATATGTCGTATCGTTGCTTTGAATGCTGATGTCCGTTTGTTCCCTATGAAATGAATTACACACAAAAGAAATTAATCATGCACATTCACTTGGAGACAGCAAAGTCTCTGTCCTTCTCCACTTTGCTTCTTGCAGTAGCACAAATATAGATGGTCCGCTTGTGCTACAAAAATATCTTCCGGAGAATACACATAGAATATAGTTATGCACAAAAAAAAAAAAATGTCTGAGTGTGTTGTAGCGTGCTTGAATGTGGAGGGATGTGTTTATGTGATTGCCACTCAGCTTCACGGAATCGTGTAGCGTTCCGGAGTTCTGCTGACGTTCACAGTTCATTTCCAGATCCCGGCAAGGTTGTCACGCCAGCACGTTCCTCTCAACGAAGAATGTAGCAGGATAAGGATGTGTGACGAAAATGAAGATAAAGATGCGGAGAGATGAACAGGATGGACGTAAAAAGGAAAGGTAGAAGGACCTGCAAGATAACAATCGTCTTAGATCTTGCACTATAGTGGCACATCACTATTCCACCCACTACACGCTCTAAACACACTTTACAATTGCACTAGCTTGCTCTATCATTTACAATTGATTTCCTTCAAAAATTGCTTTACGATAAAACTCGTTAACAAAGAAGGAAAATGTACACGAATATTCCAATCTGCCTTGACTGTATTATTCGCCAAGGCTTAATGCTTGATAAATTACAATTATATTTAATCCCTGAACAGATGAAATCAAATCACGTTAATCTTCATATTACACAGATCACTTAGATCCAAGAAAATGTTTCGTTCATAGCTTGAACTCGTTTGCGATTCTTTAAATAATAATCTGCATTCACACAAATATCATATCTTCTAATTATGGTTGCATGCAACGGTGAACTGAAATAGAATTTGCATAGTATAGATTAATACATGACAACACGGTATGATGAGAGCAAACAGATGAAAATGACAGCTCTACGATCAATCATATGTGTTGACTGGTAAATCTGAAATATTTAATTCAGAGCATTTTAAATGATCGCGCGCACAAAAATATCATTGAACCGGTAAATGTGCCTTAATACGATTGTATTGAAATAAATTTGTTGCGCTACACGAAAAAATGATTTTGATCTATTTACCTCAACTCAGCCTTAGTGGCCACAGCTATCGACTCGCCCACGGAACGATGTGACTCGTTTACGCCTTCCCCGTAAAGGTTGTGGGTGTCGTCGAATGCCCTGCAGTCCCCTTTCAGTCTGGCCTCGACCGATTCCTTCGAAAGGTTTCTTCTTCTTCGAATAATTTGACCTTTCTTGCGGAGCCAATTTCTCGTCGACCAGGTTGATCAAGTTTGTATGAAGCAAGGGTCAACACTTACTGCACATGCGCGGACGGAGAAACCACTGACACTTGGATAACTGCGATTGGTCAGTACCATGGTTTTCCATGCTCTACGATTGTAAATTATTTTATTATTAATACAAATACAAGTCTACACAGCGTTTGAAATTATAAACGTACTGCCTTAAAGCAAAAACTAACAATTAGTTTTATCGTTTGGAGATAGAAATATAAGACAAGTGCAGAGCGAATAGACGTCATGTATCGATTGCGTCATTTTCTTTATGAAAATGACCCGAGCTTATGAATGAACGTCACAGTGTGTATGTGTGTGTGTGTGTGTGTGTGTGTGTGTGTGTGTGGTGTGTGTGTGTGTGTGTGTGTGTGTGTCTGTCTGTGTATATCTATGTCTGTCAGTCTGTCTGTCTGTCTGTCTGTCAGACCTTGTGCGTATTTCCTGCAGATTTTCCACTGGAGCACTTTCGTTACTGTCCATTTCTGATAAAAAGCCTTAATTTGCTACCAAAATCCTTCAAAGTAACCACGTATGTAGAATTTAACTATTTGTGCTATACACTGTCGTTTAATTTTGTTTCTGATCTGTCGGTATAACAATTTGTCCACTTGTCTCACAGTTACCAACTTTTGCCTTTGTTTTTGTGCCCTTCCCCGCAGGATACACCACGACTAGAGTACGTAGAGAAATGGACCCTTCTGGTGGTCCATCTACATCTAGGTCATCCATCACGGATTCGACTGCTTGTGGCTTTGTCAAGAAGAGACAAACAAAATTTTGACGTGCGCAGCAGTGGATTCGCGAGGTGGCCAGAGACGTGTTTCTCTTGATGAAAGCATAGACCAGTTCGTATGACATGGTCTTGCTATCCCCTTGTCTGTTGATGTTGGTCAACTAAAACGACTGGTCTGAAAGTAAACAGACACTAACAGCACATAGAGCTTCATGACGTGAATCCTGTCACGACACACTGAG
Organism: Conus ventricosus; assembly: GCA_018398815.1. Taxonomy (NCBI): domain Eukaryota; kingdom Metazoa; phylum Mollusca; class Gastropoda; order Neogastropoda; family Conidae; genus Conus; species Conus ventricosus. The sequence continues at coordinate 36,821,356 of CM031622.1, read as the reverse complement.
CCAGTGTGCCTTTGACAGACTGATGAGGGGAGGGCAGGAAAGGGGGAGGACAGAAGGCAGATAACACACAGAGCTCCTGTCATCCAGCAAAGACACGGCCATCAGATGGTCCAATGTCATCTAAGTTGCTCTGTTTGTGATGAGAGCTCTAGCCATCTACACAAGGCATCGGCGGGGCCTGTCCCCATCTTCTGTGCCACCTCAGTGGCATTGCACCACGCCGCTCATTTCGAACCTCCGTCCACAGCCACAGCCGCAGCCCCGGCACTGGCAATCCACAAGGAGCAGTCGATGTCAAGGCGTGAAGAGGCTACCCTCTGGAGGTGACACTGCACTGCTGCCGAGTCACTTAGGTGGTGTTCAGTGGCGCCTGTTCTGATCCAACACACGCAGGACACCACCTACTATGCCCCCTACTGACGACAATAATTGCTTCGTTGTGGAGCCGGCGTGAGTGAGCTCTCCCTCCGGAGGGCTCCACCACGTCCGTCCAACGACAGCCCCAACGAAGTTGCCGATACCTGTGACCCCGACGGAATCAAACCAAGGCCATAGGCGTGGAGAGGACATCTGAACGGAGGTCACCATGACAACAGAGCACAAACGGCCACAGAATTTGAGACTTTTTTAATGCCAATCGATGAAAATGAGGATGTGAAGGTGATGCCACGAATTTCTATTCCGGTCTGAGACTGCATGGCAGGGCTGAACACCACCTAAGTGACTCGGCAGCAACCAGGCCCGAGAGACACAGACACCTGCAGTGTTGGTCAAGTAATTTGAGCAACACTCTTAGAGACGCGTCTATGATGAAACTCGACTGTGTGGTCCCAGTCTTCCCAAATGAGCTCGTAGCAAACTCAACTCTGGGTAGGAGCCGGTCGGAGCAGAAAAATCAAATCCCACTTGGTTCTGTTGGGAATCGAACCCACGACCTCCCAGCCGGGAATCCACGACGTTAACCACTTCGCCACGGCAGCTGGTCACTCTGCAAAACTTAGACAGAAACTACTGGCTGCTTGGTCTGAGCAAAGATAGTTCGCCCTACGGACCGTAGGGCGCTACAGTCTTTGGTCTGAGTCCCAAGAGTGTACATGGGTCATGGGAAAGACCGCATCCTTGTTTTGAGCGGGATGTGGAGAACGCTCTAAACAAGGTTGTCGATCATGATTCTGATGCTTCGGTGTTTGCATATCCTGTTGACATTGTCCTCAGAGATGCTTCTAACACAATCAAACTTTCAATGGAAACCGTACAGCTAAGTACCAAGAAAATGCAGAAATATGTGTTCAAAACGCTTGTTAGTATGATTTGACCTGTACTGAAAAGAATAGAACTAAGACAATAAGAATCTGTGTGGAATCAAAAGCAATCACAAGCAGTACTAACAATTTCTCAACTCTCTTATATTTAACAGCAGAAAGTCTGCACCAAGGAAACATTGCTCTCATTGAAAATGCAGATCAAGGAAGGTCACTTTCATCCTTTCCAACTACATCAACGCCAGTCTCGCCTGCACACTGAAAAAGAATTCGTAGTCCCTCCTGTATTTAAGCTCTGTACACTTTTCTGCAAGGGAAGAATCATACCAACATTCTGAACAGTACAACTGCTTAGAAACAGTGAAAAGTCACCTTTATTGCTCAGTGAAAAATGACGGAAAACTGTTGTTTCGTGGGAAGCACACCTTGCCAGTACATAAGACATTGATTGTCAAAGAGAAGATAACACTGTGCTTCTGCCACTTTTGGTGGACGACGCACACTCCCCAACACTCAATGCAAATGTGATGCATGTGGTGAAAGATGGCATCAGTGTATTTCAATCCAAGCCAATACCTGTTATGGCTTTTGATCAACCATTTTTTTACCCTGGCAAAAGAAATTCAGTGGTCTTTGCCAGAGTAATTTGAAGAATGCGTATTTCATGTGATGCGGGATGTTCTGCACATTGAAATGGCAGCTTTGAGACTTGTGGGAGAGGAGCTAAATGGAAGTGGTTGGACCTCAATGATTGAGTCAGCCGAAATTGTCAGAACACAATTAGCTCACCAGACAACTGTAGCAGCACTGTATATTCTTCAACAGAGGGCACGAGAAGAGCAGAATATGACAGCAAGGGGTAAAATGTCTACCAATGTTCGTCTACAGGAATCTTGTTCTGGATCTTGAAGTGCGTGTACTCCAGTTCATCTATTCAACACAGACTTCAAACTTAGAACAGTATATTGATTCACTGACTAGTTTCATGCTATGGTTCTGCTTCCTTGATCACATTCAGTATCCACGCTGGCTGTCAGTGCGTCCTTGAGACTTGTTTGAACTGAGACTATGGCGTCCGTCTATCTGTCAAGCTTCCCGTTCCAGTGTTTCCACATTGAGCAAACAAAAATGCCCTTTATCTGTGACAACTCTAGATCATGCACATGAACAAAACAACAGTGAAGAGTAACGGAGGTGTGGGAGAGCAGAATTAACTAACAACCCTGGAGGTGTGAGAAGGAGGGTTACAGCAGCCCCAGAAATAGTACCTTTGGTGAATGGTTTTAACATCAAATGTTTCCTTCAACGCAGAAAGTTAGACCACCATAACAAATTCACTTTGTTGATTGGTTGCGATGCGTGACAGATTCACGAGGACTGTGACTTGCAGGCAAGGTTTACTGACAGTTTCACCGAGATTGAGACCGACAAGCAATGCTGGGACAGCGCGACCTGGATTGTGACTCACAGCAAAGCTTTGTGACAGACTCACCAGGGACTGTCATTTACAGGCGAGCTTGGTGACAACCACGCAGGATCGTCAAAATCGTGACGTAAAGGTAACACTTGGGACAGTTGCACAGGGTTGGGACTCACAGGCAGTTTCCTTGACAGTTTATAAAAAGAAATATGACTCAAGAAAAATGCCGGTGAGATCTGGACAAGATTGCGATAACAGGAAGAGACGGTCAGAATTGCATCAGGATTATGACCTAAGGCATCAATCTAATCTTGGCGACGCAAGGGACACATTTTAAACCCAAGTGCGTCGATTAACGCAGAGCCTATACATGTTTTTGCCACCCCAGATTTCCCATTTTAGGGACTTAGAAAAAAAGATATACATTTACTTTTCTTCTTATATCAAAGGAGAAACAAACCAACACGCAAACTAAAGCCAGTATGATCCATCAACGTTCGTTAGCTGACAAAATCATGTGAGTTAGGGTGATTGATCAGGAACTGGTCTTACACTGTGACGTTTCAGAAGTCTAACGTTTCTTTTTCTTCCTGCCAAGGCTTTGAATGGAAGACTTGTTGCACTAAAGGAATCTCACAGAGATTCAACGCAAAAACAAATCAGGTTCGCTTTGAAACAAACGCAACCCTGGTAAGAAAGTTTCAGTCAGAAACAAACGCTATGTACTTTGTGTAAAGCAACCGCGGAAATTAGTAGGCAAAGTTGGTGAGAGTTTCATCAAGGTTATGATTACAAGCAGTGCTGCTGAACGTTTCAAAGATTGTGACTTTGAGGCAATGCTGATGAGGCATTTACCAACAGTGGGACTGATGTTGGGACGCTTGACCTGGATCATGACATACAGGTAAAACTGGTGACAGATTCAGAAGGACTGTGTGTATACAAGGAGGAAAAATGCTGGGACCATGAACATTTAATTTCATGGAATGGTAACCAGCATGTTTTTGTTTTAATGCATGTAATGCTTTTGAGTTAACAACTTTGGAAAGTACAGAGAACGTGGCAGGCAGTGCATGCATCCTACTATCAATGTGTAATAATGTTATTGATTTAGTTCATAACGAGTAAACTGATCATAGCCACACATCGCTTACCAGGGTTGCGCTTGTTTCAAAGCGAACCTGATTTGTTTTTGCGTTGAATCTCTATGAATTTTGCTTCTAAACATATTTTTCACTTACTGACACATTCATTTATGTTTTTATTCACATGTTTACATTTTCTCATAAAAATATCATTTCTCATAGTCTTCTCTTTTTTCAAGTTTCTCAAAACATTTTTACTTTTATATAGCTGTCTCATTGTTGAAACTGCTTTTCACTATCTTATTATTGTAAAAATACATCGAAAATCTTTGATTGTAGGACTACTTTCTTGCTCCCTCATGAACCAGATCCTGTTGAGACTGTTTCCCCATGCAGTCTGATAATTAATTAAAGAGACAAGGCTGGGGGATTTCCATGAATATTTGGTCATGAACAGTTAAGGAGAGGAGATAATCCAGTATAATTAGGACTGCACATAGACAGTAAAGTACACACACACACACACACACACACACACACACACACACACACACACACACACAAACACACACACACACACACACACACACACACACACACACACACACACACACACACACACACACACACACACACATACTTGCTCGGTTCACTGGACTAGAAGGTGAGTATTATGGACAAGAAGATAGAGAGAAAACATTCCACAAAGCAGGAACAAATGGATAGACTGCAGAGTGACTTTGCTGGTGTGATGAAAGAAAATGAAGAATAACCGAAAGAAAAACTCGACAAGTTCGAAAACAAACTTGACGATTTAGAAGGCAGAAGTAGACGAAATTGTCTCTTTTTATGGCATTCCCCACCCCGAATGAAAGTCTGAGACATGAGCAGATTGCGAAAAAGCTGTCAATGCTGTAGTGAGAGAAGAGAGGGTATTCAGGACAAAGTCGAATTGGGGTGAACTCACCATCTAAGGCATAGAAAGGGGCCACATCCTATCATCGCCTGCTTTAGCAGTTTCAAAGCCAAAGAGGGAGTTTGGGCTGGGCGTCGGGCACTGAGGAACCACCGCTTGACTGTATTTGTTTCTGAAGACTTTAAATCGAAGGTGAGGGACCAACGATGTAAGCTGCTGCTTTTCCCGAAGGAAGCGAAGAAAGCCAACATGAAAGCTCTCCACTTCAACACATTCTTCATCAACGACTCTGCAAAAATGGTCTGGCGAGGCAACAGTGGCAGAGATAAGGGGATCAGGCTGGCGTCATCAGAATTCGGACAAGGAAAGGAGACGATCCGTCGCAATCCGGTCTCTACTCTTGGGTCATTGGCTGACAGCACACCCACACATCAACCCATTTCACGCCCCCCACCTACCCTCACACACATTTACTACGTTGAGTGTTCTCTGTGTTTCAACATAATGGCGTAAAACATTCAAGGTTTATATCATTTACAAGGTTTTAAAAAAAAAAATCATTCGTTTCGGCGTTTTTGTGAAAAAAAAGTTTAAAATCTTTTCCTTTTCAAACGTGTGGTTATGTAAGAAAAGTGATATTGAAAATGGTTTCCCTTATTTTCATCGTTTTACTCTTCAAGCATGACAAAACTGAAAGGTGGTGTTGATGTTGGTGTACACAAAAGAGATGATCCGTCAGCAATGCTGTCTGCACCCCTGTCTAATTGGATGACAGCACTACCACACACCAACCCATTTCACCGGCACCCACTCGTACACCCACACTTTTACCTAGTAAAGTGTTATCTGAGTTTCAGCATAATGGCGTGGAATATTCAAGGTTTATTTTATGAGTTAAAAATCATTCGTTTAAGCGTTTTTGTACAAAACAAATGTTATATTTTCCTACTCAGAAGTGTGATTATGTAAGAAAAGGGATATAGAAAACGCCTTGTGTTTTACTTTCCACGCATGACAAAACTAAAAGGTGGAACTGCTGTTTGTGTACACAAGTCTGTCACAAATCTGTCATGTGCCATGTGAAATAACAACGTCAATCAATAGAGGACTGTGTCTTTCTGAAGGTTAGTACGTCCGTTTTGAATTCTCTATTTGACATTTTTGAAGTGTTTTTTTTTTCTTTCTTTTTTCACATCGCACTTGAACATTGGGTGTTCCATAGAAAAAGCACTGATCTGCTTGAAAACTGTACGTCTGAGGCAATGGTCCAATATCCTGACTTACCTGGCTGCAAAGTGAGACGACTGCAGGCGGGAATCTAAACACATCTTAAATAAATGTCAGCGAACCGCCAAGAGAAACGTGGACAAACAAGTCACAAGACAAAACACGACGCGTTTCGACCTCTTATGTCTTCTTCAGGCAAGACACAAACAAATAGGACAACGAAAATGAACGGATTTGTTACTTTGTTTAGATCTCTTCACTCTTCAGCGCAAGGTAGGCAGGCGTTGAATGACTTACCTGGTTAATGTGTGGCTGTCTAATGCTCGCACATCTGAACACTCTGATGTGGATCATGTCGGTGAAAATAGACATGCACAACCACTAGAAGGTGTAGAAATAATGATACAAACAAAATGTGCCGTAAACTTTTCTAACATAACGACAATGGTGCCAGTAATTATGGTCGTAAACTTACGGAACTATGTACAGGACATGTTCTGTTAATTGTTAATGGAAGAACTGATGGGATAGTGAAGGGGAAACTACATGCCCAGCAAACTAAGCCTAAAGTGCAGTAGATCATTTGTTCATTACTATTATTCGAAGCTCTTGTCGACATGCTCATGGAAAACAGATGTGAATCTGATAATTTTCCTATTGTTCTTCTTTTACTTATTTTGAAAGCATGGAGACTGATGATAATTCTGAACAAACTGAACTGGAAACGGAAATTTGGATTTGTCTTGAAGGAAAAAATATGCAGAGTCGTTAACTGATGTTGTATTTTCATTAACGGAGAAAGACAGTTTCAAAATGTTATGACAGAAGTTGAATGTGACGTTGAGACGGGGTCGAATTGTCTGGTTACCTTCCTTCAAAACGCTGTGGGTCAAACGAGGTCAAAGCAGAAAATGCAAGAATCCCGTGCACAAGCTTCCTGGTGGACGAGAAGCGTGAGCATGCAAAAGAAAAGAAATAAAACATCTCGGTAAATTCAGACCTTTCAAGACAAGGATGACACAATCAATATCTGAATATAAAGCATCAATTTAAAGAATTGCGTGTACAAAATGAACGTGCTTTAAATGAACTGAATGGTGCGTGGTTTGATACCAATTCCAGAGCGTTTTGGCAAAACGTTGTCTGTGACACCAGCTAAACTGAAGTATTCGATTTGATCTCATCTCGTGCGTGGTGTGAGTTGTTTAAGATTTTTTTTAAAATCTAGAATAATCTGTGGATGATATGGATTTCAACTGGGAGGTTGAAGATACCCTAAACAATCTTGTACCTAGAAACCGCAGTGATTGTTCAAATGCCCTAGTAGATGGTGACATTTCAGAGGTTGAAATTCGTAGTGCTACCTATGTATGCATTGAAAAAAGGAAGAGCATTTGGATCAGATGGTGTAGCCTCTGATTTTTTTTTCATTCACACTTTAGATATACTTGTTGAATTTCTGTATCCGTTGCACCACAGAACGTTTGAAAGTGGGGATTACCGACAAAGCTGGACGGAAGTTGTCATATTCCCTTCATACAAAGAGGTAGTTCATGTAAAATAGCCAATTATAGGAAGATCCCATCAATGAAATGACGAGTAAGTTGTATAGCAGAGCAGTTAATAAAAGGCTAAAGGATTTCTGTAAAGCAAATTATTAGTATTCCTGAAGCTCAGGCAGTTTTATGCAAAGTTTCAGTACCGCTTACATTATCTTTTCGCTTCAGTCACTGGTTCAGAAATACCTCACCAGTATAGGTGGTCACTGTCACACACTCTTCGGAGATTTCTCTAAAGCATTTGATAGTATGCACAGACAAAAACTGCTGCACATCATGTTACTGAAAACGGAAATTACTGGCAAACAGGTTTAAAACACTGAAGGTTATATATAGACAAATGAAGACAACTTTCAAAGTGGGATCCAGAACGACAGTATTTTGGCTTTGTGTCAGTTGTAACGCATGGTTGTTTTAAGCCCATTGTTTGTTCATAATTTTGTCCGAGCAACAAGCTGATCTATTTGAATGTGATGCATGAGATATCGACATTTTTTTTAGATCCACTGGGTAATTTTCTGTTGATGCATGCAGATGGTATTGCTTTAGTTTCTGACTCTGGCAGACGTGCAAAAGCGGGTTCACAAAAATCTATTAAAACAGTTCAGATTAAATTCTGCCGTATCTTTTCGGAAATTGGAAACGAAATCAAAAGCAACTTTGCTCTTAGGGAGTGTGGTAGATATACTATCTATATCGATACATATAATCGATTTGCGAAATATTGGTGCAGACTTTTGTGTATGTCTGACAACAGATATACAAAACAATGCCTCAAAATGCCGCAAATGCATGATCATTCTGGCTTTGGATATGTATGGTATATGCAAAATGGAAGGAATGCTTCTTGTATTGTATATCTGTTCAAACAACGACTGAAGGATTCGTGTTATCAAGACTGACGTCCTACGCTTTTCATCATACCCTACCTATTGTACGTATCATCTTGACCTCGGGATCATCGCTGTGTTTTGTGCCTGTTTAAATGCAATCAGTTACCTCTGAAAAATACACGTCACTCGACTCAACGAATTATTGATTCATTTTGTAAACAGTGTGACAGGCATTGTATTGAAGATTTATGTTATTTCATGTTAATCCGTCGACATCTTCCATACTTCGCAGAAAATCTATATCTTGTGCTATTATCATTTTCAATCAGGATTTACGATTCAGCTATTAGGTGGAAACACATTCATTAAATAGCTATTTAAAGTTGCAGTCTACCTAACTGAATGCTTAAAAATTGAGGAAATGAAACCCTTGTCTATAACTGATTCGTGAGGTAAACTGTAGCTGTGATGAACATGAATTTTGCTATGTGCTTATTCTTGTTTGACTGTATACTGTTTCAACATTCATCTTATAGCATGCCAATATATAGTCCAGCTGGCCAGTAAAAACTTATTAGACTATTATTATCAATATTTTTTTTTTTTTTTTTTTGTTTTGCTGTCCCAACCTCTGCGCTACCTCAGAGGCAGTGCACCCACGCCGCTCATTGCGACACCCCGTCCACAGCCACAGCCCGGCTGGCCCCGCCGCACCCGGCATCAGCAATCCACAGGGAGCAGTCAATGTCAAGTCGTCATGAGGCAACCCACCGGAGGAGACACTGCACTGCTGCCGAGTCACTTCGGTGGTGTTCAGTGGCGCCTGTTCTGATCTAACATACGCAGGACACCACCTACTAAGCCCCCTGCTGACGACAATAATTGCTTAGTCGCGGAGCCGGCGTGAGTGAGCTCTCCCTCCGGAGGGCGCCACCACGTCCGTCCAACGACAGCCCCCATGGACTCGCAGATACCGGTGACCCCGACGGAAGCAAACCAAGGCCACAGACGCGGAGAGGACATCGAAACTGAGGTCACCATGAGAGGAGGGCATGAAAATTGAAGGGCCACAGAATTTGAGACATTTTATTTAATGCTGATCAATGGGAATGAGGATGATTAAGATGATGCTACGGATTTCCATTTCGGTCTGAGACTACATGACAGGGCTGTACTCTACGCTTCCTTTCATAATATATCCTGGCGTCAACCAGGCCTGAGAGATACAGGCACCTGCAGTGTTGGTCATGAAATTTGAGCAACACTCTCAGAAACGCATCCATTAAGTGGATGAAACTCGACTGTGTGGTCCCAGTCTTCCCAACTGAGTCCGCAGCAAACTCAACTCTGGGTAGGAGCCGGTCGGGGCAGAAAAAACCCACATGACTCTGATGGGATTCGAACCCACGACCTCCCAGCCGGGAGTCCGCGACGCTAACCACTTCGCCACGGCATTATTATCAATATTAGTATCATCATTATGATTGTGATTATTGTTGTTGTTGTTGTTATCATTATCATTAGTAGTAGTACTACTATTATTATTTCATTACTATTATTATCATTATCGTCATTATTATCGTCCTCCTCATCATTATTATCATTGCTATTGTTATTATTATAATTACTACTACTATTATTATTTTTATTACAGACAGACAAGATGGCAGACAAAGACACAGGCAGATAGAGAAATAAAGAGGGGGTGTGCGCGTGTGCTCGCGTGTGCGGTCACACACACACACACACACACACACACAGGCATGCAGAGAGAGAGAGAGAGAGAGAGAGAGAGAGAGAGAGAGAAGATAGAGAGAGAGAGAGAGAGAGAGAGAGAGAGAGAGAGAGAGAGAGAGAGAGAGCTTCCAGTCTGACGACTGCGTATTGTTTCTGCCAGGCAAAGAAACAACGACACATGTTCTGAGCTCACGCAGCACCGTGCTAATCCAGGAAAGTTCAGCATGGAGGTACAACCAGATGGTGGAGTGTGGTTAGCAATGCCAGTGTAAAACAATGTTATCAGAAACACTGAACATGGCAGGAGGCAGCAACGACCCGAAACAGCTGCGGCATCCTGAGCTCTCTTGCTGAGGTTTACTGGATAGAGCTGACGATTGGAACTTCTCGATAGACCTTCTAGAACAATGAAACAAAACCAGTAATAAGCAGTCAGAGTGACAGAAGACCGCATGCAGAATTCTGCTCCAGTTAATCAGACCCAGTGATTCGGACGGATACCATTGTGCCATCTGAAGTCAAACTGAAGGAAGCACACACCCGCTGAACTACCAAGTATGTCACTTTACCTTGCAGCTTGAAGGAATCTGACTCCTGGCTTTTTTTTTTGCTTTTTTTTTTCAAAAAGAGGTTGATGCACGTGGTGTTTTAAGGAGATTTGTCTATAATCTCATGAAATAGCTCATGATCTCTGGGAAGAATCAGATCCCTAGAGTCAATGGTAAAACTGGCTCAAGAAGGTTCCATCTGGATGCTGTCGACAAGGTACAAAAGTAAACTTCATAAAGCTTAAACGTATAACATCTACCTACCAGACAAAAGTGACTCAAACATCAGAGACGAGTGAGTTGTCTTTGAGGCGTCCAACCATCGAGTTGGTGGAGATTCGAATCCCGACAGCGCCAAAACCAAAGGTGACAGCAAAGCGCTACAAAGAGTCATAACATTCGCTTAATGCAGGACCCTTTATCATGAAGAGTTCGTGACCAAACACTTGTGCGAGAGATGAGCTTTTCTGTAGACTTTCTGCTGTCCAGCTGTCCTCGGATTGTTGTGACTGAGAGATGAGCTTTTCTGTAGACTTTCTGCTGTCCAGCTGTCCTCGGATTGTTGTGACTGATAGATGAGCTTTTCTGTAGACTTTCTGCTGTCCAGCTGTCCTCGGATTGTTGTGACTGAGAGATGAGCTTTTCTGTAGACTTTCTGCTGTCCAGCTGTCCTCGGATTGTTGTGACTGAGAGATGAGCTTTTCTGTAGACTTTCTGCTGTCCAGCTGTCCTCGGATTGTTGTAACTGTAACGAACAAAATGCACAGTGAAAATATACAGGAACACCACATTAACGTTGTTGCTCAAATTTCTGACCAGATTTATGGCTGGAATGCTAACCTTCATAACACAACACTTGGCACTTTAGTTACTGCCACCTTTTTTTTCGCCATTAGGCAGCTTGGGACACAGCCTCTTGAGCGTGTCTTGATAGCGGGATCTCTGTTGAATGTAGATGAGAAAGTTGCTGGAAGCATTCACCACTGCAAAGAGATGACTTGCAGCTACTGACAGCTTAAACGTATTACACATATATCCCGACATCATAAAACCGGGCACGCGACTGAATATCACCATTTCACGAGTCACAGCCGGGATCGTACACGTGACATACACTATGCACACAGTCACCAACATACGCGTCAACTTTATATCCTGTTTTTCCACTGACGTCACATCCGACACTGTTTGTCGACGCCATGCAGCGGTTAATTTTAGGCGAAAGATGATGAAGGCAGTGCACAAAATGACGACAACGATGGAAAGGGAAGGGAGGGTTAAAAAGAGCATATAGTTGTATATAATGTCAATGATGATTCTGTGGCGTAGGTAGAAAGGAGACTCGCGAATGACATATGTAGAGGTGTTCGTAATGGGGTCTGTGACTTCAACGGTCTCGAATTGCAGAGCGAAGGCGGTTGTGAGCACTGTGTGGGTGTACACAGCTACAGCCACAATCAGTATCCCAGTGTGTCTGCAAAAGCACATGAGAACATGAAAGCATTTGTTGCACTGGACAGAAAACTTATTCATGTAAAGCAAAATGATATAAGTTATTCTCAGTGTTCTGCATTCATTCAGACTGAAATAACTTGTGTGGTCAACATACAGCTAAATCCTTGAAAAATTAAATCACGTTATTTACTTGCTCAAGGAATTAATCATGCTCTTAAAACTAAACTAAAATCTTATCACTCATCTTGAAATCTTGTTGTTCTTGGTCTCGCTAAATCTTCACTATTTCGTTCAAGTTCTAAAATTCTTTTGGTTGAAATAACGCCGTTTTATTCGCGCAGCTTAAAAAACGAAACATACTGAAACAGCATTGTTCAATTCAGCTATCGGCAAAACATTTAAATGAGATTTAGATTAACTTTCATGACGATAAATATTTTTCTTTCTGTTTCATTTTCTACATATTTATACACGCATGCCTGTGCACTAGCTACACTCCTCACCACTCACTGAGAAAAGAAAAAATACTGAAGAAAAAGAAGAAGAAGAGGAAGAGAAAGAGAAGGAAAAGGTAGAGGCAAAGAAGAAGAAGAAGAAGAAGAAGAAGAAGAAGAAGAAGAACAACAACAACAACAACAACATCAACAACGACAACAGCAGCAGCAACAGCGACACACACACACACACACACACACACACACACACACACACACACACACACACACACACACTCGCGCACGCATGCACGCACGCACGCACCCGCGCGCGCGCGCGCGCGCACGCACACACACACACACACACACACACACACACACACACACACACACACACACACACACACACACACACACTGACTTTGTTCTGAAGATCCTGGCAGCTTTGAGGGGACTCAGAACACAGATACACCGTTCCACAGCTATGACAGCCGTTGTCACGTTGGACACGACCAAGAAACCCAGGCAACTGGCCAACACGGTGCCAATATGGCGTTTCTGCCAGTAGTTCCCCGCCACCGAGTCCACCAGACTGATGACAGCGTAGGACTTGCCACACATGAAGAACAGTAGGAATCCTGTGTCTGACACAGCCAGACTGACCGAATTACAGACAGAGACAAAATACTAAAAGGTATGTGTAAAACCAGGGCATCCGTTTCTTCGTCTAGATCTGGCTTGTTGTGCAACCCAATTATTTTTGTTAAAAATCGATCATACTAGAAACAGTGGAAAACAAACCGGCATATGTATGCATACTGATGGCTCGTTTGCCTAGAGAAGAATGCTTCCTCGGATGCTCAAAAATAGAATTCTTCGATAATGATTGTTTTTTGTTTGTTTGTTTATTTGTGTTTGTTTCGTTTTGATTTGGTTTTTGTTTTGAGTTTTACAAGATGGGAATATAGTTTTCTGTTTCTCTATGTTTTTGTTTCAAAACGTGGCATCAGTCTTACTGCTTTGATTACGTCTTTACTCTTTGTGGATAAGTATGTATACATGTATGTATATATGTGTTGTGCTGGGTTGTTGTGTTGTGTGTGTTGTGTTGTGTTGTGTTGTGTTGTGTTGTGTTGTGTTGTGTTGTGTGGTTGTGTTGTGTTGTGTTGTGTTGTGTTGTGTGTGTGTGTGTGTGTGTGTGTGTGTGTGTGTGTGTGTGTGTGTGTGTGTGTGTGTGTGTGTGTGCGTGCGTGCGTGCTTGGGTGCGTACGTGCGTGCATGCTTGGGTGCGTGATTGCGCGCATACATGAGTGTGTATATATATGTGTGTGTGTGTGTGTGTGTGTGTGTGTGTGTGTGTGTGTGTGTGTGTGTGTGTGTGTGTGTGTGTGCGCACGTGCACGCGTGCGCGTGCGCGCCTGCCATGCAATGTTTCTATGCCTGCATATCCGGGTTTTCTAAAAGATGTATCTTAAAATCTTAAATTTTCTCACATTTAAAAGTTTCAAGAAAGAGCCTTCAGGATCGTTGCTCTTAATTTTAAGCTTTGAAAGTCACTCAGCACTTTAGAAATTGGTTGCTATAAGGAATAGTCCCTGATTATCATTAGAACCATTTCATTTTCTGATATGAATTGCCCCCGGAGGACTTCTAAACTCATTAAATTTAAAATTTCGTAGTCTTCCTCTTAAAGTAGAAACCTATGAGTCACGATACTGGAGATAGAATAGTTATGATGTGTGGACCGTATTTCTGTTATTATTGAGAATGTTCAAGAGAAATGCATCATGTCTTTGTTAATCATTAAAGTTTTTACTGAGCGAGTTCTTGTAAAAAACAACATTTCATTGTAATATTCTGGGGCTCTCACTTGTTCATAACATTTAGTATTACCTGCACTATCACTGAAAGTGATTTTTTTTTAATTTGTGAATCGTTTTATTCCGATATAGCCCAAGCATTGCTTATGAGCTGTCTTGATTTTCTTAAGTCATAGGATAGACAGTATGTGTGTAAGTAGACATTGTTGTGAGTGAATTACAACTAGAAAATCGTAACTGTACCATCTGACTAAAAATTGAGATAAAAATGTACGTTGGCGATCTGATTTTTTTTCATATAAAAATATTTATAGGAGGTTTTAAATGTGTCGAGTGTGATATTACCTGAACTAAAACAGGTATATGCTACTGCCAGGTATCGGTTGTTTACTCTCTTTAAAGTTCATTGTTTATGATTTGTTCGGGATTTTCCGCTAGGTCATACCAATTGGATTGTGGCCCCTTTTCGCCCATGTGAAGGGTTCACTGGACCCCCCCCCCCCCCTTCCCCCCTCTTTCCTTCCAATCTTTAGAAAAAGGAAATACTCAAGAACGAACAAAAGTAGTTCAACAGCAGTTGAAACAACATGCTCAGTAGTGTCAACAAACTGGATCGTCCGTCAACCCTAAAACAAAAGCCCAGACGTTGATCTGCACTCTCAACGTGAAGACATCAGGACAATTACCCTCACCAGTTTCCTTCAATGGAATACAAATTGAATCAACTGACAACCTTCGGCATTTGGGTTCTTGCTTTGATAGAATGCTGACCAACAGAAAACATGTTGAGGATATTGCACTTGAATGCATTAAAAGGTCCGTCTGCCGTGAAAGCAATAGCAACTAAAGCCATCGAACAACGCGATCTCTATAGACTGTATCACGCAGTTGCACTCAGTGTGATTGATTATGAATTGGGGCTTACAATACTGTCCGAGAGCGATCTTTTTTAAAGGACAGGGAATTCAATGGTTATTTAAAATCAGGTACGTTTACTTGTGTGGTCTGTTCCAATGCCAAACATAACATCATTCAAAGAAACGTTTACCGACTTGCGAGCTTCATGGGAAATAAACGTTGCTACCCTTTTCAAAGTTCATTTAGAAGAAGGCAATGAAGAAGTGGTCACGAAGTCAACACCGTCTGGGCAGCGATCGCGTTCTGTGGCTTCTGTCATATTCATTTTCTGTAAAAGTATATTTGTAGCATATATAGTATGAATAACTGACAGTCCACTAAAGTTATTGAAATCCAACTTCTTTTGAAGCTTACCTTGATGTTAGCTAAATATTTTTGTTTGTCTAAAATTTTAACCTTCTTTGCTTAAAGTGCTTGCAATGAGGTGCTACATTTGTGTTTTCCCCCCACTTTTTTGGAGTTTGTGTTTTGTGTACTTCGTTTTGGTATTGAATAAGCCAGCACCACATCCAACAGAATCTGTGTAATTCAAGGAATTTCTGTCCTTCTCAATCCATTGCAGCCAGGTTGCTTTCAACACATTTTAAGGCGTTGCAATTGCATATTATCACAGCACTTCTGCGCCAGTTTGCTTTCAAAACATTTTGAACGCGTTGCATCTGCATATTATCACAACACTGCTGCATCGTAAAACATCATCAATGTCTTGGAGACGGAGAAGTCTGCCTCATGTTATGTGTACACCATTTCGTACCGGCTCTAATCCTTTTTCGTACCGTCTTTGGGAGTACAATAATTCTTCTTTATGCTTAATGAAATATATTTTTTTAAGTGACGGCTTGGCCAAATGTTGCTAAGAGATATATCTTTTAATATGATTTTTTCTTATTGTCCAAATATACAGCTAACACATGTTTCAAAATTCGTTATATATTTGGCAATTTGCTCTTTATGTTTTGTCCTACAATTAATTAGGCATGTTGATAGTTTTCAAGTGCCACTTGGGGCGTTACCATCTGTTCAGACGAATAATTTTGGCGCCGATTACAGGTTAAAGAGTGTTTGAGGTTCTGGGTTTTTTTTCATATTTAGTTTTAAGCCACCGTATTTATGGACAGATTCCATTTTCTGTCTTTTTTTCCCCCAAAAAAAAGTTCTATGGTTGCCGTGTTTTCTTTGCCAACTGCATTTGTATGAAATTGCATCGTATCAATACATTTTGCTTGAATGCCAGTAGCTTACAAATGAAATATAAGCTGACTCACTCTAAAAGTCTTCATTATCACAATTCTATCTTGAATACCATGATCTTTTCTGTTCCAGTTCTTTGTAAGTATCTGCATATATGTATTCAATGAGCTCTTCCAATTTTCTTCAACATTTGTTGCCATGGTTAATGTTTAAAAGACATTTGTAGAATTTTTATTTCATCAACCAATATAAAGGGAGGATTTGGTTCACATGGTTTTCGGCCTCTGTTCTATTTCATCACAAGGGTGCTACAATATGTCACGAATGAGTATTCTTGTTAGTAACATGCACGGAATGAAAGAAATAGGTTCACAATACTCATTGGTTTAAATTGTCGGCGAGTCTTTGACATGCGTGCACTTATGAAAACATTGCTGTGTGACAAAAGCCGTCGAAGCCATAAATCAACCGGTAGGTTTCAAAGTCAACTTTCCTGAAGTGCGTAGAGAAGAAATGTGTTTCTGTCTGCAGTTCAGAAGCGGGAGAAACCATTCATAGATGAAAGCAGTCTGTTTATGGAACATTGTTTATAATGTTTGTATGTCAAAGAAACTTAACTGCAGACGTTAAAGTCAGCGACAGATAACGAAGCAAACAAAACGAGAGAAGATAAAACAGTAAACACATCATCCTTTGGGAACACAAATACGCAAAGAAAACACTATCTACAATAAAACAGCAGACGATAAGGTCAAAATGAAGAACAGGCATGCAAATAATAATTCTAATGCTCTCCGACATGGAATGACTTGAGAGATACATGTAAACGTGAAATTGTCTGACCTAAACACAATTTGTTTTGTAAGACTTTAAAAAGCTTTTACGGAACAACAAAACTAAAGTGATATCACAGACATCATGTCAATAGTTTTGAACGCTGATCACCGGACAAAAATGGACAGCTCCATTAGCCTAAATGTAAACATGATTTGTAGTACAGCCTCACACACCACCACGTGTACGATACTAGCAAGTCTTATATATGTCACCTGAATAAACACAAGTTAATTCGGTCTGACAGTCCTTGTCGAGCAAATACAGCCATGTTGATGACGTTGGTAATGACGCCACAGATCACGAGGACGGGCAATATCCCAGCGTACATCACAAGGTCCACCATTTCCGCCACATGAGGACTGACAAGATTACGAGGATTGTTGCAAGGTATGAAGACTTGAGTGGGGAATGTGGATGCCTGATTCATGTGGTAAGTGAAAAAAGTCGTATAAGACGTGTCTCCAGAATCTGTGTTGTGAAGATCTAGTGGTTTTATTGCGTCATTCATCCTGAAGGATGAGGCCGTCGCCTGAGTTTTAAGTAAAAAGATACAGATCCACCTCTGTGTGTCCTGCAAACCACTACGTTAGATATATTATAAAGATACACACAGGCATGGCAGTTGACGGGCATCACAGTATAACTCAGACGTGTTTATACATTCTACACGTTAAAACACAGAGAGAGAGAGAGAGAGAGAGAGAGAGAGAGAGAGAGAGAGAGAGAGAGAGAGAGAGAGAGAGGAGAGAGAGAGAGAGAGAGAGGAGGACAATTTGCTGATAGGCCATGATGCTGTCTAACGTGCTGTTCATCAGGTTAAACTTTACAGTGCCAACATAAGCAAAGAAGATAGATGTCATATCCATAAAACGTAAGAGATTAAGTATAAACATTGAATATCAGCGAACTAATGACTGAAAATGTTAGCCATAGATGTATTCAGATTACTGCGATCCTCTTATATAGAACACCTTGCCATGACGTATCTCAGGAGCTTTCTACACGAAAGCTTGGTGACAGAAAACATCGGGGTGGTAGGGGTACAACACTAAGGAAACTCAGGAAGGAAATGACATTTTATAGGAAGTAATACATAGACCCCAACAGAGCAAGAAGTTGCAGAGTTTGATCCTGTTGTTCTTGCTGACAAGGTAAATCTTACCACAGATCAGACACATATAGGCAGACCGATCTTTTGTCCCAACATCTTAGGAGCCCACAGATGTCTCAAATCAGCTTGTTGAGATTCATGACCGGGCAGAACGGTTAAGATGGCGTCGATATTGGCAGAAGACGCGTAAAGAAACCACTGAGCAGAGGGACAGCAAGCACTGAAAGACCTGAGATGTCTTTCAACTTCCCATGGAGAAATCTGCAGGTTTGCCGTTAAGTCTGGTGTCACTGTCATTACATCACCTGGGACTAATGATAAAATTGTGAAGAACACTATCCTGGACCTTTCACGCCATGACCAGCTCAGTGAAGATCCGACTGAAGTTGTAGTGGACAAAACAGAAAAGTGGGCAGACCCGCGAATGAAACGTGACGCCATGGTGAAGGACGTCATTGATGTTTTACGGTGTCATCCTGCTGAAAGCAAGCCACGAGTTAAACGGCGCAAACCCGCTCCTTAACCTCCCAGGATGCTTTCGTCTGGCAGTGGAACACCCTTACAGCCACTGTCAAGATTTGTCCAGCAGGCTATTGCCAACGTAACTGGCCATCTGCGGTATCAAGTAATCGATTCTAGAGAAATCCTTTAAAGATTGAATTAAATACGAACCTGGCGCCTCCTCCCCCACAAGTAACCTTGGCAGTTTATGATGTTGCCTCTTTTTACCACAATATAGAGACGTGGGGATCCCGGCAGTCAGAACTAGCTACAAAAACATCATTCTCCTCTACATATGTCCAATGACTGCATCACGGAGGTCCCAGCTACTGTCTTGAAGAACAAGAGCGTGTACACTGACCACAAGGACACCACTCTTCGTGTGGCACCAAGCATGGGTACTATCATGAGACCAAGCCACGCCTGTGATAATGTCGAAGTGTACTTGGCAGAGCTGGATGACAACAGTGTGCATTCCAGACCAGTTTCTCTACTATCTATGTCCCAGCACTGCCAGTCACAGTCTTCTATGTCCCAGCACTGCCAGTCACAGTCTTCTATGTCCCAGCACTGCCAGTCACAGTCTTCTATGTCCCAGCACTGCCAGTCACAGTCTTCTATGTCCCAGCACTGCCAGTCACAGTCTTCTATGTCCCAGCACTGCCAGTCACAGTCTTCTATGTCCCAGCACTGCCAGTCACAGGCTTAGAGAACTAATAAATGTTCATTCTGGCTCACCTACCCTCAACTCCGTTTCGGGTAGGCGAGCCGGAATAAACATTTATTAGTTCTCTGACAAGTAACACTTCAATGAATTAAAAATGATAATCCTTCACACATTCTTTTTCAATGACCAAAAAATAACGACCCTACAAACAAACATACTGTGTAGGATTATCCGTTTTCAATACTAATTTACTAAACTTTTTAGATTTTTGTTTTGCTTAATCCTATGTTTTTCCTGATCATTTTCAATAACATCATTTTCGCGCAGACATTCATCAAATGAGTCTCTGTCTTTCATGTGAAATAAAACTACAGTCTTTAACTGTTCTCTAAAGTCTTTTAAAACTGAGTTATATTTTTGACATAAAATCCACACACTTATCCCAGCATGTCTTCCACTAAAAGCTAGTTTTGATAAAGTGTTTCTCTTTTAACTATGTCTCTTTCTGCCGAACAGTCATCTATAATAAATAGTGTCTGCGTTCCTTCAAACAGTTTATAAAACTGTTCTAAACACTCACTCAGTTTATTGCTAGGATCAACTAAATATATGTTATCATCTGTCCATATAAACCTTCTATCATGATATGCTTTGTTCCATTTAAGCGTTGGACAGAAAATCGCATATGATCAAAATTATAGCGATAAACTGTTTGTAATAGGTCGAAGACAAATATTGTTTTTCCACAACCAGTCTGCCCACAAATCAATGAACAATGAGGGGTTTTTGTCATAAAGTTTAACTGCTCCATAGTTTTATAACAGAATTTAATCTAATCCAGTTATTGTTTTTATCATGCTCTCTGTCAAAACTTGTTCAGTATAATAAAATCCTATAAGGTCTAAATGTGTAAGATTAATCCAATTAAGTGCTGTAAGATTGTTTCTATTTAGACTAATATTGATTTTGTTGCTTGTTGTTATGACCTTAATATCCTCACCATTGAGAAGAATGACGACGGTAACTTTAAGACTGTCAATGCCTAAGTTTTGCCAGCTAATTAGAATTCCCTTTAGAAGGACGTCACTAACGCCCACAACCCCATCCCTCTCCACATCTTTTAAGACAGAAATTTCAAATATCATTGTGAACGTGGCTCCTAATTTCATTTGCGGAATGAACTGTAATTTTGTAGAAGCATCTTTCAAAACCGATTCTTTTCTGTGGAGGATGTACTGTTTATTCCCATACGGCTTTATTTCAATCTCTTTTCGACTATTGTCCCCTGGCATAAGACTTACATGTAAAGGACCTGAGTTGAATGCTTTTCTGAAATTTTTTTGATGGTTAAAAAATGTAAATGGGCTTATGAATTTAAATTTTATGTCCCATTCTAAATATGGTTCTAAGTGCCATTTGCTGTCAGGTTTTCGAACTATTTTATATCCATACTGGCCAGCATTATTTGCTTCTACATTGCGCAGTTGCTCTAGTTTAGGAAAATTTTTGTTGTCGCCAACCCTTTGCGTTTATAATCCCTTTTTTAGTGTATCAAACCCATACAAAGCCCTATCTCACCATTCTGTTCAAAGTCCGCAACGTCTGAAAGGGTTTTTTCTAAAGTTAACACTTACGGGCGCAAATGTAACCCGTTTTCTTTGGCCCCCGCGACTTTTTTTAGTACAACATTTTTTTTATTTCAAAAAAAGGTGCGGTTATCACATTTCACGACTTTCCCTGTTTTGTCTGCAATTTTTTTTAAAATGATCCGCCCTCCCCAAACAATTTTTTAAACTGTAAATTTAGGAATTGTAAAATTTCATAACAAAATATGCAGTTTCCCTGACGGAAAGCTCTCAAAACGGGTTGAGGGCCTTCCATCAATAAGTTTTCATCATGCTCACTCGCCCAAAATGAACAAAAAAGTAATAAGTATTGCAAGACGAGCGGATTTTCCCCCCCAAATGTTTTTTTTGCTGAAAACTTAAAATATGAATGGACCGTCGGCAGTTGTAAAGCCTAACATTTTGCTAGCTCTTTACCCAAATGTCCCCTACTTCTTCTTTTTCAGGTTTAAAGGGTTTAACTTTGTTTTTTAGATTTCTTTGTTAAGTTTGAGAGTATGCAAAGTTATCATTGTTTTTCTTTAGGAGAAAAAACCCGTAATAACCATTAGGTTGGTTAATGGCAAAACAATTGTCCTTTATTATTAATTTTTTTAAATCTTATTATTCTCTTGGATTCATTTATTTTAAACCATACGGCTTTGAAAAAATTTTTCTGAAGCGAACCTTTTTGGCCCCGCAATTGTTATCATGCATGTTCAAAAAAACAAAGGGTGGTCTTGAGTTTTTTTGTTACAAACTTTTTTTAAAACGAAATAAAAATGAGCGCATTAATTAATGATGCAAATATTCTGTTGGGCCGCACTACAATTTTTAAAAATAAAAACAAGGATACTCTTGCATTTCTGGACCCGTCTGACCCCTTTTCGAGTAAAGGTGAGTACTCCATTGAAGAGCTATCTTAACCCTCCTATTAAAACGACCGCATCCCGAAAGGGGTTTAGTCATCCTGCAGTTTTACCAGCCAGTTAAATTTTTGCTGTGTTTTGGCATCAATGGGTGTGGAGTGTGTAGCGATATTTAAAAATCATCCCGACCCTTTGGTGGGGTCGGTACGATTTTTTTTTATTACCCCTTCAACGTTTTTTGACTGAACTGCAAGCCCTTGCCAAATGAAAAACCGTTTAATCCTTTGGGGCAACAGAATAGACAAAAGGCTTTGAAAGGATCGTAAGAATTTAATATTGGGTTAAGAATTTTTTGACAAAATTTTGGATCTTAATCAGTTTGGCACCCCTTATTTTTGGGGCGGCACAAAAGTATAACTATGACGGGAACCCTTTTAACCCATCTTTCTCTACAGGCACGGCTGTTCCCCTTTGGGTCCAAGAGCAAGAGCATAAAACAGCAGGACAACATTTATCTTAGACCTTCAAAGGCCCAAGGGCCTAACAGAGAGGAATGAACTAAAAACGACTCTATTCGTATTACGGGGTTTTGGGCTCGCAAGTACAGGAAAGATCGAGCATAATGATCCTTCAGGGCTTTGATGCACAAAAACAGTACTTGGCAATTTAGGGGACGCCATTAATTTAAGTTATTTACCTTCAAGATTAAAAGGTACCAAAAGTTTTAAAATACCAAGATCGAAAGTGGGCTTTGCTGTTGGCACGGGTTTATACATGCTGCCTTTGACTCAGACCCCCAAAAGGGAAAAAAATAAATACAATAATGAATCCTTGTGGCAGGAAATGAAAAAAGTGGAAAAACAAAATAAATTCTGGCCGTAAATTGCAAGCAGTAAAAAAACAAGACGCCCCCCCCAAGAAAAGCATTAACCCCCCGTGGCCAAACCCCAAAAACCCGTCAAAAAAAAAAAAACGCCCATGAATATGAAAAGACAGCGATTGTTCTTGGTTAACGGGCCCTAGGAACTTGGTCTTTTTTACAAAATATAACCCGACTATTAGGAAAAGGCCATAAGTGCTCGGCCATAAAGCCAACTATTTTGCTCGCATAGACAAAACCCAGCAAACAACCCCCCCTAAAAATACCCGGTAAAGAGTCATACTTTAGGGAATTTTTTTTTTAAAATAAATCCGAAGAGATAAAGCGTTTTTTTTTACCCATATTTTAGGCGGTGTGGTGGCGATGGGGGTGGAGGCATGCCCCGGGAAACCCCACCGCCTTTTTAAAGCCATCCCCAGTGTACTTATGCAAATCCAAAGGCCCGTTATAAGTTTACAAATGTGACTTTTTTGCTCTCTAAAAGTGTTCGGTTTCGTTCTGCTAGTGTTGGTCTTCATATAAAATTTTTTGGGATATTTTCTTTTTTATTCACTTGAGTTCGTAATTGTTCTCGGTTGTGAAAAAATTCTAGCTTGCTGTCTTTCTTGTTCAAGATTTTAGTCTTTTGGGTTATTCTTTCTTAACACCGGGCCCTAATTGGGCGCATCAGCCTAAACGATTTTTTTTTCTCTTTTTATATGCTCATCTTTTTTCACCCTTTTGCAAAATTTGTTTGTTAATTCCCCTCTAATAGTTCTCAAGCTGATCGGGCCGCTATTTCTCGCATGGAAAGGGGGGAATTTTAATTGTTTAAATGCGTTTCTTTGAAAAAGGGTTTTTCTGCTTCTTTTAATTCCCGTTGTTTGAAAACTTCAAGTTCCATGTTTTGCTTTTGGGTTTATCTTTTGGGAAGTTCCTGTAGCGTTTTTTGAAGTTTAGAAACTCATCCCTATCTAATTTTTTTACAATGCCAAGGCGATTTTGTTCTCTCACACTGAGTTTTTGTCAAATTTGAACCACCAAAAATTTTAAGGGGCCGTTTAGTTGTAAGCTGAACGCGTTCCCTTTGGTTGGTTCTTAAAAAAACAAATGGCCATCATCATCTCGTTAAAAATCATTAGGTCTAAAACTTGGGGAGTTCAAGGCCTAAATTTGGACAAGATCAACATGATTTCTTTTAAATTTCAGCCGCATGGAGTCTGACGATCTGTGCTTTCATCAGTCGCCCAGGATCGGGAAAACTCATAATTTCATCTTCTCCCCTTCCCGTTTTTTTAATAATTAATTTTTTTTTTGTTTTATAAAAAATGTCCAAGCATATGGTTAAATTCTTGACCCGGTAGAAGATTGAAAGAGCCCTATGGCGTGAAGGGAAAAATAAACGGAATATTACTTTTCCAAAATCCGTCTTATTGATGGGGATCAAATTCTTACGTCAGATTTCCAGACCTAGGAGGGGATGATGGATTGTGCCAGGCCTGCGAAAATTATTTTAAAAAAAAAACTCGCTTAACAACAGACCCAAAACAGGACAGTTGCCCAGAATTGGGGGGGGCAAGTTAAGAAAATTTCTATAAAATTTGGGGGAAAAGAAATATTTTCTTTACATAATGCGACAATTTTTAACCTTTTCTGACTATTGCAAACGAAAATGAAAGGGCCGTCTTGCGTTTAAAGGGATAAAAATAATGAACACAAAAACATAGAATAGGGCTGGAGATGCTGAAGACGGCAAAAAAGTATGCAGCCGTAAGTTATGCGATGGAAATGCTTTTCCATTCCCTTAGATTTTGAGTTGTTAAAAGCGCATCCCCCTACTTTAAAGGAGCATTAAAGACAGTTTGTTAGAACAATTTTTAAATGAATACAAAGTGTTATCGACCCTCCCACCGGGAGAAAAGTACAGCATTTCTGAATCTCTTTTAGGTTTGCGTTGTTAGAAATTTGATTTAGCAAGGTTTTTGGGCAACAATATCGGGCAAAATTAGCAATAATTACGAAAACTGATTCATCATACAACATACCCAAAAAGCAGGGCAGCATTAGGGGTTTTTTTATTTTTAGTGCCCATAAGATCAGTTAAAGGTTTTTTTATTGCTGGTAAAGATAAAGAAGCTTTAAAAAAGACAACTAAAAAGTTTAAAAATCCTAAAAAAACGAAAGTGAAATGTAAAATTTGGGGGTACCCCAAAACCAAAATCTACGCTACGGGTTAGACCTTATCGCTTTTTGATGAATAGAAAATTTGTTTGGGGGGGGGGAGGGGTAAAATCCAAAGCAAAGCTTGTGTTAAAGTTACCCCTTCACAGTTTTTAGGTTGCGATTATTTAACAACAAATACGTTTATGGATTGACCTAAGGAAACGGAGGAAAACATTACATGGAAGTGGGGAGCTGAAAAGACGTAAAAAAATTTCAATCGATAAAGAAAAAGTGCTGAAAACCATTAATGCGCTTTTGTTTTTTATATATGAGCGCAGCTGAATATTCGAGATAACGTTTAAAGATATACAATCCTAAATTGTTTTTATTTTTTAAAAAGCATTCGTTCATTTTTATCCAAAGCGCCTAGGGAGCCAGACCCACCAAAAAAAGGGATTAAAACCCCCCCCCGAAAAAAAAAAACCCTTCAGTTTAACCAACATTAACAAATGCAACAAAAACGGCAGGACCTTTCAAAATACAGCAAAACCAAAACGAAGGTATTTGCTGCTTTAATGCTGTTAAATTTAATAAGGAACATCAACTATAAGTGCACATCAGCGGGACAAGTGTTGGTCTTTA
This sequence comes from Conus ventricosus, assembly GCA_018398815.1. NCBI lineage: Eukaryota > Metazoa > Mollusca > Gastropoda > Neogastropoda > Conidae > Conus > Conus ventricosus. The sequence goes on along the minus strand of CM031622.1, from coordinate 36,795,698 downwards.
GCAACGGGTGTTGGGCACCCGAAACTTTCCATGGGGGTTGTCTTTGTTTTGGCGGGTTCATTAGCTGTAAGTGTGCTGAAAAAAATTAAAAACAAACTCCAAAAGCACACGCTAGGGTTTAATATAACACTAAACTTAGTTCTTTTCAAAGACTAAATAAAGCCAGTTGCCCAAAACATCAGGGATAAAGAATTTAGGTTACAGGTCGATTTTGATGAAAAAAGAAAAAAATTTGATTTTTAAAAAAAAGGGCCCCGGGGGCAATTTTTTTTTCAACAGCCAGACGCCGGCAGAAAAAAAAGGAAATGTTTAAAAAAAAGAAAACAAAACAAAACTTGTTCTAAACAGCTACATTAACAACGCCAAAGGGTTTTTAAATTTTTTTATGAGCCCCAAGCACAAAAGACCTTTGATATTGATTGATTAATTTTTTTTTTTAAAAATTTAAATAACTATTTTGATTTAGAAAAGAAAACCAACATGGCTAAGATATATGAAGGACCAGACGAATTTTTTTAAAGGGAATGCTTAAGGGAGACGTTTGTAAAAAAGCTTTAACGTATTGACTAAAGTCTTTGACCCAAAAAAACGGCAAGTGTTGTGCAGTATTTCTAAATTCCAGGTAAACTAAAAATAGACCCCCCAGTTAAAGTAATGTTAGCTTTTTAACGACTATTAACAATAAATGAAGAAAATCTAGAAGTTGGGTCTCACTCAACAACAGCTATTCTTTCTCATAAGATTTAACCCCCGGGGGGGGCAGCAAAAGCTTCCCACGTTTGAGGGGGCCCGCGAAAAAGCCAAAAAAAAGGGCCGGTTTGGTCAGAGGGTAGGTCTTAGAGATCAGATTAAAACAGGTAAGTATGCCCCGATTGTGGGCAAGTCTTCTTTCCCACCCCCGCTTTAGTTGCAAAAAGAGCATTTTAAAACAAAAGGGAATTAAACCCAAAAATGTTTCATGGGGTTTTTCTTGCAAGGCTGATTACGCCCGCAAAAACGCAGAGAGAGTTCTAACTATAAACCCTTACATCAATGGTCTTAATTTTGGGGATGCCCTTTTCTGTTAGTGTAGATAAAATTGTTCATTTTGAAGAACAAACAAACCAAAAACGGTTAATGTATACACATGGATGAGGAAAAAAATTTTGGTGCCTATTAGATGTCTAAAGCGCCCAACATGGGCGATCCGCCAAAAGTCATGGGAATTCCCCTAAAGTTTCAGGGCAGGGCGCCACATTCACTTAATCCACAATGAGTAGAAAAATGCGGATACTTCAAAAAATCATGGCAAACAAAAAAAATTCTGTAAAAAATGTTTAAAAAGAATTCCATCTGTTCAAGCCGGGTGAACTTTAAAAAACATTGTAAAAGTTCTGTAGCTGTAATACAGAACTAATTACCCCCCACCTTAAAAGTTAGTTTTAAAAACGGAAAGGGCCCCTGCAAACAAGTCCTCGTAGTTTACGCAGACTTCGAGTGCTTATTGTCCCTTTATAAAGGGCCAACCCACAGAAACTCCCGAAAACAGTCTTAAGATAATCATCGATTTGTTTTTTTCCCTTCATTATTGTAGGTGGGGGTGCCCTCGGAACCAGAATTTATAGAGGGCCAAATTTCTGCAAAATACTTTAGGCCCCATGCAGCAAGGCGTAACGCCTGTTCTAAAAAATCTAAACGTACTGAAATCATAATGCGCCTGAAGACCAACAACAGTATGACTCGGCCACACATTTTTGGGATTTGGGGTTTATTTTCCCTCTCAGACGCAGAAATCCAACAGTAAGAGCCATATCACCTTAGCGGAAAGTTCGGGGAGCACGCCAGAAAATGCAATCTTCAACTAAAGTTTGATCCAAGACATGGAAGCTCCCCTTTCTTTTTAACTTGCGAGGTTAGGGACTCTCTTTTAATTCAAGCAGAAACCGCCCCTCTAGGATAACATGCTTTGGGCACAGTCATCAGAAAAGTACATGTGTTTCACTTTAAATAACATTTTTTTTATGACTCTATGCAAATAATGGGATCATTTGAGGCACTGGGTATGTCCTTAAAGTTTCCCGCCCCAAAAACAGAAAAATATTTTGACCCAACCTTGTTGAAAAGGGGGTTTTCCCTTATGAGTACATGAACGTGGAAAGGTTTTTTACGAAAATTTACTTTCCCCCTAAAGGCCTTTTTTTCTATCTTAGAGGAAAAGGGCATCATGTTCTGTTACCCGCATGCTCAAAAGGGATGGAGAATTAGATTCTAAAACATGGAGGCTATCATGATTCTACTTGATGGTGATACTGTTTGTTGGGGGACATCTTTGAAAATTATAGAAAGACCTGCAGAAACATTATAGCCCAGATCCCCCGCATTACTTTCTGCGCCCGGGATGATTTTGGGGTGCTTTCTTAAAAAAATACTGGAGTCAGATTATTTTTGTCAGATTTACCAAAAGCTTCAGATGATTGAAAAAAGGATTGGTGGGGGAAATTTGTATGGGGGCTCTTATGTAAGCAAACAACAAATATTGGGGGACTATGAAACCAAATAAAAAGTCTAACTATCTCAGTATTTTGATGAAACAATCTGTAGGTTGGGCTGGCCAAAACACTTCCTTACGTAACTTTAAAAAAGTACACTGGGGGCGGTAGAAAAAAAATTTTAAAAAGCATTAAAGTGGTTAAACGTTTTAACGCCCGATCGCATCGGGGCTTTATTCTAGAAGTTGACTTAGAATATCCTCATGAACTCCAGCACAAAGACTACCTTTGCACAGAAGTCTAAAAATGAATCCAAGGAGCCCCTAAAATTGTGCCTAAAACTCGGGGGAAAAAAATTTTGTCTGTCATTACAGACGTCTACAATTTTATTTAAGCATGGTTTTTAAATTGACGCAGTTCATCGGAATTGCTTTTGATCAAGAACAGTTTATGAAACCATCATATGAAGAACACTGATTCAGAACTAAATCCACAGATGCTTTAGAAAAAAAATTTTTCAAGCTGATGAACAACAGCTGTTTTCGGAAAACTATGGAGAATCCCCCAAGCTAAAGATGTCAAATTTGGGACCCAAAGGAACGAAGCAATTAAGCGACTTCAAAACCTAATTATCAGGACTTTTGTTTAGAAGATTTCATGATCACCTTTTGGCATAATGATTAAAAAAAAAAAAAGTCAAATGCAAACCGTATTTATGGGTTTACTGTTTTAGAAATTTCAAAACTTTTTATGTTAAATTCTTTTTGACTACTTTAAAAACCCCGTATCCTGAGTCCCCCAACTTTTCACAATACAGATGTTTTGATAGATACCCTGTGAAACTCTAAAAGACATGGAATTGAAGTGGCTAAGGCTGCAGGATGGTATGAACACCTGATTTTCCTAAAGATTTTTGCCTTTGCATTCAACGTTAACAAAAGGGTTTTTTGGAAAAATGAAGGATGAATTTTCTGGAGGGGGATTGGGGTTTATTGGGTTAGGCAAAAATGTACATATTTCGAGCCCGGAGAAAACCATTAGAAAGCAAAGGGAAATCTCGCAGTGTTGTGCGTCAAACATATCCCTGACAACTCAAAAGAAGCATTGTTTGACAAATAAACTTTTCACATGACACGAAAAAAGCATCTAAATTTCATGAGATCAAAACAATGTTGTAACAAAGAAGTCATTAGATAGAACAAAACTAAACGAGTATTTGTTTAAACCAGAGTTTTTATATGCAACGGGCATGGGGGGGCCGCATAAACAGGGGGGGGGGGGGGGGGGTTTTTTTTTTTCAAACTTTTTTTATAAGACCAATCATAGCTTATCCCAATTCATTTAAATCTTTTTCAGTTTTCTTGATGGCTCGAAATTTTTTTTATTATTTCAAAATATTCTTTTTCCCAAATTTTGGGTTTTGGGTTTTTAGGTGACAGATGGTTTTTCATGCATTGATTAATCTTCCAAAGTTCCCCCAATAGAGAACACGCATTTAAATGATTCTCGTATCATTTCCCAAGGGTTTTTCCTTTAAAAATTCTTGCTTCGTCTGAGCTTCCATTTTAACCCCAAATATTTTTCGTAAATTAATTTTAAAACGGAACTGTGTCGGGGGGATTTCTGCATTCTTCCCTTTACAAAAGATTTGAGGAGCTGGTTGTTTTTTTTGTGTCAGTTTCTCGTAAATAATACACGGGCGGATTCATTTTTATATTTTTTTTATTTATATGGTCAACACTCCAACTGGATCGTTGCCCCGAGCGAGGCCCCTTCTGCTTCCCCCCGGGAAATAAAGGACCTTACTTTCAAACCCCAAAGGTAAAGTTGCCGGGGCGAACGACGTCTCCTTCAACAACACTTTGTTTTTTTTGATTGCTTGTACTGGGGTTTTTGTCCTTTAAATTCTTCATTATTCATTGCGCGCAAAACTGGGGCAGTCTTCTAACCCCTTCTGTGTTGCGGAAATTTTAAAACGCTCTCTGTATACGGGGGAAAAAAAAATCTTTGTAACTGTTTGTTAAAGTTTTTAACCAAAGCCCCGTGATCTGTAAAATCCTGGGTGCCTCTTTTAATGGTAAATCGATTTTTAAAAAAATTGATTCACTCGCTTTAAAATTTTTTCCATCATCGCTTGAATCTGCGAGGATAAGTTAGCGGGCCCGTTGGTATATCAGTTTATGGGGAAAAGCAACAGCAGAAGCACTCTTTTGTGTTAAAGGTCTGCATCTTTTTATCTTTGGGTTGTTTTAAAGACTGTGAGTGCGTACATAAAATTTTTTTTCTAATGTATCATGGGGGGAAATAAGAAGACCATTTGATGGGTGTCATTCGTATTGTATTACAAAGTGTGGGGCTTTTATTCGTCTAGGGGAGGTAATAAAATTTGCCAAAACGCTTTTTTTAGATAAACTATTCTTTTTCTTTTGTTCCTGACCCCGCTGTTTGGGTTAGCTTTTTTTTTTCCGTGATTCCCTTCCAATATCCTTTTGGCGAATATGATTTTGTTCATTTTATTCAGCAATATTTGCCAACAAAAACACAAACGGTCATACCCAAAAACGTAACACATTTTTTGCATTTTTGTTTTTTTGAGGGGGAAAAAGCACTGAATTTTGGGGGGGTGTCTCGATTGGTTTTCCCGTTACAAAAAAATTTTTTATTGCTTTATCAAATCTTTAAAGTGTAAGCCCCATGGCCCTGTTTTTTTTAGTTTGTTTTTAATAAAACAAGTCAATTCTCTGCTTTTCAAAAAGTTATCTTGTGCAGCTGCTAGTTGCTCCTAGCTTTGTTATGTCTTTTTCTCTCGCCGTCATCCCGGTTTACTAAATCGTAATTACTTTCCCCTAAAAGCAACGCTTAACCCAGCCCGCCATCACATTCAAAGAAGCCATTTTTTAAAGTATTTTTTAATTTTACATATTGATACTGTCGGGAATTATTCCCGCTTACTAAAAAATCTTTTGTACGAACGAAGCTGTATAACACAAAGAGCTTTGCTGAATCCCCAAAGTCTAGTTTTTCCCAAAATCGCCGGGTTTTTTTTTTTAACAGGCTTTTAACCAAGCATTGTGTATCCTACACTTAGGCCTCCAATAACAGCAAATGGTATACAAGGGTTTGGGAACAGTTTTTTTTGCCCTTTTTAAAAAATAAAATAATTTAATTAATAAAAACATGAACACGATGATCTACTACGCTACAGGCAGCCCAAACCTTCCTGAATTATGATTTCAAATGACCTGGTTGATGAGCAAGCTATTATGCCCAAAAAGGAAAGATGATTTTTTGGCAGCATGTGGGAAAAAAAAAAAAAGTTCCCCGGAAATGAATTTTAGCTAGAACGATCAAAAGATGTCGCCGCAAGACATTGAAAATATATAACAGGTTAGCGCAACAGGACAAAAATTTGGGAAAAAAATGTCGGCAAAGGTTCTTGTTTGTCACTAAACAGTTAGTAGATTTGCGCCTTTGATTTGAACAAGCTTTTTGTATATTTAAAACAGGATCCAGTTTTAACAAAGCATTAGAGTCTTAGGGTGTGATCTGTATTACGATTTTTGGAAAATTTTGTCGAAGTAATCATGGGATTAATTATTTTAATCATTAGATTTTTTTTCCCTTCAAAATGACCAAGCCAGAAAAAACAGCGAAAACCAGAAACAGAAAAAATTGAATCAGGGACAGGGTCGTAAACCCCCCCTCCTGGAGCGTTGCAGCAGGAAAAAAATTAGCAGAGTGGGAAAAAAAAAAAAAATTCAGTTACAATCACGAATGAAAAAGTGCCAGTGTTTTTAATGCCGGGTATAAAAACGCCAGAACAAGTTGATTCGGGCCCACAACAAAGGGGTGCCTCCCGCCAAAATCTTATATTTTCTTAAAACAATTGTCATTTTTGCGGCATGTGTTGGGGGGGGTTATTCGGTATAAAATTTAAACAAAGACGCGAAACCCGAAGAGCAAAAATTAAACCCCTAAATATAGAAGATGACCAAAAAAGATGCCAAAACCCCCAACAACAAAAGATCATTTTGACCATTTCAGATGCAAAAATTTTTAAGAACTTAATTTTAAAATTTTTTTTTTTTTTTGATAAAAAAAAAATCATGGGGGGATTTTTTTTGTTTAAAATGAGGAGTCAATAAAAAGACATGGAGTCTATAAAAGACATTTCCATAGCCAAATTGTAATCAATGCGGTTTCTTAGATGTAAGAACTTCATTAAGTCTATTGGGCCCATTTCCGCCAAGGACCTGAGCAGCATCCTCAAAAGATACGCGTTTTTTTTAGGCGTGTGTGACTATATTAACATTTACTATTTAAGACAAAAACATAGATTGATTTTTTTGATAATTTAGTAATGAAAGAAACTTGGGTTTTACTTAGAGGATGACTTAATTACAATCTTGAGGGGACTTAATAAGAATTGAGGTGACTTGGGGGATGACTTGAGTAAGAAATTAAAAGTGACTTTAGGGTAATTGAGGATAACTTTTAGGCGATTGGTAAGAACTTGAGGATACTTGAGGAACTTGAGTAGAAACTTAAGTAAAAACTTTTAAGTGACTTGGGGCTTGAGTAAGAAAAATTAAAGTGCTTGGGGGACTTAGGTTAAGAACTTTGAAGGACTTGAAAGAACTTGGGGGGGGCTTTAGGTTGCCCGTGGGGGAAATTTTTTACTGCTAGCAGAATGATTAGCTTTTCCCGGTACGCGATCCCCGCCGCAAAAGGGTTTCATTCAGCTAAAATTTCAAGTACACAGCTGCGGGTTTGTTCACGGGAAAAGCATTTTACTATTTGGGGATCATGTGTTTTTTACGTGATGGCGGAGTTTTAAACAAACAAACCAAAAAAATAACGATATTTACAAACAAACATGTGGGAAGGGGAAAAACAGGCCACAAAAAAAAATCATTTTTTAAGCTTAAAATTTAAAAAAAATACAAAATAATAATAAACTTTACCCTTAAAAGCACCTACTCGCAATGAACCACCTCCCTGCACTTTTTTTAAAGTGCTTTAACTCCTTGACTTCCTTTTTACTTCATCCTTTTTATTTCAACAGTTGTTAAGAGTTCAGATTGCAAACGCAGTCTTTCTTTTATCTTTTCTATTTGTTTTCATTTTTCCCAAATTTGTTTTTTTTTTAAAGTATCCTTGCTCTTAATTTTTTTTTTGAAACTGTCTGGGGAATTGAACATTGCTAAATAATTATTAAAAACGTGCGCAAAAGGGTTAATCTTCATTGGAAGTAGAAGGCGTTCAGGGCGGGCACTAGCAGTTTCGTTTCCCCTTTTTTTTTTTCTACAAAATATCAGCAAGGGTTTAAAAAATCACTGGGAAACAAAACCTCCGTCATTTTTTTAAACTTAGTAGCATTACTACTTACCTAGCATTGCAACACATATTTCAAAACATATGCCTTTTTTGTCCCACTCCTCTTCTTCCTTTTTCACGGTCAGAGCAATCTTTCACACCTCCCGTGTTCAAAACCTTTTTTGGCAAAGTTTCAACAGGCCCCTGACAGTGTTACACCAAACGAAAATTTTTTGTTCCCCCTGGCCGAGAATTTTGCAGACCTAATTTAATGGAATTTGGCAAGCGTATCAGGGGGTTAGGTGCAAAAAGGCCCGGCGGCCGTGTGGCTTTAATTACGTCAGCTTATTACAGGCGGTGCCGGGCCAACGGCAGGGCCCATATACCCTGCTACAATCTACAGCCCCTGTAATCATCTGCTTTTCCGTGTCTCAGTCAAACCCCTACATGATTTTTGTATTTATTTACTAAAAAAAAGGGATTAAGCAAAAAAATAAATCTAAAAATTTTTAAAATTAGTATTTAAAAAGGAAATCCACACAGTATTTGGGTTTTTTTGGGCGTTATTTTTTGGGCCCTTTAAAAAAGAAAGGTGAAGGATTTCTTTTTTAAATTTATTGTTGAAGGTTACTTGTAGAGAACTAATAAATGTTTATTCGGCTCGCACCCGAAAAAGGAGTTGAGGTAGGTGGCCCGAAGAACATTTTTTATTCTCGGCTTTTATGTCCCAGCACTGCCAGTTTTATCACTTTGACCAGTTTGGAGAAAACACACGTGATGGTAAGAACTAACCCTCTGGGCCCCGACCGTGTCCCCCAATGCTTTTTTTTTCCCCCCAGGCCCTTTTCAACCCGGGGGGGGGGGGGGGGGGGGGATGTCTGTGTGTGTGGTGTGGTGTGGCAGGGGTGTTTGTGTGTGTGTGTGTGGTGTGGGTGTGTGTGTTGTGGTTTGTGTGTGTGTGGGGGGGTGTGTGTGTGTGTTGGTGTGTGGTGAGCGCCGTGTGTGTGTGTGTTGGGTGCATGTCTCTGTGTGTTTTTTTGTGTGTAGCTATTGAATATCAAAATCAACATCATTTTTAAATTTTTTTATAATTATTAGACTTTTATTGTGCAAGTACAAAAAATTTTAGGATAGTAAAAGTCATGTAAGATTTTCAGGGTGCAAAAAAAATTATTGGGTTTTGGGAGCACACTTGGCCATGGCCCCAAATTTAGTCTGCCTGAAACTTTAAAAAAAAAGTCTTTTGGGTGTGTGTGTGTTGTGTGTGTGTGGTGAGGGGGTGTGTGTGTGATGCTGTGTGTGTATGGTTTATATTTTTTCCACAACATTTATTATAAGACCAATCATAGCTTCAATCCCATTCCATTTTAAAATCTTTTCTCATGTTGCTTGATGGCTCGAATTTTTTCTATTATTTCAAAATATTCTTTTTCCCAATTTGGGATTTTGATTTTAGGTGATCCAGATGGTTGCATGCATTGATTATTCCTCCAAATGTTCCCCTAATAGCAGAACACGCATAAATGATTCTCGTATCATTTCCAAGTCTCCTCCTACTTCTTGCTTCGTCTGAGCTTCCATTTTAAACCAAATAAATTACGTAAATTATTTAAAGCGGAACTGTGTCGTGGGATACTGCATTCTTACTTCACAAAAGATCCTTGGAGGAGCTGGTTGTTTTTGTTGTGTCAGTGTCTCGTAAATAATTAACACGGGCGTATTCATTTTTACTAGTCTTTTTATTTCATATGGATCAACACTCCAAACTGGATCGTTGCCTGATGCGAGCGACCCCTTCTCTGCTTCCCCCGGTAAATAAAGGACCTTACTTTCAAACCAATGGGTAATAGTTGCCGACGAACGGACGTCTCCTTCAACAACAGCTATAGTTTATTTTTGATTGCTTGTACTGGTTTTTAGTCCCTTTACATTCTTCATTATTCATTGCGCGCAAAAACTGAGGCAGTCTTCTAACCCATTCTGTGTTGCGGTATTGTAAATCAGCTCTCTGTGATACGGGAAGAAAAAGTCTTTCAGCTAACTGTTTGTTAAAGTTTCAACCAAAGCCTGTGATCTGTTAACTCCTGGGATGCCTCTTTTAATGGTAACTCGATTTTTAACACAACTTGATTCCACTCGCTTTAATTCTTTTCCATCATCGACTTGAATCATGCGAGGATAAAGTTAGAGGCGGGCCTCGTTGGTATATCAGTTTTAATGCAACAGCAACAGCAGAAGCACTCTTTTGTGTTAAAGGTGCTGCATCTGTATCTGAAGCTATGTTCAATGACTGTGAGTGCGTACATAATCTTTTTCTTCTAATCGTATCATGGGTAAATATAGAAGATCCATTTGATGGGTGTCATTTCGTATTGTATTCACAAAGTGTGGGTCTAAGTATTCGTCTAGGGGCAGGTAAATACAATTTGGTCCAATCGCGTGTTAGAATATCTATTCATTTGCTGTTTGTTCCTGACCCCGCTGCGTGGCTTAGCTTTTTATTGCCGTGATTCCCTTCCAATATCCTTCGGCGTAATAATAGATTTTTGTTCATTTTATTCAGCCAATATTATGCGCAACAAATAACACAACGGTCATACAAAGACGATAACACATTTCTTGCATCATTTTGTTTTTCTGAGGCTGAAAAAGCACTGGAATTTTGGTGGAGGCAGATGTCGTCGATTGGGTTGCCTGTTACAAGATAATATTCTTTTATTGCTTGATCAACATCTTTAACTGTGTAAGCCCCATGGCCCCTGTTTTTTCAGTTTGTTATTAATAAAAACTACAGCTCAATTCTCTGCTTTACAATAGTTATCTGGTGCCAGCTGCTAGTTGCTCTAGCTTTTTGTTTATGTCTTTTTCTCTCGCCGTCATCTCCCGCAGTTTACTTAAATTCGTAATTACTTCCGCTAAAAGCAAGCGCATTAACCACAGCCCGCCTATCACATTACAATGAAAGCCATTTTCTAAAGTATATTTTTAATTTTACATATTGATACTGTCCAGAATTTATTCCTTGCTTACCTATAAAAATCTTTTGTACGAACGATGCTGCATATAACAGCATGAGCTTTGCTGAATCCTCAAAGTCTAGTTTTGCAAGAATCGGCGTTTTATTTTTTAACAGGCTTTTAAGCCAAGCATTGTGTATCCTACACTTAGGCCATCCAATAACAGCATAAATGGTATACAAGTTGGTAACAGTTTTTCGGTGCTCATTTTTAAAAATAAAATAATTATAATTAATAAAAACATGAACACGATGATCTACTACTGCTACAGGCAGCCTAAACCTTCCTGAACTTATGATTACAAATGACCTGGTTGATGAGCAAGCTATTATGCCCAAAAAGGAAAGACTGTATTCTTTGGCAGCATGTGGGAAAACAAAACAGTTCTGGAAAAATTCAGCATAGACCAATTCAACAGATGTCGCCGCAAGACATTGAAAAGTATCAAACAGGTATAAGCGCAACTAGGATCAAAAAATGGTAAAATTTGTGGGGCAAACGGTTTTTAAAGTTTTGTACACTAAACTAGTTAGTAGATTTGCGCCTATTGATTCTGAACAAGACTTTATGTATGATTAACGCAGGATCCAGTTTTAACAAAGCATTAGAGGTCTCTAGGGTGTGACTGTATTACAGATTTGGAACATTTTGTCGAAGCTAATCATGGGATTAATTATTTTAATCATATAGATTTTATTTCCCTTCAAAATGACCAAGCCATAAAATCAGCAAAACCCCAGAATCAGAAAACATTGAATCAGGTGCAGGGGTCAGTAAACCCCCTCATCCTGGACGCGTTGCAGCAGGAAAAAAATTAGCAGAGGGGAACAAACAAAAAAAAATTACAGTTACAATCACAGAATGAAAAAGTGCCAGTTTTTCAATGCCGGCTAAAAAACGCCAGAACAAGTTGATTCGAGGCCTACAACAACAGGGGTGCCTACAACCGCCAAAGTCTTATATTTCTTAAAGCAATTGTCATTTTTGGCGGCATTGCTTTTGGGGGGTGTTATTTACGGTTATAAAATATATAAACAAAGACAGCGAAACCCGAAGCAGTCAAAAAAACTCAACCACTAAATATAGAAGATGACCAAAAAAGCATCCAAACCGCCAACAACCAAAAGATCATTTTGATCCATTTCAATGCAATAATTTTTAAGAACTTAATTAAAATTTTTTTGTTTTTTTGATAAAAAAAACAGGGCGGATTATTTTTGTTAAAATGAGGGAAATCAATAAAAAAAGACATGGAGTCTATAAAAGACATTTTCCATAGACCAGAATTGATCAATGCGGTTGTTTAAACATTAAGAACTTCATTAAGATCTATTCTGACCGATTTCGCGCCAAGGACCTGAGCAAGACATCCTCACGATGACGCCGTTTTTTGAGGCGTGTGTTACTATATTAACATTTACTATTTAAGACAAAACATAGATTGTATTTTTTGATAATTAATAAATAACTAATAAAACCCTTGGTTGTATTTAAGGATGACTTAATTACAATCTTGGGGTGACTTAATAAGAATTTGAGGTGAACTTGGGGATGATTTGAGTAAAAATTAAAAGTGACTGAGGATAACTTGAGGATAACTTGGGACGACTTGATAAGAACTTGAGGATGACTTGAGGACGACTTGAGTAAGAACTTAAGTAAGAATTTAGAAGTGACTATGGGTGACTTGAGTTAAGAACTTAGAATGACTTGGGGACTTGAGTTAGAACCTTAGAAGTACTTGAAAGAACTAAAGGATGGCTGAGTGTGTGCCTGTGGGCAATTCTTTACTGCTAGCAGAAATGATTAGTTTTTCCCGTCACGCGATCCCCCCCCCGCAAAGGTTGCATTCAGCTAATTACAAGTATCACAGCTGCGGTTTGTTCACAGGGAACAGCATTTACTATTGGCATCATGTGTTTTATTACAGCTGTATGGCGGAGTATTTAAACAAACGAAACCAAAAAAAAAAACGATTTTTTTACAAACAAACATGTGGGAAGGAAAAACAGGCCACAAAAACAATCATTTTTTACATGCTATAATTTAAAAACAACTACAAATTATAATAATAAACTTACCTTAAATGCACCCACTCGTCAATGAACCACCTCCCTGCACTTGTTTTAAAGTTGCTTTCAACTCCTTGAATTCCTTTTTTACTTCATCAATTTCCATTTCAACAGTTGTTAAGAGTTCAGATTGCAAACGCAGTCTTTCTTTATCTTCCTTCTATTTGTTTTCATTTTTCCTAATTCAGTTTTTTTTTTTATGTATCCTTGCTCTTAATTTTGTTTTGAAACTGTCTGGAAAATTGCAACAGTTGCTAAATAATTATAAACACGATGAACGCAAGGATTAATCTTCATTGAGAAGTAGAAGGCGTTCAGACGGAGCACTAGCAGTTTCAGTTTCCCTTTTTTTTTACTACAACCTATCAGCAAGGGTTTAAATATCACTGGCAAACAAAGCACTTTCCCTCATTTTTTAAACTTAGTAGCATTACTAAATTAAACCCAGCATTGCAAACACATATTGCAATACATATGCCTTTCCTGTCCGACTCTCTCTTAACTTCCTGTCACGGTCAGAGCAATCTTGTCACACCTCCCGTGTTCAAAACCTTTTCGTGGGCAGAAGTTTTCAACAGCGCATGACAGTGTTACACCAAAGCCGAAATCTACTGTTGTTCCACTTGGCCGAGACATTGTGCAGACCTAATTAAAAGTGGATTGTGGCAAGCGTATCAGTGTGCTAGGTGGCAATAGGCACGGCGGCCCGTGTGGCTTCTAATTACAGTCAGCTTATTACAGGGGGTGCCGGCGCCAACAGGCATGGCCTGATATACCCTGCTACAATCTACAGCCCCTGTAATCAGTCTGCTTTCACAGTGTCTCAGTCAAACCATACATGAATTTCTGTAGTTTTATTTCACATAAAAGACAGAGGATTAAGCAAAAACCTAAAAACTGAAAAAAGTTTAGTAAATTAGTATGAAAACGGATAATCCCACACAGTATGTTTGTTTGTAGGTCGTTATTTTTTGGCCATTGAAAAAGAATGTGTGAAGGATTATCATTTTTTAAATTTATTGTTGAAGTGTTACTTGTCAGAGAACTAATAAATGTTTATTCCGGCTCGCCTACCCGAAACGGAGTTGAGGGTAGGTGAGCCAGAATGAACATTTATTAGTTCTCTGGCTTCTATGTCCCAGCACTGCCAGTTCATCAGCTTTGACCAGCTTGGCAGAATACACATCTGTGAGTGGTAAGAACATGAACCATCATGGCCTCTGACCGTGTCCACAATGCATTTTATTTCCCCTCAGAGCCTTCTCATATCCTGGGGGGGGGGGGGGGGGGATGTCTGTGTGTGTGTGTGTGTGTGTGTGCATGTGTGTGTGTGTGTGTGTGTGTGTGTGTGTGTGTGTGTGTGTGTGTGTGTGTGTGTGTGTGTGTGTGTGTGTGTGTGTGTGTGTGTGTGTGTGAGCGCACGTGTGTGTGTGTGTGTGTGTGCATGTCTCTGTGTGTTTGTGTGTGTGTAGCTACTATGAATATCAATATCAACATCATTATTATTATTATTATAAGTACTTAGATCTTTTATTGTGCAAGTACAAACTTTCAGGATAGTAAATGATCATGGTAAGATTTTCAGGGTGCAAAAGAATTATTGGTTTGGCATGCACACTTGGCATCATGGCCAAATTCAGTCTGCCTGAAACTTAAAGATGTCTTTTGTGTGTGTGTGTGTGTGTGTGTGTGTGTGTGAGTGAGTGTGTGTGTGCATGCATGTGTGTGTATGTGCTTGTGTGCATGTTTGTGTACATGCATGCATGCATGTGTGTGGTGTGTGTGTGTGTGTGTGTGTGTGTGTGTGTGTGTGTGTGTGTGTGTGTGTGTGTGTGTGTGTGTGTGTGTGTGTGTGTGTGTGAAAGAATGGCAAAAATGAAGGACTTTTATGTGGAAGGGAAATGCGTGTGCTTGTAAAGAATTACCCCATGATTATCTTAATCAGTCGTGAGTGTTGTAAGAGCTAGAATCAAATCTTCAGTATAGGATATTGAACAGAGACCCTCTTGTCTCTGGTTGTGTGATTTGTTTACTTGACAGCATTTTTCAAGGCACAGCAACAGGGATTTTTTCTCTTCCACTGCCTCTGTTTTCTCCTTCCGTCTATTCCCATTTCTTCTATTTTTGTTTTTGTTGTTGGTGATTGTGGCGGTGCATTCTTATTTTTATTATGTTTGGTAGATTTAGGGATGGGGCTGGGAGAAAGTCATGGCTGCAGCTCCCTCACGGAAACAAACTTTATATCCTTCACTCCCTCCCTCCTGTCTCTTCCACCCCAGTCCAGTCCTCTCTTCCCACCTAATTGTATGTCTCTACCTACAGTAGATTACTTCATGTGAAATTAAAAGGTGTTTTTTTTTAGTCTTTATGTGCGAGTGTCGGCCACATTTTTCCCTGAGGACAGGGTTGAATGCCATAGATTTATATATATGTGCTAGACATTCTAAGAAACACAAATAACATTAACAGTTGTCGTAGGTTTTCGAACCATGCATACAAAACACCAGTATGACTCAGATGGATGGTGTTATGCCAGTGTTGTGAATATCAGTATCTTCCAAATGGCAAATGATGAGTGAGTTTGCATGTAGCTGGTCATTAATTTGAACCAGTCGTGTGGTTGAATTTTTATGGTTTGAAAACCCTCTTTGTCCACCCAGCAGTAAGTGGGAACATGATTCAGGTCAGGGAAGGTAAAGGTGGTTGAAGGAGAGTGGCTGGGCTGTGCTTTCCATTGTGCCATTTCCCAGACAGAGTGATGCTGTTACAGTTCACTGGCCAGGGCTATGGGATTTTAACCCTTTTTTTCAAAAACTGTGGAATCAAGATGAAACTTCAGTGGGCTTAGGGGGTATGATTTATACTCCAGAACACACAGTCATGTGCTGTCAAACATAAAATGTGAAAGCAATTTCTTTGCGTTTTTTTTTTTTTTTTGGTGCTATTTTTGTTTGAAAGAATTCTGCATGGTGAACAAGTTGAAAGGAAAAAAAAGAAGTGGAAGACGTGTGAAAAGGAAAGGAAGCAAGCAAAGGGAAAATGAGAGTAAAAAGTATTGTCTCCCACCTTCCTATCCTGCTCCTTCCCCTCCCTGTCCCATTCTCCCCCACCCTCCTTTGTTTCCCTTTTCCACGCTCCATGTTGGGCAGATGAATGATGAAATGTCTGAAACAGAAAGCACAGCTGTCCTTTGCATGTTACTGATTACAAGAGACATGTCAACTTGATGTCTGAAAGAATGTACACTGTACTGTTAATTAAAGGTGACTAGTCATTAAGGTAGATCTATTTTTTCTCTTGCCAGTATCAGTATTATGGCTTTGTGATTAGAGCACATTTCAAGGTGGCTGGTGATTAAAGGTAGGTCTGTTTTGTCTCTTGCCAGTATCAGTATCATGGCTTTGTGATTAGAGCACATTTCAAGGTGGTTGGTGATTAAAGGTAGGTCTATTTTGTCTCTTGCCAGTATCAGTATCATGGCTTTGTGATTAGAGCACATTTCAAGGTGGCTGGTGATTAAAGGTAGGTCTGTTTTGTCTCTCGATCAACACCAGATGGTGGCTGTCTCTTTACATGGTCTTAATATTCCATTCCAGATTCTACTGCAGAAAACAGCTGCCTCATCAGGATGCACAGTTTGTCCACTCCAGCAAGGTGAATGATGGGATATGTGACTGCTGTGACGGGAGTGACGAGTGGAAGGGACGGCAGGTGCCAGCCCCCATGCAGCTTCACAGTCAGTTGTGTCAGTGGGTCTCTTCGTTCTCTGTCCGTTGGTCTGGTCATGTCTATGTCGTGCCAGTGTTTGTCTTTTCTCTCTCTCATACTGTTGTGCCTTCCACACTTTATCCTCTTCAATGATTTGTTGTGTCTGCTGCTTATCTTTTTCTGTCAGAGGGTCTGTTGTGTTACACTGCGGTTTGTCCTTTTATATCTGATGGTCTGTTACACAACAAAACTAAAAAATAACGTGAATGAAAAATTAAAAAAATAAATAAATAAAAAATCCTCAATAAAAAGGAAACAAACCTGAAAACAGAGCTAGAGAGTTATCGTTTCTTAACAACAGTTTTCAAAAGGCTCATGAGTAAAAGAGGAAGGAAGATATCAAATGAACGACAGTGACTTTAATTTGACAAACAATTACTGTAATGCAAGAAACCAGAACACTTGTGCTGGAAAATCCTTTTTCACATTTCCAAGAGACATAGAAATATAATGGCATACAAGAAGGATGTTTACTTCTAATTTTTGAAAAAATTGGCAAAGATTTAGTTCATGCATTTCCTTCCTCCTCATTCTTGATGTGAAGTACCCAAACCCCATACTAAAATGTACTGAGGTTACTGGTACATATTTTGTAAGATGCAGAAGAACCAAACATTGTGAATTATTCTGTCAAAGGGAGATGAGAAGATGCAAATCTAAAATTCTGCATTGCTGTCCTAGTTTAAATAGCACCTTTTTTTATACATGTAGCTTTTTTACCAGTTGAAGCTGGTTGCTAGATTACCCCCTCTTGAAGTTATCGTAAGAATTGTTGATGAAAGAGTTGTTTTTCAGTTGTTGTTTTAAAAAAATTCTGTTTGACTATCTGGGGATTAGTTGAAGAAACTCCATATCACCTCTTTCTTTCGAAACAAGTCATCTTGCCATATAACTGTATCTTATGTGAAAGGCAGTAGGTCTGCAACTTAAAGCTTGCAAAATAAGAAGAGGAATGGATAGATGATGAAAAATGTCAGATTAGGTGGAAGCTGGTAGTAACATACAGATGCTTTTTTTTTAAACATGTTTTTGTTTGTTTTTATAGAGACTGTCAAGATAGAGTGACTGAATTCATAGAAGTAAAATAGAGTGAGAATCATTGCCTGCTTTAAGGACATAACTCACTTGCATCTAACATTTTCAATATAGCTTTTATAAGGATGACCATCTTTTTTTTTCAATAATTACACTTCAAATTTGTTTCAAGTATTGGTTGTGCATACAGATTGTCTGTTAATTAAAACATCAGAATTTCAACCAGCTCAGAAGACAGGAGAAGAACAAGAAGAGGATAAAGTGTTGGTGCCATTTACCTGAGATTGTTTGCAAACTCTGAACATTATAGGACAGACCAAGACAAAAATCATTTAGACTCATCTGAGCTTTTTAATTCTCACCAGTTTACTCCCTTGAGATTCAGAAAACTTTTCAGGATGACATTTTCCACTTCTGTCCTCAGCACAGGCCCCTGATTTCCTTTGGATCTCTTCAGTTGAGGTTGCCTTTGATGTCACAATGAAGCCAAGGATGCAAAAGGACAAGGTTTGAACCTTGTCTAAAATGTTTGTCATCACAAGAATGATTGAATTACACAGTCAGCTATAATCACAGTAAGGATAAAAGTGGTAGTGGTTGTGATAATGATAGTGACATTATCATTGTTGTTGCTTTTTCTGTTATTGTTGATGATAGGTTGGGTTGGCAAAGAGGGATTTCAGTCTGACTTTTACACGTTTCCTAGTCTAGCTGGCTGTAGTTGTCTCCCATTCTAGTGGTAACTAGGTTATAATTCATAGAAGGCTTGACTGAAACTGTTGTTGTTTTAGTCTGAGTATTGCTGATCTGCAGGTGAACCTACTGTTTTTGTTGCTAATGTTGGAGGTGTGTGAACCTGATACAGGCAGGAGTGGCGCCGCCTTTCACACACCCTGCCTGGACCGCTGTGGAGACCTCCTTCAGTGATGGAACATGAGGAGAAGATTCGCAGGCAAGGAGTCATCCTGCAGAAGCGCTACCTCGATGCTGCACGCAGTCTGTTCCTCGTCATCAGAATGTGAGGGTCAAGGACAGTGACCTTGATCTTTTGTTGTCTCCAGCTAAAAGAAAGCAATAAAAGGCTTTGGTGTTACACTCTGTAATTGTGTACAATGTGTTACGATTTCTTTCTTTTCAATAAACAGTGAACAAGTGGGGTAAGTTTTGCTCCCATAGGAAAACCTAACACAGAGTAACTTTTATTCAAGACTGGCACAGCCTTTTAAACTTGAATAAAGTCAGACAAATACATAGACGAACAATCTAATAGTGGGGGAAAAACAAGCGCGGGCCCAACAATTGAACTTTCTTCATAGTAATGACTTGGCAAAGATTTGGACTTAAGGAGGGGTGGGGGGGGGATTTGAAGATGGAGAAACTGGGAACATTAAAATTAAGAAAATATATTACAGCTATGAAAACTTTTCACTAGCTGCATAAAGGAACCACCACAATCCCTTTTGAAGGCAGATATATTTGTATTGCCTGCTCGAACCTTCAAAAGGGATTGCGATGGTTCCTTTATGCAGTTTAGTGAAGAGTTTTCATAACTGTAATATATTTTCTTAATTTCACAGTTTCTCCATCTTCAAATTCCCCCCCCCCCCCCCCCCTCCTTAAGTCACTGTTCCCTACCTCATTTCATTTCAAATTTTCTTTCTTTTCATTAAGAAAAGAACACAAAAAGCAGTAAAAACTGAAAATGAACAGTCATGCAAACAGGCACCACCACACACACACACACACACACATATGTGCGCGCACGCGAGTGTGCATGTACACCCCACACATACACACACCATCTATCCAAACTTAATCTGTGCAGAAATCTATGACTGTTCCAGCAGTTTTCTTTTCACTGTTCACTTCCCATGTTCATGTAGTTTGCGGAAGCAGTTTTACATTAGTGTATCTCTGTTGTCACAAGTGTGTCTACAGCAACAAGAAATAAGAAACCCGAAAGATTTTTTTTTTTTTTTTTTAGACGGAGATAATACAGCTGAGACAGTGCAGAAAAGCAGATATGGAAGCCTGCCTATGTTATGCTCTCGTGTGATTAGATTTCTTCTTCTTCTTCTTCTTCCTCTTATTATTATTAATATTATCATCATCATCATTATTATTTTTGATGTTATTGTTAATGTTTTTGTTTGTTTTATTTTTGTTTCTTAATTGCGAATGTGTTGCATGTTCCTTTTCATACTCACAAGCACCCCCAAATCAAACAGGGTCTAAGTGAGTGCGGGGGCACATTTGTAGCTTGTGTGTTGAAATACAATTTTGACGGAAGGGGCCGATATGTTGAGGTAAGCAAAGAGGAGGAGGGGGAAGGTGGAACGTGGGAGGAGCATGGCTTTTTACTGCTGTCATTCTTTTATAGTTTGTTGCATTCACGCTGGGAGAAGCCAGGATCTGATTTGGCACTGTTAGATGTCATCCATAGTGGAACCAGACATATGTGCGTGATGCTTTTCCATCATGTGTATACAGTGTGCTGTAACAATGGAAAGCGTCATTCCTTTGTAGAGTTCCATCCACAGCTTAGTGTTGGGATGATTTTGTGATGCTGGCATCACATCCATCATTAACACTTTCAACACAGCCCTCATGCTGCTCTATGTGCCCAGTTAACACTGCAGTCACAGCACTGAAATTCCCTCAGGACACCTAATTTTGACCATTTTTGATTAATTTTCCTTAGAAGCCTAAATCCGACAGCGACTTTATTTTGGTACAGTGAAAGAGAGCTATCTTTCATCTTCTTGATGATTAATGTTTTAAAAGTCAAAATGATTGTTTTGTTGTTGTTTGATCAAGTTGAAAATGACATACTTCGAACAAGGAGCGCTGCTTCAGAGCTTTAAGATGCGAACCAGTTGGTTGCTTTCTCTTCAAAGTAACCAATGAAATTGACTGTTACTAGCTTGCTAACTGGTGTGAAATGACGTAGGAAGGACTGTATCTGTACACTGACACCACTTGTTGAAAATTCTCCGGGAAATTTAGTCATCTTTAGTTTTAGAAGACCGTCGCTATCATTCTCGCGACGTTCGTGAGTGATAGATCGCTTGCCGTGAGTGTTTTCAGCCCAAGTCGCCAAGTGGTAGGTCAAGCGCCACAATCATTCTGGCTGCGTGCTGCAAAAAAGTTGAAAAAACTGAAAGAAAAATTAATGTTCCGCCGAACAAAGAGACAAACATATTACAAGACAAAACAGCATGTTTTGCTCTCTTTGGTCATCTTCACGCAAGACAAACAACATTCAAGGCAGTGGAAAGCAAAGAACAAGCAATCACCTATCTCCACAAATAAGCCGCAAGATGGATGTGGAATGCAAATGAAGGAGATGGGTGATTGTTCGTTCTTCGTTTTCTTGTCTTGAATATTGTTTAATCTTGCTGAAGAAGAGCAAAGAGGTTGAAATGCATGGTGTGTTTGCCATGTAATCTGTGTGTCTCTTTCATTCAACAGAACAGTCATTTTTCTTTGAAGTTGGTTCAGTTTGGGCCTGCAGGCACCTCAGTTTGAAACCATCATTGAAAAGAAGGAAAGTGAATGCAGTGAGTTTTGAATGAGGCTTATGGAATCTGACATCAGCCATTTCAGTGGGTGCTCTGGAGCTTGATGAGGAAAGAGTTTTGGCAGGATTAAGTAATCAGAAGAAAAAAAAGAGATGAAGAGCGACAGGAGAGTCGGCAAAAGAGTGATATTTACACAGCTTTGGTTCCGCAGGAGAAGAAAAGGCTAACGTGATCCAGAAAATATGTGCCACCCATCATGCGGTTGGAAACATGGCAACAGCATGCAGATTTGACCTTGACAGCTGATGACAGGCGCAGACATGGACAGAATGGTAAACTCACTTTCAGAATTTTGTTCACCTCTGTGTTATTTCTTTTCGTTTTTGCCCTCGATTTTTTTCTTCTTTTTTTTGTTTGTTCTTGTAGTCGTTGTTTTAGTTTGTTCCAAACTGTGGATGACAAAACCAAAAGGCATTTATAACAAAACCAAGCTGCAAGAACAAACTTGATCCACTTTTTTCCTGACTCTCCACCTGAAGAAAGGAGAGCCAGTTGTTTATTGATTTTGATTATGATGACAAAAAAAACGTTAGTTATATTTGATGTTCCTCTTGCCAATCAGTCTTCACTTTCATGACCCAATGATCAAGTGTCACGCCCAGAGCACAATTTTTCAAACAGTACTTTCTGCTTTAGCACACCTGTGTTTTGTGGTGGCATCGATGACTGTGACATTCAACAGAGACACTAAGTAGGTTAGTACTTTATTCTTTCTCGAAGGGAGTATGTGTAAAATACTTATTATATATTGTACACATTCACATAAGTGATAAGTAGACATAGTGATCAGAACCAGTGTGAGGTTAGTTTCAGTGTGTGTCACTGACAACAATTGTGTGGCAATCATGGAACATTCAGTGAGAGCTGTTCTGTCAGACAGAGACAGAATCACATTGGGTAGGCCTCAGGTTTCTTTTTAGACCGCTAGCATGAGTTAGGTGCTGTAAGCTGTCACCATAAATGATGACATTTATGACACTGTGGGTGACATTCATGAGACAATGACACGACATTTACCGCTCGGGACAAAATGCAGCTTATGTGATACACTGACAGAACACAGCCTTGAGATCCTGCCTGGTGAATTTGAATATTTTAGAGGTCATGTATACGTTTTTGCTACAAAGTATGAACCATGTGCGCCTAATGTGAGGCTTAAACTCTAAAATGATCAGAAAATTAGGGAAATGACTAAATGCAAATGGATTAGGGCGCTTCCATGTCAGTCCCTTGTTTTCTCATTATTTTTACTTTCGTTGAACATTTATCGTAATCCTTAAACCCATCCACTCTGTTTTTCAGAAATTTGGACCCTTGGGCATATTCTACCTTCTGAGCAAAGAATGCTACCAGCACGCTGCGCATGAGTACCTGTACACCGTGTGTCCATTTGAGTCGGTGCAGCAGAGCCGTGGCCCCATGTCCAAGGCAGTGTTGGGTCGGCAAGGCCAGTGGTCACAGCTAAAGCCTGGGGATTACATTCTGGACATGACGGGAGGGGACGCCTTCTTGTGCCCAGATGGAAAGCCACGAGAGACAAAGGTTTGTGCTCTATGTTTTTTTTTCTTTGTTTCTTTTCTTCTTTTTTTTCTTGTATCATACTGGAGAAATTTCTCATCTCGAATCCTTCAGCGGCGTTTCCACCATGCCACTGTGTCTGGCTTCCCACACACAGTCAGACACAAGTTTATCCTGTAGAGAATGTAAATATCTTCGTTCAAGACCACCCATGTGATTCTGCCCGAAAACCCCTTTTCACATACAAATCACGTCCTCACATGTCAGTTTTGGCCAAAATTAACACCTGTTTTCTAAAAAATTAACACCCAAAACTGCCAAAAATTGACGTAATCAGTACATTAAAATGGGGTTTCCGTGCAAAATAATATGGGTGAGCTTAAACCCGCATATTTACATTCTCTCCAGGAACATAAAAAATTAAAGGTTTACAGTACGCTCTTCTACTTCTAACACTATTAATAAATTAGAACAAACAACTAGCCTTCCATCTTGATTAGTTATTTTTATTTTAATGAATTTATGTCTAGGTTAACTAATTCTTTAAATTGGCTGTCTCCACCAAACCTATATAACGGATAATCGCAAAACCCTGCCTTAATTTCCGGCAGTGCCCGTAGAACTGTAGAGGGCTGCCCCATAAATAATTGCGGTCTGTTTTTAACTCTTCTAAATAGACATACAACATCGGGTACATGAGAAAATCGGCTGGCCTATTACCTAAATACTCATAAATGCCCCATTCTACAAGGCCGTGTGTGCTGAGCTATATGTTTCCCCACTATTATAAAAGCCCAAAATTCGAGCAAGGCTTCTAGGAAAAAACATACTCCCTTTCTTTTAAGTTCTGGAAATTCTTTAGTAATGATAAGATTTGCCTCATTAATTTTTAACTTAATGTCAAAATTGCTAAATACTTCTCTTAAAGAAAAAAAGTTGTAGTAGCCATCGGGTATTTTTAAATGTTTTAATAGATCACCTTGTTTGTCCTTAACGTCTATCCAGTTATTCTTAGCTTTTTCAGATATGTTAATCCATTTTACTTTAAAACCAATTTCTTTAAGGGCAATCCTATAATTACCGCGCCTATTGTTAATTGGGTGCGTTAAGAACACACTTTTGTTTTGTTGGTTTATATAGACGTGCATCTTTTTTATAACTATTTAAAAAACTATTTTAAAAAATGGAACCTTTTAAATATAACGAAAGTGCTACTTACAATGTAGGAGCGTTTTATAATCCCAAATCTTTGGACTTCAGTTTACTAACCATTGCAGTAGATGAATCATACGGCTTCCAAGTTAGACTTGTAAACCGGCTAACTAGATATTTAAATCCGCCAATAAATAATGATAGAGTACCATCAGCATGGTCATCCCGCCCTATGACGTTTTACCAGAATCAGTTAAATTTTGCCGTTTACTGCGCCAACTACTGGTTGTGGGGTTTCATATGCAAACCATTTAAACCATCCTAATCTTTTAGTAAGGTCAGTATATAACTTTCATGTTTATTACCAGTACAGACGAATACTAACTGAACTACAAGTAGCCCTCCCAAGCGCACAACGCGTTTAATCCATTCAACAGCCCAATGGAAAAATAATGCATATGAAAGAATTTGCAACGAATTTAACATTAATCCTTCAACTGATTTTAGACAAAAGTTAGACCGCAATCATGGGTTAGGCACATTGTATTTGTGGGGTGCAAAAAGAGAATATAATTATGACTACTGGCCTGGCCACACCTCTTTTCAACCAGACAAACAAGTTCGATAGGGATCCATAGAACAAAAACATCCTAATGCTTGGGCAACATTTATCTTAGATGAAAGTGAAGGCCTAACAATGCCAGGAGTGCAAAGACTTAATGACTCCATACGAACTTACGTTTGGTGTCTATTAGGAGCACAAGCACAGACTAAGTCTAGCATGTAGATCAATCTACAGGCTTTGACCCAGAAAACAATTTCTAGCCAATTTAGAAGATGCTATTAACTCTGCTGTTGATTTGCCCGCCAGCATACAAAGGTATCAAGACGTTCTTGCACATGTTTAGGTCAAAGGTTGACTTTGTTGTAGGCCATGGATTATACATGCTACCCTCTGACCTTATACTACAGATTGGCATGATACAGAATTATAACAATGAAATCCTCATAGCTGGAGACGACCAAAACTTAGGGCACAATCAAGGCTTAAACACAAGGCCTGCACCATCTATTTTAAAACAGTACTAGCCCTGAAGAAAGCGATCCAGTTTAAACACCCCAGAAAGCCCCCCAGCCAGAAAGCAGCCCAGAAAGCACGCCATCTGTTGATCTGCCTCACACTGACAGTCACACTAGTGAAAAGACAGCCCTTGTTGTATTTTTAACTTTCACTGGATTAGCCATACTTTATTTCACTAAAAATTAATCCAGCGGCTAGCACTCCTAACGTCCACAGATGGTCGGCCATATAACCAGCCGCCTTACCTATAGTAGACAAAACCCAAAACTAACAACACTGCCTATTATGCCAGGCAGAGCATCAAGCGCTTTGGCAGCTAACTTCTTTAATAGGTTTGCTAGATGATGTAATTGTTTTCTAATCCAACTTTTACCAGGCTGAGGTGTTGGAGGCGTTACTGGCCCTGTTGGCGCACTACCTGTTAAAGCATAAACGAGTGTAGAGATAGCAAACCCAACAGCTGTTAATATACTAACTATTGTAATCCCCTGTTCCCTGAACAGAGTCCTTATTCTTTCAGCTAGGTAGTATTTTCATAAAGTATCGTGTTTATAGTTTCTCTTATTCTGTTTGTTTGTGATGCAAGCTGCGCTCTGTTAGTTGACAGCACTTCTAACCTGGCTTTCCTTAGCAACCTTAAATCCTGTATTTTCTGCTGTATTATAGCCTTTTCTTCTCGCCCTAAATTGTTATCATCTGCATCAGCCAGTTTATTTTTTTCTTCTTCTATCTCTCTATCTAGCTCACCAAGTTTTGCTAAATTGTTTGTTAGTTCGCCCTTATTGTTCGTAAAGCCTCATTAAGCCCCAGGATTTCACGCATAGGCAATGGGGAATCGTTAATTGTTTTTAACTGCGTCTCCTCATTAAAACTCGTTTCAATTTCTGCTATTAGTTCATCTGCTGTTCGATTTAATTCTTCAAGAGGTATGTTTTGTATTTCAGATTGTGTTGGCAACTCTTGGCCCAAGTTCTGTAAAAGACTAACAGCTTCAGATCTTAAAATCGTCAATAAAGTTTAATTGCCTTTGGTCAACAACAGGGAGATCTCTAAGAATTGTGGCCCTGCTTAAAAACTGGGTTGGGTCCGGCTTTGCAGTAAGCCGCACACTCTTTCCTTTACTGGTTCTTACATACAAATGATTATTTTTATCTGTTGAAAAATTAGAAACCCTAAGTGCTCCTGGCTGCTCTCGTCCATATGGCCATATAATGATTCAATTCTTTTATAGCAATCGTATTTGATTAATCCACACCTTGACCTGCTGCTGCTCCTTCAAGCTCTTCTCGCAATGAAGGGCCCAGTTTGTTTCATCTTCTTCTTCAATAGGTTCAATCGCGTCAAAATCTTCAGCCATACTTTTTATTTATATTCTTTTTTGTTTTATAAAAAATGAACTCATACGGTTGCGACCTTGATCCATACAGAAAAGAGAAGGAGCCCCACGGCGTAAAAGGTATAAGGCAGACTGTAATTAGTGTAAATACTCCATCAACAGTTGAGCCTGGACAAGCTTTATCAGTCAAGTCCCCGATCTTGGCGCTGACGATGTTATAATGCCAGGCACTGCTAAACTATCATTCAAAATAGATATTAAATCGATAGATCTAATGCTACTGTTGTTGCTAATTTAGGCAGGGCTATCGTTAAACGTATAGCAATCAAACTGGAGGGCAGAGAAGTCTTTGCACTAAGAGAGGCAGATATTTTTACCCTCTATTCTGATCTATGGCTGCCTAAAAAAGAAAGGAAAGGAAAGCTTATCAGGGAATACAAAGCCCAAACGGTCTCAAGCACAGGCTTAAAGCGGGGGATGCAAAGAATGATGTTAAAGATGAGGCAGTAGCAGAAGCATTTGGCAATAGATTCTGCATCCCTCTAGATTTTGAGTTGTTAAAGACGCATATGCCATATTACCAAGGCGCACTAAAAGAAAAACTTACTTATGATCTGAATTTAATCCTAGCGGTTCTGTCGTTCTGTCTGAAGATCCTTTAGCTAAATACACAGTTAGCGACATTTCTCTTGAGTTTGATGTTGTTACTAACCCTGGACTGGCCAGAACATCTTAACCCAGTATAAAAGTAGAACGGTTATTTATTATGAAAACGTTATAACGCCATTACAGAAAATAGAAACAAGCGAGACACTCTCTGGAACACACATCTAAATCAGTCTCTGAAGTCTTTAAAAGGAATTTTGTTCTTGTTTACTGAAGAAACAACTCCTTTTCAGAGAGAAACAGAAGTGTTTTATAATCCAAAAATTGAGAAGGTCGATGTGCAATAAATGGTAAGTCTGATCAGTTGTATTCAGGGCGCGGACTTTTACCCCCCCAACACTTTGATGAAATAAGAAAGTTGTTCGCTGGAGGTAGGCAAAGAGATCCAGCAGTTGATCGTGTATGTAAAAAACTTCGCCTTTATGATGTAAGACTCGAAGACTACTTAATAACTAAATATGGGCTGTGGCTGGATTTTAGATCTACATTTGACAACAGATTGTTTGGAAGTGGAGAAAGGATAGGGCAAGATGGTATAAAAATAAATATTCACAAGAAAGCAGACGGAAACAGTCCAATAAAAATGCACATTTTTATGGTTTGTGATGCTCAGTTAAACATTGAAGAAAACAGACTAAAAGATGTTGCTTATTAAAATGCAGAAGAAATATTCTAATAAAAACAGATGGATAGCTTGAAGTTTCTTCCTAAAGATCCGCACTGTTCTCTTATCTGCGGGATTACTGGGTGTGGGAAAAACTGTCTTCATACTTGATTTGTTACAAACAATATACAGGTTTCATTACGAGCACATTGTTATATTCTGCACAACCATTAAGCACAACAAGTCTTACAAAGAAAGGAAGTTTATTTGGACAGCGAGAATATATTTTTAGTTGATCCCAGCGACAAACTGAGCGACTGTTTAGAACATTACTATAGACTATTTGAGGGAACTGAAACACTCTTTATTATTGATGACTGTTCAGCTGAACAAGGACATTGTTTAAAAAAAAGAAAAGCTCTGTCAAAGCTAGCCTTTCGTGGGCGCCACGCCTAAGTTTCTGTGTGGCTCTTAACTCAAAAATATAATTTCTGTCTTAAAAGACTTTCGATCGCAGTTAAAATCGGTTGTATTATTTTACACTGAGGACAAAGATAGCTTTGAAGAATGTTTAAGTGAAAATTATATAATAAGGGACAAAGATGAGCTAAAAAATAAAAGAGCAGTTAGAAAAATCTAAGCACGCTAAGTTATGCTTACGGACTGACCCTCCAGTTCAATACGTTTGTTTATTGTAGATTGTTTATAAAAAATTTGTTTATTATAATTTTTATATTATAAAAAGAATGTCTCGGGGCCAGAATCAAAAGCGCAGCTAGCTCCTAAATGCGTTTGCAGTTTGAGTTAAAAGACCTAGCAGACACAACCGAGTTTGATGTAATAGGAGTGTCAGGAAATGTTTATGGATTTGAATACACAGATGATGGGGTTTACAAACGAACAGAAATTGAAGACAAAAAACGAGAGCAGTATCCTACCCTAGAAGAGATAAGAAATTTAAGGGCAAACGATTTTGGCAAATATGAATACAAACTTCATAAAAGAGAGAATGCTTGGGCGTTGCTTCCTGAAATTGCTTGGAATTTAAAAATTTGAACTACGAAGCCCCAATGTATACTTTGATAAGGAAAACAATTTCAGAAAAGCCTTAAATGCAGGCCCCTTTCTTGTTAGCCTGGTTCCAGGAACACAACAGAAAAAAACAGATTAAAATAACTTGGCAGGGGTTGAATATATGCTACAGAGAAAAGAAGTCCTTAGCTGAAGTGGGGGATGACACCATCGGCTTAGAATTTAACCCAACGATACCGTCACTACCAAGGCAAAATGACGATGATTTTTCGCTATTTATTACTCCCTAGGGAGGGCGATACTAGTTTGCCAGAACATACGTTTATTAGAGGCATACAAATAAAGGCTGAAAACTTGGATGCTCCTCTTAAGCTCGGTATTGCAATTACTAAAAACGGGGACAAAATAAACACCATGTTTTCATCTGACAAGGTTACTGTGGTGGTTGACAAAGACAAACTAACAGTACTCGACTTTATTTTCATTAAGTTATGTTGATTTTATTGCGTTTTACTCTCTTAATGAAGTGCTGCCAGAAGGATTAATAAGAAGACATGTACAAGGTTAATTAAAAAAATAATCATATTTAAAAATGCATGTTCAACAGTTTAGGTTAAAGCAATAACTGAACTTCAAAAGGAAATAGAAAGCGACTTGGATAAGTATAGAGTTTTCTAGAAGAAATATGCTAAAGCTTTAAATACTCTTTCTTATGTAATTACTGGCTCCTCAGCTGTAGCTAGCGTAAGTGCGGGGTCTAGTGTTGCCGTTTTAGCTACTGGTGCTGGAGTGCCAGCCTCTTTAGCATTAGGAGGTCTCGGGTTAGGTTTAGGCGCTATTTCTATGATTGTAAGCGCTGTTTTAAAAAACTTAACTCCTAAATTACAAAAGCACACGGCCATTGTAGCCCTAGCATCAGCAAACTTTGTTCATTAAGATTAAGAATAAGCAAATCATTACAGGATGAAAACATTACGGACGAAGAATTTTAGAAGCTTATGGCTGATGGGGAGGATTATAGACGACAGAAAATTGACCTACAAAAGGAGTGGAGAAAGACTTTTACTTCACGACAGGTAGACAAATGATGCAATTAAACAGAACATTGAAAAACAAACACATGATCGGTTAAACCCAAAAATAGGCTAAAAAAATAAGTTTAGCAAACACTATTTTTTTTGTTAACTCACTGTGTTTGGCGGGACAACTTGCAGCTCTTCACGAACAAACGATCTTTTAGGGGCAGGCCTTTTAGACATAGTTGCACCGCTAGAAGAGAGAGTCTCTCTTAAATAATACACTGGAGGGTCTGTTTTCATAATTCTTTCAACTTCATATACATCTACGTCCATATAGGATCTGTGGCTCTAATTCTAACATCGCCTCTGCCTCTCCAGGAGCATACAAGTATCTTACTTTTAGGCCAAACGGCAAGAGTTTTTGAGTCCCTTTTCACATCTTCAGTAATGCTAATTTTTTTTTAATTTGATTGCGTTTACTGGCTTAAGGCTGTTGCTTTAAATTCTTCATTGTTCATGGCGCGTAAGACTGCTGACAACCTCCTAACCATTCCATATTACGCGTTTATCTATAATTTCTCTGTGATATTGATAGGTAAACAGGCGTTCAGCTAGATTCTTATTAAAGTTTTCTACTAGGGCCTGTGATCGATGGTTGCCTGGGATCCCTCTCTTAACTGTAACATGATGTTTTAAAAACAGCTGGTTTACAGGAACCTTTAAATCTTTTCCATCATCAACTTGAATCATCCTAGGATATCGCATGTATATTTGTTGTAAAGCTACAGCCACAGCAGTTGAGCTTTTATCCGTTAAAGGTTCAGCGTCTTTGTATCTTGAAGCCATGTCAACAACTGTTAGAGCATACTTAAACTTTTTTCTTCTAACTTTGTCATGTGGAAGATACAACAAGTCCATCTGGTGGGTTGTCATTAGGAACTGAGTTAACAAATCTAGGCCTTATTATTCTTTTGGGGGCAGGTAAATTATATTTGCCAAATTGCCTGTTTTGAAAGCCAGTCTTTCGCATCTGATTCAGACACTCTAGCAGCTTTACTCGGTTTTTCAATAGCAGTCTTTCCTTTCCAATACCCTTTAGGAGAATAATATATTTTGTGCTTCGTATTGTCCATAAGAAGGACTGGATTTTATTTGTATTTTTAATTGTATTTTTAATTGTATTTTTAGATTGTTTGCGCAAGAATATAGATTGCTCCCATAGCACCCACAATAAAACCAATTTTGCTATTTTCTGTTCTTTTGACGGTTCATAAAAGTCAGATAGTTCTGGCGGTGGCGATGTTAGAAACTTCTTTCCTGTCACTAAGTAATATCATTCATTGCGTCATCAACGTCTGTAAATGTGTGCTCTGCATGCCCCTGTTTCTCTTAACTTTTTATTAATAAAGTCTAAGTGAGCAATTCGTCTTTTTTCATAAGCGTCTCTTGCCTTAGCTAAATCTTCTATTGCTTTGTTATGACGTTCTCTCTCTTCATCGGACCGCAATTTACTAAACATATAATTGCTTCCAGAGAAGGCAAGGCATTAACAATAGCTCTCCTACCATCATAACTACTCCTGCCATCTTTTTATAAATTATTTTTTATGAATTAATCTTTCTATGAACTAACATTTTCTGGGATAATCCCCTTTGTAACAAGAAAGTCTTTTGAGGCAATCCTGCAGTGATTTACAACTATAACCTTAACAACATCCTCAATGTCTAACCTTCCTAAATCAGCTGGCTTCATTTTTAACATGTTTTTTGCTAACACGCTATAGCCTATACTAAGGCCGCTAATTACAGCAGAATGGTAAATCGTATTGATAATCTTTTTTTCACTCATCTTTTTATTAACTAAACAAATAATTAAAATAATCATAATACGAAAGGCTGTCTATGTGCTTTTTAATCATATAATCTTTTGTTGTTAAAGCTAAAAAAAAAAGTTGCAACTAGTTTTGGTGAATCTTCTATCTTTCCCATGTTGGGCGGTTTTATTCCTAACAACATTTTGCAAGGGTTGAATAAACTATAACACCAACGATAGGCACTGCATAATTAACCAACTTTAAACTCATGGTTTTAAAAGTATTATATTATTTTTTATTGCTTTTTAAAAATGGATTGTGACGAACTATTAAATGGTGAGGAGCAAGCAGGCTACTCCGTAGACAACTGCCATAAAGAAAGATTATACTCTCTGGCTGCGTGTGGAAAAACTAGACAGTATTTAGGCGTTGAACTAAGTATTGAACAGATCCAACAACTGTCTACATCAGACATTGAAAAGTACTACGCTAGGTACGAAGCGCAGTTAGGGTCAAAAATGGTTAGATCAGTGGGTCAGACAATGATTAGTCTATATGCTAAGTTAGTAAGTAAAATTGCGCCAGTTGATTCAGAAGAAGATTTAAAATATGATTTATCACAAGATCCGGTTTTAAACAAGTCACTAGAAACTCTAGCATGTGACATGTATTAAAAATTTGGGACTATGTTATGCCCATTCATCATGGGATTAATTACTTTTAATCATATTAATTTTGATCATATTAAATTTAATCGCAATATAAAAAAAGAGCGATCAGGAGAAGAAGATGCCACAGGACAATCCGCAGAACCCCCGCAGGAGCAGAATGTTTCCACAAGTAAATGTACCACAGGCGAATGTACCCCAGGTGAGTAATGTTACTAAGACTAAAAATCCTGGACGTGTTGAGGCTGGGCGTAAACTGGCTGAATGGAACAAATGAGAAAATCAAACCAATCCGCAAAACAAAAAATTGTTAGATAGTAATACAGCATCTCCCCCAACAACAACACAATTAACAACAACACAATCACAATCAAACAATAAGATGTATCATTATGTATTGGGTGGTGCTGCTGTTGTTGGTGGGGTTTTTGTATATAAATACCTAACGTCATACCTAACAACAAAGCTGCAAGCCCCACAGTAAAAGAAGAAGAGCCGCCTTCTGCAAAAAACTCGCAACCTCCTGCAGTAGATGCATTTTCTATTTAATAGTTTTTAAGAACTAAATAAAGTACAAGTTAAGAACTAAATAAGTACAAGTTAAGTTAGTTATCAAAAGTACTTTTTAAGTTAAGTGCAAGCAAATTACAAGTTAAGTGCAAAAAAATTATAAGTTATATAAAGTACTAGTTATGTTCTTAAATAAGTACTAGTTAGGTTCTTAAATATGTACTAGTTAGGTTCTTAAATAAGTACTAGTTAGGTTTTAAATAAGTACTAGTTAGGTTCTTAAGTTAGTACAAGCCAAGTCAGTCAAGTTAATCTTTTAAAGTTCTCCAATGTCCTACAGCATATGAAAACTCAGGATTGACGTAAGTTCTCTTGTTATTGTTAGAGACTAGTGATTTCTTGTTAACTGAAGTTGTGTTTACTTGATGGAGAGTAGAGTGCAGATTAACATTTGTGTGATAAAATACTTTGTTTTCAAAGAGAGCTTGCTTGTAGTTATCGTGATGTATATTATTTTTTTGACAACTTCTTTACTTATTGCCCTTAGCTTTCTTCATTACAGAAGTCTGGCTGGCAACGCTGTACATCTTTGACCTTAAACCAACATATTCTTTTATAAACTATCCCATTAAGTTCATCCTTCATCTTCCCAATCACTTTCTTGTTCACAGTTGAATGTAAAGGACTGTCTTTTGGAATAGTCACATGTGTCGTACCACCCCTCAGTTCCTTTAGCTACTTCTGTTTCTAAGTCTTTGTAAAAGTCTTCAGTTGGTACGTCTAGATAAAAGAGTCAGTGTCTGTGTAAAGGACTCTTGCTTCTGGGTACAGTGGTTTAAAGTAGTCGTACAGAAATTCTAACATCAATAACTTTGACAACTCTAATACGGTAAAGCCGATAAACACCGGCTTGTCCAACTTAACATCCTTTTTCTTCATCATAATGCCAACCAGACTGTCGTTAAATCTTCTAAAGTCTTGATAGTTAGGTTTAGAGGCAAACTTGAATTGCTTTGGTTTTCTTTTGTAACTAATTTTACATCTTTACGATTGTGTACGTTCTCCATGGTTTTACCAAAACAAACTGTTGTTCATAAGTTTAAAGAAGTCTTTTTCTGAAGCGTCAGTGGCTTGGGTTCTAAGATCAGTATTCTTCTTGATGTATGGCCTCATAAAGGCTCTTGATCACAGATAATTATTCTGTGAACAGCTGTCAGCTTTAATCCGTGTCTTTAAATAAAACTGTAACAGTCTGTAATGACACACATATTTAGTTTTATGTCTAAGATTAGGAACAAGTTTAGGAGGTTCGATGGGGCTCATCTTTAATCTTTCTGCGGCTAGGGGATAATCGTTGTGGAGATCGTGTATTCTTTAGGATATGCTAAGTCTACTTCCAAGATTAGTCCTGCTGGATTATCGGGCGTAAACTGTGACAACATACCTAACACAGTGTTAACATCATGAGGCCCTTTTATCATTCTAAAGTTTCTCAGTGGAAGCGGTTGACTCATGGCCCACCATACAGATTGTTGGCGTCTAAGTAATTAGATGTTGGATGGTTTAGTTGGGTCATAATCGTCTAAATATTTGTTGTTAGCTTTGCAGTAAGGATGTGAGGCCATGCTAATACCCCCCCTTAGACCGTCTTCAATCATCTGAAGTGTGGGTAGATCAGATATTAAGTCATTCTGGATGTTTGTAGACTTTAAGAAAGCGTCCCCAAAATAACCCTGGCGCAGAGATGTAATGTGAGGAGTCTAAGTTGTAATGTTTCATGCATGTAGATCTGTAATTCTGAAAGACGTTTTGCCAATAAACACACGTCAGCCAATAAATATTGATCGTGATAATCGCCCATTGTTTGACAGTGTAATTCTGTCCAGGCTTTCTGAGCGTATTCATAGTCAGAGTCAGTTATGTCTTTGCCTCTAAGACTAGAAAAGAAAGCGCCTTTAGGGGGAAGTGAGTCTTCATCAAATCTATCCCACGAGTTCATGTATTCATAAGGATAGACTCTTTTACGCACCAAAGATGGATCAAAGTATTGTTTAGTGATTGGAAAGTCTTGTAGAGACCCCGCTAACTTATCCAAACTAGCCATCAGATGTTGGGGCTGAGTCATAAAAGGATAAAACTGTCAAGAGTAAAAGTCATGTACTTTTCTGAAGACTGTGCAATGCAGGTAACCCTCTTATATTCAGAAGTCACTGCTTGCATGATAAAATGAGAATCGTAGCCTCGTAAGTTATGAAAGAAGATAGGCAGTTTCCATGTCTTAGGGTCAACCTTAAGCTGAAGATTACAATTGTTGTGCGCAGCCCCTCTAAACTTTCCAGTAATGTGATCGTGGTCTCTTACTGTGTTGCCTAATAATTCTTTATTACAAATCCAACAGTGTGTAGATGAGTCATAGCGTTCTAGGTCTTCAGGAGTCATAACAATGTCTGAAAGATTTAGTTGGTTGGATAATTGATTGCGAAGTTGTTTCATCTGATCTAAAAATCTACTAGCTGCGTTGGGGCCTCAGTAAAATCTCAGGTGTTGTGTGTTGACCGTCTGACCTACGGCTCTGCAAGATCATCTTACCTCAAACTCTTGGACCCTATCCACCATCAAGGGCTTCGTCTCTGTCTTGGAGCATTCCGCACCACCCCTGTGTACAGCCTGTACGCAGAGCGGATGAACCTTCACTGTCCAACCGCAGGCTGAAACTGTCTTTGAATTATTATATCCGACTGTTCTCAGAACCGCAGAATCCTGCTATGACTGTGTCTTTGACCCTCTGTTCCAAAGTAAGTTCGAAAACAACCCGAAATGTATTCCGCCGTTTGGTCTTCGTATGCGGCCTCACGTGCGGAATGCAGGTCTAGACCTAGGAGTTGTGTCCGATTTTTCCAAGTTTCCGGATCAACCTCCGTGGACCTTTTTCACACTAGAGATTTGTTTCGACCCTCGCAGCTTTTCGCAAAGAGTCTACCAGCTCTCTGGCATACAAGGCATTGTATGCTGAGCTCTGTTCCAAATTCCCATCTGTCAAAAAGTTTTCACTGACGGTTCCAAGTCTGAAGATGGAGTGGCCTGTGCAGCCTACTGCCCTGGGGCTCCTTCTCAGATACCGTTGGAACATATCCATTCAGATGCTTCTGTCTATTCTGCTGAACTTACTGCTCTGGTTCTGGCTTTGAAGATAATCTCACATTCTTCGAAGAGGGACTTTCGGTTCTGTCGGATTCGCTGTCAGCTTGGGGCCATAGCTGGCCACAGCCTTCAGCATCCAGAACTTTTACTTTTTTTTAAAACTTTTTAGCAAGTTGAAGGCGGACGGTTACAACATTACTCTTGCTTGGGTTCCTGGTCAGTTGGCTGGGCGGGAAACGAAAGGGGTTGATGTTTAGCCAAGAACCCCACAAAGAGAAAACTCCCAAAAGCTTTTTCCCCCCCCTGCTCAGATGTAAAACCCAAAAAATTAAGTTTTATTGGAGACCCTGGAGGGGGTTGGAACACACAGCAAATAAAAAACTCTTTAGATCGTCCAAACCTTAAGGATTCCCCCCCCTTCTAGGGGTGGTCTTTTAAAGAGGGGAAAACGGTTTCTGTGCCGGCTGCAACCGGCCTTCGTATTTTACCCTTCTTCCTTTTAAAAGAGGAAAAGCTCCGTGGTGCATTCCATGTAAAGGGCCCGCCCATAAAAATAAAAACATTTTTTTTTGGAGTGTTGGGACTTGCATGTTGAGAACAAACATTTTACAGTGGAGTCCATGAAGATCTGTTCAGGGATTCCCGCCGGTGACCCTTGGTTTTTGAAGAGATTAACATTTTTATTGATTTAAGTTTTCGGCAGAAAGTTTTTTAAAAAAGTTTTGGTGCTTTTGTAGACGATGTTTTTTAACGAAGGTAAAAAGTTGGTTTTCTTCTTTTTTTTTTTTTTTTTTTTTTTTATGACGGGTGATTTGTTTTTTAAACGTGGTGACACCCCTGATGGGCCTTTGCTTTTCGGTGGGTAAAAGCAACTTTATCTTATCTTACCTATCGCGACCTAACAACAATAAAGCATAAAAAACGATCGATGGGGGGGTTTAAAAAGGTTGTTTTTTTGTTCTTGTTTTGGGCCCATAGTACTCGGAAAGAGCGATTCCCAAAGTCGGCATAAACCCACGTACGGGCCCCTCTGATTTTGTGTAATTTTAAAAAAATTTAGACCCTGGTTTGGGTTTTTAAGGGGTTTTTGGTTTCCATCTACAAACTTTTCGATTTTTATGATTGGCGGTGCTCTAATGGGGATTCTGAGTAAACCCCTTTTACAAACCCCCTTTTTTTGATGATCCTTTGATGTAAAAACCTAAGTGCTTTTTGTTCTGATTAATAAAATATCTTTTAATCGCAAACGTTTAGTCACATTTTTTAAAACGGCCCACCCAAATGGGGCATGGGGAAACCTTAGGGCCCTATATGGTTTTACAGACATGTGATACGTTTTTTCGTAAGGTTTGTTTTTTCTCTTCAAATGGATATACTTTTTTTTATATGGAAAGGTTATGTTTCAAAGTTCAGGCTATTTTGTATTGTTATAATTGGAAAAAATCTGTTTATGATTTTTTAAAGGTGTAGATTGTTTAAAAAACACCCCAAAAAAACAAGTTGCAGAATTTGTATGTTAAGATGCTCGTTTTAAAAATAACCTTTTTTGGGAAAAGGAAGGAAGAATTGCCAATAAGGTTTGAACTTTGTTTGTTTAATTTTATTTAAGGGTCCTTAGAAGCCAGAGCCCTAACTTTGCCTCCTCCTTTATGGTTAAACCGTTAAAATTAGTCGCCCCCTTAGAGTTAATCGTGATAGCAATTACTTCTTTCTGTTTAGTTGAAACCCAGATTATGTTGCATCAGGCTTAAATTTTAAACAATCAGAACGGTCAATACCTTTTATGGGGGCCCCTCTTTAGAAAATTGGGATTTTAAGGGTTTCATGTGGAAAGCTTTCGAACTTTTGGGGGTTTAATGATGTCATGTCTATTCGCTAAACATTGCTTTTAAAAGTTTGTCGCGCAAATATTTCTTCCTCGTTTTATTTTTTATCTCGAAATTTTCTTGTGGTCTCATTTTTAAAGCCACAAAATTTTTGTGATTAAAAAAAAATGAAATAAAAGTAAATAAAACAGCTTTTTTTCTTCACCCCGCTCGCAACACTTCAAGAAGTTAAACCCTTTCAATAAACCTGCTAATATTTTAATTTTTTGAAACCTACATCAAGTTTTCCCTTTAATTGCTTTGTTAAAAGTTCACTATGACTTTTTTTAATTTTTATAATTCCAAAACCCAAATACTAAAACAATTTAAAAAATTTATTGTTTGCAAAAAGTTCATTACAAACTTTAAATCAGATTCCAGTGGAAGCCTTTTTTAAATATAAAATTAAAAAAAAAAATTAATTTTAAATTTAGTGTTATTCATGCTTTTCTAATCGTAAAAATGATCAGGTTTAAAGGGGAACAGTTCTCCTTTAAATATAAGCCATGCAGGCAGATCTTGGGGCAATATTTTAAGTAAAATACAAAAAGCTTTATAATTGGTTTAGACCAAGCTTTGGGGTTTTACAACGATTTCAAAACGCTTTTTTCGCATAGTTAAGCTTTCAAAAAATTCTGTTATAAATTTATCAAACATGTCCTTTACCACTTCTTTATCAACTCCAGCATTAATCGTCCACCCAAAATCATCAAATATTTCTGTAAGCTTTATAACTGCGTGGGGGTTCATTTTTTAAAACCAGATTTAAAAACAGCAATTAAAAAATAATTAATTAATCAGTTTCTCTTGTTTACGCAAGAATCAAAAGAGAATAGAGTAAATAACACAATCAATAGCACGGCAGGAGCATAACACACAATCAATACTGCAGACGCTAGCCGCAGAGGAGTAACAATCAATACTGCAGAGAGAATGTAAATATACGGGCTCAAGACCGCCCATGTTATTTTGCACGAAAACCCCCTTTTTCACATACGTTAAACAAAGTAGAACAAAAAATTAATGTCAATACTAGTTGACCTATTTCGGCGCTACAGCCTGTAGCGCGACCTATTTCAGTGCTCAACCTCTTCCCCTCAACCGTAGCCAGCGTCTCCTCAGACCGCGGCAGCCACTGCGTGTGATGGTGAGTGAACTGACTGGTATGCTTGATCAGTTCCGCCATTTTTACTGAGATTGTTGCTGTTCACAGTCGGGAACAATTGACAGTGCCTTCTCAACCCAATAGCGTCTGATCTCCTCACTGCTTTCAAACATGGTTTTGAGCTCTTTTTTCATGTTAAAGACTTCATAAAAAGATTGTCCAACAGTGCTGAATTTGGAAATGTATGGAAATAACAAACGAGATATCTCTCTCAGTCTCCGTGCATAGGAAGGACAAATTCCAATCTTTGTTTTCAACCACTCATTTCACGTTTCATTGTACATTCCTTTCCCTTGTTCTGCTTCAAAAAACTTAAAAGTAGTTTCCAGAACACCTCCATATTGCAGATTGAACGTCATTTCACGTTTTCGTTGTTTCGTTTCTAAAAAGATTTAGACTCTATCTTTTGGTCGGTCGGCTTTGAGAAACAGCGGGCTAAAAACGCGTCCTCACGGGTGAGTCGCTCGCCGAATAATGAGGTCTGACTGTGCCTGACCAAAAATGATGTCATACCTCCTGTCAATTGGTTGAGCTGCCCGCGTGTGTTCGTTCGGCCAATTAATAATGGAGTAGGCCTATTGGCGGCAGGCTTTGTGCGCAGCAAACCAATATTGATTAGAACCGTTCTAAGATTGTCAAGCCATATAACTGGTTAGTTGATTTTATGTTCCTGGAGAGAATGTAAATATGTTCGTTCACCATCACCCATATTATTCTGCACGGAAACCCCCGTTTCAATGTGCTAATTACGTCAATTTTTGGCAGTTTTGGGGTGTTAATTTTTTAGAAAACAGGTGTTAATTTTGGCCAAAACTGACATGTGATGGACGTGATTTGTATGTGAAAAGGGGGTTTTCGGGCAGAATCACATGGGTGGTCTTGAACGAAGATATTTACATTCTCTCCTGTTGCAGTCCCAGCACAAGCAGTTCTCAGGGACTGGCAGTGATTATCAAGTCATCAGGAGGCAACACACTAGAGGAGAAACAGTACTGCTGCAAAGTCACTTCAGTGGCGTTCAGTGATGCCTGTTCTGATCCAGTATATACAGGACACCCACCACCTAAGCCACTTACTAATGGCAGTCATTGCTTACTGGCAGAACCAGTACCAGTGAACACAGAGGACACTGACTTGGAACCGAGTTCAGAGCTGAGGTCACAACGAGTGCAGGACACAGAGGGCCAGAGAATTTGAGACTTCATTCTACAATGATCCATCAGGGTGAGGCTGATGAAAATAATGCAGTGGAGCTCCAGTATGGCCAGAGACTATGTGATAAGGCTGTAATCTATGTGTAATTATCCTGGCATCACCGGGGCTGAGAGATGCAGACACCTGCAGTGTTGGTCTTGAAATATGGGCAACACTGTCACGCATGAGTCATCCCTGAAATGGATGGACTTGACTGTTTGGTGCCAGGTCTCTCTTTGAGCCGAAGCACTCTGCGCTCAAGGTAAGGGCTGGCCAGGTCTGGAAAAATCCTCAGCTTGCTATGATTTCATTGACAGAGCTACGCAGCAATACTTTGTGATTAAACACTGTGGCTAAAATTGAAATAAAAGATTTTTTTTAAAGTGCCTTGTGGACTTCGTAAAATGCCTTAAGTTAAAGAGAAACTGAGACAGTGTAGATCTTTTATATCATAGACTTACTCTGTCAAAAATTGGTGCAGAGAAGAAAAGCTGAGGAAAAATTGTTAAAGATGATCATTTTGATTTCAGTTTAGATCTAGTGAGATTTCAGTCTTCCAATCTGTCGACCATGTCGAGTGTGATGTGAAATAAGACTAAAAGTTCTGTGATATTGTAAGTGAATGCTACACTTAAATTTGGAATGCTACTCTTTAAAATGTCAGAATGCCACACTCTGTGCTTTAGAGGCCTTGGTAGCTTGGAAAAGCTAAGAACGAAATGTCCCTAATGGGAATCAAGCCCATTACCTCCCGATCTCAGTCTGCAGCGGTAACCACTACGCCATGGCGCGTTGGCTGGTGTTTTTGGACTATTCTTTTTATATAAGGTAGACATTGTGTTTGTGGAGAGTTGTATGTAGGTGTGTTAAACCAATGTAGTATCACTGTTGTGTTGTTTAAGGTACCACAAAGGCCCCTATGTTTGTGGTTGTGTTTTTTTGTGTTTTTGGGTCTTTTTTTTTTAAGCCAGGAGATAACTGCATATGTATTGCAGGTTTTTAGTGTATAGGTTTGTATGTGTGTATCAATCCTTGTTGTGGTGTTTTTTTTTTTTTTTTTTTTTTTTTAAGACATGGAAGGCATTTGTTTGTATGTGTTGAAAGATATGAATCCTGCATTCTTGGGGATGGAGTTAAATGCTTCAAAAGCCTCTCTTCGTATATGATAGAAGGTACAGTTCTGTTGTGTTGTTATGGAATTTTTTTTATACCTCAGAGTCCTCTACTTGTACATGTTCGAAACAGATGCACCATTGTGGTGTTGTAGATTTTCAATCTGTTGAAGTCCTCTGTTTGTCTGTATGATGAACATGTAGCATTTTGTAGTGTTGTTGTTGTTGTTTGTTTATATGTTAAAGGAGCATGTTTGCGCATGTGTGGAATTGCTGCAATGTTTGTGTCTTCTTGCATTTTCATCTGGTCTGTGTGTGTTGAAAATATATGATTCTTTTGTTGTAAGTTTTTTTTTAAATACCTGAAAGTCCTCTGTGTGTGTGTTGAACAGACATGATACCTTTGTTCCTGTAGGTTTAATTCCTCAGAGGCCTCTGTATTGTGGTAAACAGGTGTGATACCTAATTACTTACAATCAGGGCTAAGACTCGTACCCACTTCAGGCAGTATGACTGAATGGTATAACCATCCCTGAGAGTGGGGGAAGGGGGTGCTTGCATCTGCACTGTACCACAAGAATGACAACACAGTAATATGAGTGCTCTGCCAACCTAGCACCTGTTGATCCCTTGAGCGTTGAAGGTTTTCGATAACTTCAAGTTTTCTGCTTGTCTGTGCATTGAATAGAAACGACTCCTGTCCTACATGAACATGAGAAGTGAACAGCGAAAGGTTTTTGATGCATTTTGAGTCATCTGTTTGTGTGTTAAACAGAAATTATTCCTGTGTGGTAGTAGCTCCTGTTATTGTTGTAGGTATCTTATATCTTCAAGTCCTCAGTTTGTGTGTTGAACAGAAACAATTTCTGTGCTGTTATGGTTCCTGTGCCACTGTTTTAAGCATCTAATAAACTTTGACTTGTGTGCTGTGTTGAACAGAAACAATTCCTGTGTTGTAGTTTCTGTGATATTGTTTTAAGTATCTAATAACTTCTTGTCCTCTGTGTGTTAAACAGATGTGATACATGTGACATTGTAGTTCCTGTGCTGTTGTAGGTATTTAATGCCTTCATGTCTTCTGCGTGTTGAACAGATATGATTCCTTTGATGTTGTGGTTCCTGTATTATTGTCGTAGGTATTTAGTGCTTTCAAGTCCTCTGTGTGTTGAACAGAAAAATTCCTGTGATGTGACACCTGTGCTATTGCTGTTGGTGTCTGTTACTTCAAGTCCTCTGTGTGCTGAAAGAAACAATTCCTGTGATGTTGTGACACCTGTGGTATTGTTGTAGGTATCTTGTACTTTCAAGTCCTCTGTATGTTGAGCAGAGATGATTTCTGTGACGTTGTGGTACCTGTACTAATGTTGTAGATATTAGTTCTTCACGTCCTCTGTGTTGTGAACAGATACATCCTGTGTGGTCGGGAGGATCGGGTGATCAGCGTCACTGAGGATCAGAAATGCCGGTACATCGTTCGCTTCAGTTCCCCTGCTGCCTGCTGAGCGTGCATCCATCTTCCCCTCAAGTGATTGTCTGATTCTAGTCATCATTTCTAAGCCAACGTTTACTGCAGGCAGTCATACATTGAAAGCATCAGACTTTCTTTTTTTTGTGGTCTTGCAGAGGAAGGCTACCCCCAAGGGTTTAAAGTCTGTCTCAGAATTATGTTAACACATCAAGGAATTTCTGGTGATTGTTTTATCTGTTGTACTATAATGAAAGGATGAGAGCACACACACACACACACACCAGACACTCACACACACACACACACCACAAAACAAACACCACCACACCACACACACAACACACCCCAAAACACACACACCACACCCCACACACACCCCACACATGCTGTAAAAGGATACAGATGGGGCATAATGGAAAACGCATGAAATGAGGTGGACAGAAAAAAATGATTTACATAAATCGAAGACTGGAATCAAACTTCTTTCAGTTTTGGGGATTGTTACAGGTCTTTGCTGCACAATCAAGTTGTTTTGTTTTGTATACAAAACACTCCCTGTAAGATAATGCAAATGGGGCTATTGCAAAACGCTGTGAAATGAGGCGGTTCAGGAGGAAGTGTGTGAAAAAGTGTGTGAAACAATGCAAATTAAAACCGAGGCGATTGCTGGGAAATGCACTGGGCATCATTACCACGTTCTGCACTGCCGCTTAAAAAAAAATGAAGCGAAAAAAAATCCGTATTTTAGAAATCGCCCGGTTTGTGTACATTTTGCAGGGAGCAATCCCCTCATTTATGCTGTTTTGGGAAACACACCCCACCACACACACAAAACATACACACACCTTGTTTTTTATTATTTGAATTGGGGTTTTGTTTTTGATGTTGTTTCTGCTTGCTTTTATAGGAGGAGTTTTCTTTTCCCTTTTTTTTTATTTTGTAGAAACCCCTTTTTGTTTCAAATTCCACACACAGATTTAATTTTCTTTAGTTTCTTCAAATTTTTTCTTTTCTTGAAGCCTTTCTTTTTTTTATCAGAATGACCAAAGCTTGTTTACAATCGGTTACCCTTTAAAACCGACCCCATACATTGGACATTTCAGTTCCAGCAGAAGTGCTGTTTGTCTGGTGAGGGGTGCCTTCTTCAGTGTTGAATGTGTAAAGTCTGTAGACCTTATGCTCATTAATCCTACTAGCTTCTGTTTACATAGCAGGAGTGCCTGCATGTGGTGTGCAAGTTCTTGAAAATATGCTTCAGACATTGTAACACTCTAAGTACAGGGAACTGTGCCCAGATAATTATCCACGTGTGACGACAGCTTGAAAACGTTTTTCAGCACATTTCAGCATACAAAGCTGAAACAGTGACCTGCTTTTGAAGAAAATGGACATTCTCTTTTAGTTTTTGCTGGAAGAACTAGTAGAACGACATGCATGGGAAGCAAGCATGTATTCTGATTTTTGTGTCTTCGCTTGGAAGAGTGTGTAACAAGATGGTGTATTTGAGACGAGTGGCGGTGTGCAGGCAAGCGTCTCAATACCTGGGCGGTGGCACTGGCTTTTACTTTAGACTCATCTCATTGATCTTCTCTGTTGTTAGTGACTGGACAGTTCAGGTGACTGGGCACTTGAGGCCTGTGGGTGGAGCCAATGTCAACAGCTCTGTGGTTGAACACAACCGGAGGCGTTCTGTGTTGGTAGTGTGATTCTTGTCTGATAAGAATGCAAGGAAAGCCATGAAGTTTATGAAGTAAAGAGATAGCTTCAAATTATATTATTTTTCATTCAAAATTTTGTCATTGTTTTAATTAGTTTTTCTCTTTGTTTTGTATTGTTGTTTTTTTTCTCTAAGTAAATGTTGGGGGGGGGGGGGGGGGGGAATTTTGTTTGGATTATTGTGAAGTATGTTGGTTATTTTGTAAAGTATGTAGTTGTTTCATAGATTGATTCATTCTTTGGTCTGATAAACAGGGCATCACTACGATCATAGCTGAGAAATGGCAAAAAACAAGTAACAATATGATGTACAAACAGCAAGCTAGACACTTTAAACTTGACTTTTCGTGGTCTGTTTGGATACAGCTATGCCATGTGTTTGGGGTTTATATCTTATGTGTCTAATTTATTTGTTTCTATGGTCATTTATGTACAGATTCTCTTATTTCTTTTTTTTGGGCCATTTATGTATAACTTCTTTGATGGAGTTGATTTCAGAGCTGTCTTTGTC
The DNA here is from genome assembly GCA_018398815.1 of Conus ventricosus. Lineage (NCBI taxonomy): Eukaryota > Metazoa > Mollusca > Gastropoda > Neogastropoda > Conidae > Conus > Conus ventricosus. The sequence continues at coordinate 36,750,870 of CM031622.1, read as the reverse complement.
GTGTCCATCCTCAATAGCAAAATCAAATTATTTGTTTTGCACTGAAGTAGAAGTTGACCTATTGGTCTTTACAAGCCATAAGCCTGAACTCTTTCCCCCTAGACTCAAAGCCCTACAGCTTCTAGACTCTGACTTCTGACACCAGCCCATTATGGACTTTTCTGACTCTGTTCTTAGCTTGCCATAGATTAATCATCTGATCTGCTGGTAATTTGGCAAACTTTAGAATAGTGTTTGCAGAAATCAGATGTGACCCCTTCTCACAGAAACAATGATTCATACATGAGTGACACGCAAAATGAGCATTGTTTCATGATAGCTGTACATTATTTTTGTTTGATCAGTCACTTGTCAACAAGAAGAGAAGCAGAGCTTTAGAATAAAACAGGAAATGTAAAAGTGACTGTCAAAAAGAAATAAAGAAAAACAGGAAAGCAACCTTAAAATCAAAGAAAGAAAAAGCATATTTGAAAAAATAACAAAAGAATTTTTTACACTGCACACAAATAGTTGAGAAAACACCACATTCTTTTTTCTTCAGAAGAAACATGGACAGTGACAAAAAGCTGTTCCACTTTGGTTAGTAACATGAGGTCAAAAATGGAAGAAAAAAAGTTTGAATGTTGAATTGGTTGATTTAAAAAAAAAATTTAACACCACTTTTTCCGAAACTGCCAGCTGTCAAGTGTTTTTTTAGGCAGACATGGAAAATGGTTGGTTTCCCCATTGTCTGCCATCTCCTTGCCTTTGCTCCCAGCTTGCCAAAAACGTGTTGTTCAAGTTTGTGTCCAGTGAAAAAGACTTCCATATCAGGAGTTACATACCCTCCCCTGACCTTCCAAACCCATTTGAGGTTACAGGGATGTGCTCTAACCTCACTGTTTGACAGTGAACATGACTGGGAGTGCTGTCAGCCATGTGTACACTCATATGCTCTTGTAATGCAAATTCATGCACACATTCCAATATGCACTCTTATTCACAAACACATTCACAAACATATGTACACATGTACATGTATACAGTAAATTGTGTATATATGTACGCTCAATCACGCACAGAGACACATGCACATGCATACGCACGAGCGCACTCACACACCACACACACACACACACACACACACACACACACACACACACACACACACACACACACACACACACACTTCCTTCAGTCATTCTCTTCATTCATTCACGTCTAATATCACTCAAAGTGAACAGATGTTAAACAGAAGAACGAACACACACACGCACACACACACACACACTGTTTGATCAAGATGGCGACATCAAAACAATAACTGTAAGTTGCTCTGCTGAATTTTTGCAGCTCTACAATTAACATGAGGAGATCTCGGAGATCAACGATTTCGTGTAGTCGCGCTTCTAACATGAAATCAGAATATGTATGCAGGTGCCCAAAGAAAACTACAACAACTCTGAATTTGGGAAATGAAATTTCGGAGCGATCAACCCAAACCAAGGCCTGCCAAACCACAGGCAGCACAGAGCTGACAACATCTGACAACATCTGCTCTGCTCGTGCACTGCCTGATCTGATAAATGAGGTTGGTGATTTAAAAACACTCATAACAAATATGTACGAACGAATTTCAGTGCTTGAGAAAACAATAGCGAATCAAAACGAGCTGATCAGAAAATTGAATAGTCCTGTGACCCCACTTAATAATCCAAAATCTACTGCGTCGAGTTGGAGTCCCTCAAAATGTAAGCCTACATTTGCAGAGATAGTGGCATCGGTTCCAACAGAAAAAGATGCTGATAAAGAAAAACAAAATAAAAGCGCAAAAGATAGGCCTAAAGAAAAAACAACAAATCGAACTACTCCGACCACTACGACAAAAATGTCCTCCAAAAATGACGCAAAAAAGAATGACGTCACGAATTCGAACTCTGGAAGGAAAGGAGTGGAAACAAAAGAAAACAAGCAGGACTTGCCAAATGTTCTTCTACTACACGACTCTGTACTGAAAAGAGTGGATGGGGAAAGACTGGGAGCCTCATATGGTTTTCAATCAACATCTATGAAAACTTTTACGACCAAAGAAATCCTACCGTCCCTGCAAACAGCAACATCCACAGGCAAACACCCAGAAGTAATCGTAATCCATTGTGGCATTAACGAAATAAAAAACAATGATGCTACCAAGACGAGCAAAACCTTCACTGAAACAATCAAGGAGATCTCAAAAGAAAACCCCCACTCAAAGATCGTCGTGAGCAAAATCGCCCCTGTTAAACACAAAGAGCTGGAGATGAAACGCAACCTGTTCAATGCGACCACCACGGCAGACCTGTTGACACCCCAAACGTGAGCTTCGTCAGTCATGACACTCTTCGGGCAAACACAGGAACCCAGCGTGATGGCATTCATCTGACATGGACGGGAACCAGCGTCGTTGCCCGTAACATCGGCAGACACCTCAACAGAATGTTATGGTCTAAACCCAAGAGGCCCCTGAAACAACACCCCGCACGGTATCTATCATGGGAAGATTCCTTTCACTACAATCCTAGGGATCTCGGCCGCCCCTTCCATGGCCCCTGGTGGAACTATTTTGACGTGCTAACAGAGTGGGAATAAATTCTTTCAAACAGTCTAAGATGCTGAAGACATTATTCTAGTACAATGGTTTGTAGAGTTGTTATTTATTCAGCATCAGAAATGTTTTGATCGTTGGAGATTGACATTCATTTTTTGGTGCCATTTTTCACAATCCCTGAAATACTTTCCCCCTTTTTTTTTTCTCTTTTTTTTCCCCCTATCTAACCTTGTTGAAATTTCTTGTATATCTAGTGTTGTTACATCTTTTTTATTCTGGTGATATAGTATTCAATTATAAAGAACATGACAAGACCTAAAAATGTAAACATACTGCAATGGAATTGCAGATCAATATCAACAAATATTCAGGAGCTGATTCAGCATATTTCAGATCATATGTACCAAGCATTAGTATTACAATCTCTTAATGTACATGAACAAAAGCTTCCAAAAATCCAAAACTTTTACTACCCTCCAATATACCAAAACAATGATGAAACGGGAAGGGTCGGTACCGCGTTGTACATTCGACAAAAAGTAGAATACCTCGAAATAGATGCACCTTTTTCAAAAGACATTAAAAACATAAATGCATGTGCAGTAAAAGCAAAATTCCATGGATCATTGATACTGAACATATTGTCGGTTTATTTGCCAAAAGGTCCTGACAATCAAAACACAGAGTGGATTCGTTCTTTACAAGACCAAAACGAGAAGTGGCTGATTGCAGGTGATTTCAATTCACACGCCCCCTTTTGGGATAATGAGTGCAAATCATAACGCGTAACAGATTCCTTGAAAATGTAGTAGACTCTTCACTCTGTATACTGAATGATGGTAGTGTCACTCGAATCCCGGATATTTCATATCATCGGGCTTCAGCGATAGACCTAACTCTCATGTTGGCTGCAATCGCTCCAAGTTGTGAATGGGACACATTTAAAGACTCCCTAGGCAGTGATCATCTACCAATAGTTATTTCCATCAAAGTAAAACACACTATTTCTGATCTTACAAAAGATCAAATCCCAAAATTTAATTACAACAAAGCTGATTGGGATAGATTTGAAAACATGCTTTCTATTTGCAATTGCGAGGAGATGATGGTTGATGATGTTGATACAAGCTACATGAAATTTGTTGATACTGTTTTGCGTGCAGCTGAGCTTTCAATCCCTAAATGTAATCCTGATAAGCCAAGAAAATATACAGGAAATGTTTGGTGGAATGTTTCCTGTGAAGAAGCAAGAGTACAAAAAATGGAGGCTTATAAAATGTATCTAAAAAATAAAACAGATCCAGAAAAGATTGATGAAAAAAACAAAGCGAAAAATCACAGTAATAGAGTGAATGAAAAGGCAAAGGAAGAATATTGGTCAAATTTCTGTGAAAATGAGGTTCAAAATCACAAGATCTCCAGAAAACTTGGAAAAAATAAAAGAAATGAAAAATGGAATAAGTCTTCCTGGGTACCCCTTAAAATTGGAAAATAAGGAATTTCCTTCAGATTTTGAAAAGGCTGAAGCATTTGCAGATGCGTTTGCAAATATAGTAACTTTGAAGGCCTCTCAGAAGAACAAAAACTGCTCAGAGAAAAACTGGACGAAAACGAAGACAATGAAAACAGTCCCAATAACAATCACTATACAAATGCTCCTATTACTTTTCAGGAAACAAAAGATGCAATTTCAAACCTTGGATCGAAGAAAAAATCAGTGGGACCAGATGCAATTTCCAATGAAATGATAAAGCATTTACCAGTTAATGTAAAACTTTTTTTAAGTTTATTTTTTCAAAAATGTTGGTTTGAAGGGATTCAGCCATCTTTATGGAAACAATCTACTGTTACCCCTATTCCCAAGGGGGGAAAGTCAAAATCAGAAAAAAATAATTACAGACCTATTGCTCTTACATCACACGTGGGAAAACTTATGGAAAGAATAATTCTAAATAGGCTTGAACACTTCTGTGAAAAAAATTGTATAATACCAATACAACAGGCGGGTTTTAGAAAAGGTAAATCATCAGTTGATCATCTAGTAAAAATTACCACACAGATTAAACATCAATTTTCACGTAGGAAAAACGTACTTGCCACTTTTTTTGACATTAGAAAGGCATATGACCAAGTTTGGCATTCAAAACTTCTAAACAAACTAAGATCAATAGGTATTTCAGGCTGTATGTATAACTATATAAAGGCATTTTTAAGTGAAAGAGCAATACAGACTAAGGTTGGTAATGCCTACTCTAATCAAAGACGTATACAGATGGGAATCCCACAAGGAGGTGTAATAGCCCCGATCCTTTTCAACATTTTGATGCATGATCTTCCAAAAGTGGTCTCAAATAATGTCGAGCTAGTACAATATGCAGATGATATTTGCATATAGATGAAAGTTACTCTAAAAAAGCTTACACCGATTAGATCAATTAACTATATTAAAAAGATATATCAAAATGAACTAGACAAAATCAGCAAATACATGATTGAAAACGGACTAACCCTTTCACATGAAAAATCGCATATGGTTCTCTTCAACCCTGGCTATGATCCTAAACCTTTACCCTCTTTTCAAATAAATGGAATGTCGCTTGAATATAAAAAAGTTGTTAAATTTCTAGGAGTAAGCATGACTTCTAAATTGAATTGGAACTACCATTTGGAAAATATTCTGACAAAAGCCAGAAAAGGATTGAATTTATTAAAAATGATAAGTCAACAGTCGTGGGGAAAAGATAGTAAGGTACTTATTCATTTAGCAACTGCACTTGTGAGATCAAAATTATCTTATGCTCAGGAAATATTCTTTCAGCTCCAAAATATTTGATAACAAAGATGCAAAGCATCGATAGCAAAGCTTATAAGATAGCTCTCGGTGTCCCCGTCCATGCCTCAACACTAAAAACCTACACAGAAATAGGAATTTTGCCTTTTGCCGAAAATATGAAACTTGCTTCAGCAAAATATATATTAAGAAGTCATTCAACGCAAAATTCATGTATCAAGGAAACTGGTTTAAAATCAGATATACATTTTCCAAAGCAAGCACGGAGTTTTGACTCTGTAAAAACTATAGGCTCCTATACGTCCCAGTTATTTACAGATGCTGGTGTTGAACCCCAAACAGTAGCTCCTCAAACGAGTTACAGTAATATTCCTCAATGGGAGCTTAGCAAGGCTAATTACGATATAACTATACAGATTTAAGGAAAAGTGATGGGACCATGCTGCCAACATATGTCATGGCACATATAAATGAAAATTATATAAACCATCTTAAAATATATACAGACGGTTCTCTACTTGAAAACCAATTATCAGGTGCTGCATTCATTATTCCATCATTAAAAATAGATAAATCGTATCACATTGGGAAAAATTACTCTGCATTCACAGCAGAGCTAATTGCCATTATTATGGCACTGAACTATCTTCTTAGTTTTCCATATTCGATATTTAAAATATTATTTTGTGTCGATTCAAAATCTGTCTTACAAGCTTTAAAATATTCTCATACAAGAGTGAGAGGAGAAATGATATCAGAGATATACCTTTTAATTCATTTTTTATCTTTACGTGGTTCTTCTATTGACTTTTGTTGGATTCCATCACATTGTGGTTTAGCAGCAAATGAAAGGGTTGATCGGTTAGCCAAAAATAGTGCAGCGAAGGAAAAGAGCTCTACAAAGATAAATATTCCTTTATCCTTGTATGAAAATTACAGCCTTTTAGGTAAAGCATCATGGATTCGGTGTTACGAAGACAAAAAGAGTGTCCAAACATAATAAAGGACAACAAGGGAAAATTCTTTAAGGAGCTTGTAAAATATAAAACGGGACACAATCTCCATCAGGAACGGATTTTGAAGAGTTTGATCTTTAGACTCAGACTAGATGCATACAAAACAAAATATTGTAAAAATGTCATTCGCATTTGTGGCCAAAATATTACACCATTCCATGTCATCTTTCTTTGCAGAAATACTAAAAAATATTTGCCTACTTGGTTATTAAGTTTGAACCCATCAATCGCGAATTTTTGGGACATTTTTGGGAACGAAGCGAAAGCTATAGAAGTTGTTAGGGCAATTGTTAAGAGTCCAGTTGGACATTTACTTTGATTCTCTAGTTATTTGTTGGTTTTATTCTCTTATTATTTCAATGCTTAAAATGTTTTGTTTCTTTACAAATGTTCAGATATGAATCAAGGCTAAAGCAGTTTACCGTTATGCCGGCAGATTAGAATGGGGTTAAAGTGATGGTCACTTATTGGTATCTCATTAACTGAATAGACTATGCATGCAAAGATTAGCATACTACACTACCTCCACACTCCATACACTTTTAATGACATTTGAAAACAATAGACACATTTATGCCCCACCCCCACCCCCCTCCCACACACACACACGCGCGTGCGCGCGCGCTCGCGACATATACACACACACCGGCCCCTTTTACATGTTTTTTTGTTTTGTCTTTGTTTGTTTGCCTGTTCGTTTGTCTCTTGTCTTTGTCTAAGATCACTGTAAAGTGGATAGACATTAAATTAAAGAACGAACGAACACACACACACTGTTGTTTATGTGCATGAAAATTACATTCCAGATGTAATGTTTTCCGTTGTTGCCATGCATGTGTTAATGAAAGGGAGAGATCAGTCAATAGTGTCATTAGTAAGTGCCTTTGGTGGTGCTTTAGAAATACTATGAACAATATCATGTCTGCACTCTTGATTTGATCTTTGGGTTTTGTTCATTTTGCATCTTTAGTGTAAATGTGATCTTGCCTTGTTATGGAAATATATTTTACTTAACTCCAAAGAAAATTGACAGATGTTCTGTGAATATATTGTTAAATGGAATACGTGTTCAGATAACTAATGTGAAAAGTTTACACATGTACATATGTTTACATTCTCTCTCACTCTCTCTCTGTCTCTCTCTTTACTGACCTTCTGTCTATCTGTCTTTCTTAAATGTCTATATCTCTATTTTTTCTCTGTGTGTGTGTGTGTGTGCGTGTGTGTGTGTGTGTGTTTATTTGTCTTATGATTTGTCTGTCTCTCCCAGGTATTCATTTCTCAGAGTCTGTTCTAGGTTTTGCTTTGTTTTCCAATTTTGTTAAAAGTGTAAATGTATATGTAGAACATTAGCCTTTTTTTTCTCTGAGTCTGTTCTAGGTTTTGCTTTGTTTTCCAATTTTGTTAAAAGTGTAAATGTATATGTAGAACATTAGCCTTTTTTTTCTCTGAGTCTGTTCTAGGTTTTGCTTTGTTTTCCAATTTTGTTAAAAGTGTAAATGTATATGTAGAACATTAGCCTTTTTTTTCTCTGAGTCTGTTCTAGGTTTTGCTTTGTTTTCCAATTTTGTTAAAAGTGTAAATGTATATGTAGAACATTAGCCTTTTTTTTCTCTGAGTCTGTTCTAGGTTTTGCTTTGTTTTCCAATTTTGTTAAAAGTGTAAATGTATATGTAGAACATTAGCCTTTTTTTTCTCTGAGTCTGTTCTAGGTTTTGCTTTGTTTTCCAATTTTGTTAAAAGTGTAAATGTATATGTAGAACATTAGCCTTTTTTTTCTCTGAGTCTGTTCTAGGTTTTGCTTTGTTTTCCAATTTTGTTAAAAGTGTAAATGTATATGTAGAACATTAGCCTTTTTTTTCTCAGAGTCTGTTCTAGGTTTTGCTTTGTTTTCCAATTTTGTTAAAAGTGTAAATGTATATGTAGAACATTAGCCTTTTTTTTTCTCTGAGTCTGTTCTAGGTTTTGCTTTGTTTTCCAATTTTGTTAAAAGTGTAAATATATTGGTAGAACATTAGCCTTTTTTTCTCTGAGTCTGTTCTAGGTTTTGCTTTGTTTTCCAATTTTGTTAAAAGTGTAAATGTATATGTAGAACATTAGCCTTTTTTTCTCAGAGTCTGTTCTAGGTTTTGCTTTGTTTTCCAATTTTGTTAAAAGTGTAAATGTATATGTAGAACATTAGCCTTTTTTTTCTCAGAGTCTGTTCTAGATTTTGCTTTGTTTTCCAATTCTGTTAAAAGTGTAAATATATTTTTGTTTTTTGTTTTTTTGATCATTATCTATCCACCATTACCACAACCATCACAAAGATATCATACCATCCTAATAAACTAGACACACAACCCTATCATATCACACACACACACCTCCCCTGACGCAACCCCCCCCCCCCCCCCCTCTGTTTCCTCTCCCATAATCCCCCTGGCCTCATGTCATTTCCGCCTTCATGGAGAATTACGGATAAGTCATTTTCATTCCCCCTTTTTTTTTGTTTTTCGTAGTTTGTACTGTCCCACATGTTAAATGTGATTTATTTTTTCGCCTGATGAAGACCCAAGTGGTTGAAATGCATCGTGTCTTGTCTTGTGCTTTGTTTGTCAATGTCATTGGCGGTAAGTTCTAAAACTCTATTCCTGATCTTGCTTCGTTCGCCGCCTTCAGTCACTCCATTTTGAAATTTTTTTTTATAGTTTGAAATAGGTAAAAAGCTGTTTGGTTGCACATGTTTTCACACTAAGACGTGCTGTAGTGTAGGGTAGCCAAACATGCCTTCTGGAATTGGCGTCTTGCAACAGCGCTAGGTCATGTGCAAGTACATCTGCTTTGTGTGAAAACAGTAGATGGGAACTGGAACACACACTCATGAATGCACGCACGCGCACACACACACTCACTCACCCACTCACACACACACACACACACACACACACACACACACACACACACACACACACACACACACACACACACTCTCTCTCTCTCTCTCTCTCTCTCTCTCTCTCTCTCTCTCTCCTCTCTCTCTCTGCCCCCTCCAAGTTTAAACAAGACAAAAACCTTATTTCTGATCCATTCGTTCCAAGGTCACTGCCTGTTTAGAAGCCAGAGAGACTGAGACAAAGAAGTCTGCAGGAAACAGGGACCAAAAGTCAGGCTGCTGGTTTTCACTGATGATCAATATTTTGCACCTGGCAGGTGTACAGGCTGCAACTATTTTGTGTATTTTGCTGTTGACGTTTTATCTTGCGACATGGTTTGCAACAAATTGCAAAACATCAGCCATTGTGATTTTGTTGTGCCTCTTAGGAAAGTGTTTCATCTGAAAATGTTGTCATGTCACATAAACCATATGTGAAACTGATATTGTAACTCCCTTCAACTTGATTTTGCTCTGTGATCAGCATGTGGAAAACAGATCAGGAAGTGTAAGTGCTGGTTACCCTGATCTTACGCATAGGCTTGCAATGTGGGACATTGTCTTTGTTTCTCTGTCTTTGTGAGTGTGTATTTGAGGGAGAGAGAGAGAGAGAGAGAGGGTAACATAGTTTAAGAAGCATCATCAGCATTTTACAGGACTATTTGTTGACTTGGTATCAAAAAGTTATTGTTAAACCATCAGATTTTTAGACTTGCTAGGTTGGGTTTTATGTTCCCTGTCTGAAGAGAATAGAATGAAGACCAGTTCATATCGCCCTTCTTCATAATCAGAAGATTTGTTTGGGTTTATCCTCCCTCCCCACCACCCCCAGTCCCTCCTCTATAGCTAAAGAGATCTGTAGACTTGTTTGGACTGTATCTTCTCTCTCTTTAGCAAACAGGATCTGTAGATGTTTTATGCTTGAAGTTCCTTTTTCAGCACACCACAGGACCTGTAGGCTTCCTGTTGTCTCCCCTCTCTTGAGCTAAAAGAATCTGTGAGCACGAAACTACTACCACCGTTCACAAAACTATTCACACCGTTGTCATGCATTTTACCAGTGCCACGTCCCCAAGGCCAAAGTCAGCACCTAGGTTGAAGAGATAAATGATTTTCTATTCGTCCGTTGTCTTGAATGTTATTTGTCTGGCCTGACGAAGACCTGAAAGGTCAAAAAGCTTGTTTGTTTTCTTATTTGTTTGTTCTTTTGTTTTGCTGTTTGTGGTGCAGTAATTTTGTTTTGGCTCTGGTATCATGTAGGAGCTGGAGAAGAGGAAGTGGGATGTGTGGGGAACCATTTGTTCTTTAAAGCGTCAGGCTGATATGGTGATAACCTGCTCTCATTGGGTCGAGGGGTTATGTGTGTGTGCGTGTGTGTGTGTGTGCGTGTGCGTGCGTGCAAAGGGGATGGAGGTGAAGAGTAGTGGTGCTTATTAGCCTAGTGATAAGTGAACTGATTTCAAATCCCGCTGGCATCAAACTTACAAATTGGCTGTTTTGCTGCCTATCTTAACATTTTGTGATTCTGGTTGTCCAAGTGTAATATAACATAGGTGTCCGGTCCCTTGTGCCCTAGGATAGTAATTTCCAGCCACCATACCACAGAGATGGGTGTGGATGTGGAATTCTTTTGTGATGTGCAAGAGGCAGCCTAGGCTTGTTGCTCCCATTGCCACTTGATCCTCGCTAAGATTGTTACAGTTGATTATTGTGTATACCACAAATGACATTGTCTTCTCTCTCTCTCTCTCTCTCCTCTCTCTCTCTCTCTCTCTCTCTCTCTCTCTCTCTCTCTCTCTCTCTCTCTCTCTCTCTCTCTCTCTCTCTCTCTTTCTCTCTCTCTCTCTCTCTCATCTGTGTGAGAATGAATTTCGTGACTGAAATGTTTAGAGCTCTGCTGATGTTTCTGGCAGTTCTCTCGATGATATCTGGAAGGTGCAGTCAGTAAAGCGCCTGGATTGGATTTGAATTTTGCAAATTGTTCTCTTACTTCTCATAGTAACTGGAGTGATAATGGTCCTAGTTGTGAGTATTTTTGCGTGCTGGTTTTGAAGAATACAGTCCCAGAACTGTGCCTTGTTTGAATGGCAGAGTTTACTGTTGGCTTCGTGCCATCTAAAAGGACCCTTAGGATGTGGCCAGTGGGGAAATTCTTATCCATGTAGAGATGGTACATTTGCTGCACTATATATATAATATATATATATATATATATATATATATATATATATATATATATATATATATATATATATATATGTGTGTGTGTGTGTGTGTGTGTGTGTGTGTGTGTGTGTGTGTGTGTGTGTGTGCATAAGATAAGATAATGTTGCTTAGAGCCCAGCCGACCGCAAAGGGCCACATCAGGGCTGTGTGTGTGTGCATATATATATATATATATATATATACATAATACATGTATATATATATATGTTACAGTGAATTTACAAAGTCCAGCGAAAATGTGAAGTCGCTAGTAAGATTACGTTCAATGTAATCTTACTGTTTCACTCGGGGTTTTTGCAAAATCACTGTTTTTCAAAGGAAATTTACAAATTCCCTGAATAAATGAGCCAGGAACTTTGTAAATAAACTGTGTCTTGGACAAAATCTCTCTCTCTCTCTCTCTCTCTCTCTCTCTCCTCTCTCTCTCT
>CM031622.1:36707061-36738829 GCA_018398815.1 Conus ventricosus | reverse complement strand
GTGCGTACATAAACTCTGTGTGTTTTGTACGTGTGTGTGTGTGTGGTGTGTGGTGTGTGTGTTGTGGTGTGTTTTGTGTGGTGGTGTGTGTTCTTCTCTGTCTCGTATTTGGGTTTCATTTGTGTTGCAGGATGTCAAAAGTTTAAAAAACCTGCCAAACCAGGGTTTTAAGGGAAAAAACACACATCATTTGGATTGACAGATTGACGGGGGCCTTTAAGACATGAAGGAAAAACGTTCTGCCAGTGCATTTTGTCGGTTTTTTGGGGGGGTTTTTTTTTTACTTCTTTTTAGTCTCCCTTGACCACTTGGCAAAATACTTTTGTTATTGTGAGTGGTAAGAACATGAACCACTGGCCTCGACGATCCAAAAGCATTTTTTTTTCCCCCTCAAGCCTTCTCATATCCTTGGGTTGGTGTTTTGTGTGTGTGTGGTGTGGTGTGTGGGTGTGGTGTGGGGGTGTGTGTGTTGCATGTGTGTGTGGGGGCCGTGTGTGTGTGGGGGGCATGTCTCTGTTTTTTTGTTGTGTGACTACTACAATTTCCCAATATCAACACATTATTATTTTTTTAAAATATTTTTAAAATTTTTTATTGTGAAAGTACAAACTTTCAGGTATAAATTACGGGGTAAATTTTCGGGGGGCAAAAGAATTTTTGGGTTTGGGGCATGCACACTTCATCAGGGCCAAATTCGTCTGCCTAAAATTTAAAGAGTCGGGGGGGGGGGGGTGTGGTTTGTGTGTGTGTGGGGTGGTGTGGTGTGTTTGTGTGCATGCAGGTGGTATTGCTTGTGGCATGTTTGTTTCTGCTGCATGTGGTGGTGTGTGTATGTGTGTGTTGTTTTGGTGTGGTGGGTGTGGTGTTTGTGTGTTGTTTGTGTTTTGGAAAAAGGGGAAAAAGAAGGACTTTTATGGGGAAGGGAAATGCTGTGTGTAAAAATACCCCAATTATTTTAAATCAGTCGGATGTTGTAAGAGCTAGAACAAATCTCAGTAAGGAATTGAACAAGCCCCTCTTGTCTCTGGTTTGTGATTTTTTACTTGACAGCATTTTTAAGGCCAGAACGGGGTTTTTTTTTTCTTTCCACTGCCCTGTTTTCTCTTCCCCTAAATTTCTTCTATTTTTTTTTTTGGGTTTTGGTCGGGGTGGTGGTGCATTTTATTTTTATTGTTTTGAAATTTTTGGATGGGGGTGGGAGAAAGTCAGGCGCGCCCCTCACGGAAAACTAACTTTATATCCTTCCCCACCCCCCCTGTCTCTCCCCTAGTCCGTCCTCTCTTCCCCCCTGATTGATGTTTTTTCCCTACAGTAGTTACCACGTAATTAAAAGGGGTGGTTTTTTTTTTAGCTCCATGTGGAGTGTCGGCCACATTTTTTCGGGGGACGGGTTGAATGCCATAGAAAAGGGGCAGACTTTTAAAGAAACACAAAACATTAAAGTTATCATTTTTTTTAAACCCTGCATAAAAAACAATATACTCAGATGGAGGTGTGATCCCATTTGGGAATATCGGTGAGACTTCCAATGGCAAATGATAGGAGTTTGCATCCCGGGTCTTTAAAATTTGAACCAGTCAGTGGGGGAATTTTAGGTTTGAAAACCTCTTTGTCCCCCCACAGTAATGGAAAGATTCAGGCAGGGAAGGAAAAAGGGTTGAAGAGGTGGCGTGCTGTCTTTCCCATTGGCCTTTTCCCAGACAGATGATGCGACGTTCACTGGCAAGGGTAGGGATTTTAAAAACCCTTTTTTTTTTTTTTTTCAAAAACGGGAAATCAAGAAAAAATTTCAGTGGGTTAGGGGGTAGATTTATACTCCAAACACACAGTCATGTGTGCAAACAAAAAATTTAAAAACAATTTCTTTGCGTTTTTTTTTTTTTTTTGGTGCTTTTTTGGGGGGGGAAAGATTCGCGGGGTCAACAAGTTGAAAGGGAGAAAAGAAGTGGAAGACGGGGAAAAAGGAAAGGGAAGCAAGAAAGGGGAAAATGAGAGTAAAAATTTTTTGTCCCCCCCACCTTCCTACCTTCGCCCTTTTTCCCCTTTCCCCTCCCGCCCTTCCCCCCCCACCCCCTTTCTTCCCCTTTTCCCCACGCCCCCATTTTTGGGAATGAATGATAAATGTCTGAACAGAAACCCGCTGTCCTTTGCATTTTGACGCAAAGACATGTAAACTTTACTATGTCTAAAAGAATCACACTGTACGTTAATTAAAGGTGACAGTCTTTAAAGGGTAACTATTTTGTCTTTGCCAGTATCAGTATCTGGCTTTGTGTTTGAGCACTTTTCAAGGGGGCTGGTGATTAAAGGAAGGTCTGTTTTGTCTCTCGATCAACCCAGATGGTACTGTCTCATTACAGGGTTTTAAATTTTTCCATTCCAGATTCTACTGCGAAAACGCTCCCTCATCAGGATGCACGTTTGCCCATCCAGAAAGGGTGAATGAGGGGATATGTGACGTTTGGACGGGAGTGACGAGGGGAAGGGAGGGGCAGGTGCCAGCCCCAGCAGCTCGGGTCAGTTTGTCTGTGGGTCTCTTCGTTCCTGTCCGTTGGTCTGGTCATGTCTTTTTCGGCCAGGGGGGGTTTTCCCTCTTTTAAACTGTTTCCCTTCCACATTTATCCTCTCTTCAATGATTTGTTGTGTCTTTGTTTACTTTTTTTCTGTCAGGGCTTTGGGTTTTAACTGCTTTTTCCTTTTTAACTGGGGTCTGTTACACAAAAAAACTAAAAAAAAGGGGAATGAAAAATTAAAAAAAAAAAAAAAAAATCTCAAAAAAAAGGAAAAAAACCCGAAAACAAGCTAGGGGTTTATCGTTCTTAACAACGTTTTCAAAAGGCTCATGAGTAAAAAGAGGAAGGGAAGGTTCAAATAAACGACAGTGAATTTGACAACAATACTTTAATGCAAAAAACCAAAACCATTTGTGCTGGAAAATCCTTTTTTCACGTTTCCAAGACCAAGAAATATAATGGCAACAAAAAAGGGATGTTTACTTCAATTTTTTTAAAAAAAATTGGCAAAGTTTTAGTTCAGCATTTCCTTCCCCCTCATTCGATGTGAAGTCCCCCAAACCCCATACAAAAATGTACGAGGTTACTGGTAATATTTTGTTAATGCAGAAAAAACCAAACTTGTGAATTATTCTGTAAAAAGGGAGGTGAAAATGCAAATCTAAAATTCTCATTGCTGTCCTATTTTTAAATAGCCCCTTTTTTTTTTTTAAACATGTAGCTTTTTACCTTAATTTGGTTGCTAGATTACCCCCTCTTAAAGTTATCAAGAATTGTTGATGAAAATTGTTTTTCAGTTTTTGTTTTTTTTAAAATTCTGTTTGACTAGGGGGATTAGATGAAAAAACCTCCATACCCCTTTTTTTTTTTTTCAAACCCATCATTTTCCATATAACGTATCTTATTGAAAGGCAGTAGTCTGAAACTTAAATTTGCAAAATAAGAAGAGGAAGGGTAGATGATAAAAAAGTCAGATTGGGTGGAAGCGGGTAAAACATAAAAGGGCTTTTTTTAAAATTTTTTTGTTGTTTTTATAGAGACTGAAAGATAGGTGACTGAATTCATAAAGTAAAAAGAGTGAAAATCATTGCCGGTTTTAAGGACATAACTCACTCGCATCTAAATTTTAAATTTAAGTTTTTAAAGGGATGACCCACCTTTTTTCAATAATTCACTTAAAATTTGTTTTTAAGTATTGTTGTGTAACAGTTTGTCTGTTAAAACATCGAATTTCAACCATCAAAGACAGGAAAGAACAAGAAGGAAAAAAGGTTGTGCCATTTACCTGAGTTTGTTTGCAAACTCGAACTTTATAGGACAGCCCAAAGACAAAAATCATTTAGACTCTCTGAGTTTTTTTTAATTCCACCATAGAGAACATAAAATGTTGTTCTAGCTTTTTATGCCCTCACAAGTTCGGGCAGTAAAAGCTAGAAACATAATTTTATGTTCTCTATAATCCACACACTTTCTCTTTAAATAACCAAAAAAAAAACTTTTTTTACAAAAAACATACTGTTGGATTACCGTTTTCAATACTAATTACTAAATTTTCGATTTTAGTTTTTGTTTAACCCTTTTTGTTTTACCTATCTTTTCAAAAACATTTTTTTCGCGCAGCTTCCAATGAGTCCTGCTTTCTGTAAAAATAAAACTCATTTTTTTAAAACTGTTCTCTAAAGTTTTTAAAAAGAGTTATATTTTTGACATAAAACCAAAACCATTAAACCCGCAACTTCCACTAAAAGCAGTTTTGAAAAGTGTTTCCTTTTTTTAACTATGTCCTTCTGCCGAACAGTCATTAAAATAAAAGTGCTGCTTTCCTTCAAACAGTTATAAAACTTTCAAAAACACTCACCAGTTTATTCTGGGATCAACTAAATATATGTTATCATCTTCCTATAAACCTTCACATGATATGCTTTGTTCCTTTAAAAGTGTTGGACAAAAAAATCACAAAGAAAAAAAATTATAGCGATAAACGTTTGTAATAAGTCAGACAAAATTGTTTTTCACAACCTCTGCCCACAAACAAGAAAAATGGGGATTTTTTGTAAAAAAGTTTAACTGCGCCAGGGTTTAAAAACGTTTAATCAATCCATTTATTATTTTATCATACCTCTGTTAAAACTTGTTCAGTAAATAAAACCCTATGAGCCTAAATGTGAAGTTTAAACCCAAATTTCATTCGAAAGATTGTTTTATTTAAGTCAAAAAGATTTTTGTTGTTTTGTTATGGTCTTAATACCCTCACCATTGGAAGAACGCGACAGTAATTTTAAGACTTTTTTAAAACGTCAATTTTTTGCCAGCAAATTTTAAATTCCCTTTTTATAAGGAGTCACTAACCCCCCAAAACCCCATCCCTCTCCCACTTTAAAGACAGAATTTCAAATTCATTGTAACGTTCCCCAAAATTTCCTGCCGAAGAACTAATTTTGTAGAAGTTTCCTTTAAAACCTTTTCTCTTCTTGGAGGTGTACTGTTTTTCCCATCGGCTTTTTTTCATTTTCTTTCCGACTTTGTCCCCCAAAAATTGAAGCTTTTTCTAAATTTTTTTTACGGCTAAAAAATGTAAGGGGGTTATGAATTCAAATTTTTAAATTTCCCATTCTAATATGGTTCTAAGTGCCTTTTGCATCAGGTTTTCGAATATTTTATACCCATATGGCCACATTATTTGCTTTAATTGCGCAGTTGTTTTTTTAAGAAACTTTTGTTGTCCCCAACCCTTTGCGTTTAAATCGCCATTTTAGTGTACTAAAAAACCATACAAAGCGCCTATCTCCCGTTCTGTTCAAAGTCCGCAACATCGCAAGGTCTTTTAATTCAAAAGTTAACACCTCACAGGCCTAAGAAACCCCCGGTTTTCTTTGGGCCCCGCGACTTTTTTTAGTAAGCTTTTTTTATTTTTTTCCCAAAAAACAATTGCAGGATCACATTTCACGATTTTCCCTGTTTTGTCTGCAATTTTTATATTAAATGACCCGACCCCCCCCCACAAACTAATCTTTTAAACTGTAAAAGGAATTGTATAATTTCAAATCGAAATTTGCGCTTTCCCGGGGAAGAGTTTTTTTAAAAATTTGAGGGCCCCCTCATATAATTTTTTCACATGTTACTCTCCAAATGAACATGATAAAATGAAAAAAAGATCGAGCGGATTTTCCCCCTCATAAGTAGTTTTGTTTGGGGTAACACTAAAACATGAATGGGTTGTTGTTTTTTGAAAACCCTAACATTTTACTACCACAAAATAAAACCTACTTCTTTTTTTTTCGGGTTTTAAAGGGTCAACATGTTTTCAGATTCGCATTGTTAAGTTTGAGAGTAATGTCAAAGTTATCTTGTTTTTTTAGTGAGCAAACCCGAAAAACCCTCAGGTATGGTTAAGGGCTAACAAATTTGTCCTCTATTTTTAACTTTTTTAACTTATTATTCTCCTTGGATTCGGTTATTTTAAAACCAAAAGTTTTTAAAAAATTTCATGAAGTGAAACCCTTTTGGGCTCCGAAAAGTTATCAATACATGTTCTAAAAACGAAGGACGGTTTTGAGTTGTTATTTTTAAAAAAAATTTTTTTTAAACGAAAAAAAAAGAGGCTTCAAATAACAATGAAAAATTCTTTGGGGCCGCACTAAAAATCTTAAAAAAAATTAACAACCACACCCTTGTATTTCTGTGACTCAGTCTGACACCTTTCAAGAAAGGTTAGTACCCCTTTGAAGGCTATTTTAAACCCTCCATTAAAAAAGCACACGCAAAAGTGTGGTTTACATCCGATGCATTTTTTATCAGAACCATTAAAACTTTGCTGTGTTTTTGTGTCAACTGGGGTGGATGTCGTTGCTGATCATTTAAATCACCCCTATTTTTTGGGTGAGGTCAGTGTGGGTTTCATTTTTTTTAAACCCCTTCAGACGTATTTTGACTGAACGCAAGGCCATTACCAAATGACAAACTTTTAATCCTTTTCGCAACAGAATAGACAGAAGGCTTTTAAAAGGATCTGTAACGAATTAAATTTTAAAGGGCCCAAGACGTTTTTAGACAAAATTTGGATTTTAATAGGGTTTTAGGCACCCCTTATTTTTGGGCGTGCACAAAAGTTAACAGACGGGAAACCTCCTTACACACTTCTCAAAAGACAGGGGTTCACCTCGGGCCCATAGAGAAAGGGCATAAAACAGCATGGACAACATTTATTTTAGCCCTTCAAGGGGCCAAACTAAAGCGGAATAGAACGAATAAATACGGGGTTTTCTACTTAGTTTGGTGTTTGCTGGGTCGAACCCAAAAACGAGATCGGCAAAATGATCCTTCTATGGCTTTGAGCAAAAAAATACTTGGAAAATTTAGAGGACCCATTAATTCAATTTTGATTTCCCTTCAAATTAAAAGGCCCAAACATGTTTACAATTGCAAACGAAAGTAGACTTTGCTTTTGGGCACGGGTTTAAAAAGCTCCCTTCTGACCTCAGACTCCGGGTGGGTAAAATAATAAAACTACAAAAATTTAAATCCCTTTTGGGAGGCAATGAAAGAAAGTCGGAAAAAACGAAATAAATTTGGCCCGTAAATTGCAACAGTAAACAACAAGATGACCCCCAAGAATAAGTATCCAACCCTTGGGGCCCAAAACCCGAAGGCCGTTGAAGAACACGAAAAAAATAATGCCATAATATGTAAAGACGCATTGTTTTTTGATTTAATGGCCCGGATTACTTGGTCTTTATCTACTAAAAATTAAACCAAATATTAAAGAACTAATTCCATAAGTGCTCCCAAAAGCCCCAAATCTTGCCTGCAGAGACAAAAGCCCCCCAACAACCCCCTAATAACCGGTAAAGCATCCCCGGTTACCCCTAATTTTTTTAAAAAACCCACAAAAGACAAGCTGGGTTTTTTTTTTCCCCCTGATTTTTAAGGCGGCGATGGGGGCGGAGGCACTGGGGGTTTTCCGCCCCCCGCCTGTAAAAAGCCTCACCGTGACTTTTGCAAACCTAAGGCTTATAATGCTTGTAAATTTACCTTTTTCTTAAAAAGTGTTTTTTTCTTTTTGCTAGTGTTGTGTCTTAATAAAATTTTTTTGGTAGTTTTTTTATTCTTCACTTGAGTTCGTAATTGACTCGGGGAATTAGACAACCTTTTTATTGCCCCCTCTTTTTCTTTCAAAACTTTTTTCTTTTTTATTTTTTCTTTAAAACAAGCCCCAAGTTGGCGCATCACCTCAAAAAATTTTTCTTTTTTTCTTTTTATGCTCATCTACTTCTCCATTTTGCTAAGTTGTTTGTTAAATTCCCCCTGATGGTTTCAAAACTGATTAGGGGCCTCAAATTTTTGCGGGGGGATCGAGGAATCATTAATTGTTTTTTTGGTACTGTTTCTTCGGAAAAAAAGGTTTCTATTTCGATTTATTTCCCCCTGGTTTGACTTAAATCTGAAGCATGTTTGCATTTGGGGATCTTTTGGGGGTTCTTGTATGGTTTTGAAGTTTAGCAACTGCCCCCCACTAATTTTGGTTTAGAAATGCCAAGGGGATTTTGAAACGTCACATGGAGTCTTTGCCTAAGTGTACTCATGGCTTTAAACTTGATGGGTTTTGTTCATGTGAAGCTCAAAACCCTTGTCCTTGGTTTTTTTCAAACAAAGCCGCCTTTTAATTTAAAAAACATTAGGGTCTTAAAAGGGGGGGGTCAAGGTTAAACTTTGTAAAATGCCCAACCCTTTCTTCTGTTAATTCACGCAGCATGAACGTGAGTGTGCGATCAAAGAGCCGTTTCACTCAGTCGCTCCAAACAAAAACACATAATTTCTTCACTAAAGCCCGCCATGTTTTTTTAATAATAAACTTTTTATTTTTTTTTTATAAAAAAAATTTTTACAAACATATGGCTCGTTCTTTACCGCATAGAAACTGAAAGAGCCCCCTTGGGGTGAAGGGGAAAAACGGAAAATTACTGTTTCCCAAAAAATCCGTCTACTTTGTGCGGATCAAATTCTTACTGCAAATTTTCCCGGGCCAGGGGCGGATAAGGATTTTTGGGCCGGCTCCGCGTTTACTTTTAAAAAAGAACCAATCAACAAAGACCCCAACAGGGGCAGTTGACAGATTTTGGGGGGGCAACTTTTGAAAAAAACTAAAAACTTGAGGGGCAAGAAATTTTTCTTACAAAAACAGACATATTTTTAAACCCATTTGATTATGGCTAACCGGGGAAAGAAAGGGCGACTTGGTTTCAAGGAATCGAAAATAAGAAGCACTAAAACTGAATAGGGCTGAAGATGCGAAAACGGCAAAAGGGTTTGTAGCCCTAATTAGGTTGGAAAACGCTTTTTTTATACCCCAGATTTTGAGTTTTTTAAAAGCGCAGCCCCCAAATTTTTAAAGGGGCATTAAAAGACAGATGTCATATAAAAACTTTAATACCAAAAAAGTTATTTTATCTACAGACACCGAAACAAAGTACAGCCTTCTGACTTTTGTTAGATTGACGTTTTTAGCAACCAATTTAGCCAAAGGGTGTTTGAGCAAAAATATCATCAAAATTAGCAATAAACGAAAGAGTGATTTTCATTCTAAATACCTAAAAGCAGGGCAACACTATATGGAATTTTAGTTTAGTGCCCCAGCAAGATCGCAAAGGTATTTTATTGCTGTGGGGAAAAAGAAGAACCTTCAAAAGACAAACGAAAATTTTGTTAATCCCAAAATAACGAAAGGCAATGTACAATTGAGGTTTTCCTACCCAAAACTACCCCTAGGGGCTTAACCTTATCAGCATTTTATGAAATAAGAAAAAGTTTGGAGGTGGGAGGTGTAGAAACCAACAGTTTTACCCGTGTCTAAAGATCACATCTTTACTGTTAGACTTGATATTATTTAACAGGAAATCGGGTTTTGGATTGACCAAGGGCAAGGGGGAAAATCAGTTTCATGGAACGGGAGAATGTTTTGAGACATAATAAACTTTAATTGTAAAGAAAA
This sequence comes from Conus ventricosus, assembly GCA_018398815.1. NCBI lineage: Eukaryota > Metazoa > Mollusca > Gastropoda > Neogastropoda > Conidae > Conus > Conus ventricosus. The sequence goes on along the minus strand of CM031622.1, from coordinate 36,729,328 downwards.
AAGGGATAAACACTTTAAAGGTATTTGTTTTTTAATATATGTGCCAGCTGATATTCAAGATAACAGATTAAAAGATATCCAATACAAATATTTTTATTTTAAAAAAAACATTCGTTAAGGTTTAACCAAATGCGCCTACAGCGCCCGAGCCCCAAAAAAGGGATAGTGAAACCCAACATAAAAACCCCAATTAACAAAAATTACGCAAACAAAAAAACTAACAAGAACCCTTTTAAAAAAAGCAAAACCCAAAAAAAGGGATTCTGCTGCCGTATTGTTACATAGTTAAAACTGAGCATCATCCAAGGCTCTTCGGCAGGAACAGTTTGGCCCCTTTTGCAGCAGGTGTTGGGCCCCCGGGCCTTTTCCTTTTGGGGGGGTTCTTAGCTCTTGGCCTGGTTCATTAGCTGTAAGTGCTGCAGCAAAAAAATTAAAAAAAACTCCAAAACACACTGTATGGTTCAACTAAAAAAGCAAAAATTAGTTCTTCAAACTGACAAAAATAAAGCGCTAGTTGACCAAACATCACGGATGAAAAATTAGTCGTTTACAGGCCCATTTTTATATATAAAAGACAAAAGTTTTATCTTCAAAAAAGGCAAGGGCAAGTTTTTTTAACACCCGACACCCGGGGATAAAAAAGGGAAAGTTTAAAAAAAATAAAACGAGACATTAAACTCTGTTCTAAACCTCAATTAACAACAACAAAGGGCTTTTTAAATTTAGTTATGAGTCCAAACCAAAAAGACCGTTGATATTGTTTATTAATTTTTTTTTTTTTTAATTTAATAAAAAGTTTCAATTAGAAAAACAACTTAAGATGGCTAAAATAATGAAGGCCGGACAATGTTTGAAGGAATGCTAGGAAGAGCGTTTTTCCAAAAAACTTTAAAAATATTTAAACTAAAGTCATTGACCCGCAAATGTCAGGCAATGGTTGCTCATGCTATTTTTTCAAATTCCCCCGGGAAAATACAGAGACCCGCCATTAAAATAATTAGCTGTTTTAATGACAAATAACAATAAATAAGAAAATCAGAAGTCTGGGGGCCAACTAAACAACAGGTTATTTTCTCACGCCCGGTTGGGGGAGACCCAAATCTTGCACAGTTTGATGTGGCCGTGAAAAAAGCCAAAATGAAGGCTTGGGGGGGCAGAGGGGGAAGTCTTTGGACAATTAAAAAAAGGCTAAATGAGCCATTGTTGGCAAGTCTTATTTCCGCTACCCCCCGCATTTGTCGCAAAAAGAGCATTCTAAACAAAGAATTCGACGCAAAAGTTTTTGTGGGGTGTTCTTGCAAGGCTTCATTTGTCCGCAAAAACGCAGGAAAGTATTAACTATGAACCTTTCATCAAGACTAACTTTAGTGGGAAAATCCTTTCCTGTAGGTAGACCCAAATTGATCAGTTTGAAGAACAAAACAACCCCAAAACTGTTTTAATAACATGGGCCCGAGAAACAAATTTGGTGCCTATTTTAGTGTCAAAAAACAGCCCAAAATTGGGGGGCCAGACAAAAGCCCTGTTTCTTTCTCCTAAAGTTTTTTCCCCGCAGGTACCAATTACACATTTATAGCACAAAGAGTGATATACGCTACTTCAAAAAATTGTTGCAAACAAAATTCTGTAAAAATGTTTTTCAAAAATTTCCCTCCTTTAAGCCATGCTTGAACATAAAAAACATTGTAAAAGTTTGTGACTGTAATCAGAAAAAATTGCCCCCCCCCGGGTTAAAGTTAGTTTTAAAAAACTGGAAACGGATGCAAACGGTCCATATGTTGTTTACGCAGCTTCGAATCGCTTATTTTTCCCTTTTGAGGGGGCCCAAACCCACAGAACTTTCCCAAAACACCTTTGTGAGTAATCTCAATTTTCCATTTGCTTTGTTATTTTTAGGTCGGAGGGCCCCCTTCAAACCAGAATTGTTTGGGGACCAGATGCGCAAAATACTTTTAGATCGCATGCGCAAAGGGGTAACGCCTGTTCTAATAATCTAAACTTATCTGAAATCATAAGGGACCCCAAAACCAACAACGTTACCAGCCCCACATTGTTTTATTTGGTGGTTAAAGGCCCCTCCCCGAATCGGGGAATCCGACGTAAGAACCAGATCACATTAGTGGAATTTAAGAACGCCAAATAAATGCATCTTCAACAAACTTTAATACTAAGACAGGAAGCGCCCCTTTCTTTTATAAATTGCGAGGTTGCGACTCATCTTTTAATGAAAGCAAGACACGCCTTCAGGATAAAATCATTTCCTCATCAGAAAAAATACATTTTTTCACTTAAAAACAGGGCTTTTTTTTGGGCTCTATGCAGCACATGATGGGGTCATTAGGTCCTGGCTATGTCCTTAAAGGCTCCCCAAAACGAAAATTTTTGACCCAACTCTCGTTGAAAGGGGGTTTACCCTTATGAGTCATGAACAGTTGGGAAAGGTTTTATGAAGATACCTCCCCCAAAGCGGGTTCTTTTCAGTCTCAGAGGGAAAAAACTTTTGCGATTCGGGTTCCCAGCCAAAGCTGCAGAAGAGATTTTTAAAAAAGTGGAACTATCATGAGAACTTTGATGGGCCCATACATGTTTTGTTGGCGGAAATCTTTGAAAATTAAAAAGACCTGCAGAAACCTATAGCCGGATCCCGCGCTTTCATTTCCGCGCCCGGGGTGAGTTGGATGCTTTTTTAAAAGTTTAATGGAGAAAAAATTTATTTATGTCGATTTTCCAAAGATTAGATATTAAACGGGTTCTGAGGAATTAGTATGGGGCGCACCATTACTGTAAAGAAAAAACAAATATTGGGGCGACTATGACCCTAAAAGGTTCTAACTATTCATTATTTAGAGCAAACAATTGTATGGATGGGGGAAAAGGCGCAATCCTTCCCTTTCGCAAATTAAAAAGCACACAGGGACAAATTAAAAAAATTAAAGGGATTAAAGTGGTTTTAGCATTTTAAGCCAATCAACACATGGATCATTTTTGAAATTTATTAGAAATTCTCAGGAACTCCTACCTACTAAAAGATATCCATTCACAGAAAGTCAAAATAGCAAAACAGAGCCGCCTAAAACTTGTGCCCAATCTTGGACAAAAAAAAAAATGTCTGCATACGACTTCACAATTTTTTTTAAGACATTTTTTGAAGTTGACGCTGTTCCCGTGTAAAATTTCTTTTGTCAAGAACATTTATGAAACCCTACACATGAAAAAACACGATCTTAGAACTAAATCCCCAGATGCTTCAAAAAAACTTTTTAAGCTGATGAACAACAGCTGTTTCGGAAAGCTATGGAGAAAACCACACAACGTAAAGATGTTAGATTGGGGCACCAAGAGAACGAAACAATTAACTACTTCAAAACCAAAATTATAGGACTTTTAAAAATTTTATGTGGGGTTTTTTGGGAAAATGAGAAAAAAAAGAAAGTCAAAAGGACAAACCCCGTATTTATTTGGTTTACGTTTAGAATTTTCAAACTTTTATTTAGAATTTCTTTTGATATTTAAACCACTATCCCAGAGTCCAGAGTACTTTACCCCAGATACGTAGTTTTGTTTTAAAATCCCTACGAAGACTCTATAAAGAATGAATTGAAGTACTAAAGGGGACGGGGTGGGAGATCATTTATTACCCAAAAATTCGCCTTTACATTCTCGTTAATAAGAAGGTTTTTGAAAAATAAGGAGAATTATCTGGAGGGGTGATTAAGGGGTTTATTGGGGTTTTAAAGGGCGAAAATGTACATATTTCTAGCCCGGGAAAAAAAATTCAAAGGAATATCTCGCGTGTGTGCAGCAAAAATATCGCAGAATAACAAAGAAGCATTGTTCAATAAAAAGACTTTTTTTCATGACAACGTAAAACTACGATCTAAACTACAGAGTCAACACAATGTTTAACAAAGAAGTCATTGGGGTAGAACAAACCAAACGAGTATTGTTAACCAGAGTTTTTAATGTGATTGGACACGGGGAACACAAATTTATTTTTTCCCTGAGGGGTTTACTGAGGGGTTAAAATTTTTTCACAACTTTTTTCATAAGATCAATCATATCATTTTCCAATTCAGCCAAATTGTTTTTCATGTTTGCTTGATTTGTTCGAATTTTTTTTATTATTTCAAGATATTCTTTTCCCCATATCTGATAATCAAAATTTGGGTTTTTGGGTTGTAGGTGATCTGGATGTTTTAGCATGTATTGGTGATCCTTGCAAATGTTTCCCTAATCGTAGAACTCGTATCAAATGATTCCCGTATTATTTTCAAGGTCTCTTCCTTTATCATTCTTGCTTCGTCCTGACTCCATTTTAGACTTAAAATATTTATGTAAATTAAAAATTAATTAAGCAACTGGGGTTTTTTAAGACCAAAAATGTACAGTATTTCGGGCCAGGAGAAAACTTTTCCCTCAAGTTTCATTATAAGCTCAATCATATCAGTATCCAATTCAGCCAAATTGTTTTTCATGTTTGCTTGATTTGTTCGAATTTTTTTTATTATTTCAAGATATTCTTTTCCCCATATCTGATAATCCAAAATTTGGGATTTTGGGGTTGTAGGTGGTCTGGATGGTTTAGCATTGTTGATGAATCCTCATAAATGTTTCCTTAATAGTAGAACTCGTATCATATGATTCCTGTATTAATTCCAAGGTCTCTTCCTTTATCATCTTGTTTCGTTCTGTGCTTCCATTTTAGTCTCAAATATATTTTTGTAAATTAATTAAGCAACTGGAACTGTGTCTGGTGGGATTATTTGCAGTTCTTCCTTCACAAAAGATCTTTGTGGAGCTGGTTGTTTTGTTGTGCCCAGTTTCTCGTAAATAATACACGGGCGGATTCATCTTTACAATTCTTTTTATTTCATATGGATCAACACTCCAAACCGGATCGGTTGCCCTGATGCGAGTGTCCCCTTCTGCTTCCCCCGGTAAATAAAGGTACCTTACTTTTAAACCAAACGGTAATAGTTTGCTGGTTGTACTGGAGTCTTCAGCAACACTTATTGTTTTTCTTTTGATTGCTTCCCTCCGGGGTTGCGACCTTGTCGTGGTCGGAGGGCTTGCGTGGTCCAGTGATCCCTTAGGCTTTGCTGGCGGGGGCATCAATACTTTAGGATAGGCTGGGTTTTTTAAAAACTGCTTCTAGGTCCGAAAAGCCGAGATGCTGTCTGGCCTAAGCATAATGTGGTAAGGAGTTGATGCCCGGGTAGGGCTTCCCATGTCAGATAGGCTAAGGTGAGGATCCTGACTAAGAGTAACCCGCCTTTCTCCTTTTCTTGTTTTCTGCCTTCTTATTTTCCCCTTTTCTATCTTCGTCTCCCCTTCAAGTCTTCTTTTCCACAACTCCTTTTCTCTCTGTGGTCTCCTTAAGATCCGCCGTGTTTTGCCATGCGGTGCGACCTGTGTCGGAGGGGAATGAGATCCTGGTGATTGAGAGGGCCAGCGCTCTCAACACATCACTTTGGCTCGGACCTCTCCTAGACAGGGAGTACACTTTGGCCCGGGTTGTACTAATCGGCTCCCCTTCTTGGGGCTGGGTCAAGACAGACAGTCCCCCTGCTGGCCAAGTAAACCCCTGCAGTGCTCAGCTCTCTGTTCCCGGGAGTTGAGCATGATCAGGGGGATAGGGTTGGTGGCTTCTGTTTGTCGTATGTCTCTCCCGAAGCCTGGAAGGGGTCAAGACATTGGTTTCTTGGCCCTGGCCCCTTAGTTGGACTCCAAGGTGGGTGGGTAAGGGAGGGATGAAACACAATAAACAAAAAATGGCTTTTTAAAAAAACTACCCCCCCAAAAGGAAGAGGAAGGCAGTATCCCCTATTTCAGGGGAATTTGAAACAGCCCAGTGATTCTGAAAGTGAGGTAAGACAGAGGACGGGTTTTTCTGGGCTTCCTGGCTTTGTGGTGGAAGGGACAGAGCAGGAAAGACCCCTTTCAGCTCTGAGCCCTTTTGCTATCCAAAAGGGCTTTCATGTATAGCAGGTGAACCTAGGTCCATAAAAAGGTTGAGGAATGGTTCGTTTCTTATTCAATGTCGATCACAGAAACAATCTGAACAGCTGTTGAAAGCAACAAAACTAGTGGATAGGGAGATCAGGGTGACTCCCCATAAACGTTGAATTCGTCAAAAGGTGTATCGCTGTCGAGAGTTAGCAGGTGTCTCGGAAGCAGAGATCAAAAACAGAACTGGCGTCCCAGGGTGTGACGGAGGTGCGCAGGGTGTCGGTAAAGAAAGGTTCAGAGAGAGTGGCCACCAACACCCTCTTTCTGACATTCTGCAACCCTGTGTTGCCTCCGGTCATCAAAGTCGGTTACCTGAATGTTCGTGTTCCAGCTATATGTGCCGCCCCCGTTGAGGTGTTTCAGGTGCCAGAGGTTTGGCCATGTCAGAGACCGCTGTTCTGGGCAGGAGGTGTGCGGTGGTTGCTGCAAGGCGACCCACGATGGGCCGTGCAAGGATCCGGCACATTGTGCTAACTGCGGTGGCGACCATCCCTCCTCTTCAAGAAACTGTCCTCCTTTGGATTCAGGAATCCACCATTCAAAGAATAAAAACGGAAAAGAAGATCTCCTTTTTTGAAGCCCGCAAGCTGGTTGTGGGCAGTCAGACTCCAACAGCTTCATATGCTTCGGCCGTAAAGACAGTTCCAACAGTTCACACTCGGTCAGTCTGCTGCCAGACTGATGACTTTACGTTTTCCAAGACATTGCAAGGTAGAAATGTCAGCTCTGGTGGAAGCAGGTCCACCACCTTCCAACCCAAAGTGACTGCCCCTGGTGGAGGCAAAAAATCCGCCACCCCTCAGACTCCCCAGCAGTCTACAACATCTGCTGCTGGGCAGATTAAAAACCCAGCAATTCCGCCTCGAACTCTCCTATCCATGCCCGTGCGGGCAAGGGAGTTCCACCCACTGTGGAGATGGTGGAGATGAGGAAAAACCTCCACCATCTCCCAAATCCAGACCTCCACCATCTCCAAACTCCAGGCCTTTGTCACCTGCGGGCAAGTCTGCCAGCAGGTCCAAAGACCAAACACAGTCCAGTTAAACTAAAATAAATTCTCTCCATTGGACGCAGACGTTGAGGAGGAGATGACCTGATCTCTCTCCTTTTTGCCCTCTGCACCATGGATAATACATATTCCATTGGAATATCCGTGGTCTAAATTCCAACTTCGAGGAGCTGCAGCTTCTGTGTCAGTCTCTAAAACCTTCCGTCGTGGCTCTTCAAGAAACTCAAATTCAAAGCCAGAGGACCTTTACTCTTTCTGGCTTTAATATTCTTTCAAAACCTGCACAACCATCCACGTTGGGACTGTCGGGCGGTGTTGCCCTTCTCCTACACAAACTTTGTTGTATAGTCCTGTCACTCTGTCTACCTCCCTTCAGGCTGTAGCTGCGAGAGTCACTCTCCACAAGACTGTGACAATCTGTTCCCTTTATCTCCCACCTTCTGTCCCGGTTTGTCGTCAGGACCTTGTCAGTCTGATAGAAGAACTTCCTCGACCTTTTTTGCTGTTGGGTGACTTTAACGGTCACAATCCTCTTTGGGTAGTGCCAGTACGTCATCCAGAGGTCTGCTAATTGAGAATGTCCTTTCGGATTTGGATTTGTGTTGTCTGAACGACGGATCTGCAACTTATCTCCACTCTTCCACAGGTTCACTTTCGTGTTTAGATTTGTCGGTTTGTGACCCCTCACTGGTCCTGGACTATGAGTGGTCTGTCCATGACGATCTGCACGGAAGTGACCATTTCCCTGTTTTTTTTACAGCCCATATTAACTGAAACCGCCTCTGTCTCTCAACATCTAAATTATAAGAAAGCAAACTGGGATCTATTTGCAGCCACTGTTTCTAAGGAATTCCAGGACACTGATTTTCTTAAGAGTCCGCCCCAGCAGAATCACTGACTAACACTGTGATCAAGTGTGCTAAAGCTTGTATTCCAGTGTCTTCCGATAAACTTCAAATGCCCAAAACACCCTGGTTTGATTCAGACTGCCAACAAATTTCCAAAGTTCGGAAACGGGCTCAGCGTCAGGTGGTACCATCGACCTTCGGGTCCCAACGCTCGAGCCCATCAGAAACTCCGTGCTAATCGAGACACACTTTTAAAATCAGTAAACGTCGGTCCTGGAGAAGTTTCTGCTCCAGGCTGACGTCGAAAACTTCCAAGAAAAAAGTTTTGGAACATCATTAAAAAAATCAAAGGGAAGAACACCTGTCCCACTGTGAACCATCTCAAGTTTGCTGACTCTTTAATAACAGAGAAAAAGCAGTTGCTAATCTGCTGGCTTCAACCATAGAAAAGAATTCCTCCTCTTCTAACAAATCAGCCACTTTTGTCAAAAATAAAACCCTTAAAGAAAAATCACCCTGCAACTTTCGTCAGACAACATGGAAGACTACAATCTTCCTTTCACTTTAAATGAACTGAAATCTGCCTTACTGTCCTGCAACGATTCCTCTCCAGGTATAGATGAAATCCATTATCAACTGTTGAAACATCTTCCGCAAATAGGTCTGAACATCCTGCTACAGGTGTACAACCATGTGTGGACTACAGGTTTCTTTCCACCTTCTTGGCGAAAAGCCCTCATTATTCCAATTCCCAAACCGGGGAAAAAGATCTTTCTAATCCATCAAACTACTCGTCCCATAGCTTTGACCAGCTGTGTTTTGTAAATTGATGGAGAAAATGGTCAATGCTAGGCTCATGTGGAAACTTGAAACCGATGGCCTTTTGGCGAAAGAACAGTGTGGTTTCCGCAAACATCGGGCTACCGTTGACCATTTAAATTCGTCTGGAATCTACACTTCGGAACGCCTTTCTGAACAAACAGCATGCAGTGGCAATTTTCTTTGACTTGGAGAAGGCCTACGATACCACCTGGAAGTCGGGGATACTTCATGATCTCCACGATCTGGGTTTTCGAGGTCATCTTCCGTTTTTTATTCAAAATTTTTTGGGCAGAACGACAGTTCAGGCCCGGGTTGGCACCACTCTCTCTGATGTCCACGAGCAGGAGTTGGGTGTTCCACAGGGGAGCATACTGTCTCCTGCCCTCTTTAGTATTAAAATCAACAACATTGTGAAATCAGTTCAGCAGGGTTCAGACTGCTCATTGTTTGTGGATGTTTTTTGCTGTCTACGCAACTGGAAGCCTGTACCCGAGTGTCCAGCGCAGGCTCCAGCTTTGCGTAGATAAAATCCATCGGTGGGCAGATGAAAACGGTTTCACCTTTTCTCCAACAAAGACGCAGTGTATTCACTTCCATCATTTCCGTCAGTTTTTTTCCAGATCCTGAACTTCAAGTAGGGAAATCTCCATTCCAGCTGTTAAAGAGGCCAAATTTCTGGGAGTCATTTTTGACCAAAAACTTAACTTTCTCAGCCATATTAAAAACCTCAAAACTGCTTGCCAGAAAGCACTGAATATTCTGCGGGTCGTAGCGCACACCGACTGGGGCGCTGATAAGAAAACTTTGTTGCACCTCTACAGAGCCCTGGTCCGTTCTAAAACTGGACTACGGTTGTGCTGTGTACGGCTCCGCAAAATCATCTTACCTTAAACTCTTGGACCCTATCCACCATCAAGGGCTTCGTCTCTGTCTTGGAGCGTTCCGCACCACCCTGTGTACGTCTGTACGCAGAGGCGGGTGAACCTTCACTGTCCAACCGCAGGCTGAAACTGTCTTTGAATTATTATATCCGACTGTTCTCAGAACTGCAGAACCCTGCCTATGACTGTGTCTTTGACCCTCCATTCCAAAGTAAGTTTGAAAACAACCCTAAATGTATTCCACCGTTTGGTCTTCGTATGCAGCCTCACGTGCGGAATGCAGGTCTAGCCCTAGGTGTAGTATCTGATTTTTCCAAGTTTCTGGATCAACCACCGTGGACCTTCTTCACACCAGAGATTCGTTTTGATCTTGCAGCTTTTCGCAAAGAGTCTACCAGCTCTCTGGCGTACAAGGCATTGTATGCTGAGCTCTGTTTGAAATTCCCATCCTGTCAAAAAGATTTTACTGACGGTTCCAAGTCTGACGATGGAGGGGCCTGTGCAGCCTATTGCCCTGGGGCTCCTTCTCAGATACTGTTGGATCATATTCATTCAGATGCTTCTGTCTATTCTGCTGAACTTACTGCTCTGGTTTTGGCTTTGAAGATAATCTCACATTCTTCAAAGGGGGACTTTCTGGTTCTGTCGGATTCGCTGTCAGCTTTGGAGGCCATAGCGGGCCGCAACCTTCAGCATCCAGAACTTTTACTTTTTTTGAACTTTTTAGTAAGTTGAAGGCGGACGGTTACAACATTACTCTTGCTTGGGTTCCTGGTCATGTTGGCATTGGCGGGAACGAAATGGTGATCGTTTAGCCAAGAACGCCACAAGAGAGAAACTGTCCAACACTTATATCCCCTGCTCAGATGTGAAACCCAAAATTAACGATTATGTGAGAGACCTCTGGCAGAAGGATTGGAACACACAGACGAATAACAAACTCTTTCAGATCCGTCCAAACCTTAAGGACTTCCTCCCATCTACGTCGGGAGGTCGTAAAGAAGAAACGGTTCTGTGCCGGCTGCACACCGGCCATTCGTATTTTACCCATTCTTACCTTTTAAAGAGTGAAGAAGCTCCGTGGTGTATTCCATGTCATGCGCCACTCACAATGAAACATGTTCTTTTAGAGTGTTGGGACTTGCACAATGTGAGACACAAACATTTTACAGCGGAGTCCATGAAGATCCTGTTCAGGGATGTCCCACCTGATGTGATCCTTGAGTTTTTGAGAGAGATTAACATTTTTCATCTGATTTAAGATTTTACGGAAGAAAGATTTTTAATGCAATTTCTAGTGCGTTTCTAGACGATGTCATTTAATGAGATGTGTGAAAGTTTTTTTTTTTTTTTTTAATGACTGGTGAGTTGATTTTAACGTGGTGACAGCCCTGATGTGGCCCTTTGCGGTCGGCTGGGCTATAAGCAACATTATCTTATCTTATCTTATCTTTTGATTGCTTGTACTGGTTTTAACCCTTTAATTCTTCATTATTCATTGCGCGCAAACTGAGGGCATCTTCTAACCCATTCTGTGTTGCGAGAATTGTCAATCAGCTCTCTGTGATACTGGTAGGAAAAAAGTCTTTCAGATAACTGTTTGTTAAAGTTTTCAACTAAAGCCTGTGATCTGTGAACTCCCGGAATGCCTCTTTTAATGGTAACTCTATGTTTTAACAATAATTGATTCACTTGGCCTTTAAATTCTTTTCCATCATCGACTTGAATCATGCGAGGATAAGTTAGCGGGCCTCGTTGGTATATCAGTTGTATGGCAACAGCAACAGCAGAAGCACTCTTTTGTGTTAACGGTTCCGCATCTTTATATCTTGAAGCTATGTCAATGACTGTGAGTGCGTACTTAAATCTTTTTCGTCTAATCGTATCATGGGGTAAATATAGAAGGTCCATTTGATGGGTGTCCGGTATTGTATTCACAAAGTGTGGTCTCTGTATTCGTCTAGGCGCAGGTAAATAAATTTGCCAAATCGCTTGTTTAGATAACCATTCCTTTGCTGTTTGTTCACTGACTCCCGCTGCTTGGCTTAGCTTTTTTATTGCCGTGATTCCCTTCCAATATCCTTTTGGCGAATAATAGATTTGTTCATTTTTATTCAGCTAATATTATGCGCAACAAAATACACAACGGTCATACCAAAGACAATAAACGCGATTTCTTGCATCTTTTGTTTTTCTGATGGTTGATAAAAGTCACTGAATTTTGGTGGGGGCAATGTCTCGATTGGTTTGCCTGTTACAAGATAATATTCTTTTATTGCTTGATCAACATCTTTAAATGTGTAAGCCGCATGTCCCTGTTTTTTTCAGTTTTTTATTAATAAAATCTAACTGCTCAATTCTCTGCTTTCATAGGCGTCTTGCGCAGCTGCTAGTTGCTCCATAGCTTTGTTATGTCTTTTTCTCTCTTCATTATTTGTAGTTTACTAAATGCGTAATTACTTCCGCTAAAAGCAAGCGCATTAACCACAGCGCCGCCTAACATCATTACGAATGAAGCCATTTTTATAAATGTATTTTTTTAATTTTACATATTGATACTGTCAGGAATTATTCCTTGCTTTACTAGAAAATCTTTTGTAGCAAATGAAGCTGCTATAACAGCAATCAGCTTTGCCGAATCCTCAAAGCCTGCTTGCCAAGATCTGCTGGTTTAATTTTTAACAAGCTTTTACCAAGCATTGTGTATCCTACACTTAGGCCTCCAATAACAGCTGAATAGTAACAAGGTTAGTAACAGTTTTTTCGGTGCTCATTTTTAAAAAATAAAATAATTATAATTAATAAAAAACATGAACAACCGATGATCTACTAAACATTCCTGAACTTATGATTACAAATGATCAAGTTGATGACCAAGCTATTATGCCCAAAAAGGAAAGGCTGTATTCTTTGGCAGCATGTGGGAAACAAAACAGTTCCTCGGAAATGAATTCAGCATAGAACAGATTCAACAGATGTCGCCACAAGACATTGTAAAGTATCATAAAAGGTATGAAGCGCAACTAGGATCAAGAATGGTAAAAAGTGTAGGGCAACGGGTTTCTTAGTTTGTACACTAAACTAGTAAGTAAATTTGCGCCCATTGATTCTGAAGAAGACTTTATGTATGATTTAACGCAGGATCCAGTTTTAACAAAGTCATTAGAGTCTCTAGGATGTGATCTGTATTTGGAACATTATTATCGCCGCTAATCATGGGATTTTAAATTTCTTTTAATCATATAGATTTTATTTCCCTTCAAAATGACCGAGCCAGAAAATCAGCAGAATCAGAAAACATTGAATCAGGTGGAGAAAGTAACCAGTAAAAATCCTGGACGCGTTGCAGCAGGAAAAAGAGTAGCAGAGTGGAACAACAAAAAAATTACAGTTACAATCACAGAATGAAAAAGTGCCAGAGCCGCAGCCAGTTGTTTCAATGCCGGCTATAAAAACGCCAGAACAAGTTGATTCAAGGCCTCAACAACAGGGTGCCTACACCGCCCAAAATCTTCATATTTCTTAAAGCAATTGTCATTTTGGCGGCATTGCTGTTGGGGGCGGTTATTACGGTTATAAAATATTAAACAAAGACAACAAAAACCAAAGCAGTCCAAACAATCTCTGCCACTAAATACAGAATCCGAACACAAAAGCATGCTAAACCCGCCAACAACAAAAGTTCATTTTGATCCATTTCAGATGCAATAACACTTTAAAAACTTAATAAATAATTATAAGTTGACTTGAATAAGAACTTGGTTGTACTTAGAGGATGACTTAGTTATGAACTTGGGATGACTTGAGTAAGAACTTAGAAGTTACTTGGGATGACTTGAGTAAGAACTTAGAAGTGACTTGAGGATAACTTGAGGATGACTTAAGTAAGAACTTGATTAAGAACTTGGGGTGACTTAATTAAGAACTTAAGGATAACTTGAGTAAGAACCCAGAAGTTACTTGATTAAGAACTTGGGGTAACTTGGGATGGCTTAAGTTAAGAACTTAGAAGTGGCTTGAGTAAGAGCTTAGAAGTTACTTGATTAGGAACTCTGTCTGTCTGTCTGTCTGTCTTTTTATTTCTTTGTCTGTCTGTCTGTCTCCACCTCTCATTCGCACACACACACACACAATAGATAGGGAGGTGCTTGCAGGGGAATGTGAAAGGGCTTTTTGTGGTTCGCACTTTGAGCCACGTAAATTCGAGACAGCCACTAAAATCACTTATTAGAGTCTTGAATCAATAATCACAAGATCTCTTCAAAGTTCTCTCAGCGGCCGTCTGAGACAGCCTTTAAGCAGGTGAATAAGTAGCAGGCGAATAGGTGAAACGTTGAAAGCAGCCAACCACAACAGCAAAAGGCATGGGGCAGGAGTCCAGCAAGTAGGCCACCGTTCACGCTGTGAGCGGTTCTATTTTAGGCTGTGATTCGGCAGGTAAATAGGCAGCAGGTGAATAGGTAAAACGTTAAAGCAGTCAAGGGCAGGAGTCCAGCAAGTAGGCCACCGTTCACGCTGTGAGCGGTTCTATTTTTAGGCTGTGATTCGGCAGTTGACTTCCACCGTTCACGCGGGAGCGGTTACTGGGATTGCTGGAGCCCGCTTGTAATTGCTATGTGAGGATCTTGTTTCCAGTACTGTGCAAATTCCGGCACTTGCAGCATGGCTTTAATTTCATTCAGCTTGCCAGAAATGAAACGAAAGGGAAGGCCTACAGCATAAACCCTGTGTATCCATAAAGAACACCCTTTCAACGGCACGTAATTTTCGTACGTGAACATCAGAATACCCGGTTTTTGCTTTCAACCAAACGGCCCAAGTTTCCTTCGTTCTCCCTTCTTTCCTTTCATTTTCCTGCCATTGTTTACACAAAATCAAGAAGTTACCAACTGAATGTAAATTAACAAGGACTGTGCATCTTGCCTCCTGAAATTTCTCATCCCTTTTTGTAGTCTTTCTACAATTTCAGCTTCATTTGTTGTTTTAGAAAATATCTGATGAGCAAAAGCTTCTCTACAAATAGCTAATTGAAATGTCAGCCTGATTTGCCATAAGATAGTTATGTAATTCTTGCGGCGTTGAAAGATCTGTTCTCCTTTTTTTGTCTCCTTTCTTTCTTTTAACAATTGCTCAAGCTTTCTTTTAGGCTTCTGTGGCAAATCCTGTGGTCCTTCCCTTTTAATCTTTTCAATTATTTCTGTCATTTTTTTAAAGTAGTCTTGATTCTCTTGCAAAATAAGCATTTCTTCCTCTGTCCACAATTCTGTTGGTGTTGGCGGTGGTAACGGGAGATTTTGAGCTTGTTGAAAAGTAGAAGCGCGATCCATGTCAGGTAGAATTAAAGTTGACGGCTGTGTTTAGAAATCTAATGATTTTGATGAGCAACTTGCGATTCCAGAAGTTCTCCTCTCTAATTCTGAGAAATGCTGTCTTGAGACATAAATATTTCTAGTAAAATCACTTCACAGGGCTAAACAAGGCAGTCACTCAAACACGTCCACACAGAGCAGTCCTTCAATGTAAAATGAGGTAGTCAATACAAAAATGTCACGTGATTTAAGCTCAGCACTTGATTTGATAAGGGGTTTATATGCGGGCCTAGTTGATTGAGGTGCGTGTGGGACGCAAGCCGCTATTATCTGCTCCCTTTACACGTTCTTACTGTGAGCACCAGCAATTAGGGGTGTAGCCCCCGTCATTTACCTTTCTCATATTACCAGTGCAGAGACACAGTCAGTAAACAAAAAAAGTTAAGGAAGACATGTTGGGATAAGTGTGTGGATTTTATGTCAAAAATATAACTCGGTTTAAAAGACTTTAGAGAACTGTAGTTTTATTTTACATGAAAGACAGAGACTCGTTTAATATATGTTTGCGCGAAAATGATGTTATTGAAAATGATTAGGAAAACATAGGATTAAGCAAAAACTAAAATCTGAAAAGTTTAGTAAATTAGTATTGAAAACGGATAATCCTACACAGTATGTTTGTTTGTAAAAAATCGTTATTTTTTTGGTTAAATTTAAAGAGAATGTGTGATGGATTATCAGAGAACAGTAAAATGTATGTTTCTAGCTTTTTACTGCCCGAACTTGTGAGGGCAGTAAAAAGCTAGAACATACATTTTACTGTTCTCTCCAGTTTACTCCCTTGAGAGTCAGAAAACTTTTCAGGATGACATTTTCCACTTCTGTCCTCAGCACAGGCCCCTGATTTCCTTTGGGTCTCTTCAGTTGAGGTTGCCTTTGATGTCACAATGAAGCCAAGGATGCAAAAGGACAAGGTTTTGAACCTTGTCTAAAATGTTTGTCATCACAAGAATGATTGAATTACACAGTCAGCTATAATCACAGTAAGGATAAAAGTGGTAGTGGTTGTGATAATGATAGTGACATTATCATTGTTGTTGCTTTTTCTGTTATTGTTGATGATAGGTTGGGTTGGCAAAGAGGGATTTCAGTCTGACTTTACATGTTTCCTAGTCTAGCTGGCTGTAGTTGTCTCCCATTCTAGTGGTAACTTGGTTATAATTCATAGAAGACTTGACTGAACTGTTGTTGTTTTAGTCTGAGTATTGCTGATCCGCAGGTGAACCTACTGTTTTTGTTGCTAATGTTGGAGGTGTGTGAACCTGATACAGGCAGGAAGTGGCGCCGTCTTTCACACGCCCTGCCTGGACCGCTGCGGAGACCTCCTTCAGCTGATGGAACATGAGGAGAAGATTCGCAGGCAAGGAGTCATCCTGCAGAAACGCTACCTCGATGCTGCACGCAGTCTGTCTCCTCGTCATCAGAATGTGAGGGTCAAGGACAGTGACCTTGATCTTTTGTTGTCTCCAGCTAAAAGAAGCAATAAGGCTTTGGTGTTACACTCTGTAATTGTATACAATGTTTACGATTTCTTTCTTTTCAATAAACAGTGAACAAGTGGGGGTAAGTTTTGCTCCCATAGGAAAACCTAACACAGAGTAACTTTTATTCAAGACTGGCACAGCCTTTTAAACTTGAATAAAGTCAGACAAATACAGAGATGAACAATCTAATAGTGGGGGATAAACAAGCGCAGGCCAACAATTGAACTTTCTTCATAGTAATGACTTGGCAAAGATTTGACTTAAGGAGGGGGGGGGGGGGGGGGGGGGGGGGGGGGGGGGGGGGGGGGGGGGGGGGGGGGGGGGGGTTAATTTGAAGATGGAAAAACTGGGAACATGAAATTAAGAAAATATATTACAGATATGAAAACTCTTCACTAGCTGCATAAAGGAACCATCGCAATCCCTTTTGAAGGCAAATACATTTGTATTGCCTGCTCGAGCCTTCAAAAGGGATTGCGATGGTTCCTTTATGCAGCTAGTGAAGAGTTTTCATAACTGTAATATATTTTCTTAATTTAATGTTCCCAGTTTCTCCATCTTCAAATTAACCCCCCCCCCCCCTCCTTAAGTCACTGTTCCCTACCTCATTTCATTTTAAATTTTCTTTCTTTTCATTAACAAAAGAACACAAAAAGCAGTAAAACTGAAAATGAACAGTCATGCAAACAGACACACACACACACACACACGCACATATGTGCGTGCACGCGAGTGTGCATGTACACACACACATACACACACCATCTATCCAAACTTCATCTGTGCAGAAATCTATGACTGTTCCAGCAGTTTTCTTTCGCTGTTCACTTCCCATGTTCATGTAGTTTGCGGAAGCAGTTTTACATTAGAGTATCTCTGTTGTCACAAGTGTGTCTACAGCAACAAGAAATAAGAAACTCGAAAGATATTTTTTTTTTAATAGACGGAGATACATACAGCTGAGACAGTGTAGAAAAGCAGATATGGAAGCCTGCCTATGTTAATGCTCTCGTGTTATTAGATTTCTTTTTCTTCTTCTTCTTCCTCTTATTATTATTATTATTATCATCATCATCATTATTATTTTTGATGTTATTGTTAATTTTTCAAAATAGAGTGACTGATGGCGGCGAACGAAGCAAAATTTAGAAATAGAGTTTGTTTCTTACCGCCAATGACATTGACAAACAAAGCACATGACAAGACACGATGCATTTCAACCACTTGGGTCTTCTTCTGGCGAAAAGATAAATCACATTTAACATTTGGGGCAGTACAAACAAAGAACGAAAAACGAAAAAAAGAACAAAAAATGACTCATCTGTTGTCCATGTGGTGGGGAGAATAGCCGGTAGGCGGAAATGACATGGGGGATTATGGGAGAGGAAAAGGAGGGGGGGGGGGGGGGTGTGTAGGGGAGGTGTGTGTGTGTGATATGATAGGGTTGTGTGTCTAGTTTATTGGGATGGTGTGATATCTTTGTGTCGGTTGTGGTAATGGTGGATTGATAATAATGGTAAGGGGGAAAAGGGGGGGGGGGGGAACTGAGGGGGAAAAAAAAAAGGGTTTAGGTGAATAAAATAAATGATTTCGTTGGGTGATGAAAGAGGTAGTGGTAGTTATGCGTGGGTAGTTGTGAAGGTGTGTGGGTAATGTTAGGGAGGGAAGGGGATGGAAGATAAATGGGTGATAAGGTATGATCGGGGGGGTGGGGTGGGGGTGGGGTTGAGGTGGGGAAAAAAAAAGAGAAAAAAAAAAAAAGGGGGGGGGGAATGGGGGGGGGAGGAGGGTAATGTGTTTGTGGGGGGGGGGGGGGGAAGGGGGGCAAGAGAAGGAGAGCTCATATCTCTTCATCCACTATGGGGTGGGGGTGGGAGGTTCATATAAATGGTGTTGTTCATATAAATGGTGTTTGTTGAGAGAAGATAGCAGTGATCAATGAAAAAAACAGGGTATCATGTGTTGCTCACACACACACCACACACACACACGCACACACACACACACCACACACACACACAAAAAAAAAAGGGTAGGGGGATGGGGGACCACATATAAACATTGTTCTGGGTGAGTTAAGATCATGTGATCATATTGAGACTAACTGTGGAGAGTTTTCACTCACATATTTACTCGCACATACACTCATTCACACACACACACACACACACACACACACACACACACACACACCTTTAAAAAAAAAAATATTATCATCAATCAGTCTCTGATAGGTAATGATCATATGAAATCAATGGTAGTGTAGGAAGAGATTCTTCTCCGTTCCCTTAGGCAAGAATGGTGGAGGTACTGGCAAGGGCTTCTGTATGGTGAAGGCTCTCCAGTGGTCAATAAAGTTTTGCACTCATCGGTGTGTTGGCAGGCCAGGATTGTTCTTTTGGTGTTGTTGGGACTGTTCCACCGTCATTGGGGCTGCATGGATAAATTGTCAATGTTTTTGTTTGTTTTATTTTTCTTTCTTAATTGCGAATGTGTTGCATGTTCCTTTTCACACTCACAAGCATCCCCAAATCAAACAGGGTCTAAGTGAGTGCAGGGGCACATTTGTAGCTTGTGTGTTGAAATACAATTTAGACGGAAGGGGCCGATATGTTGAGGGGAGCAAAGAGGAGGAGAGGGGAAGGTGGAATGTGGGAGGAGCATGGCTTTTACTGCTGTCATTCTTTTATAGTTGTTGCATTCATGCTGGAAGAAGCCAGGATCTGATTCTGGCACTGTTAGATGTCATCCATAGTGGAACCAGACATATGTGCGTGATGCTTTTCCATCATGTGTTTACAGTGTGCTGTAACAGTGGAAAGCGTCATTCCTTTGTAGGGTTCCCGTCCACAGCTCAGTGTTGGGATGATTTTGTGATGCTGGCATCACATCCATCATTAACACTTTCAACACAGACCCTCATGCTGCTCTATGTGCCCAGTTAACACCGCAGTCACAGCACTGAAATTCCTCAGGACACCTGATGTTGACCATTTTTGATTAATTTTCCTTAGAAGCCTAAATCCGACAGTGATTTTGGTACAGTGAAAGAGAGCTATCTTTCATCTTCTTGATGATTAATGTTTTAAAAGTCAAAATGATTGTTTTGTTGTTGTTTGATTGAGTTGAAAATGACATACTTCGAACAAGGAGCGCTGCTTCAGTGCTTTAAGATGCGAACCGGTTGGTTGCTTTCTCTTCAAAGCAACCAATGAAATGACTGTTAGTAGCTTTCTAACTGGTGTGAAATGACGTAGGAAGGACTGTATCTGTACACTGACACCACTTGTTGAAAATTCTCCGGGAAATTTAGTCATCTTTAGTTTTAGAAGACCGTCGCTATCATTCTCGTGACGTTCCTGAGTGATAGATCGCTTGCCATGAGTGTTTTCGGCCCAAGTCGCCAAGTGGTAGGTCAAGCGCCACAATCATTCTGCTGCGTGCTGCAAAAAAGTTGAAAAAACTGAAAAGAAAAATTACTGTTCTGCCGAACAAAAGAGACAAACATATTACAAGACAAACACAGCATGTTTTGCTCTCTTTGGTCATCTTCACGCAAGACAAACAACATTCAAGGCAGTGAAAGCAAAGAACAAGCAATCACCTATCTCCACAAATTGGGCGCAAAATGGATCTGGAATGCAAATTAAGGAGATGGGTGATTGTTCGTTCTTCGTTTTCATTGTCTCGAATATTGTTTTATCTTGCCTGAAGAAGACCAAAGAGGTTGAAATGCATCGTGTGTTGTCATGTAATCTGTTTGTCTCTTTCATTCAGCAGAACAGTCATTTTTCTTTGAAGTTTGTTCAGTTTGGGCCTGCAGGCACCTCAGTTTGAAACCATCATTGAAAAGAAGGAAACTGAATGCAGTGAGTTTGAATGAGGCTTATGGAATCTTACATCAGCCATTTCAGTGGGTGTTCTGGAGCTTGATGAGGAAAGATTTTTGGCAGGATTAAGTAATCAGAAAAAAAAAAAGAGATGAAGAGCGACAGGAGAGTCGGCAGAAGAGTCTGATATTTACACAGCTTTGGTTCCGCAGGAGAAGGAAAGGTTAACGTGATCCAGAAAATATGTGCCACCCATCATGCGGTTGGAAACATGGCAACAGCGTGCAGATTTGACCTTGACAGCTGATGACAGGCGCAGACATGGACAGAATGGTAAACTCACTTTCAGAATTTTGTTCACCTCTTGTGTTATTTCTTTTCGTTTTTATCCTCGATTTTTTCTTCTTCTTTTTTCTGTTTGTTTCTCGTAGTTGTTGTTTTAGTTTGTTCCAAACTGTGGATGACAAAACCAAAAGGCATTTATAACAAAACCAAGCTGCAAGAACAAACTTGATCCACTTTTTTCCTGACTCTCCACCTGAAGAAAGGAGAGCCAGTTATGATGACAAAAAAAGCGTTAGTTATATTTGATGTTCCTCTTGCCAGTCAGTCATCACTTTCATGACCCTATGAAATAGTGTCATGCCGAGAGCAAAATTTTTCGAACAGTACTTTCTGCTTTAGCACACCTGTGTTTTGTGGTGGCATCGATGACTGTGACATTCAACAGAGACACTAAGTAGGTTAGTACTTTTTTCTTCTCTCGAAGGGAGTATGTGTACAATACTTATTATATATTGTACACATTCACATAAGTGATAAGTAGACATAGTGATCAGAACCAGTGTGAGGTTAGTTTCAGTGTGTGTCATTGACAACAATTGTGTGGTAATCATGGAACATTCAGTGAGAGCTGTTCTGTCACACAGAGACAGAATCACATTGGGTAGGCCTCAGGTTTCTTTTTAGACCACTAGCATGAGTTAGGTGCTGTAAACTGTCACCATAAATGATGACATTTATGACACTGTGGGTGACATTCATGAGACAATGACACGACATTTCCCGCTCAGACAAAATGCAGCTTATGTGATACACTGACAGAACACAGCCTTGAGATCCTGCCTGGTGAATTTGAATATTTTAGAGGTCATGTATACATTTTTGCTACAAAGTATGAACCATGTGCACCTAATGTGAGGTTTAAATTCTAAAATGATCAGAAAATTAGGGAAATGACTAATGCAAATGGGTCAGGGCGCTTCCATGTCAGTCCCTTGTTTCTCATTATTTTTACTTTCGTTGAACATTTATCGTAATCCTTCAACCATCCACTCTGTTTTTCAGAAATTTGGACCCTTGGGCATATTCTACCTTCTGAGCAAAGAATGCTACCAGCACGCTGCGCATGAGTACCTGTACACCGTGTGTCCATTTGAGTCGGTGCAGCAGAGCCGTGGCACCATGTCCAAGGCAGTGTTGGGTCGGCAAGGCCAGTGGTCACAGCTAAAGCCTGGGGATTACATTCTGGACATGACGGGAGGGGACGCCTTCTTGTGCCCAGATGGAAAGCCACGAGAGACAAAGGTTTGTGCTCTATGTTTTTTCTTTCTTTGTTTCTTTTTCTTTTTTTTCTTGTATCATACTGGAGAAATTTCTCATCTCGAATCCTTCAGCGGCGTTTCCACCATGCCACTTTGTCTGGCTTCCCACACACAGTCAGACACAAGTTTATCCTGTTGCAGTCCCAGCACAAGCAGTTCTCAGGGACCAGTCAATATCAAGTCATCAGGAGGCAACACACTAGAGGAGAAACAGTACTGCTGCAAAGTCACTTCAGTGGCGTTCAGTGATGCCTGTTCTGATCCAGTATATACAGGACACCCACCACCTAAGCCGCTTACTGATGACAGTCATTGCTTACTGGCAGAACCAGTACAAGTGAACACAGAAGACACTGACTTGGAACTGAGTTCAGAACTGAGGTCACAACGAGTGCAGGACACAGAGGGCCA
>CM031622.1:36672631-36690282 GCA_018398815.1 Conus ventricosus | reverse complement strand
ATGCCAGACTATCTGCGTCTGGAGTTGTACTGTCATCACCTGTCAGCGGAACAGCAACGAGTGAGGCTAAAGGATGCTCACAGCAGTCGCTTGACGGTGGCGTTTTCTGCCGGTGGGCTCTATAGTCACGAATAAGGGTTGGTACACCCATGGGAACGCTCCCGTGGAGGTTCTGTCGTGTCGCATCCAGTGGCCATTGCGCGGTGGCATCTGCCGGGGACCAATTATGTCCCTTGACTTCTTAATGGAGTACCTTGTGGATGCCTGTGCCCTATGTGAACACACCGCAGGCTTCCAGGGGTGGTGCAGGATTGCTCCCAGCTGGTTTGTTCGGCAGCTGAGGACAGTACTTCTGTAGGTCTCACCCGCATCTTCGGGTGAATTTTTTTTTCTTTTCGATTCGACTATCAACGTTGGCTGCAGACCACATGCTTGCCTCAAACAGAGACACGTTCTCAAGGAGACGGCAAAAGGTGACTGCTCCCAGACTGTCAGACTTTCTGCTACAATAACCATAATAATAATGAAGACCACTTCTATAGCGCCCTTCCGAAAAATATAGGCTACAGGGCGCTTTACAAGTTTTAACAAATCAATATCTAGAATATGCGCAGGACACACACACACACACACACACACACACACACACACACACACACACACACACACACACACACACACACACACACACACACTGGGACACAATGTCACTTATATAAACACATACACTATATAACATGGTGAATAGCTCATTCCTACATGAGCAAAGTGAGCAAGTGACATGTAGTAATTTAGCAATATTTCAGGTGATATTCTGCAGTTGGCGTTTAAACAGGTACGTTTTAAGTGCAGACTTGAAGGGCATGACGTAGAAGGAAAGGTAGCAAATTCCAGAGTATCGCTGCAGAAAATGAGAATGGTCTAGAACCGTGCTGCTACCGGTTGTATGATGAAATACGGAAAATTGGGTCATCAGAGAAAGAACAAAAGAAACGTGTTGGAACATATTATTTCGAAGAGGTCAGAGAGATAGGAAGACGCTTCACAGAACGTCAGTTTCTGAGACGTCCGTTCTAAAATGTCGTCTGTTCGTCACAAGTGACGAAAAAATGCAACACGTATGAACTTTGAACAGTGCTTACGTCTGTGTAATGTTTTCGACAGTACTCTGACACTGTCTGTATACACAGACAACAAATACTTGTGTTTGGTAAACTGACGTAGAGTTTAGCGACCACATGCTGACTGAAGAGAGTAAGGAAGAGGTGAGTTACAATCCGAAATGCGATTGAACACCTCGTCTTTCTTCAAAGTAAAAAAACTTTTCTTTGTGAGTGTGTCCTTACAGTTCCGTTTCTTTCTTTTTTTAATTTTTTTCTTCTTTTTCCGTCACGGAAAGGATCGGCTTTCTGCAGTTTGACAGTCTCTGTGTTATCAACATCAGTTAGTTGCCTTAGCACTGTCGTCAGCAGTCTCTGTGTTATCAACATCAGTTAGTTGCCTTAGCACTGTCGTCAGCAGTCTCTGTGTTATCAACATCAGTTAGTTGCCTTATCACTGTCGTTAGCAGTCTCTGTGTAATCAACATCAGTTAGTTGCCATAGCACTGTCATCAGCAGTCTCTGTGTTATCAACATCAGTTAGTTGCCTTATCACTGTCGTTAGCAGTCTCTGTGTAATCAACATAGTTGCCTTATCACTGTCGTCAGCAGTCTCTGTGTAATCAACATAGTTGCCTTAGCACTGTCATCAGCAGTCTCTGTGTAATCAACATAGTTGCCTTAGCACTGTCGTTAGCAGTCTCTGTGTAATCAACATAGTTGCCTTAGCACTGTCATCAGCAGTCTCTGTGTAATCAACATAGTTGCCTTAGCACTGTCGTTAGCAGTCTGTGTAATCAACATAGTTGCCTTAGCACTGTCATCAGCAGTCTCTGTGTAATCAACATAGTTGCCTTAGCACTGTCGTTAGCAGTCTCTGTGTAATCAACATAGTTGCCTTAGCACTGTCATCAGCAGTCTCTGTGTAATCAACATAGTTGCCTTAGCACTGTCGTTAGCAGTCTCTGTGTAATCAACATAGTTGCCTTATCACTGTCGTTAGCAGTCTCTGTGTAATCAACATAGTTGCCTTATCACTGTCGTTAGCAGTCTCTGTGTAATCAACATAGTTGCCTTATCACTGTCGTTAGCAGTCTCTGTGTAATCAACATAGTTGCCTTAGCACTGTCATTCACTTTCAGTGGCACAGTTTCTCCACTTTTCCGCGCCTGAGCTCTCGTCGCTACGGCACAACGCTCGACGTTGAATTTATCATCAGAGATAAAAATCAGGTTTCTTAATCTGTTTCTCATTTTCATTCATCGATTTGTGTGGTCTCAGTTTCACATTTTGATAACTATCATGATCACAGACAGTTTTCTGTTTTGGTGTCAGACAAGTCCTAGTCTGCAGTGATTGACATTCTCTTTGATTCTGGATGTAGATCATTTGCAGCTGTTGCTCTCTTGACGTTGTCAATAATTAGTGATGGAAGTACAGATTGTTGTCCTTCCTGCAAAATAGCGTGTGTCCGGGCTGTAGATACTTTCCTCAGCACAGAAGAACGCTATGACAGTCTACTGACAGAAGAACGCTATGGCACTCAGTGTACTGGTCATCACCCACTGCTTCCTGTTTCATAAAGACGGCACCGCATCCAGTATCTTTCTGAACATTCACGATTCTTGCCAAATACATGCCCTATTGTCACCACAAATTGTCGTTTTTGAAGGCCTAATTGTTGTCTGCTCGGCAACTGCATTGCTGATACTAGGAGTCCTCTCCACACGTTGAAAGTAGCTCGCCATCGTCCAGGAGGAGACTGCATTCCCTCTACAGAAGACCTGACAAAACCACCAGCGTATATCTCGTGATCAGACTTTGCTCCAGCCGCTCTCAATGTTCCTGGTGTTCCGTTATTTTCGTCTCACTGATTACGTCGGCCTCCATGTCCTAATATTTTGCCATGGATTTCCATTTCCCGAAGCAGAATGAGCTCGACGTCTGAACTGCCCAGCAGGATGACTGTCGAATAATTTACTTCTCTCTCTCTCATAGTCTAGGCTGCTCACTTTCAGCTGTGGGGATACCTAGGCTTGGGAGTCACAAGCTTGCAATCGTGGATTGTTATTGAACGGTCTGCTGCCTCAGCTTTTTCTGAAACTCTCGCACACGAAAATGAATCGCCACGTCCTTTGGGAAAGTATTGAAGCGTTTTCCGATGATAAGACTTAAGTTCATCAAATGTTCTGCAGTTCCTGAAAACTGCAACCAGGGTTTGAGGTAGCCTTCGAGTCTGATGATGAGCTACTATGGGCTCTTTCAAGCTCATATGCGCGATCACGAAAAACCTCTGAAAAGTAACGTCTTCTATGAAAGCTCTTGTCACGTATAAGCCACAGTCTCTTCACTGAAAGACGACTTTCAAAATCAAGTGCTGTCCCTGGAGATGGAGCAGTCATAATTTGACATTCGTGTGTCTTCAGTCCACCCAATTCCGGTAGGAAACGTTCAAACCTCTAACGTAGTTATCAAGGTCACCCTTACCACCAATAAATGCGGACAGTTTCGGGTGATTCTGGGTGATCCACGTCATCGTTGATTCTTTTTGCGGGACCGCCGCGATCCAGTTCAGGTCCTCATAGATCCAGTTCCTGACTCTCTCTCTCTCTCTCTCTCTCTCTCTCTCTCTCTCTCTCTCTCTCTCTCTCTCTCCTCAAATGTGTGTACGTCTGGGTGCATGGGAGAATCATACTTGTATAGATTGCCTGACTGCATTGTCGCTAGATTCTTCTGTTCCCTTTCGAATCATTTTAATTTGATTTAATATTTTTTACAAATTTTTCCACTGATAACATTTCACATTTTTCTTTCTTTTTTCTTATCAGTGTTAACAGTGCGATGTGTATACTGTATAATTTTCCGCTACTGAGCACACCACAAGCTATTGAGTGTTGCTGCTTCAGTTCTATAGTTTGTATACGTACACGTCACTGATCAATAAAGAAATGTTTAATAAAATTCAGACTTTGTTGTCTGTTCCATTCTCTGTCTTCGTGTTTTATTCTTCTTTTTCCTTGTGTGTGTGTGTGTGTGTGTGTGTGTGTGTGTGGGGTGTGTGTGTGTGTGTGTGTGTGTGTGTGTGTTTTAATTTAGGTATTTTTCATTACTATTAAGTGAAATGGTAACCGTTTTTGCTGGGATGTAGCCCCGTTTGTGGGCTAGTTGTGTTTATGGCTTTCTTTTTTTCGTTTGGTAATTAGCTATAGTGGGGTAGGTGTTTTGAACTTAGCTAGTATCCCAGGGATGTTCTGTGTATTATTGTTTGTTTTTTTTCTTTGCCCAATACGGTGGATAGTTCTTTGTAAGGGAACTTTCCTCCTCTATGCCCCCTGTTTTCTCCGTATACTCTGTCTATCCTCCCTCTTCTTCTTCTTCTTCTTCTCTGTCTATCCTCCCTCTTCTTCTTCTTCTTCTTCTTCTTCTTCTTCTCTTTCTATCCTCCCTCTTCTTCTTCTTCTTCTTCTCTGTCTATCCTCCCTCTACTTCTTCTTCTTCTTCCTAAAATACTGGTTCACTCAAAAACGAGTAGGAATCCCAATAGGTAAGTGAATGTGTGTATGAATGAATAAAGTGTTGTTTGTGCTGTACACTGCTGGTTCTTGTGGTGAGTGGTGAGTGTGCGGTCTGTCGTTCGACTCTGAATCCCAGTAGGTATGTGAATGTATATGTGTGTATGAATGAAT
This sequence comes from Conus ventricosus, assembly GCA_018398815.1. Taxonomy (NCBI): domain Eukaryota; kingdom Metazoa; phylum Mollusca; class Gastropoda; order Neogastropoda; family Conidae; genus Conus; species Conus ventricosus. Next base: position 36,685,496 of record CM031622.1, on the reverse strand, counting down.
AAAGTGTTGTTTGTGCTGTACACTGCTGGTTCTTGTGAATGAGTGGTGAGTGTGCGGTCTGACGTTCGACTCTGTGGTCCCTTATTGAACCCAACACAGTTCGACTCCAAACACGGCCAAACTTTCGCCACATGAGATCTTACGTGCTCTCTGATAGGGAATGTTGTGGACGAACTAGCTGATGGAGAAGAGTCCGTTCACTGTGACGACCACACAGATGAAAGACATGCCACTGTGCTGAGGACAGGGGAACCGCATCCATTGGTGAACTGAGGTGGGAGGAAGTCTGACAGACTCGAACTGTCCTCTACGAGGACCACGCGACCTTCAGGGTCAGGTCAGCTGAGTTTTATGAGGACTGAGCTTTCAGAGAGAATGTGCCTTTGTATGCAGTGCCGCCGTCAGCAGTGAAAAAATTCCTTCGCTGTCACACAGTCACTCAGAACTGGCCTGACTGGAAATACCATCATCATTTTCACTTCATGATTGTTGTCACTTTGGACTCCCATCATTGTGTGAAAATGGAGTGTTATTCACATGACCACTTGCGTACTGCGTGTGAAAATGGAGTGTTATTCACATGCATAATCGTCACCATTTCCACGAAAGGTAATCCCAACCATTATTACCAGGACTACTGCGCTATAAGCTTGATCAGTCATGTCGGCAATGTGACGCTCAATACTGTTTGGAATTGACAGAATGCTAGCAGATACGATCCCTGCTGAACACACTGAGGAGATTTTTGTTGGTGTCCCATCTTCTGTGCCAGTTGTGACAATGGAGGTTGTTTGGTGTCCCATCTTCTGTGCCAGTTGTGACAATGGAGGTTTGTTTGATGTCCCATCTTCTGTGCCAGTTGTGACAATGGTTTTAGATCGGCTGAAACGTTTGGCTTAATTCTGTTACATGCCAAATTCTATATTTATACATATAAATGTGAAAAACAAGATCTGCCGTTAATTCATGTGTACATTGTGTATTTGCAAGCAACATATGAAACAGAAAAGTGTGCTGCATGTCTTCAAATGTCTCTCACAAGGTTTGTTACACAGTGGCTCCCATATTCTTTTGTTATGGGATTAATGCATTTTTTTTCTCTTTATTTTTTTTTTAATTTTTTTTTTTTTGCAAGGTTTCCAAATAACATGACAACGGCCAGCTGCTTTGTTTTCTCTCTCTGATGAATATATTTTCTTGTTTCTGTCATTCTTTTTTTCATTTAGTTAACAATCACTGTATTTGTTTTTACCCTTTGTGTCTATTATTGTGTTTACATTTGTTCATTATTAGATTTTTTAACGCATACGGTGTCTATTAAGGGACTGATGTTACTATTTTAATATACTCTCCCAAAAAAGAAACTTGACACCAGTATTTAATTTTTTTATTGCCAAAATCGGATTTGATTCAAACAACAAATTATGACCCATGTACTAATTGATTACCAATGGACACGTGTTGAAACATTTAACTCTATTGACTGAAAAGTAAACCAATCAGACAGTGGAAAAGACAGCAGGGTACACGAAATGTCAGTATCTGGTATGACCGCCATTGGCGTCAATCACTGCCTGGCATCGGGGACCCATCGACGCTATCAAGTTTGCAATCACACGTTGTGGAATGGTGTGCCACTCGTGCTGGAGTGCCTCAAGAAGCTCTGGGAGTGTCTGTGTTGGTGGGTTCCTCTGGCGCACGCGTCGATCCAGGACATCCCACAAATGTTCAATTGGATTCAGATCTGGGGAGCAGGCAGGCCATGGCAGAGTTTGGACATTGCTGGCATGCAGGAAATCAAGACAGACTCGAGCAACATGCGGGCGAGCGTTGTCGTGCTGGAAATTCCTCCATTGGTGTTCACGTGTGGGACAACATGAGGCTGCATGATCTCATCCCTGTATCTGGCTCCTGTTAAATTCCCTGCCACATGCACGAGATCAGTCCTGCCATTGTGCCGTATTCCTCCCCACACCATGACACTACCACCACCAAAATGGTCCACTTGCTGAATGCAGTTAGGGGCAAAACGCTCTCCTTGACGTCGGTAAATTCGTGCACGCCCATCAACCCGTCTAAGGAGGAACCGTGACTCATCAGTGAACAAAACTGTTCTCCATCGTGCACGTGGCCACCCCACTCTGTATCGGCACCACTGAAGACGTGCTGCCATGTGACCTGCGTTCAGAATATTCCGTCGAACTGGTCGTCGAGCAAAAAGGCCGGCCTCCCTAAGACGATTCCGAACTGTTTGATCAGAAATTCTTTGATGTCCCGGAATTTGGAGCGCTGTGGATGTTGCCGTTGTAGTGAGGTCTCGAAGGTGGCGCACACGGATGTAACGATCTTGAGCAGCAGTAGTGACCCTGGGTCGACCTGACCTCGGCCTGTCCCTCACACTGTGAGCGATGTTGTAACGGGTCCATAATGCAGCAATGGTCTGTCTGGACACACCAAAGTGCCGTGCCACGCCTTGCTGAGTGGCCCCTGCTTGCAATCGTCCAAATGCGTTATTGCGTTGAGCATCAGACAACCTTGGCACTCTTCTTTTGCTGGCAATAGTGTTATGTTCATTGTTTGACCCATGGTTGCTTTGGATTTTTATACCCAACGGAAAAGCGTGTCAGAATGCCGAGTTACAGCTCACCACTGTGCACGTGAAAGGCAAAATGGGCAAAATTAGGAATTGATTGTAACATCAGCCAGACGGACATTTGGATGTTCAAAGCACGTGAGTTTGCAGGTTTAGCAAGTGCAGTGGTTGCTTTACAAAATACTGATATGACAATTTCACTACATCCCATATTTTCACAACAAATCCAAATTACAATAGTGTCAAGTTTCTTTTTTGGAGAGTATAGTAGAAGTAGTAGTAATAAAAGTAGTCGTAATTGTGGTGATAGTAGTAGTAGTGCTAATAATGGTATTAGTAATCACTGTAGTAGCAAGGTAATGATGGTGATTATATCGATTCTGATGATGATGGGGAGGAGGAGAAGGAGGAGGAGGAGTTTGTTTTATTTTTATCAATATTGTCTTACTACGATAAGTATGCCTTTTGCGTTTTGTACTCCCTATTTGTAATTTGTTCTTAAGTTTTTGAAATAAAATATCTCATTCAAAAAATTCTTCTGTGGCGTCACATGGCTATTGAACCCATCCTGCTTTCTTCGTGGATATTCTGCTTACGTACTCTTTCTGCACCATCACAGATTGAGAAAAAGGTTGGTGTGACTAGTCCCTTGTGTGGACGTTACAGAAAATGGTAGTTTTCAACACATCCGATGTTCTTAAGTGTAATAGTTTTAGCTCATTTGGTTTTAATTGAAACAAAATGAAAATGTTCAACCCGTTTGATTTTATGACAGTACCAAATGATTTCTTGTTTCAACACACTGGATGTAAGTGCAAAAACAAAACGTCAATTTCGAACCTTGCTGACGTTTCTACTACACACAGTGTTAGTTTCCAAACCAATTGGTTTTACCACAAATGTAAGTTTTCAACTTATACAGCAAACGTTGTTTTTTTTAGGCATATATTGTTAACATACAAGAAAATCATTAACCAAGTTGATATTACAGTTGATATGAACAGAAAACCGTACTACACAACCGACGTGGTGCTAACACACAACGATTTGTTACACATTCCATAATCTCACACACAAAATGTTATCAAGATTATCTTTTAGCCACTTCATGATGACACAACACACAAGCAATTTTTCAATGTTTTTCGTTGTATGTTAAGTTTTCATGACGAAAGTAAGGAAGACGAAAAAAAAAAAAAAAGAAGAAAGATTAACCCGGAGACTAGTTGGATTAGTCAGACACAAGGAAGAGAACATGCCCCGTACAGTGTATTTCCTCACCCGACAGGGTCCTTACAGTCCACCAGGATTCCTGTTTTATGAAATGAACGGCACGAAGTCAAAGGTGACACGGTGAATAACAATGGAACAGCCATTAGCCCAGTCCTCGGAGGTAGTGTGATTATTTACACAGGTAATGTAATTATTTACACAGGTAATGTGCTTATTTACACAGGTAATGTGATTTGATTGTTTACAAAGGTAATGTGATTATTTACACGGGTAATGTGATTATTAGTAGTTTGATTATTTTCACAAATAATGTGATTATTTACACAGGGGTGTGATTATTTCCACAGGTGATGTGATTTGATTATTTACACAGGAAATGTGGTTTATTTACACAGGTAATGTGATTTATTCACACAGGTAATGTGATTATTTACACAGGGAATGTGATTTATTTACACAGATTCAAACATCAAAACCATTCACTGTTGCCCTGTGGGTAATAAAATGGGCAGTTGTTATACAGCCTATATCCCCCCCGTTCAACCCTTTTATCTGATTCTTGTTGTTGTTTTTGTTGTTTATGTTAACGGAATCCGTGTGTGCTAAAGAGTTGGCTCATATAAAAACACCGAAATCACAGAGAGAGAGAGAGAGAGAGAGAGAGAGAGAGAGAGAGAGAGAGAGAGAGAGAGAGAGAGAGAGAATGTCTGTATGTGTGTGTGCATGAGTATGTGTGTCTGTCTTTGTGTGTGTCTGTCTGTCTGTGTCTGTGTGTGTCTGTGTGTGAACGAGTGTTTCCGTTTTAGAGAGAGAGAGTGTGTGTCTGTTTCTTGTGGGTCTCTCTCTCTCTCTCTCTCTCTCTCTCTCTCTCTCTCTCTCTCTCTCTCTCTCTCTCTCTCTCTTTCTATCTCTCTCTCTCTCTCCTTTATCTCTCTCTCTCTCTCTCTCTCTCTCTCTCTCTCTCTCTCTCTCTCTCTCTCTCTCTCTCTCTCTCTCTCTCCTCTCTCTCTCTGTCCCGGGGAGTGGGGTTGCGGGTGTGCGCACTTTCTCTAATGTGAATACGTGTATTTGTATGTGTGTGTGTGTGTGTGTATGCGTGTGTGTGTGTGTGTGTGCACGCGCGCGCACGCGCGCGTTTATGTGCGCATGTGTATGTATGTGCATGTGCATGTAGATGCTTATAAGTGATATGCACACGTGCACGCGCGCGTGCGCGCTAGCCCGTGTGTATGTGTACATGACTCTTCCCCCCCCCTTCCCCTCCAATATATATATATATATATATATATATATTATATATATATATATATATATATATATATATATATATATATATATACACATAGATGCGTGTGTGTGTGTGTCCGTGCGTGCGTGCGTGCGTGCGTGCGTGCGTGCGTGCGTGCGTGTGTGTGTGTGTGTGTGTGTGTGTGTGTGTGTGTGTGTGTGTGTGTGTGTGTGTGTGTGTGTGTGTGTGAACACGCGCTTGTATACAATTTGATGTATTTGGTTTTAAGTGTAGAAATGTCAGCTTGTGCGTGCATACGTACAAATTGATCGTTGGTAAGAAAATCAATGATTGCCAGCAATGAGTGTTGACATCTGCCTGGTAAAGGATGACAATATTAGCATCATGTTTATATTGCCAGTTTGTTCGTTGTTGTCGTTTACAAAAGGGAGTTGTGTTCGTCTATGCATGTGTTCGTGTATGTATGTTTGTATGTTCGTACGTCTGTGTGTGAGTATGTGTGTGTTCGAGACATGTGCTGGATTGATGCCTTTAAAAGTAGGTTTATCGACTTCTCAGCAGTTATACAGGGAGAATAAGTTAAAACGATTTTGACACATAAATCATTTTTCTGCAAAAACTGTAGTCACTCAGGTACTAAGTTAAGTTAGTTACGGAGACGTCCTGGACATGCATTGGTACAGAGGTGCCTTGCTCTTATAAACATCACAGCGAAAATAACAAAGTTTATTTGCAGTCCTAATGTTTCCCAAACTTTGTTAACACGTTGAACGTGTTTTTTTTCTCTTTTTTTGAAAGGCTGCTCCCCATCATTTAACATCTCTTGTAAGACATCTGCAAATTGTACATGTTCATATTACTTATCATCGAATGATAAACCCATAATGCTAAAATGTTCTCTGAACTTCAGTGAGGGACTGCAGAGTGTTCGACAAAGATGTGAAGTGAAACTCGATCACCTTGTCTAAATCGTAGTAAAATGTTAAACCACTGACCTGCTTGCCTGTTTACCGTTATAGTAGATTTAAGATTTGTGTCAAATACTTCAGCCCGTGGACAAATATCTTCACCCAAACCGAAAGATTGAACTACTTTTATTATGAATGTCCAGTTTAACGGGTAAAGAGATTTAAGAAACATACCAGCGGTCCATACATAGCATTTTCTTCTAAATAATGTATTTTGCAATACAGAAAACTTTTATTATCATCTGTCTACCTTACGAAACCATTTTGATCGTTACTAATGAAAGCTGGTCCTACATTTTCAATTCTCAGGGTAACACAAATAGATGCAGGCTTTTAAATGAGTATCTAACGTGTGTGTACACTTTTCTATGTTCTGTCTTGATTTACCTGAACCGACTGGAAACGAGTACCCTGAGATAGGCGAACTCACCATCACCACCGCCGGAGTCATCAAGTTGCTTAAAAACCTCCAAATCAACAAAGCGAGTGGCCCAGACGGCATCCCGAATCTGATCCTCAAAGAATGTGCAGAAATACTAGGGGCCCCGTTAACGGCGATCTTCACGCAGTCACTTCAAACAGGCACACTTCCAAAAGACTGGCTGAATGCCAACATTGCACCGATCTTCAAGAAAGGGGACGCCACCTAGCTACCAACTACAGGCCCGTTTCACTCACCATGTGTGTTGTAAAGTTCTCGAACATATTATTTGCAAACACATGCTGGATCATTTTGATCACCACAAAATCATATCTCCCTTGCAACATGGCTTCCGACGCAACCACTCATGTGAGTCTCAGCTGATAATCACAATCCACGACCTGCTGCAATACTTTGATCGCAAAAAACAAGTTGACGTGGCAATATTAGACTTTTCGAAAGCATTCGATGCCGTCCCTCATGAACGCCTTATGAAGAAGCTGGCAAAATACGGCATCGACGGTAAGATCCACAATTGGATTTACCAGTTCCTCCACCATCGGGAACAAAGGGTTGTCATCGAGGGCGTTGCATCGGACCCAGTCACTGTGCTCTCAGAGGTTCCGCAGGGCACAGTTCTGCGGCCGATCCTCTTCCTGTGCTTTATAAACGACCTACCAGCGACAGTGAAGTCCCAGACACGCTTGTTTGCTGATGACTGTCTAATGTACAGGCCCATCAGCTGCATTGAAGACCAACAGGCTTTGCAACAAGACCTTCGGAATCTACCTGACTGGGCAAGTAAGTGGGGCATGAGATTTAATGCCCCAAAGTGCTATATCCTCTGTATTGCACGCACAAAGTCACTATTGCAGTTCTTCTACCAACTCAGTGGTCATATATTAGAGGAAGTTGACAACAGCCCCTACCTTGGAGTCCAGATGAGCAGTGATCTGACCTTCAGCATTCACATTAACCAGACGGTAACAAAAGCAAATCGTACCCTTGGCTTTCTGCGCCGCAACCTCCGTCACTGCCCGAAGCCAGTCAAGGAGACAGCCTACATCTCGATGGTGCGTTCTGTGCTAGAAATTAGTGCCACCGTCTGGAGTCCTTACCTTGATAAGGATAAATCGGCTATCGAATCAGTACAACGACGCGCTGCTAGATTCGTCAACAAGGACTACCGTCGTGAGAGTAGTGTCACCAAGATGCTGAAAGAACTCGGTTGGTCTGACCTGGAGGAACGCAGAAGAGAGGCACGCCTAATACTACTCTTCAATGTTACCAAAGGCCTGGTAGCCATTGACCCATCGGAATACCTGACACCACAAACAACACACACTAGGAAGTCAAACTCACAGAATGTCCAGTATCAACACACAAGCACGAGGCAGTTCGCCAACTCCCTTTTCCCAGCAACCAAGAAAGACTGGAATCGCCTGCCTGAGGACGCAGTCCAGGCACAGTCCGTGGAGGCCTTCAAGAGCATCATCCGCAAGACAGCATAGCATCGGCACCGGTGTGTCCGCACCAACCCCCCCCCCCCCCACCCCCCTTGACGTGATGCTCTCTAGAGTTTTGTCAAGTACCGATTCAGATTCAGATTCAGACATACTATGCTTTGAGTTTGTGTAGTTAATAACATGATTAATTCCACAGAGGCCTATAGAAAATATATCTAATATGAAGTGGATGACTGTGCTTGTTCAGTGAAACGAACAGGATTTTAAAAAAAAATTTAAACGAAAGAAAACACGCATACATACACGCGCGCGCGCGCGCATTGCGTTTCGACTGATGTATCAAATGTAACATTCTCAAAGGAGATAACTCATTTCACAGCCTTCTCTGTGATCGTCTGTTTCATATAGAGGGGAGGTAAGCAGTGACACACGACCAAGCCAGCTAAAGCTGGGTGTACACTAGCTGGGAAATGAAGCCATGATACACGTCACTGCAGCAACATGCTCCACGTTTACAGCCTGGACGAAACGTCGGCGCTGTTTATATTTTCCAGTGGAGTGTCTATTTAACAACTTTTTCATCGCTGCAGTTTCTTGTAGTCCTGCCCGTCAAATAGTTTCTGCATTACAACTTGGTGATCATTTTTCGTTTACTGAAATGTATCAGCTTAGTTGGATGTGGTCAGTTCCTGCTATTGTCGTGAATTCGGTCTCTTTCATCAACCTTACGAAAACAAACTATAGCAAACCTGAGAAGTTGTTTACATCTTTCCCACTGAAACCTTTCATGAATATGTCAGTGATTTCTGGACGGTCGTAAGAGCTCTTTCCCCTCTTTATAATGTATGCATTTGTTGGCTTTTAGTACGGTTACTTGCGTCATAAGCTTTTTCTTCTGGTTTCTATCGTTTTTGATGTTGCTTTTGTTTTAGTTGCATATCAGTTATGGTAATTTGAACACAGACAAAAAGGGAATAAATCTATGAGCTAATATTGAATTTTGTTTGTTTTACCAAAACGTCTGATTTTGTGTTGAGTCTTGAGGGAAAGACTCAACAATTGTTATATAATCATGTAATAGTGATTGTTGTTGTTTTGGAGGCGGTCAATGCGTGGAGAGGGAGTGTGAGAGGGCGAGGCTGGGTGGTGGGGGTAAGCGTGGGGTGGGGAGCGAGCTTGTGATTGCGGGGTGTGTTTTTTGTGTATTGCCCGTTGTTCTAATTTACTTCGCTTGTGACATGATGTGTGTTTCCTGTTTATTGTATATGTCTTGAACGTTTACTTGGCGGACAAATTTTCTAAATAATAATGATGATGATAATGCTACTAATAATAATATTAACAACACTAATAATAATAATGATAATAATAATAACAATAATGAAGGTAATGATAAGGAGATAATGATAATAATGCTGGTGATGATACTGAAAATAATAATACTAGTAAGTAAAAGAAGAGGAAAAAGAAGAAGAAAAAGAAGAAGAAGAAGAAGAACAACAACAACAACAACAAACATTAAAACACGCAGTTCGTTCGCCTCTCAAACTCTGTACACATCGGAGAGCACGCGGACAACATCACAATGAGACTTTGTGTTGTGTTCAAAGCATGCGGCCTTGGTGTAGTTAATTTACAACCAAAACTTGATCTAGTACTCCCGGAGTTTCCTCCCCATGGAAACTAACCTATCTTACTTCTGGCACCCTCCCCTTTCTCCACCCTCCCCTTTTTTTCTTGTTTTTTTCTTCTGTTTATTCTCTTAACAGAGACCGGCCCACAGCGTGCGAAAGGAGAGCTTTTCAGTCTTGAGGTGTCTGACATAACAGGAAGCAATGTGTCATAGAATGTTCCGGCTTCCCTTATCAGTAGTGCTTTCTGTGTTGGAACAGACCCAGAGAATATCTTTTTAGAAATAAATCCGAAATAAATGTCAACGAACCGCCAAGAAAAACGTGGACAAACGATTCACAAGACAGAACACGACGCGTTTCGACCTCTTAGGTCTTCTTCAGGCAAGATACAAAACAATTAGGACAACGATAATGAACGAGCAATCACTTATCTTCAATGACTTCAGTAGCTTCATTTACTTATACAGGGGGATGTATACGTAAATTGAAAGTCCTATTTTTGTCTAAAAAAAGATGCTTTTATTTATCATTTCCTTTTACAGGATAGAAATGCGTAATGGCAGACAACATGCCAGAGAGGAGAGGAAGCGGGTCGTATGCAATGACTGGAAATGTGAAAATACAGTGTGTCTTTTTGTGTTGAAATGTCCCGACTGCAGTAATACATGGTGAGGGGTAATAGTCACTGTCGGCCTACTTTTGCACAACTCTGTGGCAATATGTATTTTCCACATAATGCATACACAGCCATGGGAAGGTAATGTTGTTTATGATCCAGCCTACCGCAAAGGGCCATATAAGAGCTCTTAACCGCGTTGAAGTCAACTTACAAATCTTTTTTTAAACCTGATTCACACTACCGTTTAAAAGACACCTTTTAAAAAACACACTGGCAATTTTGTTAAAGGGGTCCTCACCCCTAAATAGCATGTTTGGGTTGTTCAAAAGTATGATCGAGCGTGTTTCGATGTACGTGTTACTTTTCTTCCAGAACTCACTTCTATCCGTGTTTCGGGCCGTGCAAGTAGCCAAATCGTGACTCGCCACGGAGATTGCCGAGCACAGTACGGCAAGAGACGAGAGTCGGGGATTCCGCAAGTGACGTATAAATGCCAAGACTACCGTGAATGAAAGACATGTCCCTAAAAGCTTTCGCTATGAGGACGTAAAACTCAACTTTTTTCCGGCGATAATGGCAGATGCTCCCAGCTACGAGTCAAGTTCCAACGAAGAGGACATCGAACGTGAAAGTTTCACTTAGGTGTATGGAGTTCAGCCGTACCAGTTTGAACCTACAGCTCCTTGTACAGTACCACCTCCCTCGCCATCAGACGCTTGTGTTTCTTTCCGGGCAGTTCGACATTTTACAGGTTGACCATATTATGTACAGGTACACACATACACACGACACAGATAGTACATGATATAAACATGCACACACATACATCTGTTTACACACACACACACACACACACACACACACACACACACACACACACACACACACACACATTACCGTAGTATGTAAATAACTTAAAAATGATTGTGTGATAAATCACATTTTCTTTCAGTTGTTTAGATCTATCAGTTAATGCCTTTTCCTTTGAACAGGAGTTTGTCAGCTACTGCATCATCACACTAATTCTGTTCCCTGCTGTAGAAATCCTTTCAATAGCTGTCACTTTCAGTCCCCCCCCCCCCCCCCCCCCACACACACACACACACACACACACACACACACTTTTTTTACATTCCTCATTTTCAGTCTCACTCTCCTCACTTAAATTCTGAAGTTCCACAATGACAATTAGAATCTGTGGGGTCTTTTACAATATATTGCAGTCAAAGATTCTGGCTGTTATTGTAAAAACTTATGCGGATCTAAGCAGCAGATCTAAGCTCATTATTCTCTTACCAGGGCAGTGTATAGCACACAGACATACCACACCTGCATATATCTTTAAATGCACACTAAATCACCATCCTGTATCCAAATACTGATAAACAATTCACTTACTAAAGCATATGGTTGTTGGGTGGAAATTTGAACTTGCAGGGGTGCCTGATGTTCAGCAATGTCCTGACAAATGAAAAACCAAACTATTATTCACTGGAGTCCAGCAAGTTGGTATTTGTGGACATGGACACTTTCTTGTTAATAAGAATCAAAACTTTAGCTTTGTTGGAAACAGTAACAGCAGGGGGAAAAAATCAATCACAAACATGCAACAGTTTCAGTGGGAGCAGGCAGTGTGACTGCCTGACTGCCACTATGACAGTAACAATGTATGTTTCAGTTTGATGCCAACACTCAACAAAAACCAACAACTATCTTTACAACCAACCATACACTGAGAATGAAATGAAACCCAAAAAGATCAACCACCCATTCCACAAACCTTACCTTCTTTACACCTCTGAGTTTGGCTCTCTTGCTCCTGACAGAATCCGTGTCACTGTTGCGTTTGAGGCTTGCACTTGCAGCTGGCGAATGAACAGCGAGTGCTTTAATAGATCTTCCTGTTATAATAGTTGGCACAGCATCCTCTTTCAGCTGTCTTCGCACCCGAATTCCAGCTTCCACCTTTACTTTCCAGGTGTGTTGGTCTTCGAAACTGTGCTCTTCGGAGTGACGACCGCAAATGCCATGATAACTTTCCCGAAGAACAAAATCTTTCCTCGTTGTGGTGACAAAATGTATCCACAATCGCCTAGACTTGCTGGAAGCACCTGGAAAAGCATGAACGCGTACTCTTTGCTTAGTTCCTGATGAAATTCCGCAACCAGACACAGCACACATATCTCACTTCAGCCGAACACGAAGAGCGATTTGGCTTTTCTAGGGCATCAATCGGGAAACCCCCCTATTATCGAAATCGAGGCTCTCGTTCCTGTTTCAGCCTCTCGCTTTCCCAATCCGCAGGAAATGCTGCTCTCACTGCAATTAATGAGAGCACAGGCGGCTGATTTGGGCTGGGTTTCGCAATACGACCACATACCAAAACCGTGTATTTGGTCAAAATAGATTTGTAAAAATGGGTGAGATACCCTTTAAATATGTTTCCTCTGTAAAATCTTAGATCAGACGAAAAATGTTAATCTCTTTCAGAAATTTCCACAGGCTTGAGGTAAGACATAAACGTGAGTGTACTTTCAAATGTTCGTGTGTTTTTCATGTCTGGTGTTAAGGTTTGCAGGACTGGCAGGTTTCATGTAAGTGGACGCACGGAGACAGGTGAAAGCGACGCGTTTCTTTTTTTGGCGGATTTGAGTGCGCTACCTGGTGCTCCAGGTGGCTTAC
>CM031622.1:36655131-36667631 GCA_018398815.1 Conus ventricosus | reverse complement strand
AATTTTTTGTTCAAAATCTTCACCAAGTACATTTTGTTCGGTTGACAGTAAGTTTTTGAAATATTCAGACCGTTAGTTTGGCGTAATCGTATTTGATCCTTTTGAATTGATGGCTGCAAGAGACTTTATTTTTTGCCAAAATGATTTAGGGTTTGGGTCTGCGCATGCTTCGGTTAATACATCTATTATGCAAAATTTAGAAAGAGAGGGTGTTAGTCACCGCCAATGACATTGCCAAACAAAGGACAGGACAAGATACGACGCATTTCGACCTCTTGGGTCTTCTTCAGGCAAAAAAAAACAGATAACATTTAACATTTAAGACAGTACAAACAAAGAACGAAGAGTGACTTATCTGTTGTCCATGTGGTAGGGAGAATGGCCGCCAGGCGGAAATGACAGAGGAGATTATGGGAGAGGAAAAGGAGGAGGGAGTTGCGTGTGGGGGAGGGGGACGTTTTGATGGGGTTGTGTGTCTAGTTTATGGTGTGGTGTGATATATTTGTGACGGTTGTGGTAAAGGTGGACTGATAATACTAATGTGGGGGGGGGGGGGGCATTGGGAGGAAAAAAATGATATACATATATAGAAGGGATAGTGATGATAATAATGATAGTGGTAGTGATTATAATAAATAAATAGATGAATAAAATGAAAGCAACTGTAATTTTATTTTAAAAAGTTAAGTGAATAAAAATAAATGATTTCGCTGGGTGATGAAAGAGGGGGTAGTAGTTATGCTGGGTAGTTGTGAAAGGTGTGTGGGTAGTGTTAATAAGGGAGGGAAGGGGATGGAAGATAAATGGGTGATAGGGTATAATTGTGGGGGGGGTGAAAAAAGGGTGGGGAGGGTGGGTGGGGAGGAGGGTAATGTGTGTGTGGGGGGGGAAGAGAAGGAGAGCTCATATCTCTTCATCCACGATGGGGTGTGGGGGGTGGGGGTGGGAGGTTCATATAAAATAGTGTTGTTGAAAAAGTAAACACTGCTGCGGGATGATGTACATTGTAACAGGTGAAATAATGTGTTGGCATCAATATGCTGATTTTTGGTTGAGAGAAGATAGCAGTGATCAATGAAAAACAGGGCATCATGTGTTGCACACACACACACACACACACACACACACACACACACACACACACACACACACACACACACACACACACACACACACACAAAAGGGGGTGGGGACCACATGTAAACAATGTTCTGGGTGATTTATGATCATATGATCATAATGAGACTAACTGTGGAAAGTTTTCACACGCATATTCACACACACACACACACACACACACACACACACACACACACACACACACACACACACACACACACACACACACACACACACACACATATATATATATAAGAGAGAGAGAGAGAGAGAGAGAGAGAGAGAGAGAGAGAGAAAGATAGATATATGGAGATATAATATATATATACATATATATATATATATATATATATATATAAAATATATAATATATATATATTATATATATATATATATATATACATATATATACATATACACTCATTCACCAACAACAACAAATTATTATCATCAATCAGTCACTGATGGGTGATGATCATGTGAGATCAAGAGTACTATAGGAACAGATTCTTGTCCGTTCCCTTAGGCAGGAATCCTGGAGGTACTGACAAAGGCTTCTGTATGGTGAAGGCCCTCCAGTGGTCAATAAAGTTTTGCACTCATCGGGTGTTGGCAGGCCAGGTTTCTACCTTTGGTGTTGTTGGGAATGTTCCGCCGTCACTGGGGCTGCATGGATAAATTGAAGACTCGCCAGTGAGGAATATTGCAGAGATGTGATGTCACAGTCTGGAGTGCTCAGTTCTCAGTCTCACAATGATGGTCTTCTTCTTTGTTTACTTAGGTAGGAATCCTGGAGGTACTGACGGAGGCTGCTGTATGGTGAAGACCCTCCAGTGGTCAGTAGGGTTTTGCACTCATTGGTGAGTTGGCAGGCCAGGTTTCCACTTTGGGCCTAGCTGGGAATGCTCCGCTGTCTCTGGGGCTGCACTGCATTGATAGTTTGAAAGACTCACAGGTGTGGAGTATAGTGGATCTGTGATGTTAATGTCTGGAGAGCCCTATCCTCAGTCTCACAATGTTCACTTGGTCTGATCTTGTCATCCGGTAGTATGCATCCCTCTTGTTGATGTCTGGGTGCTGCTCAAGTCATCTTCCTATTTGTCTCCTTGGAAATATTTTAGATTTATTCCAAGGAGGCTACCTTTTACAATTGTGGCTGCTGTCCTCCTTCCTTTGTCAGTTGGTCAGCTTCTTCATTTCCATATAGTGCAGTATGAAGGTGTTCACTGGGTGGGACATTTTCAGTGACTGATAAATGGTAATAATTTTTAAAATGTAGTACCACAAGATGATAACCATTGTTATACAAATGGAAAAATGCAGTTGTGATGGTGCAATGGTGCAAGGTGGGGGACAAAGGAAAAAATATACCAATGACCTGTGGGTGATGCTCACTGGCATGGGTGAGATCAATAGTACTGTATGATGATGGTCACTGAGGTAAGTGGAATAATAAGGTGGCATTGGAATAATGTTGCAGGTTGAGAAAGTGGATGGAGGGGGTTGGGGTAGATGACTGGTGGGTGATGATCATGGATCATTTGAGATACTGTAGGATGATGATAATTGTTGTATAAGTGGGATAATGTTGTGGCATGGTGTAAAATGCCGGTGGGGAATGGGGCAGGTGTTCTAAGTAAACGAAGAAGAAGACCATCATTGTGAGACTGAGAACTGGGCACTCCAGACTGTGACATCACATCTCTGAAATATTCTTCACTGGCGAGTCTTCAATTTATCCCCAGTCCCGGCGGAACATTCCCAACAACACCAAAAGTAGAAACCTGGCCTGCCAACCCGCCGATGAGTGCAAAACTTATTTTACTACACGAGTATGCCCAACCTTAAAAATATAATTGATTCTTCCAATAAAACCAAAAACAACACAACCAAAGAGGTGATGAAAGGATATCTTGTAATTGCACAAAAAAAGACCAGTGCCCTCTGAACAATAAATGTCTCTACAACAACATTGTGTACCAAGCTACGGTAACAACAGACAGTGATAAAGAAACATACATAGGGATCACGGCAAACCATTTTAAAACCAGATATGCTAACCATAAACAGTCCTTCAAAACTGAAAAATATAAAAACCAAACAGAACTAAGCAAATATATTTGGAAGCTTAAAGATAAGAAAATAGATTACAACATATCATGGAAAATTATAAAAAGAGCAACACCATACAACAACATTTCTAAAAAATGCAACTTATGTACCACAGAAAAGTGGCTGATATTATGTAAACCCCATCTAGCATCTCTGAACTCTAGAGTAGAAATAATAAACAATTGCAGGCATAAATGGAAATCCTTGTCAGTGCACCATTCCTGACACCCCCCCCCCCCCCCCCCACCGCACCCCCCCTCCTCCCCCTCCCCCTCCCCCCCCCCCCCCCCCCCCCCCCCTGAGCGTGCCCCCAAAGAGATATAAAAATCTGCGGGCCACGTGCCGCACGCGCAGAGCTCAGGCGCCCACACGCCACACCATATAAAACCGGTGGCGTGCCCAAATTGTACACCCTGACGAGAGCGCCGGCTCAAAACAAATTTGTTGGTTTTAATTCTTCCATTTTACTATTTTAAACTGGTATATATATATATATATATATATATATATATATATATATATATATATATATATATATATAATAAATTCCAAGGATAAGTACCGAGCACCGTTCCAGCAAAAATTATATATATATATTATATATATATTTTTTTTTTTTTTTTTTTTTTTTTTCACAGGTAAAATTCTCACTAAAACTCACACCGTGCCTCAACAAAACGACGTCAACAGGACGATTTGAGTAAAATTAATACTAAACAAGTTGAACGTCTTTTCCCACAGGGACAACTTTAAACTTTCCTGAAAGAAGCCTTCGTGGCGAAAGCTTGGATATTAAAGTTGTCCCTGTGGGAAAAGACGTTCAACTTGTTTTAAGTATTATATATATATATATATATATATATATATTTTATATATATAATATATATATATATATATATATATATATATATATATATATATATATAATGCTGAACAATTAAGTAGTAGGGGAAAACAAGTGCAGGCTAACAATTCTTCAGTCGTTATAGTAATGACTTGGCAAAGATTTGAACTTTAAAATAAAATAAAAATTATTTAAAAAAAATTGAAGATGAAGAAAATGGGGGGAATATATTATAAACATGAGAAGCCCTTCACTAGCTGCCTGAAAGAACCATTGTAATCCCTCTCAAAGGCACATTTACTTGTATTGCCTCATATATTATATATATATATATATATATATAATATATATATATATATATATATATATATATATATATATATATATATATATATATGTGTGTGTGTGTGTGTGTGTGTGTGTGTGTGTGTGTGTGTGTGTGAAAACTTTCCACAGTTAGTCTCATTATAATCATATGATCATAACTCACCCAGAACATTGTTTACATGTGGTCCCCACCCACCCCACCCCTTTGTGTGGTGTGTGTGTGTGTGTGTGTGTGTATGTGTGTGTGTGTGTGCGCGCGCGCGCGCGCGCGCGCGCGTGCGTGCGTGCGTGCGTGCGTGCGTGTGTGTGTGTGCGTGTGTGTGTGTGCGTGTGTGTGTGTGCGTGTGTGTGTGTGTGTGTGTGTGTGTGTGTGTGTGTGTGTGTGTGTGTGTTGTGTGTGTGCAAAACATGATGCCCTGTTTTCCATTGATCACTGCTATCTTCTCTCAACCAACATCAGCATATTGATGCCAACACATCATTTCACCTGTTACAATGTACATCATCCCACAGCATTGTTTACTTTTTCAACAACACTATTTATATGAACCTCCCAACCTCCCACACCCACACCCAACCCCAAGGTGGATGAAGAGATATGAGCTCTCCTTCTCTTGCCCCCCCCCCCCCCCCCCCACACACACACATTACTCTCCTCCCCCCTACCCCTCTACCCCCTTTTTTCAACCCCCCCCCCCCCAATTATACCTTATCACCCATTTATCTTCCATCCCCTTCCCTCCCTTATTAACACTACCCACACACCTTTCACAACTACCCACGCATAACTACTACTACCTCTTTCATCACCCAGCGAAATCATTTATTTTATTCACTTAACTTTGTAAAAATATAATTACAGTTGCTTTCATTTTATTCATCTACTTATTTATTATAATCACTACCACTATCATTATTATCATCACTATTCCTTCTATATATTTTTTTCTCCAAATCCCCCTCCTCCCCACCCCTACCCCCCACTTATAATAATAAAAATAATGGTTTCTTATATAGCGCTTAATCAAACGAATTTCTCTAAGCACTTTACAAAATCATACTACATTCACCCTTCTCATATACAATAGTACACATTACACCCAACTACAAATACTATTACTACAATAACTAACACATCCTAATCCTACGAGTATGACATTCACTTATTTTTTCAAGTATCACCACAAAAACTAAATCCTAAAACGTTCAATCATACAACAAAATACATGTAATAGAGAACATACACATACACTACATTTGAAAGGCCCAGACGGCTATGAGTTAGGTTGTACCCCCCCCCCCCCCCCCCACAGCATTGACTAATTATGACAAAATAGATGGGTTTTAAGTTTAGACTTGAACGAAGAGATAGAATCTGAATGTCTGAGAGAGTCTGGCAGTCTGTTCCACGTCGCTGGATCTTGAAAAGAGAAAGATCTTTCACCAGTAGTAGTCCTGAAGCGAGTCATTCGTAGAAGGCGGTCGTCAGCACAGGAGCGTAGTTGTCGAGAGGGGGTGTAGATTTTAAGGAGATCTGAGAGATAAGAAGGTCCATTTTCAAAGAGAGCAGAGAAAGTGAGAGTTGAGATTTTGTACAAGATACGGTTTGAGACAGATAGCCAGTGAAGAGAGTGAAGTAGAGGCGAAATGTGAGCATATTTTCCTGCTCTACAGACGACACGGGCTGCATGATTTTGGATTCGCTGTAATCTTTCTATCAGGTATTTTGGAAGGCCGGCCAAAAGTGAGTTGCAGTAATCTATTCTAGATAAGACAAAGGCACAAATGAGAGTTTTTGTAGCATCTGTAGAGAGAAGGTGACGTACGGAGCTGATTCTTCTTAGTTCTAAATAAGCAATCTTGCAAATATTTGAAAGCTGTTTCTCAAAGGAGAGGGATTGGTCAAGAATGACCCCTAGACTGCGGACAGAGGTGGAGACAGAGACAGTACAGTCATTGATAGTGACAGCTGAAGGCAGAGAAGGATGGTTAGGCTGTTTTGTCACGAACATAAGTTCCGTCTTGTCGTTTAGTTGTAGTTTGTTGGTTGTCATCCAGTCCTTTAGGTCTGCATTGCAGCCCCGCGTCCGATAAATCAGTGAGTAAATTTCAGCAATGGGAGCCGACTGATGAAGTTGAGTATCGTCAGCAAAGCTCTCATGCGACATGTCGTGACCACTGATGACGTCAGACACAGGACTAGCATACAGCACAAAAAGGACTGGCCCCAGTACAGAACCCTGAGGCACACCGCACCTAAGAGGAGAACTGTCTGAGTATCTGCCCTGTACACACACTGTCTGAGACCGTCCAGTCAAGTAAGAGATAATCCAGTCGATAGCTGTGTCTTTGAATCCAAAGGAAGTTTGAAGCCGTAAGAACAAAATATTATGATCGATCGTGTCAAATGCTGCGGAGAGGTCTAACATCGCTAATAAGGAAACATTCCCATCGTCAAGCCCGCAGAGGAGGTCATTGACTATACGGAAGAGTGCTGTCTCACAACTATGGCCTTGTCTGTAAGCAGATTGATGAGGATTCAAAAGGTGATTCTTTTCGAGATGTTCTAGAATTTGTTCCAAAACGATCTTCTCCAATAATTTTGATAGAAATGACAAATTTGATACAGGCCAATAATTCTTTAAAACATTTTTATCTAATGAAGGTTTCTTGATCAATGAACGTACCACTGCGGACCGGAAGATTTCAGGAACGTGACCACTTATTATCATCAATCCACCTTTACCACAACCGTCACAAATATATCACACCACACCACTAAACTAGACACACAACCCCATCGTATCACCCCCCCTCCCCCCACGCAACCCCCCTCCTTTTCCTCTCCCATAATCTCCTCTGTCATTTCCGCCTGGCGGCCATTCTCCCTACCAAATGGACAACAGATAAGTCACTCTTCGTTCTTTGTTTGTACTGTCCTAAATGTTAAATGCTATCTGTTTTTGTTTTGTTTTTTGCCTGAAGAAGACCCAAGAGGTCGAAATGCATCGTATCTTGTCCTGTGCTTTGTTTGTCAATGTCATTGGCGGTAACTAACACCCTCTCTTTCTAAATTTTGCTTCGTTCACCGCCATCAGTCACTCCATTTTGAAACATCTTTTATGCGTTTGTCTCTTTCATTTTTTTTCGACTTGCAAAGCAACTTTGGTTTTTTGTGGTCAAGATAGCTTTCTAAGTCCTTCTTGTCATTAGTTTGTCTGAATATACGTAGATACATGTATTTCTCTTGTTTAGCTTTGTCACAATCCTTGTCCCACAAAGGTGATTGATTGTACGAACATTGCTTTTTTGGTCTTGACTGCATTTGTTCAGCTGCTTTTTGCATTAGACTGGCAACATATTCTGTGCCTTCATCAACATTTTGAGTTAATGTTTCAAAGAAGTTTGCTAGCTCATGGATTACGTTGATTTGAAAATAGTCAGTAAAGGCTTCTAAACTTTGACTTCTTACCTTAAAATGTAACTTATATTCCATACAAACACTATTCTCATCTTCCGTTTCTTCGTAGCTTTCACGCGTATTATCATTGAGAAGCAAAACAATGGAAAATGGTCAGATTCAGATCTGTCTGCTACAAACATGTCAGAAATAAAGTCATGCATTGCTTGGGAACAAATGAAATAATCAACAACACTGATCCCTCTGTTAGCTGTACAAGTAATCTCGCCCTGTGTGTCTTGCTCTGTTCTCCCATTTACAATGAACATGTTGTTTTCTTTTAAAAGGTCAATGAGCGTTCGGCCAAAGTTATTAACAGCATGGTCTTTTGATTTGTGTTTAATTTGTGGCATATCATTCAATAATTCCTCAATTTTATTTAACTGGTGTGCGTGTCTATTTTCATGGACAAAATCAATGTCTTGTAACTCACCAGTACGGGCGTTGAAATCTCCACATAATACAAAGGGCAAGTCAGAATATTCACACATGACATCGGTTATATTTTTAGCTAGTATATCAATACCACTGGGTTTGTCTTCACCGTAAATGACTGAATTCTCAGTGACTACATACACAAAGCCAAAAATCATGTCAAAAGAATAATTCAGAACTGATTTACACAATCTTAGAAAAATGCATTCTTCCACTGATGTCATGAATGTTCAACATATCCAGAAATTGTCTTTTTCCCACAGACAGCTACACCTCCTTTTATGTGCTGAGAGCAGGGTGAGGAGAAAACTGTGAAGTTGGGTAAAGCTTTTCAATATCCTCTTGTTTACAAGACCAGCATTCGGAAAAAGCAAAAATTTGAAACTGTTCACAATATCTTTTAAAGGAAAAGTTCATAAGCTTGTTCTTTAACCCCTGAATATTCCATACCTTCACACTGAACAAACAGTTATTTTTACTCATACAGTGGCTTAATTGAGGCATAGAATCAAAATCATTATCTTCATTCTTTTTATTCTGAGAAATGGTTCCATTACATGCATCATCATACCGTTTGTTTCTTGTGTTACTTCTCTGATCGTTGCTAGGGGTAGTCTAGGGGTGAGGTACGGAAATCATAGGTCTAAAGTCCTGTTGTGTTACGGAGTTTGTCGTAGCTTGATAGGCAGGGTGGGGGTTGGGGGGGGGGGGGGGGGGGGGAGGGGGGTACGGACGAAATCCTCCTTCTTGGTCCATGGTCGCGATGCCGGCCTGTCTCTCATCTTGCTCTGCGGCGCTCCTCAAGGTGTTTGGTGCTTTCGTTTACCAGCAGCTCTTACCTCCAATGACAAGCGAGTCAATTCGGAAGAAGGCCTTTTTGTTTGCGCTTTTGTTTTTTTTGTTTTTTTTTTTTTTTTTTTTTTGCGTCCTTCAGAAGGGGGAGCAGTTGGTGGCGTTTCTCACGAACACAGGGAGTGAAGTCTTCATATACAAACACATCAGTACCTTTCAGTTTACGACGCTCTGACAAAACCTTGTCCTTATGCTTAAAGCGACTGACGGAGGCAATGATGGGTTGTGGAGACGGTGTGCACGTTCGATTTCGACATCTTCTTCGATTCCCATCTTGTCTTTGATGACTTTCTTCACTGCTTCCTCATAGTCAGCCCACGTCTCAGTGTGGTCTTTTGGAGACGGAATTCCATGGAAAAGCAGGTTGCTACACCTGCTCCTGTCCTTTAAGTCATCCAGGTTGTCTTCCAGCTGTTGAACTTTGTTGTTTGTTTTATTCCATAACAGTCTAGCTGTCTTTGCGTTTTATCATTCAGTGAGTCAATTTTGCTGCCCAATTTGTTCATTTGGGATGACATGTCTTTTAGTACGTTCATAACATCATCAATAGACCCTTGTTTGCTGCTTGCGGGTTCTTCATTGATGTTGAGATTGCTGCTGTTCAGTCTGGTTTGTTTTGTCTTGTGTGGAGAGCCCAGGGTTCGGGTCGATACCTGAACAGAGACGCAGAGCCGTGATAATACACAGCAAGGTGAACTTCATGGCTCCTGTTGTGCTGCGAAGTTTTCTGGGCCTTTCTCTTGCTTTCTTTGCTTTCAAACACAGTATCTTTGCCAACACAAAAGCAAACTATCCCACTGACGCTCGGTAGCACTCCACTGAACAAGACGTTTGTTAAATCAGTTCATCTCGAAAAACAAAATCTAAGTTCTTTTTGAAAATACAGGTGTGTGTGTGTGTGTGTGTGTGTGTGTGTGTGTGTGTGTGTGTGTGTGTGTGTGTGTGTGTGTGTGTGTGTGTAAGATAAGATAAGATAATGTTGCTTATGTGTGTTGCTTGTGTGTGTGTGTGTGTGTGTGTGTGTGTGTGTGTGTGTGTGTGTGTGTGTGTGTGTGTGTGTGTGTGTGTGTGTGTGTGTGTGTGCGCGCGCGTGTGTGTGTGTGTGTGTGTGTGTGTGTGTGTGTGTGTGTGCACGCGCGCGCGTATTTTCAGTCTGGCAGTGTCCGACACAGGATTCCTGCTGTTCCTAATGTGTAGCAAGTCCTACACTATCATCAGTCTGGTGGACCGGGAGGCGGGAAATTATTGGGGTAAACGATACGCCGGTACCGTACTCGCCAGTTGTCTGGGTTTCCTGGTCCTGTCCAACATGACAACGGCTGTCATAGCTGTGGAACGGTGTATCTGTGTTCTGAGTCCCCTCAAAGCTGCCAGGATCTTCAGAACAAAGTCAGTGTGTTGTGTTGTGGTGTGGTGTGGTGTGTGTGTGTGTGTCTGTGCGTGCGTGCGTGCGTGCGTGCGTGCGTGCGTGCATGCGTGTGTGCGTGTGTGTGTGCACATGTGTGTGTGTGTTTGTGTGCGTGCCTGCATGCGTACGTGTGTGTGTGTGTGTGTGTGTGTGTGTGTGTGTGTGTGTGTGTGTGTGTGTGTGTGTGTGTGTGTGTGTGTGTGTGTGCGTGCGCGCGCGCGCGCGCGTACATGTGCGTGTGTAAAGAAGAAAAACTTAAGGAAACTAATCATCATGAGATAGATGCCTATATTGTTACGTCTTCGACAGTAGGTGAATGATTAAATGTCATCTTAGTATAATTAATTTCACAATAACACCATGTTATTTCCGTTTTAAATCATCTTGAAGTCAATGAAACAGTATTGACATGTTTTACAGAACTGTGTAAGTGGAGCAAAATAGTATGATTTCAAGGTGAACGGAAACTGCAACACTATTTTTAATTCGATGGATTTCACGCGATTTTAATTTCAAGGCCATAACCAATGGGAAGAATAAAACGATGCGATTACAATTTCTAGAATTTAATACAGTATTAGCACCATTTGTTTTTAAGTCAGTGAATACCACCGCACCGAAGTTTTGTGTGTGTGTGTGTGTGTAGTTCAAAACAACCTTCTAACCTTTTCAATCCGAGGACCTTTCTTCACATTCGTATATGATTTTGCAGGTACATGGCAATACTGATCGTCGTAGTAGGTGTGTACATTCATACAGTGCTCAGTGCTGCCTTCAGCCTACAATATCAGACCGTTGAAGTCACCGACCCCCTCACCAACACCTCCACTTACATCTCTCGCATGTCTCCTTTCTACCTCCGTCACCGAACCATCATCGACATCATCTACAGCCACCTGATCCTCGTCAGTATTCCTTTCTTCTCCCTCGTCGTTGTGATCCTCTGCACCACCATCATCGTCTTTCGCCTCAAAGTCACCGCCACCTGGCGTCAAAAAGCAGTGTCCAATATGACGTCAGTGGCGAAACAGGAAGTGAAGGTGACGCGGATGCTGGTGACTGTGTGTGTAGTATACGTCACGTGTACAACCCCAGCTATGATCATGGAGATGGCGATATTCAGTCGTGTGCCGGGGTTTATGATCTCAGATTATCTGTGCAATTTGTTCAAAGTATGCGCGGCTCTGCATCATCTGTTTCAGATGGTGAATGCTTCCGGCAATTTTCTCATCTACATCCGACAGAGTTCCCGCTATCAGTCCACTCTCTGGCGGCTGTGTCCCTCCTGGTTGTCCAGTCGATGCAGGAAACTTGGAGGTGGAAGCGACTAGTGTACTGACCTTTCTGTCACCATGGTCAGCACTCCAGACATAGGGTGATCGTAGGTGTGCGCAGCAACACCAGTGTGGTGTTCGTTGTTTACCTCTCTGCAAGAAACTGTGCTTGTAAAACTAAGAGATGGAGAAATTTTGACTGTAGTGTTCTTATTTACCTCTCCAAATTAAACTGTGTTTGTAAAATGTTTTTACCTCTTCACAATAAACTGTGTTTGTAAAACTAAGAGATGAAGAAATTCTGACGGCTGCAGCTATGGTAATAGAAAACAACACAATGCACGAGAAAACGATCTCTCTTGAGGCTGAACAATAAATTTAATGGAGTTCTTGTTCATCCTGCCGCGGTGTTATATAACACAAAAAAGGAAAAAGAAAAGAGAAAGAATTAAAGAAAAAAATTAGTACATTAAGTGAAGAAAATAGTAGAAAGAAGTGTGAGGCTGTCAAATCATCAGTCACATACTGTGACAAACTCTGAGATCAAAATGTCTCAGAACAATGTAAGCTGATGTAATGAAATGCACCTGGGTAAAGTATACACAAAGATATTCTTTTAAAGGTGACTGAGAATAGTATCTGCCATTCAGATGTATTCATCCTAGGCTT
>CM031622.1:36632631-36650131 GCA_018398815.1 Conus ventricosus | reverse complement strand
ATCTACATATGTTTAACAATAGCTTAAATCAATTATTCTACATAAAATAGATGTCTAGTAGGCATAAAGTCATAAATGGTGAAGAACACTGGGAAATGCTCAGCTTCGTACATGTCAGGGAATCTTGATCTCTGAGACAAAAGTTATCGCAAGTCTTGGTGAACCATGTCCCAGTCACTCAAAGCATTGAAGCGGTTTTGCCAGGCGTGGTGTTGAGGGCCAGGGTAGGACTGGGGATGGAGGACTCTAGACTGGCGTGCAGGCGTTTCAAGGTTTCCCACACCAGGTTTCGGACACGACGTCCAATGTTGCCAGTCAGTATGCTGGAGCTCTTGTGGTAGGGTGAATGCCGTCACTGGGATGATGTTCCTTCATGTTGTCATGTTTAATGAAAGAGAAGTTGCCTACCTCCAATAGGATTGGGAATGCTTACTCCAATAGTAGATCTCTTCACATGGGCCTTCCTCAGGGAAGAGTCACTGCCCCTATTTTGCTCAATATTTTATATCAGATCTTCCTTGGGGGTTATCGAAAGATGCAGGTTTAGTTCAATATGGCGTTGACATATGTCTATGAATGAAAGTATCAATGAAAAGAAAAATTCCAACCAGAACTCTGAATTACACCACACACACACACACACACACACACACACACACACACACACACACACACACACACACACACACACACACTCACACACACACACACACTTATATACACTCACGTGTGCGCGCTCGCGCGCCCTAATAGACCATACAATAGTTCTATATCAACCATCCGAATATGATACACAGACTTTTTGTTTGCCTGTTGAATTAAATACTCATTAAAATTCTTCGACTGATGGATGCATAATAGACATTTCAACATAGATTACACTCACACAATATTAAGCATTTTCTATTTTTCGCAGTGACCCCGCCTCTGAAATGTATTTTGCTAGTGATACAATTATAGTGTCACTGTCAGACGTTAGGATATTGCTAGATTCTTCCTCTCTGCTTCCTTGGACTTAAACAACACATG
The DNA here is from genome assembly GCA_018398815.1 of Conus ventricosus. Classification (NCBI taxonomy): domain Eukaryota; kingdom Metazoa; phylum Mollusca; class Gastropoda; order Neogastropoda; family Conidae; genus Conus; species Conus ventricosus. The sequence goes on along the minus strand of CM031622.1, from coordinate 36,649,102 downwards.
ATTTTTCCTCAGTTCTTCGTAGCCCCTATATCCGAAGATGAAGTGACTCTCATCCTCCGGAGCATAACCACACATCGAACATGGGGGTATAATGGAGACGTTTGAACTAAACCACATTTTGATTGCATTGAAACCAAAGGTTCTTGATGTGAATCTGGCAAGGCATATTCTGTGCCATCTATTTGTAACAACTGACATATATCTTTCTGCTTGAATAACTGATGTAAAAGAAAAGAACCACTTATATTTATCACTACTTTCCATTTTCCCATGCCAGTTTTGTTTATAAATTGCTATTGATCTATCTTTAAATTCGGATATAAAACCAATTTCGCATCCTACTCCCTAGTACATCCAAACGATTCAAAATCCATGTTCTCCTAAAGCTTTCTTGATTTGAAATGCCCAGTATTGTTTACTCTCCTCTGCTTGCAGCAGCTGCATTTCATATGCCTGTCTACACAGTCTCGACATGGGTCATCTTGTTCATTTTATCCAGTATTTTATACACTTCACGAATGACATTATATACAATGGATACCTGCCTGATTCCCCATACAAAACGGTGTTTGATGAATGTAATGGCACACCAAGGAAACGTTTAATGGCAAATGTGTGAACCTTTTCCATGTAGTTATTGGCAGTAAGTCCCCAAACGTCCGCTGCGTAAGTTGAAATGGGTTCTATCTGAGAGTCGAAACGTTTCCAAAAAAGGCTCGAGTCTAGAGAACCTAACTTCCGAAACGATTTGAAAATTTCAGTCACACCTTTTTTCCCGTTTCTGTTTGATTCTGCCCAAGAAGATATTAAACTTAGCCTTGTGGTAAATAACATTCCTGGAGGAGTTAGTGACAGTAATTTCTCTGTCCCCATAAAACCATTCTTCATGTGCTGATAGGTGACCTCCATTACGAAAAATCATAACATTCGTCTTTTCCAGGTTTACTTTCAGCTGCAGCCTATCTGCTTCCTGTTTAAGTGCATATAGCTGATTTTGCGGTCCTGTGTGTGCATCTGATAAAAGAATGACGTCATCAGAAAACAACAACAACAACAATTCAATCTCCCCAGGAATCATCTGAATACCATGTCTTCCTTATTTTTGATTCTTCAATGGCAAATTTATTTATTGAAAAAACGAAAACAACTGTGGACGTAGGAGGCTGCCCTGTTTGACCCCCCTTGGACATTTGAAAAAATTGGAATATACACATCTGTCGCGTACACAAACTAGTACAGAATCGTAAATGCTTCTAACTGCCATGCATAACTTGCCGTTTACACCTGTTTTCCTTAAACCATTCCACAAAATATTCCTGTTCACAGAGTCGAACGCTTTTAAAAGACCACAAAAGCTACATACAGTTTTCTATTACGTTGGAGATACTTCTGGACTAAAGCATACAAATTAAATAAATGATCTACTGTGCTATAATTGGCTCTAAAACCTGCCTGCTCTTCAATGATCTTTTCCTCTCTTTCCGCCCATCTAGTCAGTCGTTTGTTTAAGATATGGGCATACATTTTATCTATTATTCCAATTAATGCTACCCCTCTGTAATTATCAGGGTTGTTTCCATCACCTTTTTTGTGAATTGGAATGATAATGGACTTTGCCAATTCGGAAGGAAAAAGTCAATTTCCAAATGATTTATTGAATAGACTAACCAGAAAATTCACCACGGTATTATCTGCATTTTTTAACATCTCACTGATGATGTGATCTGGACCAGCGCTTTTACCCGTTTTAAGTTTGATGGTAATTGATAGCACTTCCTGCTTTGAAATTGGATCATTGAACAAAGGTTCATCGCTCATGATTTCTTCTTCTTCAGTTATTAGATCAAAATGTTCAGTATCTCTGTCGCATGCATGAAAAACATGGGGGAAAAATGATCATACTATTGCTCAATACTAATATCAGAATGAATAACCGTTTTCCTGTTCACTGATCTTATTAATGACCATAACAACTTTGAATCATGAACTGAATCTCTTAACTTCTGTAGTCTTTCTCCTTCATACTTACATCTGTCTTCTTTAATTTTGCGTACTCTTTTCTTTGATTCACATGTTCTTCTTTCTTCTGTGTCCTGGTTACAGCTGATCTGCATCTTTGAAATCTTGTAAGAAACATCTTGACCTCCTTTTTCTTTAGCTCACACTCAAAGTCAAACCAGTCACTGAGATCCTTTTTTTCCAACTGTCCGTACCATGCAGGCTGCCGCCCCATACAGAGCTTTGGTAAAAGAATCAACTGACCGATTGACAAAATTATATATATATATATATATATATATAGATAGAGAGAGAGAGAGAGAGAGAGAGAGAGAGAGAGAGAGAGACAGACAGACAGACAGACAGACAGACAGACAGAGAATGTGTGTATCTGTGTGTGAATGAGAGTGAGTGTGTGTGTGTGTGTGTGTGTGTGTGTGTGTGTGTGTGTGTGTGTGTGTGTGTTGTGTGTGTGTGTGTGTGTGTGTGAACGAGTGTTTGCGTTTTAGAGAGAGAGAGAGAGAGAGAGAGAGAGAGTGTGTGTTTGTGCGTGTATTTATTGTATCTCTTTGAGAGAGTGGGGGGGGGGGGTGCGTGTGTGTGTGTGTGTGTGTGTGTGTGTGTGTGTGTGTGTGTGTGTGTGTGTGTGTGTGGTGTGTGTGTGTGTGTGTGTGTGTGTGTGTGTGTGTAAACGAGTGTTTGCGCTTTAGAGAGAGAGAGTGCGTATGTGCGTGTACGTGTGTGTGTGCGTGCGTGTATTTCTCTCTCTCTCTCTCTCTCTCTCTCTCTCTCTCTCTCTCTCTCTCTCTCTCTCTCTCCTCTCTCTCTCTCTCTGTGCGTGCGTTGGAGTGGGGTGGGTGGGTGCGCGCGTGCGTGTGTGGTGTCCATATGAGCGTGCGTGAGTAGGTGCTTGTGTGTGTGATTTCTGCTTATATGTATAGAGATGTATATATTCTCTCTCTCTCTCTCTCTCTTCTCTCTCTCTCTCTCTCTCTCTCTCTCTCTCTCTCTCTCTCTCTCTCTAATGTGCACGCTCGTATTTGTACGTGTGTGTGTGTGTGTGTGTGTGTGTGTGTGTGTGTGTGTGTGTGTGTGTGTGTGTGTGTATGTGTGTGTGTGTGTGTGGTGGGTGTGTGTGTGTGTGTGTGTGTGCGTGTGTGTGTATGTGTGCGTGTTTGTGTGTGTGTCTGTGTGTGTGTCTGTGTGTGTGTGTTCGTGCACGCGCGCACGCGTGCGTTTATGTGCGCATGTGTATGTATATGAACGTGCGTGCAGATGCTTCTTAATGATATGCACACGTGCACGCGCGCGTGCGCCCTAGGGCATGTGAATGTGTACATGACTCTTCCCCTCCCCACTGCGTGGGTGTGTACGTGTGTGTGTGTGTGTGTGTGTGTGTGTGTGTGTGTGTGTGTGTGTGTGTGTGTGTGTGTGTGTGTGTGTGTGTGTGTGCGCGTGGTGTGTGTTCGTGTGTGTGTGTGTGTGTGTGTGTGTGTGTGTGTGTGTGTGTGTGTGTGTGTGTGTGTGTGTGTGTGTGTGTGTGTGTGTGGCTGCATGAACACGCGTTTGTATAAAAACTGAATCATTTTGTCTTTATATGTCAGCTTGCGTGTTCGTACTCGTTTGTGTATGTCACAAACTGATCATAGGGAAGAGAATCAATTGTGTGTGCATATATATGTATATGCACACACAGCTAGTGAAGGGTTTCTCATATTTGTTATATATTCCCATTTTCTTCATCTTCAATTGTTTTATTTTCTAAAAGTTTAAATCTTTGCCAAGGCATTACTATAACGACTGAAGAATTGTTAGCCTGCACTTGTTTCCCCCACTATTTAATTGTTCAGCATTATATATATATATATATAAGCTTGCTGAAGGTTCATTGTGAGAAGCATTTTTTTTTCCCATTCACCCACTCAAGCACATACTGTTAGTTAGGCAGATTCATCTACCACTGCAGATATGAATGCTTATCTCCCCTATTTCTTCAATCTAAGACATAAGAGCAAGCTTTGTTTATAATTCAATATTTCTTGCAGATATGCAACACCAAGCTGCTCTGTAAGTTGCTGGAACGGTGCTCGGTACTTATCCTTGGAATTTATTACTTTGTTGTATTTTAGTCCCTTGCGGATTCATTCAAGAACTGGCCTCAGCACTTGTGTCTTAAGAGGATAATCTTTTTATATTTTCTACTTTTCACAGAAAATGTAGCTTGTTTTGCTCTTTCATCATTTTCTTTTGCTTCTTAGGTGGCACCTTTGGTTGGTTTTTTGAAAACTCAACAAACATACTACGGTATTGCACACCAGCCTTTTCTGGGATTGCATTCTTCTTAAAACTGAAAGGCAGAGGAGTCAAATTACCACTTTCCGCGGTCACTGAGGAGAAACCACCAAGTTTCGAATATCGGTATATGACCAGAAGTTATATGTTAGTGGTTTCCCTCCCTATTGGAGGGTGTCTCCCCCTTGGAGACTATAAGCTTGCTGAAGGTTCATTGTGAGAAGCATTTTTTCCCATTCACCCACTCAAGCACATACTGTTAGTCAGGCAGAATCATCTACCCATGCAGATATGAATGCGTATCTTCCCCCTATTTCTTCAATCTAAGACATAAGAGCAAGCTTTGTTTATAATTCAATATTTCTTGCAGTCATTGCAAACCAAGCTGCTCTGTAAGTTGCTGGAACGGTGCTCGGTACTTATCCTTGGAATTTATTACTTTGTTGTATTTTAGTCCTTGCGGATTCATTCCAAGAACTGGCCCTCAGCACTTGTGTCTTAAGAGGATATCTTTTATATTTTCTACTTTTCACAAGAAAATGTAGCTTGTTTTGCTCTTTCATCATTTTCTTTTGCTTCTTAGGTGGCACTTTGGTTGGTTTTTTGAAAAAATCAACAAACATACTACGGTATTGCACACCAGCCTTTTCTGGGATTGCATTCTTCTTAAAACTGAAAAGGCAGAGGAGTCAAATTACCAAATTTCCGCGGTCACTGAGGAGAAACCACCAAGTTTCGAAATATTGGTATATGACCAGGAGTTATATGTTAGTGAATTTCCCTCCCTATTAGAGGTTGTCTCCCATTGGAGACTATAAGCTTGCTGAAGGTTCATTGTGAGAAGCATTTTTTTTCCCATTTTACCCACTCAAGCACATACTGTTAGTTAGGCAGAATCATCTACCACTGCAGATATGAATGCGTATCTCCCCCTATTTCTTCAATCTAAGACATAAGAGCAAGCTTTGTTTATAATTCAATATTTCTTGCAGTCATTGCAACACCAAGCTGCTCTGTAAGTTGCTGGAACGGTGCTCGGTACTTATCCTTGGAATTTATTACTTTGTTGTATTTTAGTCCCTTGCGGATTCATTCCAAGAACTGGCCCTCAGCACTTGTGTCTTAAGAGGATATCATTTTATATTTTTACTTTTCACAAAAATGTAGCTTGTTTTGCTCTTTCATCATTTTCTTTTGCTTTTAGGTGGCACCTTTGGTTGTTTTTTTGAAAACTCAACAAACACACTACGGTATTGCACACCAGCCTTTTCTGGGATTGCATTCTTCTTAAAACTGAAAAGGCAGAGGAGTCAAATTACCACTTTCCGCGGTCACTGAGGAGAAACCCCCAAGTTTCGAAATATCGGTATATGACCAGAAGTTTTTATGTTAGTGAGTTTCCCTCCCTATTGGAGGGTGTCTCCCTTGGAGACTATAAGCTTGCTGACGGTTCATTGTTTAGAAGCATTTTTTTTTCCCATTCACCCACTCAAGCACATACTGTTAGTTAGGCAGAATCATCTACCACTGCAGATATGAATGCGTATCTCCCCTATTTCTTTAATCTAAGGCATAAGAGCAAACTTTGTTTATAATTCATATTTTTTTGCAGTCATTGCAACACCAAACTGCTCTGTAAGTTGCTGGAACGGTGCTCGGTACTTATCCTTGGAATTTATTACTTTGTTGTATTTTAGTCCCTTGCGGATTCATTCCAAGAACTGGCCCTCAGGACTTGTGTCTTTAAGAGATATCTTTTTATATTTTACTTTTCACAAGAAATGTAGCTTGTTTTTGCTCTTTCATCATTTTTTTTGTTCTTTAGTGGCACCTTTGGTTGGTTTTTTGAAAACTCAACAAACTACTTACGGTATTGTACACCAGCCTTTTCTGGGATTGCATTCTTCTTAAAACTGAAAAGGCAGAGGGAGTCAAATTACCACTTTCCGCGGTCACTGAGGAGAAACCACCAAGTTTCGAAATATCGGTATATGAACCAGAGTTATATGTTAGTGAGTTTCCCTCCCTATTGAGAGGATAGTTTCCCTTGGAGACTATAAGCTTGCTGAAGGTTCATTGTGAGAAGCATTTTTTTTTCCCCAATTCACCCACTCAAGCACATACTGTTAGTTAGGCAGAATCATCTACCACTGCAGATTATGAATGCTTATCTCCCCCTATTTCTTCAATCTAGACATAAGAGCAGCTTTGTTTATAATTCAATTTTCTTGCGTCATTGCAACACCAAGCGTCTGTAAGTTGCTGGATACGGTGCTCGGTACTTATCCTTGGAATTTATTACTTTGTTGTATTTTAGTCCCTTGCGGATTCATTCAAGAACTGGCCCTCAGCACTTGTGTCTTAAGAGGATATCTTTTTATATTTTCTACTTTTCACAAGAAAATGTAGCTTGTTTTGCTCTTTCATCATTTTTTTTGCTTCTTAGGTGGCCCTTTGGTTGGTTTTTTGAAAACTCAACAAACTACTACGGTATTGCACCACAGCCATTTTCTGGGATTGCATTCTTCTAAAACTGAAAAGGCAGAGGGAGTCAAATTACCACTTTCCGCGGTCACTGAGGAGAAACACCAAGTTTCGAAATATCGGTATATGACCAGGAGTTATATGTTAGTGAGTTTTCCCTCCCTATTGGAGGGTGTTCCCCTTGAGACTATTAGCTTGCTGAAGGTTCATTGTGAGAAGCATTTTTTTTCCCCATTCACCACTCAAGCACATACTGTTAGTTAGGCAGAATCATCTACCACTGCAGATATGAATGCTTATCTCCCCCTATTTCTTCAATCTAAGACATATAGAGCAAGCTTTGTTTTATAATTCAATATTTCTTGCAGTCATTGCAAACACCAAGCTGCTCTGTAAGTTGCTGGAACGGTGCTCGGTACTTATCTTGGAATTTATTAATTGTTGTATTTTAGTCCCTTGCGGATTATTCAGAAAATGCCTCAGATTGTTTTAAGTTATTTTATATATTTTCAATATATAGTCGATTTAAAATCACTATTTTTTTTAGTTTCAACCTTTGTTAGCTTCATTATTGCTTTTCATCATTTTCTTTGACTATCTTATGGTGCAAGCTTTGTGTTGGTTTTTTGAAAACTCACAAAATGCTACGGTATGGCACACCAGCTTTTCTGGTTTGCTTCTTCTTAAACTGAAGTTGGCTGAGGATGTCAATTACCACTTTCGCGGTCACTGAGGAGAAACCACCAAGTTCGAAATATCGGTATATGACGAGTATTAGTGAGTTTCCCTCCTATTGGGGGTGTCTCTTGGAGCTATAAGCTTGCTGAAGGTTATTGTGAGAGCATTTTTCCATTCACCACTCAAGCACATACTGTTTGTTGGCAGATCATCTACCACTGCAGATATGATGCTTATCACCCCTTTTCTTCATCAGAAGAAAGCAAGTTTGAAAATTATATTTCTTGAGTATTGCACACAAGCTGCTCTGTAGTTGCTGACGGTGCTCGTATTCTTGAATTTTTAGTTTGTTTTAATATTTATTTTTTATTAATATATAATAATATTTATTATTATATATATATATCAGTATATTTAATGCTATAACACTTTTTTAATCAACCCCTGGGAGCAACATTAAATATTAAACAATTTAAATGAGGAATTGAAAATCTACAATTTTGTTTCGAACGTGTTCGTGTCATCGTGTTCTCTGCCCAGCCCTCCGTGTTTTTTATAGCGTGTGGCTCCGTTTGGTTTTTTGCACGTGGGTTGGGATTGTTTTAGTTTTTTTCCCAGTTTTGTTTTGAGTGCGTTCACATACTTTCATTTATGCCTGCAGTTGGTTTTTTTTTTTGGTCAAACGTACTACGTTTGGCTTTTCTAGGATTCATTCTTCTTAAAACTAGGGCAATGGTCAAATTACTTCACTTTCCGCGGTCACTGAGGATATCCAGCAATTTTCGAAATATCTGGTTTATACCAGGATTATATGTTTGTCAGTTTCCTCTATTATGTTTCCCATTGAAAGCTTAAGCTTTGCTAAGTTGGTTTTGAAAGTGGTTTTTGGTCCCATTCATCTCTTTCACTATACTGATTAGTAGGCCGATATCATTGGAAGATATGAATGTATGTCGCCATTTCCATCTGTAGACATAAGATTAGCTTTCTTATATTCATTTGTTGTTTTGCAGTTTTTGCATCAACAATTTTAAGTTTCTTGAAGGTTGCTCGGTACTATCCTTGAATGTTAGTTATTTGTTATATTTGACCCCCTTTGCGGTTCTTTCAAGAACTGGCCCTCTGCATTGTGTCTTTCCAGATATCTTTTTAGATTTCTACTTTCACGAAGAATTATATGTTTTTGCTTTTCTATTTTTCTTTGCTTCTTAGGTGGCACGTTTGGGTTGGTTTTTTGAAACTCAACAATTTTTACGGCTCCTGGCACTCAGCCTTTTCTGGATTGCATTCTTCTTAAACTGAAAAGGCGAGGATCAAATTACCCTTTCCCGGTCAATGAGGAGAACCACCATTTTCAAATATCGGTAATGACCGGAGTTATATTTTAGTGGGGTTTCCCTTTCCCTATTGGGGGTGTCCCCCCTTTGAGACTTAAGTTTGCTGAAGGTTCATTGTGAGAAGCATTTTTTTCCCCACACCCACTCAACACATACTTTTTGTTGGGCAGAATCTCTACCATGCAGAATGAATGCTTTTTCCCCCCCTATTTCTTCAATCTAAACATAAAGCAAGCTTTTTTTTAAAATTCAATATTTCTTGCAGTCATTGCAACACCAAGCTGCCTTAATTGCTGGAACGGTGCCGGTACTTACCCTTTGGGAATTTTATTAGTTTGTTAAATATATTTATTATATTAATATATATATAATTATTATATAATATATATATATATATAACAGATATTTAAAAATCCCAAAAACAATTTTTTAATGCTAAACCCCCTTTGGGGAAAAACATTAAATAAAAAATTTAAAAGAGGAATTTTGAAACTATCTACAATTTTGTTTTCAAGCGTGTTGCGCTGTCATCAGGGGTTTTTTCCCGCCCGCCCCCCCGCTGATGTTTATAGCGTGGGGGCTCCCGTTTGCGGTTTTTTGCACGGCGGGGGTTGGCGGGGACGTGTTTTTTTGGGGGGTTTCAGGTTTTTTTTTTGAGGCGTTTTACTAACAAAAAGATTCCATTTTTGCCGCAGTTGTTTACTATTTCTGTTTTGGGTTTAAAGTTGCTAATGTGGTTGCATAGTATTAAACCCTTTTTTCAGTTAAACAAGGGGCACCTTTTTTTTAAACATTTCTATATGGTGATGCTCTTTTTATATTTTCCAGGATATTTGGCGGGTCTTTTGTTTTTCCCGATAAATTTTTTCTCAGTCGTTTTTGGGTTTTTATATTTTTCTTTTTAAATGATGTTGTGGGTTTTCATATCTGGTTTTTAAGTGGGTTTTCAGTGGTCCCTAGTATGTTTCTTTTTTCATTTTCGATGTCACAGTCCTGGTTACAATTTTTGTGAAAACATTTATTGTTGAGTGGGCACTGTTTTTCCCTTTCTGGGGCAATTTCAAGAAAAAATTTTTTTCCCCTTTTTGCTGTGTTTTTATTTTCATTTTGTTGGATGCGTCAATTTGGTTTTTGAGGTTGGGGATACATGAGTACGATAGTTTGACAGTGTTTTTGTTAAATATTTTGGACAGTTTGTGTTCTTTTGGAAATGAAGTTGTTAGGATTTTGAAGAATTCTTTCCCTATGTTTGTTTTGAGTTTCCCGTCGTATGGGGGGTTATACCATATGATTTTTCTTTTCCTATTTTTCTTGCTTTTATTTGTGTTGTTGTCTGGGTTGTATTGTAATTTGTAATTGTATCCACTTGTTTGTAGTGCCTCCTGGTATTCTACTGCTGCATTGTTGAACACTCTCTCACTGCATGACAGGTTTGATAGTCTCTTGTTTATGCCATGGGGTATGGTCTTTAATATAGATGGTGGATGGTTACTTTTGGTGTGTACATAAAGAGGTGTATCGTTGGGTTTCTTGTATGGTTTATATATGTGATTGTTGAGATCCAGTGTTATTCTAAGTAGTTCACTACCTTTTTGTTTGCTTCAATGGTAATCTTTAAGTTGTGGTTTTGGAAGATTTTGCATAGTTCTTTCTTCTTGTTTTCGATGGTTCTTGGATTGTTGGTTAGTGCAGCAAGGCCATCGTCTCTATATAGTCCGACTTGTTTTCCGAGTAAACAAGTCGGACTATATAGAGACGATGGCCTTGCTGCACTAACCAACAATCCAAGAACCATCGAAAACAAGAAGAAAGAACTATGCAAAATCTTCCAAAACCACAACTTAAAGATTACCATTGAAGCAAACAAAAAGGTAGTGAACTACTTAGACATAACACTGGATCTCAACAATCAAATATATAAACCATACAAGAAACCCAACGATACACCTCTTTATGTACACACCAAAAGTAACCATCCACCATCTATATTAAAGACCATACCCCATGGCATAAACAAGAGACTATCTAACCTGTCATGCAGTGAGAGAGTGTTCAACATTGCAGCAGTAGAATACCAGGAGGCACTACAAACAAGTGGATACAATTACAAATTACAATACAACCCAGACAACAACACAAATAAAAGCAAGAAAAATAGGAAAAGAAAAATCATATGGTATAACCCCCCATACGACGGGAAACTCAAAACAAACATAGGGAAAGAATTCTTCAAAATCCTAACAACTTCATTTCCAAAAGAACACAAACTGTCCAAAATATTTAACAAAAACACTGTCAAACTATCGTACTCATGTATGCCCAACCTCAAAAACCTAATTGACGCATCCAACAAAATGAAAATCAACACAGCAAAGAAGGGTGAAGAAAGGAAATCTTGCAATTGCACCAGAAAGGAACAGTGCCCACTCAACAATAAATGTCTTCACAACAACATTGTATACCAGGCTACTGTGACATCAGAAAATGAAAAAGAAACATACATAGGGACCACTGAAAACCACTTCAAAACCAGATATGCAAACCACAAGCAGTCATTTAATAAAGAAAAATATAAAAACCAAACAGAACTGAGCAAATATATCTGGAAACTTAAAGACGCAAAAACAAGCTACAATATATCCTGGAAAATCATAAAAAGAGCATCACCATACAGCAATGTTTCAAAAGGTGCAACCTATGTTTAACTGAAAAATGGTTAATACTATGCAAACCACACTTACCAACTTTAAACACCAAAACAGAAATAGTAAACAACTGCAGGCATAAATGGAAATCGTTGTTAGTGAACGCACTCAAAACAAAAACCTGAAAGCCCCCAAAAAACACGTGCAGCCAACCCGCACGTGCAAAAAACCGCAAACGGGAGCCCACACGCTATATAACATCGGCGGTGGGCGGGCAGAGAACATCCTGATGACAGCGCAACACGCTTGAAACAAATTTGTAGATAGTTTTAAGATTCCTCTTTTAACTTGTTTTATTTTATATATATATATATATATATATATATATATATATATATATATATATATATATATATATATATATATATATAAAATAAAACATACATACATACATATATTATGTATGTATGTATGTATGTGTGTGTGTGTGTGTGTGTGTGTGTGTGTGTGTGTGTGTGTGTGTGTGTGTGTGTGTGTGTGTGTGTGTGTGTACATATATGTATACATTTGTGTGCCTGTGTGTGCGTGTGTGTGTGTGTGTGCATGAACACGCGTTTGTATACAAACTGAATCATTTTGTTTTTAAATGTCAGCTTGCGTGTTCGTACTCATTTGTGTATGTCACAAACTGATCGTAGGGAAGAGAATCAATTGTTGCCAGCACAGAGTATTGACATCTGCCTGGTAAAGGATGACAATGTTGGCAACAGTGTGTTCTTTGTTATGCTTTTCAAAAGGGAGTTGTGTTCATCTATCTATGTGTTCGTGTATGTATATTTGTATGTACGTTTGTGTGTGAGTATGTGTGTGTTCGAGACATGTGCTGGATTGATGCCTTAAATAGTAGGTTTAAAGACTTCTCTGCAGTTATAGATGGACAATAAGTTACAATGATTTCGACACTAAAAAAAAAAAAATTTCGGCAGAACTGTAGTCAGTCAGGTACCAAATTCAGTTAGTTACAGATAATTCCTGAACATGCAATGGCAACGTTTATTTGCAGTCCTGATATTTCCCAAACTTTGTTAACACTTTTAATGTGTTGTTGTTGCTGTGGTTGTTGTATTTTCGAAGGGCTGTTCCCCATCATTTAACATCTGAAAATTGTACATGTTCATGTTACTTATCATCGAATGATAAACCCTTAATGCTAGAATGTTCTCTGAACTTTAATGAAGGACTTCAGAGAGTTCGACAAAGATGTGAAGTGAAACTCGATCACTTTGTCGAAATTGTAGTAAAACGTTAAACCACTGACTTGCCTGTCTCTTTACCGTTACAGTGTAAAATACTTCAGCCCGTGGACAAATATCTTCATCAAAACCAATGGATTGAACTACTTTTATCATGAATGTCCAGTTTAACGAGTAAAGAGATTTTTTTAATACATACTAGAGGTCCATACATATCATTTTCTTGTAAATAATGTATTTTGTTACACAGAAAACATTTCTTAGAACCTGTCCACCTTCCGAAACCAGTTTGATCATTACTATTGAAAGCTGGTTGTGCATTTTCAAATCTCAGGGTAACACAAATAGATGCAGGGTTTAAATGAGTATCTAACGTGTAGGATCTACACTTTTCTATGTTCTGTCTTGATTTACCTTCACGTAGACATACTGTGCTTTCAGTTTGTGTAGTTAATAACATGATGGATTCCACAGAGGCCTATAGAAAATATATCTAATATGAAGTGGATGACTGTGCTTGTTCAGTAAAACGAACATGATTTTGTTTTAAAAAGAAAACACACACACACACACACACACACACACACCACTATGCGTTTCGACTGATATATCAACTGTAACATTATAAAAGGGAGATCAATCATTTCACAGCCTTCTCTGTGATCGTCTGTGTTTCATATAGAGGGGAGGTAAACAGTGACACACGCACCAAACCAGGTAAAGCTGGGTGTACACTAACTGGGAAATGAAGCCATGATACACGTCACTGCAGCAACATGCTCCACGTTAACAGTCTGGACGAAACGTCGGAGCTGTTTATATTTTCCAGTGGAGTTTCTTTTTACAACTTTTTCATCGCTGCAATTTTTTGTAGTCCTGCCCGTCAAATAGTTTCTGCATTACAACTTGGTGATAATTTTTCGTTTACTGAAATGTATCAGCTTAGTTGGATGTGGTCAGTTCCTGCTATTGTCGTGAATTCGGTCTCTTTTGTCAACCTTACGAAAACAAACTATAGCAAACCTGAGAAGTTGTTTACATCTTTCCCACTGAAACCGTTCATGAATATGTCAGTGATTTCTGGACGGTCGTAAGAGTTCTTTCCCTCTTTATAATGTATACATGTGTTGGCTGTTTATAAGGTTACTTGCGTCATAAGCTTTTTCTTCTGGTCTCTATTGTTATTGATGTTGCTGTTGTTTTTGTTGCATATCAGTTAAGGTAATTTGAACACAGACAAAAAGGGAAAAAATCTATGAGCTAATATTGAATTTTGTTTGTTTTGCCAAAACTTCTGATTTTGTGTTGAGTCTTGAGAGGAAGACTCAACAATTATTAATTAATCATGTAATAGTGATTGTTGTTGTTTTGGAGGCGGTCAATGCGTGGAGAGGGAGTGTGAGAGGGCGAGGCTGGGTGGTGGGGTAAGCGTGGGGTGGGGAGCGAGCTTGTGATTGCGGGGTGTGTTTTTTGTGTATTGCCGGTTGTTCTAATTTACTTCGCTTGTGACATGATGTGTGTTCCTGTTTATTGTATACGTCTTGAACGTTCACTTGGCGGACAAATTTTCTAAATAATAATGATGATGATAATACTAATAATAATAATATCAACAACAACACTGATAATAATAATGATAATAATAATAACAATAATGAAGGTAATGATAAGGAGATAATTATAATAATGCTGGTGATGATAATGAAAATAATAATAATAGTAAGTAAAAAATAGAGGAAGAAGAAGAAGAAAAAGAAGAAGAAGAAGAAGAACAACAACAACAACCATTAAAACACGCAGTTCGATCGCCTCTCAAACTCTGTACACATCGGAGAGCACGCGGACAACATCACAATGAAGACTTTGTGTTGTGTTCAAAGCATGCGGCCTTGGTGTAATTAATTTACTAACAAAACTTGGTCTAGTACTCATAGAGTTTCCTCCCCATGGAAACTAACCTATCTTACTTCTGGCACCCTCCCCTTTCTTCCCCCTCCCTTTTTTTTCTTTTTTTTAATTTTTTTATTTTTTATTTTTTTTTTGCTGTTTATTCCCTTAACAGAGACCGGCCCACAGCGTGCGAAAGGAGAGCTTTTCAGTCTGGAGGTGTCTGACATAACTAGAAGCAATGTGTCATAGAATGTTCCGGCTTTCCTTATCAGTAGTGCTTTGTGTGTTGGAACAGACCCAGAGAATATCCTTTTAGAAATAAATCTGAAATAAATGTTAGCGAACCGCCAAGAAAAGCGTGGACAAACGAATCACAAGACCAAACACGACGTGTTTCGACCTCTTAGGTCTTCTTCAGGCAAGATACAAAACAATTAGGACAACGATAATGAACGAGCAATCACTTATCGTCAATCACTTCAATAGCTTCATTCACTTATACAGGGGGGTGTAAACGTAAATTGAAAAGTCCTATTTTTGTCTGAAAAGATGCTTTTATTTATCATTTCCTTTTACAGGATAGTGATGAGTAATGGCAGACAACGTGCCAGAGAGGAGAGGAAGCGGATCGTAAGCAATGACTGGAAATATGAAAATACAGTGTGTCTTTTTGTGCTGGAATGTTCTGACTGCAATAATACATGGTGAACGATAATGGTAACTGTGTGGTAATATACATTTTCCACATAATGCATACACAGGCATGGTGATGGTAATGTTGCTTATAACCCAGCCGACCGCAAAGGGCCATATCAGAGCTCTTACCGCGTTGAAGTCAACTTACAAGTCACTAACAAAAAAAAAATCCTGATTCTGACTACCGTTTAAATATACCTTTTGAAAACACACCGAGGGGGCCGGATAGCTCATTTGGTAGAGCGCCGGACTCGTGATCCTGGGGTTGCGGGTTCGAATTTCGGTATAGGGGGATTTTTCCCTCGGAGTTAACATTGGTTCTGACTCCATTCCCCATATAGTCCTTCGAATGAGACTATAAACCGAGGTTCCGTGTGTGAACGCACGCATAACATCTTGCACACACGTAAAATCCCATCACCAACTTTCGGAAGAGAAGGCCAGTTTGGCCGTTGGTATGGATGACACGTGATACATAGCATGCACCTTCCCCGAAGATGGAGTATGGCTGCCTTAATGGCGGGATAAAAAAGGGTCATACACACAAAACTCCACTGCCTGGCTATACAGGGAGTGTCCGCAGGAGTATCAGCCTGCGTACGCAGAAAGAAAAAAAAAACACACCGGAAATTTCGTTAAAAATCTATCCTCTGTAAAATCTTAGATCAGATGAAAAATGTTTATCTCTTTCAGAAATTCACACAGGCATGAGGTAAGACATAAACGTGAGTGTACTTCCAAATGTTCATGTGTCTTTCATGTCTGATGTTAAGGTTTGCAGGACTGGCAGGTTTCATGTAACTGGACGCACGGAGACAGGTGAAAGCGACGCGTTTCTTTTTTTGATTTGATTTGAGTGCGCTAACTGGTGCTCCAGATTGCTTACTACCCTCCAGGATGAACGACACGATAATACCACCAGACACTTACCATGCAGATTTTGGAGACATTACATCCAGTGCCAATTCTTTCACCAACCACACAACTCAGCCATCTATATTACCCCACCAAGTGTTCTTACCTTGCAACAATCCTCGAAATATCATCAGTCCTCACGTGGCGAAAATGGTGGAGCTTGTGCTCTATGCCGGGATACTTCCTATCCTTGTGACCTATGGTGTCCTCAGCAACGTCATCAATATGGTTGTCTTTGCTCAGCAGGGACTGTCAGACCGAATTAACTTGTGTCTGTTTAGGT
>CM031622.1:36612631-36627631 GCA_018398815.1 Conus ventricosus | reverse complement strand
AAATATTCATACCATTTGTTTGATGTAATCGTATTTGATCCTTTTGAATTGATGGCTGTAAGACACTTTATTTTTTGCCGAAATGATTTAGAGTTTGGGTCTGCGCATGCTTCGTTTAATATATCTCTTATGCGTTTGTCTCTTTCATCTTTTTTCGATTCGCAAAGCAACTTGAATGTTTTTTGTGGTCCAGATAGCTTTCTAAGTCCTTCCTGTCAATTGTTTGTCTGAATATACGTAGATACATGTATTTCTCTCGTTTAGCTTTGTCACAATCCTTGTCCCACCAAGGTGATTGTACAAACATAGCTGCTTTTTTTCTTTGTTTCTTTTTTCTTTTTTTTTTCTTTTTTTTTTTTGGGGTGGTGGTGGTCCTGACTGCACTTGTTCAGCTGCTTTTAGCATTAGACTGGCAACATATTCTGTGCCTTCATCAACATTTTGAGTTAATGCTTCAAAGAAGTTTGCTAACTCATGAATTACGTTGATTTGAAGATAATCAGTCACGGCTTCTAAACTTTGACTTCTTACTTTAAAATCTAACTTGTATTCCATACTAACACTATTCTCATCTTCAGTTTCTTCGTAGCTTTCACGCGTATTATCATTGAGAAGTAAAACAATAGGAACATGGTCAGGTGGAGATCTGTCTGCTACAAACATGTCAGAAATTAAGTCATACATTGCTTGGGAAAAAATGAAATAATCAACAACACTGATCCCTCTGTTAGCTGCACAAGTAATCTCGCCCTGTTTGTCTTGCTCTGTTCTCCCATTTATAATAAACATGTTGTTTTCTTTTAAAAGGTCAATGAGCTTTAGGCCAAAGTTATTTACAGCATGGTCTTTTGACTTGCGTTCGATTTGTGGCATATCATGCAATAATTCATCGATTTCATTCAACGGGTGTGCGTGTCAATTTTCATGGACAAAATTAATGTCTTGTAACTCACCAGTACGGACTTTGAAATCTCCACATAATACAAAGGGCAAGTCAGGATATTCACGCATGACATCGGTTATATTGTTAGCTAGTATATCAATACCACTGGGGTTGTCTTCACCGTAAATGACTGAATTCTCAGTGGCTACATACACAAAGCCAAAAATCATGTCAAAAGAGTAATTCAGAACTGATTTACACAATCCTAGAAAAATGCATTCTTCTGCTGACGTCATTAACTGTTCAACATATCCAGACACTTTCTTTCTCACACAGACAGTTACACCTCCTTTCACGCGCTGAGAGCGGGGAGAGGAGAAAACTGTGAAGTTGGGAAATCTTTTTCAATATCCTCTTGTTTACAAGACCAGCAGTCAGAATAAGCACAAATTTGAAACTGTTCACAATATCTTTTAAAGGAAAAGTTTGTAAACTTGTTCTTTAACCCGTGAATATTGCATACCATCTCATTGAACAAACAGTATTTTTACTCATACAACGGCATAATTGAGGCATAGAATCAAAATCATTATTTCATTCTTTTCATTCTGAGAAATGTTTCCATTACATGCATGATCATACCGTTTATTTGTTTCTTGTGTTACTTCTCTGATAATTGCAAGAGGTAGTCTGGGGGTGAGGTACGGAAATCATAGGTCTAAAGTCCTGTTGTGTTACGGAGTTTGTCGTAGCTTGATAGGCAGGTTGGGGGGGGGGGGGGGGGGGTACGGAAATCTCCTTCTTGCTCCATGGTCGTGATGCCGGCCTGCCTCTCATCTAGCACTGCAGCGCTCCTCAAGGTGCTTGGTGCCTTCGTTGTACCAGCAGCTTTTACCTCCAATGACAGGCGAGTCAATTCGGAGGAAGGCCTTTTTGTTAGCGTTTTTTGCAGAAAGGGGAGCAGTTGGCGGCGTTTATCACGAACACGTGGAGGGAAGTCTTCATATGCAAACACATCAGTACCTTTCAGTTTACTACATTCTGACAGAACCTTGTCCTTATGCTTAAAGCGACTGAAGGAGGCAATGATGGGTTGTGGAGACAGTGCGTACGTTCGATTTCGACATCTTCTTCGATCCCCATTTTGTCTTTGATGAATTTCTTCACTGCTTTCTCACAGTCAGTCTTTCAGTGTGATCTTTTGGAGACGGAATTCCATGGAAAAGCAGGTTGCTACGCCTACTCCTGCCCTCTAAGTCATCCAGTTTGTCTTCCAGCCGTTGAACTTGTGTCTTTAAGTTGTTTGCTTTCTTCAATCACAGAGTCCAGCTGTCTTTGCATTTTGTCATTCAGTGAGTCAATTTTACTGTCCAATTTGTTCATTTGGGATGACATTCTTTCAGTACGCTCATAACATCAGCAATAGACTCTTGTTTGCTGCTTGCGGGTTCTTCATTGATGTTGAGGTTGCTGCTGTTCAGTCTGGTCTGTTTTGTTTTGTCTTGTGTGGAGGGCCCAGGTTCGGGTCGATGCCTGAACGGAGAAGCAGAGCCGTGATAATACACAGCAAGGTGAACTTCATGGCTACTGTTGTGCTGCGAAGTTTTCTAGGTCTTTCTCTTGCTTTCTTTACTTTCAGATACAGTATCTTTGCCAACACAAAAGCAAACGATCCCACTGATGCTCGGTAGCACTCCACTGAACAAGACATTTGTTAAATCAGTTCAGCTTGAAAACAAAATCGAAGTTCTTTTTGAAAATACAGGTGTGTGTGTGTGTGTGTGTGTGTGTGTGTGTGTGTGTGTGTGTGTGTGTGTGTGCGTGCGTGCGTGCGTGCGTGCGTGCGTGCGTGCGTGCGTGCGTGCGTGCGTGTGTGTGTGTGCGCGCGCGCGCGTATTTTCAGTCTGGCAGTGTCCGACACAGGGTTCCTGCTGTTCCTAATGTGTAGCAAGTCCTACGCTGTCATCAGTCTGGTGGACCGGGAGGCGGGAAATTATTGGGGAAAACGATGCGCCGGTACCGTACTCGCCAGTTGTCTGGGTTTCCTGGTCCTGTCCAACGTGACAACGGCTGTCATAGCTGTGGAACGGTGTATCTGTGTTCTGAGTCCCCTCAAAGCTGCCAGGATCTTCAGAACAAAGTGAGTAGTGTGTGTGTTGTGTTGTGGTGTGGTGTGGTGTGGTGTGTGTGTGTGTGTGTGTGTGTGTGTGTGTGTGTGTGTGTGTGTGTGTGTGTGTGTGTGTGTGCGTGCGTGCGTGCATGCATGCGTGTGTGCGCGTGTGTGTGTGTGTGTGCACGTGTGTGTGTGTTTGTGTGCGTGCCTGCATGCGTACGCGCTCGCGCGCGCGCGCGCGCGCGTGCGTGTGTGTGTGTGTGTGTGTGTGTGTGTGTGTGTGTGTGTGTGTGTGTGTGTGTGTGTGTGTGTGTGTGTGTGTGCGCGCGCGTACATGTGCGTGTGTAAAGAAGAGAATCTTCAGGAAACTTATCATCATGAGATAGATGTCTATATTGTTACCTCTTCGACAGTAGGTGAATGATCACATGTCATCTTAGTATAATTGATTTCACAATAACTCCATGTTATTTCCGTTTTAAATCATTTTGAAGTCAGTGTCAATGAAACAATATTAACACCTTTTGCAGAACTGTATAAGCGGCGCAAAATAGTATGATTTCAAGGTGAACGGAAACTGCAACACTATTTAAATTCGATGGATTTCACGCGATTTTAAATTCAAGGTCATTACCAATGGGAAGAATAAAACGATGCGATTACAATTTCTAGAATTTAATGCAGTATTCGCACCATTTGTTTTTAGGTCTGTGAATACCACCGCACCTAGGTTATTGGTGTTCTGTGTGTGTGTGTGTGTGTGTGTGTGTGTGTGTGTGTGTGTGTGTGTGTGTGTGTGTGTGTGTGTGTGTGTGTGTGGTTTAAAACAACCTACTTACCTATTCAATCCGAGGACCTTTCTTCACATTCGTATGTGGTTTTGCAGGTACATGGCAATACTGATCGTCGCAGTAGGTGTGTACATTCAAACAGTGCTCAGTGCTGCCTTCAGCCTGCGATATCAGACCGTTGAAGTCACCGACCCCCTCACCAACACCTCCACTTACATCTCTCGCATGTCTCCTTTCTACCTCCGTCACCGAACCATCATCGACATCATCTACAGCCCCTGATCCTCGTCACTCTTCCTTTCTTCTCCCTCGTCGTTGTGATCGTCTGCACCGCCATCATCATCTTTCGCCTCAAAGTCACCGCCACCTGGCGTCAAAAAGCTGTGTCCAATATGACGTCAGTGGCGAAACAGGAAGTGAAGGTGACGCGGATGCTGGTGACTGTGTGTGTGGTATACGTCACGTGCACAACCCCAGCTGTGATCAAGCAGATGGCGATATTCAGTCGTGTGCCGGGGTTTGCAATCTCAGATTATCTGTGCAATTTGTTCAAAGTGTGCACGGCTCTGAGTCATCTACTTGAGGTGGTGAATGCTTCCGGCAATTTTCTCATCTACATCCGACAGAGTTCCCGCTATCAGTCCACTCTCTGGCGGCTGTGTCCCTCCTGGTTGTCCAGTCGATGCAGGAAACTTGGAGGTGTAAGCAACTAGTGTATTGACCTTTCTGTCACCATGGTCATCAGTCCAGACATAGGGTGATCGTAGGTGTGCACAGCAACACAAGTGTGGTGTTCGTTTTTTGTTTGTTTGTTGTTGTTTTTTACCTCTCAGCGAGAAACTGTGTTTGTAAAACTAAGGGATGAAGAAATTCTGACTGCATTCTTCTTTCTTTATCTCTCCACAATAAACTTTGTAAAACTAGCCAGCCGCAGTGGTTAGCCTCGCGGACACCCGGCTGGGAGGTCGCGGGTTTGATTCCCATCAGAGTCATGTGGGATTTTTCTGCCCCGACCAGCTCCTACCCGGAGCTGAGTTTGCTACGGGCTCATTTGGGAAGACTGGGACCACACATTCGAGTTTCATCCACTTAATGGATGCGTCTCTGACAGTGTTGCTCAAATTTCCTGACCAACACTGCAGGTGTCTGTATCTCTTGGGCCTGGTTGACGCCGGGATGTATTATGGAAGGAAGCATAGACTACAGTTCCGTCATGTAATCTCAGACTGAAATGGAAATCTGTAGCATCATCTTTATCATCCTCATTCTCATCGATCAGCATTAAAAAAATTCTCAAATTCTGTGGCCCTTCAAGCCCTGCTGTCATGGTGACCTAAGTTTCGATGTCCTCTCCATGTCTGTGGACTTGGTTTGGTTCTGTCTGGGTCACCGGTATCGGCGAGTCCATGGGGGCTGTCGTTGGACGGACATGATGGCACCCTCCCGAGGGAGAGCTCACTCACGCCAGCTCCGTGGCTAAGCAATTATTGTCGTCAGTAGAAGGCTTAGTAGGTGGTGTCCTGCGTATGTTGGATCAGAACAGGCGCCACTGAACACCACCGAAGTGACTCGGCAGCAGCGCAGTGTCTCCTCCGGTGGGTTGCTTCTTGATGACTTGACATTGACTGCTCCCTGTGGATTGCTGGTACTGAGGCTGCGGCAGGACCGACCGGGCTGTGGCTGTGGACGGGGTGTCGGAATGAGCGGCGTGGATGCACTAGCACTGGGGTGGTACAGAGGTTTGGAACAGCAAAAAAAAAAAAGAAAAAAAACTTTCTAAAACTAAGAGATGATGAAACTCTAACTACAGGAGCTTGAGCTACAAAAGAAACAACAGCTTTCGAACAAAATCAATGCAAGTGAAAATGATCTCTCTTGGAGCTGAAGAATTAATTTAATGGAGTTTTTGTTTATTTTGCTGCAAAGTTTCTTTAAAATCCCAGAATTATCCCAAAGCTGCAGAAAGTTCCTGGATACTTCCAGAAATTGTTTTGACTGGTTGTCGTACGATATGGTTCACACATTTTTCTGAATGCTCCAAGTATTATGACCAGATATAATACGCTTGAGTCATCTCATCACAAAAGACTGACCATTAAAAAGAAGCTCAAGCAGCAAACATGTGTATTTGATTTCTGGTGCGAAAATACACACCCGCCCCCTTCTTCTCCGCTTTTAAACCTTTCACCATGATATTATGACGATCTATTAATTCTGCGTCGAAACGTCTTTGCGTTAAGCCGAGGACCTCATAGCTTTTATTAATTACCTACACAGAAGCTTCCACTTTTAGATCGCAAGTCTCATGACGGAAAGTGGCTCTGGTCAGTTAAACCAACAAGAAACTATGATCAGATGGTGCAGGACTGGGGCAAAGAGTGTAAGAAACCCCCTCACGTACATAAATAGCCGTGGAGACTTTTCCAGTAGTATCATCCTTTTGATGGATTGGTGGATAATTGTGATCATTTATCTCTGGCAGCTTTTTATAACATTCAAGGACTGAATAGATAACATCTCGGGATCGGGTTGTGCAAGATGTTGAACTGAATAGTCTCAATTTTTAACAATGGAACGACAGCTCCACTGGAATATATCAAATATAGTTTAGTTCTACTCATTATTGGTAAACAATCATATTATGCTAAATGAGAAATCAAGGAAGTCTCAAAGATTTGCATATGCTGAGAGGGGGACAATTACAAAGAAAAGGTGAAGCAAAGGAGGTGCATGAGAAAAAAAGTAGAGAAGTATCTTAAAAAATCTATATGTGTGTCATACTCTAGGGGTCGTACACACACATGCACATCTTCCCAAAGTACACTCTGCACGTACACGCAATCACCTATGGAGCGCCAAATAATAAACACAACACAGAAGGGTTTGTTTCCCCTCCTTCTACGGGAGTACAATTATTATTAATCAAACACCAACACTTACATAATTTCATTTATACCTCCATTCCACGAAGGAGGAAAAAGAAACAACTGCTTCCCCTTCAATCAAGGAATTTATAACAAGGGGGATGAATCAGTATCAGTCACCAGCAAAAGGGGGAGACGTATCACATCATTTGTAAACATCATGGGAATGCACCAACATCCTTCCTTCGCATCAGGAGGAGACACATAAAAATCATTCACTATCCAGCCCAAAATACAAAGAGCGTCACTGTCTCTAGGACGGAAGTTCTGGGGTATCCTTTCCCACTCGTGTCTAATCAATTACCACTCTCCTTTAAGGAAATATTAGAACATCAGTTCCATTCGGTCACGCCTTTAAATATTTCTCACCGAAATGTTTCCACATTCAAAATTCCTTTACCGGAAAGTAGATACACTGCTTTCATATTACAGATTTCTTTATAGGAAGATAAATATAAATTCCACTCTCTGGTCACCCTCTTAACCTTGGGGAAGGCACACAGGAGACAGCCATCTCCGGGCTGAATAGGGCGTCGCCTTGTACAAACTCTCCTTCCTCTGGGGCTCGTTATGGAGAAGTGGCCCGCTTCCCAAACTGGGCTGGGGACTTGGTCCGGCACCTCTGGGACCACCCCAAGGACCTAGGTCCGTGGCCCGTGTGAGACAGCCAATCTGTCAACACACTCGGAACCACGTACAGTTTCTATAATTACTAAAGAAGAAAAAGTGGAACTCACCTCAACATGAAGATGTAAAACAGCAACCTTTCCCCTATGCACAAGCTTTTATTTTGAATGTTACTTTTCTTTCCCCGTTCTTTAATAAAAGAATTGTTACAACTTTAACCACACTTGTTCTTATTATTTTATTTTCTTTTAAATACAAACGTCTTCCTTACTTTTGCTCATATATTTCACTTCTCCCTAATTAAACATGGATAATTAAATACCTCTAGCGCGACGTAGCCTCGCTCTGGCCTCAGTCCTAACAACCCATCAGGCCCTCCGACTTCTCCGGCTGGCATGGAGCAAGTGATTATCAAATCCTAAAGGTGAATTCAATATCGCGCACAGTGCGCCTAACCAGTACCCACAGAGGCCACAGCCAACAGAATAGCGATGTCCATTCACATGACACTTTTCACTTAAAACCACAAGGCCGGCCAACCTGCTATCGCAAAACCAATAGTTATATGCAAAACAACATGTGCACATTACAATCAACATAACATGTGCACATGACAATGTGTTTAACAATAGCTTATCTCAACTAATTCTATATAAAGTAGATGTCTAGTAGGCATGAAGTCATTAATGTCGAAGAACAATGGGAAATGCTCAGTTTTGTAAATGTCAGGGAATCTTGATCTCTGAGACAAAAGTTATCACAAGTGTTGGTGAAACATGTCCCAGTCAGTCAAAGCATGGAAGCGGTTATGCCAGGCGTGGTATTGAGGGTCAGGGTAAGACTGGGCACAGTGGAATCTAGACTGTCGAGCAGGCCACACCAGGTTTTGGACACGACGTCCAATGTTGCCTGCCAGTGTGCTGGGGCTCTTGGGGTGTGGTGAATGTCGTCCCTGAGGTGATGTTTCTTGATGCTGTCATGTTTAATGAAAGAGAAGTTGCCCGCCTCCAACAGGTTTGGTAATGCTTACTCCAATAGTAGATCTCTTCATATGGGCCTTCCTCAGGGAAAAGTCATTTCCCCTGTTTTGTTCAATATTTTAATGTCAGATCTTCGTAGGGGGTTATCGAATGATGCAGTTTTAGGTCAACATGCCGATGATATATGTCTATGGATCAAAGAATCAATGAAAAGAAACACTCCAACCAGAATTCTGAATTACACCAAGAAGTTATGCAAACACGAACTCGATAAGATACGTGAATATATGACTGAAAATGGTCTTTCATTATCTCTTGCAAAACCCAATATGATGCTTTTCAATTCAGGATTTAACCCTGAAAAACTTCTTGTATTTTCTGTCCCTGGTTCAGTCATACAATATACTCAAACAACTAAGTTTTGGGTGTTTATCTTACGTCAAAACTTTCCTGGATCAGTCATATTGAGCATATAGTAACTAAAGCAAGAGTTTAAACTTCTTAAAAATCGTTAGCAAACAAAAGTGGGGACAGGATACAAAAATATCAATATTTCTATCAACGTCACTTGTGCGTTCCAAACTGACGTATGCTCAGGAAGTATGTTAGTGCTCCACAACATTTATTAACTAAAATGCAAAGTTGGAAATGAAATGATGCAGGGAACAGTAAACAATGAACAGTAAACAATGAACAGTAAACAAGTGGGGTAACGTTTGCTCCCATAAGAAAACTTAACACAAAGTAACTTTTATTCAAGACTGGCACAGTCTTTTAAACTTGAATAAAGTCAGACAAATACATAGACGAACAATCTAATAGTGGGGGGAAAAAAACAAGCGCAGGCCAACAACTGAACTGTCTTCATAGTAATGACTTGGCAAAGATTTGGACGTAAGGAGGAGGGGGGGGGGAGAAAATATATTACAGATATGAAAACTCTTCAGGGCTGAATTCCAGAGCGGCACTGTAGACCCATCGACACAACGACAACGTCAATCACAGCATGCTGAAGTCGGCAGAGAACTCCTGGACTGGTTCATCAATGCAAGGTGATCTCTCTCTCTCTCTCTCTCTCTCTCTTCTCTCTCTCTCCTCTCTCTCTCTCTCTTCTCCTTTTTATGATTACTTGACTTCATCAATGTAAATGAGACAGCTTTGTTCTGCAAGGGAAAGGTGGCAAGAGAGAGAGAGGGGGCGTGGAAAGATTGGAAGAGGGCATGAAGAGAATGGGGAACAACATACGGGGTTTGTGGGGGGAGAGGTTGCAGAAGTGGGAGGAGCTTATGAAAGAATGATGAGAGTAGATGGAGAGGGTAGAGAGGGAAAGGGGGTTGAGGGGAGGGTGAAAGGAGATAAATGGAAAAATGAAGGATTGCGAAATGGGAGAAGGAAGAGATAAGAGAAGGAATGAAGGCAAGAAAGGAGTTGAGGAGAAAGAGGATGAAGGAAGGGGGGAGATGGCCAAGAGGAGACAGAGAATGATGAGGTGGTCAGAGATGGAGTGGAAGAGGAAAGAAACAATGAGGGGATGGTGGGAGGGAATGGGGATGAAGATCTTTCAAAAGGAGGAAACTTTCCGCATGATACGAGCTGAATTGAACAATAGCAGACACTTTGAAGACATGCTGACCATTGCGAATCGTTACGGAACAACACTGATAAAGCACCCGGTAATGGTAGGTTGCGTCCCTTCAAAGTTCACGAAAGATGAAGATTCAGCAGAATGGCTGCCCACTGATTCACCACGCATCACACCCATGAAGATACATGGTGACGGCAATTGCCTAACCCGTTGTGCGTCTGTGATGGTCTACTGCCATCAAGAATGTCACGATGAAGTGCGAATACGCGTCGTTTTAGAAACAGCTGCAGAAATGGCTGAATATCTTGACAACACAAATTTGAAAGAAGAGTCTGAGTGGGAGGAACATCAACCAAAAGTTTATGCCATGTACTCTGAGCATTATCATGGCCAGAAACTTTCAGACCAGACAGTCAGGTCTAGACTTGAAGCAGAAGTTGCACTGTGCGCAATGCCAGGGTCCTACATGGGAATTTGGCAATTGCATGCTTTAAGTAACATCCTAAACTGCAAGTTGATGTCTATTTATCCTCCGCATGGAGGTGCCACAGTCAGAAGGTACCTCCACCGATGGATCACTCCTTTCCCAAAGCCGTCTTCTTTTCAGTGGTCTCAGATGGCAATCATGTGGACATCCACTCTAGGCAGGGAACAGGGAGCTGAAGATTGGCGGGTGAACCACTTCATTGTGTGCCTCCCACATACGGCACAATTTTGTTGTTGTTGTTGTCGTTGTTGTGTGTGTATGTGTGTGTGTGTGTGTGTGTGTGTGTGTGTGTGTGTGTGTGTGTGTGTGTGTGTGTGTGTGTGTGTGTGTGTGTGTGTGTGTGTGTGTGTGTGCGTGCGCGTGCATTTATACATGCGTATGTGTGGTGTGTTTGTATTGTGTTGTGCTGAGTTCTTACGATTAGGGCCGTGTTGTTGTTAACTTTATTTTCATAGTATCTAAAGACAGGGCAGATATTTGTTACATAAAAACCTACCAAATACAGGGTAGATTTCAGGCATCCATCACTGGAGTTCAACTTAGTCTGTGAACTTACATGCTGTATTTTCATTTATTTTCATTAGGCGCCACGCCTATAGTACATATTTGCCTATTAGGCAGTTTCTTTGTTTGTATCTTGCGGTTTAGTTGTTATCAAACATATTTTTCATTCGAATTTCGGACATGTTTTCATTTTCATAATCATTGAAGCACGATTTTGAAAACGATGTATTACTTTTTGTTATTTCTGGATGCCTATTTAAGTTTAATGAACCTAGCTTCGACTTGAAAAACAATTCTCGTATAAGATATAAAAAGGTCATCAAAACTTTCTTATAACTGATGACATTGGTTATACGAAAAACCTATTAGACTAAAGGGAAAGCTTTGCTCCCTTCGACTTAACTATAAGCGGGGTGTGCTGCATTTTGTGCGGAGAGCATTTAAACGCAATCTATACATCAGGCTGGAAACGACCTGGAATAAGATCCGAACATGAAAAATAAAAGAAAGGGTTAATTTTTTCTTTTGTTCTTAGCATTTATGCAGTGCTGACTGTAGTTAGACTTTAGATTTATAAGTTTCTTGTCAAACATTTCGTATGACACATTTACTAAACATCTATAACTTTCTTGTAAATCGAACCGTATCTTTACTGGAACTGAACCATCATGATTGTTTGCTTTTTTTGCAGCTCGATCAGCCCATTCATTGGACACAATTCCACAATGGGAAGGCACCCAACTGAAAGTTACGCTGGTGCCTTTCAGTGATAAAAGATAAACAGTGTGTTTAATTTCAATTATGAATTCCGATTGCATTTTCTGGTTTAGAGATTTAAGTGCCTGTAAGACCGACTTAGAATCAACACATAATAGAATTTGGAATACGTTTTTCAGAATATCCAAAATATTATTCAGGGCCTTCAATATTGCAACTAATTCAGCAGTAAAAATAGAAACATTTTCACATATGTGAAACCGTTTCTCTACGTTTAAGGCTGGTATAATGAAGGCAGCTCCTCTCTTCTCTGTTTCCAAGTACAAATCAAGTACCAATCAGTATAAACCTTTAAATGTTCAGAATACTTGTTATCAATATGGGAGCAGACGGAACTTCTAAGAATATTAGGTGAATCATTTTTGGATGAATTTGTGTGATCTATGTCAAGCTTCAGATTGTTCACCTCCCATGCAGTCACAGGTGAGTAGGAAGGTTTCGTTGCTATTTGCTTTCTGTTTAATTTGATGTTTTTAAAAGATCTGAAGTTAACGTGTTTATTGTTTTATTTCAATGATTGGATGGATTTAGCTCTTTTAGCAAAATGAAAAACGGACCTCATACGAACTTCAGCCTCTGTAAAATTTTCGAACGATGAACTTCGTAAAACATATTTGGCAGTAGAAAGAGTTCTTAGCTCATCAAGAGGTAGAACACCTGCTTCTTTATAGGTTCATAAATTTGATGCATGAAATGGAACTCCTAGAGAAAGTTTTGAGGTTTTGCGGTCAACACTTTGGATTTTAGTCAATAAACGTTGAGGAGCACGAAAATACTTCCTGAGCATACGTCAATTTGGAACGCACAAGTGACGTTGATAGAAATATTAACATTTTTGTATCCTGTCCCCACTTTTGTTTGCCAATGATTTTTAAGAAGTTTAAGCTCTTTCTTGCTTTAGTTACTATATGCTCAATATGGTTGGTCCAGGAATGTTTTAACGTAAGATAAACACCCCAAAACTTAGTTGTTTGAGAATATCGCATGACTGAACCATGGATAGATAATGCAAGACGTTTTTCAGGGTTATATCCTGAATTGAAAAGCATCATGTTGGTTTTTGCAAGAGATAATGAAAGACCATTTTCAGTCATATATTTACATATCTTATTGAGTTTCAAAACAGAGTGCCTGAGGGCGGAAAATGAAGCAAAATTTAGAAAGAGAGGGGGTGAGTTACCACCAAGGACATAGACAAACAAAGTACAGGACAAGACACAATGCATTTCGACCTCTTTGATCCTCTTCAGGCAAAAACAAATAACATTTAGGACAGTTTGATCGTGCGCGAATATGAGAGGATAAGTAATTTCTCGTTCTTCGTTTTCACTGTCCTAAATGTTATTTGTTTTCACCTGAAGAAGATCCAAGAGGTCGAAATGCATTGTGTCTTGTCCTGTACTTTGTCCTTGGGGGTAACTAACCCCCTCTCTTTCTAAATTTATCTTATCGAGTTCGTGTTGGTATAACTTCTTGGTGTAATTCAGAGTTCTGGTTGGAGTTTTTCTTTTCATTGATACTTTCATTCATAGACATATTGAACTAAAACTGCATCTTTCGATAACCCCCTAGTAAGATCTGGTATAAAATATTGAGCAAAATAGGGGCAATGACTTTTCCCTGAGGAAGGCCCATGTGAAGAGATCTACTATTGGAGTAAGCATTCCCAATCCTATTGGAGGTAGGCAACTTCTCTTTCATCAAACATGACAACATGAAGAAACATCACCTCAGTGACGGCATTCACCCTACCACAAGAGCTCCAGCATACTGACTGGCAACATTGGACGTCGTGTCCGAAACCTGGTGTGGGAAACCTTGAAACGGCCTGCACGCCAGTCTAGAGTCCTCCATCCCCAGTCCTACCCTGGCCCTCAACACCACGCCTGGCATAACCGCTTCAATGCTTTGACTGACTGGGACATGTTTCACCAACACTTGTGATAACTTTTGTCTCAGAGATCAAGATTCTCTGACATGTACGAAGCTGAGCATTTCCCATTGTTCTTCGCCATTGATGACTTTATGCCTACTAGACATCTATTTTATATAGAATTAGTTGATTTAAGCTATTGTTAAACACATATAGGGTTTTTTTAGATACTTCTCTATTTTTCTTCTCATGCACCTCCTTTGCTTCACTTTTTCTTTATAATTGCCCCCCTCTCAGTACATGCACATCTCCGAGATTACCGTGATTTCTCATTTAACATAATATATAATGAGTAGAACTAATGAAAATAGTTTTGATATATTCCAGTGGAACTGTCGTTCCATTATCAAACATTGAGACTGTTTAGTTCAACATTTTGCACAACACGATCACAAGATTCTATCTTTTCAGTCCTTGAATGTTAAAAAAGGAAAAGCCTCCAAAGATAAATAATGACTGCTCTCCACCAATCCATCAAAAGGATGATACCACTGGAAAAGTCTCTACGGCTATTTATGTACGTGAGAGGGTTTCTTACACTCTTCACCCCAGTCCTGCACCATCTGATCATAGTTTCTTGCTGGTTTAGTTGACCGCAGCTTCTTTCCGTCAAGAGATTTGCGATCTAAAAGTGGAAGCTTCTGTGTAGGTAATTAATAAAAGCTAGGAGATCCTCGGATTAACACAAAGACGTTTCGACGCAGAATTAATAAGTCATCACATAGTTATGGTGAAAGGCGTAAAAGTGGAGAAAAAGGGGGTGGGGTGTATTTTCGCACCAGAAATCAAATACACATGTTTGTCGCTTGAGTTTCTTTTTAATGCTCAGTCTCTTATGATGAAGTTTTTCCTGTGGAAATAATTTGCTTTGGGGTGTAAGGATGACTCGTGCGTACTATATCCGATCACAATGCTTGGAGGATTCAGAAAAGTGTGTGAACTATGTCGTACGACAACTAGTCAAAATGAAAGAAGCATTCAGAACAGCGCGTGAACCATGTCGTATGACAACCAGGCAAAATGAAAGAAGCCTTCAGAAAACAATTTCTGGAACATTCTGGGAACTTTCTGCAGCTTCGGGATGATTCTGGGATTTTAAAGAAACTTACGGAATTCTTATATAATCGATGAAGGCGATAGACAAAGGTCACGTGGAACTTAAAACAATTCACACACACACACACACACACACACACACACACACACACACACACACACACACACACACACACACACACACACACGCACGCACGCACGCACGCACGCACGCACGCACGCACGCACGCACGCACGCACGCACGCACGCACGCACGCACGCACGCACGCACGCACACACACACACACACACACACACACACACACACACACACACACACACACACACACAGGAGGAAGA
>CM031622.1:36592631-36607631 GCA_018398815.1 Conus ventricosus | reverse complement strand
GATTTTCTCGTAGTTGATAAAGTTGACATACAGGAATGAGTTTCACTCGTTCGATTGCTCAACAATGATGCGAAGCATTGCAATCTGATCTGTGCAGGAATCCTTGCGAAGCCAGCCTGCTGGCCGCGAAGTTGAGCATCAGCGGGATCCTTTAACCTGTTCAAAATGACTGTGTTGAAAACCTTTCCTGGCACTGACAGCAGTGTGATTCCTCTGTAGAGTTCGCACAGTTGCTAAGGTTGCCTTTCTTGGGAATCTTGATAAGGTATCCTTCCTTCCAGTCTGCTGGCACTTGTTCCTCTTCCCAGATCTTCTTGAAGAGAGGCCAAGCATCTCTACTGTGGTCTCTATGTCTGTCTTCAGCGCCTCTGCGGTGATGTTGTCAGGTCCTGCCGCCTTTCTGCTCTTCAACTGTTTGATGGTCTTTCTAATTTCTTTTTTGGTTGGTGCCCCGCAGTGTACGGGTGGTCTGAGTCAGCCTCTTTGATGTCTGGATGGTTCTCTGGCAATGGTCTGTTCAAGAGCTCCTCGAAGTGCTCAACCCATCTGTTCATCTGCTGCTCTTCTCCTATGATTTGCCTTCCCTCTCTGTCTTTCATTGGTCGTTCTGGCCTCCTGTACTTTCCTACCAGCTTCTTGGTGACGTCATACAGTCCTTTCCTGTTTCCCTGGTTTGCTGCTTGTTCTGCTTCTGTTGCTAGGTCATCTTCTGGTCATCTTCTGTTGCTAGGTCATCTTCTGTTGCTAGGTCATCTTCTGTTGCCAGGTCATCTTCTGTTGCTAGGTCATCTTCTGTTGCTAGGTCATCTTCTGTTGCCAGGTCATCTTCTGTTGCCAGGTCATCTTCTGTTGCCAGGTCATCTTCTGTTGCCAGGTCATCTTCTGTTGCTAGGTCATCTTCTGTTGCTAGGTCATCTTCTGTTGCCAGGTCATCTTCTGTTGCCAGGTCATCTTCTGTTGCTAGGTCATCTTCTGTTGCCAGGTCATCTTCTGTTGCCAGGTCATCTTCTGTTGCTAGGTCATCTTCTGTTGCTAGGTCATCTTCTGTTGCCAGGTCATCTTCTGTTGCCAGGTCATCTTCTGTTGCTAGGTCATCTTCTGTTGCTAGGTCATCTTCTGTTGCCAGGTCATCTTCTGTTGCTAGGTCATCTTCTGTTGCCAGGTCATCTTCTGTTGCCAGGTCATCTTCTGTTGCTAGGTCATCTTCTGTTGCTAGGTCATCTTCTGTTGCTAGGTCATCTTCTGTTGCCAGGTCATCTTCTGTTGCTAGGTCATCTTCTGTTGCCAGGTCATCTTCTGTTGCCAGGTCATCTTCTGTTGCTAGGTCATCTTCTGTTGCTAGGTCATCTTCTGTTGCTAGATCATCTTCTGTTGCTAGGTCATCTTCTGTTGCCAGGTCATCTTCTGTTGCCAGGTCATCTTCTGTTGCTAGGTCATCTTCTGTTGCCAGGTCATCTTCTGTTGCTAGGTCATCTTCTGTTGCCAGGTCATCTTCTGTTGCTAGGTCATCTTCTGTTGCTAGGTCATCTTCTGTTGCTAGGTCATCTTCTGTTGCTAGGTCATCTTCTGTTGCTAGGTCATCTTCTGTTGCTAGGTCATCTTCTGTTGCCAGGTCATCTTCTGTTGCTATGTCATCTTCTGTTGCCAGGTCATCTTCTGTTGCCAGGTCATCTTCTGTTGCTAGGTCATCTTCTGTTGCTAGGTCATCTTCTGTTGCTAGGTCATCTTCTGTTGCCAGGTCATCTTCTGTTGCTAGGTCATCTTCTGTTGCCAGGTCATCTTCTGTTGCTAGGTCATCTTCTGTTGCCAGGTCATCTTCTGTTGCTAGGTCATCTTCTGTTGCTAGGTCATCTTCTGTTGCTAGGTCATCTTCTGTTGCTAGGTCATCTAAATACTTCCTCCTTTAGAGAACATGACCTCCGCAGTTTCCTCAACTTTGCTCAGACCTTCCATCCGTCCATCAAACTGACCGACACCATTTCACAGTCAGTTAACTTCCTGGACATCACTGTCTCCCTCAAATATGGACTGCTTGAAACCTCAGTCTTATATAAATCCACTGATGCGCACTCCTAGCTGGACTACACATCTTCCCCCCCCCCCCCCCCCCCCCCCCCCCCCCACCAATCCACTAAAGACAGCATTCCATATTCTGAATTCCTTCACCTCCTCAGACTCTGCTCCAGCGAAGAAGATTTCGCTGTACAGCAGCCAAAATGTCTGAGGTTTCCACCAACCGTGGCTACTCCAGTGCTGTCATTAATGA
This sequence comes from Conus ventricosus, assembly GCA_018398815.1. Classification (NCBI taxonomy): domain Eukaryota; kingdom Metazoa; phylum Mollusca; class Gastropoda; order Neogastropoda; family Conidae; genus Conus; species Conus ventricosus. The sequence continues at coordinate 36,605,365 of CM031622.1, read as the reverse complement.
TGCTCTCAGCCTCACCACAGCTAAATCCAGAACATCTGCTCTGGAAACTAAGCCTCCCAAAAAGACAGACAGACCCACCACTTGCCTTCTCTTCCATCCTTACACTCTGCCCATCTGCAGTATCCTGAAGTCTAACTGGCACATAGTAGAAAATCATAAACCTGCCCTTGAGACCAAACCAATGATCACTTTCAAATATGACAAAAACCTCAAAGACCTACTGGTGCGCTCTTAGCTGAACAAAATCTCCACAATTAAGCACAGGTACTTTCCCCTGCTCAATCCCCAACTGAAAATGTGCCCTCTCACCAAACCAGGCATCAGCCTACATGGCCCCAAAGGCTCATTCACTATCAATCGCACTTTCTCCTGTCAGAGCCACAACATTGTGTACGCCATCCACTGCCAGCTATGTGGTAAGATCTATGTAAGTGAGGTATCATGTCGAAGTCCTGGCACTTCGGCAGTCATAGAGTCACAACTTCGCGCGCCTTATGCAGGAATACCATCTTATTGCCAAACTCGCATGCTCCATCCTCATGGCATCAACACCCAAAAGTAAGTATGTACCATTCCACCTCTGCAGCACCAACCTGCAATATCCTCCACCTACTCACGCATACTAACATACCTCCCACTGTTTACCTCAGACGTAAGTTACAGCTGCCTTTCTTTTCCCTTTCCTTACACTCTCTAAGTCTCTGTACTTGCCACATCAATCTACTCACTCCCACCCACCCCAGTAAAGATAAGTTTAGTAGTGTTGGTTGGGGTAGGGTGGCTGGGGATAGGCGTGATCAATGAGTAGGAGGCTGACATTACAATGGAAGACACACACACACACACACACACACACACACACACACACACACACACACACACACACACACACGCGCGCGCGCGCGTCGCGCGCGCGCGCGCGCCTCTCTCTCTCTCTCTCTCTTCTTTCTTCATAAATAGAAATGCTAGCTCTTTTATCTTTCATCGTTCCCATCCCTTTCCGGCCGCTGCTATGTTTGCTAGTGTTGCTGCACTTACCATTACTGCTATCATTATTATCCTCATCCAACAGTTCTGTCTGCTGTTATTCATTGAGGATTTCAACTCCTCTCTACCTAATTTTTATTACTAATATTACTTAATACCTTTGTTATTTATATAATATACCTATTAGATTCCATCCTTCCCATAATTTGTACCTTCCATCTCCTCTTTGTTCTTCCTGTCCTCCCCTGGCCTCCCCTTCCTCCCCTTGGTCCCCCCTTAATATTAGTATTAGTTCTATTATTATCATTACTATTACTAATATTGTTATTTCTTGTTTATTCGTTCTATTATTATAATTATTATTATTATTATCATTATTATTATCATTGTTATTATTGCTATTATTATTATTATTATTATTATTATTATTATTATTATTATTATTATTATTATTATTATCCTTTTTACAAACTTATTTAGTATTATATATATATATATATATATAATATATTTCTGTATCATGCTTTTATTGTCATGCCATTATGACCATTACCATCACTATAGTTGTTAGCATTACCATCATTAATATGATTGTTAGTATTGATATTACCATCACTCCATTAACATCACTATCGCCATCGCCGCAAGACTGTTGCCACGGCAACCATGCTGTCTAGGAATCCTCCACCCCACTCTTCGTTCTCCCATACTACAACTGCTATTGACATATTATCACCAAAGTGGTAGTAATCCCGTCTTTTTTCAGTATTTTGATCATCATCATTACCATTATAAGTATTCATATAAGTAATATAATTATAATCATTACTACCTTGACTCACACATTATCTCCCTTCCGACAGCCTCGTTTTCGTGCGACGCTGAAGTGATTGAAGATAAGTGATTGCTCGTTCATTTTCGTTGTAATAATTGTTTTCTATCTTGCCTGAAGAAGACCTAAGAGGTCGAAACGCGTCGTGTGTTGTCTTGTGATTCGTTTGTCCTCGTTTTTTGGGGCGGTTTCCAAACATTTATTTAAGATTTATTGTAGAGAGGTAAAAACTTTTTACAGTTTATTGTGGAGACGTACAAAAACATTTTACAAACACAGTTTATTGTGGAGAGGTAAACAATGTTTTACAAACAGTTTATTGTGGAGAGGTTAAAAAAATTCACAAGCACAATTTATTGTTGAGAGGTAAAAACCGTTTTACAAACACAGTTTATTGTGGAGAAGTAAAAAAAAACATTTTACAAACACGGTTTATTATGGAGAGGTAAAAAAAAAACATTTTACAAACACATATTATTCTGGAGAGGTAGAAAAACATTTTACAAGTACAGTTTATTGTGGAGGTAAAAAGATTTTACAAACACAGTTTATTGTGGAGAGGTAAAAAAAACATTTTACAAAATGTTTTTTTTTTGTGAAGAGGTAAATAAAGAAAACTGCAGTCAGAATTTCTCCATCGCTTAGTTTTCTAAGTTTCTTGCAGAAAGGGAGAGAAACGTTTCTTGCAGAGAGGTAAAAAACAAACACCGCATTCGTGTCGTTGTGCACACCTACAATCACCGTATGTCTGGAATGCTGAACATGGTGACAGAAAGGTCAATACACTAGTCGCTTCCACCTCCAAGTTTCCTGCATCGACTGGACAACCAGGAGGGACACAGCCGCCAGAGAGTGGACTGATAGCGGGAACTCTGTCGGAGGTAGATGAAAAATTGCTGGAAGCATTCACGACCTCAAGCAGATGACTCAGAGCCACGCACACTTTGAACAAATTGCACAGATAATCTGAGATCATAAACCCCGGCACACGACTGAATATCGCCATCTCCTTTATCACAGCTGGGGTTGTACACGTGACGTATACCACACACACAGTCACCAGCATCCGCGTCACCTTCACTTCCTGTCTCGCCACTGACGTCATATTGGACACAGCTTTTTGACGCCAGGTGGCGGTGACTTTGAGGCGAAAGATGATGATTGGCGGTGCAGACGTATCACAAAGACAAGGGAAAGAAAGGAAGAGTGACGAGGTCAGTAGCTGTAGATATGTCGATGATGGTTCCGGTGACGAGTAGAAAGGAACATGCGAGAGAATAAGTGAGGTTCGGTGAGGGATCGTGACTTCAACGGTCGATCTCGCAGGCTGAAAGCAGCATAAGCACTGTTTGAATGTACACACCTAGTACGACGATCAGTGTTGCCATATACCTGCAAAACCATATACGAAGTGACAAAAAGTCCCTCGATTGAACAGGTAAGTAAGCTGCTTTAAACTACAAAGAACCTAAAGCGTAGTAATCCACAACTTTAAAAAATGGTGCTAATACTGTATAAATTCAAAATCTGTAACTGCACCTTTATTCTTCCCATTTGTAAGTTCTTGAAATTAAGATCACGTGAATCCGTCGAAATGAAATAGAGTTAGGTTCCGTCACTGTGAAATCATACATTTTGTTCACTTATACAATTCTGTAAATATGTTATACTGTTCACTGACACTGATCAAGATGATTTAAAACGGAAAAAACATTGGGTTATTGTCAAATCAATGAAACCAAGACAACATGACATCACACTACTGTCGAAGACTAACAATGTAACTTCTACTCTGATAAATTCCTAAATTTGTCTTCTTTACAACACACACACACACACACACACACACACACACACACACACACACACACACACACAACACACACAACACACACACCACACACACACACACACAACACACACACACACACACAACACACACACAGGCACGCATGGACGCACCCACGCACGCACACACACACACGTGCACACATACACACACACACACACGTGCACACACAAACACACACGCACGAGCGCGCGCGCACGCACGCACACACACACACACGCACACACACCACAACACTACACAAACAAACACACACACACACACACACACACACACACACACACACACACACACACACACACACACACACACACACACTACTGACTTTGTTCTGAAGATCCTGGCAGCTTTGAGGGACTCAGAACACAGATACACCGTTCCACAGCTATGACAGCCGTTGTCACGTTGGACAGGACCAGGAAGCCCAGACAACTGCCCATAACGCGTGTCAGAGCATCGTATTTCCCACAACAAACTTCCCAGCTAAACCCCCACACGGCACTGATGAAGCGCTAGGATTTGCACACATCAGAACAGCACGAACCCGCTGTCAGACACGCTAGACTGAAAATACCAGCGCCCCGCGCACGCACACACCCACACGCACACACACACACACCACCACACCCACACACCACACACACACACACACACACACACACAATCCACACCACACTGCTCACACGAGCATGCTCGCCACTCTCATCACTACCACGATACTCACTCATCACAATCTACCATTCCACGCACCACTACAAACAAACACACAACACACAACAAACAACAACAATATTTATACACAACACACTACAACACACACACACACACTATAGTATATATATCATATATAATATATATAAATATAATATAATATATATATATATATAATATAATATATATATATAACTAATAAATTCCAAAAAGTACTGAGCACTCTCCAGCAACTTCACAGAGCACTTGGTTGCAAATGACGCAGAACATATGAATTAAAACAACAGCTTGCTCTTATGTCTTAGATTGAAGAAATAGGGAATACCATTCATTATGCAATGGTAAAGTTTCATTAAAAACTCAAATACATACTACGGTATGCACACCACCTTTTCTGGATTGCATTCTTCTTAAAACTGGAAAAATGCAAGAGGAGTAAAAATTACCACTTTCCGCGGTCACTCGAGAGAAACACCAGTTTCGATATATCTGTATATGACCAGATTATATTTAGTGAGTTTCCCTTCCATTTGGAGGCAAGTCTCCCCCTTGAGAATAAAGCTTGCTGAGGCTCATTTTGAAAGCTTATTAATTTGTTTCCCCATTCACACCACTAAAGCACATACATGTAGTTTGCAAGAATCATATACCACTAGCAGAATGAATGCGTATCTCCCCCATTTCTAATTAAGAATAATAGCAGCTTTTTTATAATTCAATATAAATATATATCATAAATATAAATATAATAACATGATAGTATATATATAAATAATATATAACAAAATACCTACAACAAACAAACTGCTCACTTCACACAACACACACACACCACACACACACACACACACACACACACACACACAACTACATCTCACACACCCACACACACACACACCACACACACACGACAACACACACACACACACACACACACACACACACACACACACACACACATCACATCACACATGCATACATACATACAACACACACGCGCACGTGCACACACACGCACGCACAACAAAGACACACACGCACGTGCACACATTCAAACACACACACACACACACACACACACACACACACACACACACACACACCACACTACACACACACAGAGTTCAGTTCAGTTTCATCAAGAGGCGTCACTGCGTGCGGACTAGTCCATATACGCTACACCACATCCTAAGTTTTTGAGACCACACTAACGTATGATTTGAAGCTGATGGATATAGAATTAACAACAAAGATGAGACAGTGAAGAAGAGGGTCTCGTGGCGACGACCAGCGGATGGTTTGACTTACGCATTAGCTCAACGCGCTGGTCAGACCTTGAGTGCCTACCTAACGTGTTTTGTTTGTTGTTGTTGTAGTTGTTGATTGTTGTTGTTGTTGTTGTTGATTGTTGTTTTCTTTTTGGATGCACACTGTGTGTATGATGTGTGGGCATGGGCCCATTAGTGTCGTTGGCGTGTGTGTGTGTGGTGTGTGTGTGTGTGTGTGTGTGTGAGTGTGTGTGTGTGTGTGGGGTGTGTGTGTGTGTGTGTGTGGTGCTTGCGTGCGCAGGCATGTATGCGCGTTTGTTTGTGTGTGTGTTGTGTGTGTGTGTCTCTATGCGTGTCTGAGTGTATGTCTGTGTGTGCACGTGTGTGCACGTGTGTGCATGTGTGTTGTGTTGGCGTGTGTGTGTGTGGTGTGTGTGTGTGTGGTGTGTGTGTTGTGTGTGGTGTGCAAAATGCGTGGTAATGTGAAATTGTGTGGTGTGTGTGGTGTGGTGTGTGGAAAATTTTTAGGAAAATTTTTTCCAAAAAAAAATTTAAAAAACCTTCAAAAAAATTTTATTTCCCCATGGAAATGGTTTTAAAAAAAAAAACCCCAAAATTTTGAAAAAAGGGGTGTAAATGAAAGGGAAATATCTAAAAACCCAAGATGATTACCCAAAAAAGAGCAAAAATATTGCCTCTCTGTGCACAACATTCAACACGCGATTTGTTTAAGAAAAGTAATATAAAGTTAAGCTTTTTCAAAAACGCCCCCTTATAGATCCCTTTCCAAACGTGGGAAAAAAAGAGGCGAAGTTTGATCTTTGATTACACTGATACAAGAAAAAAAATCACCCTTTACATTTTGTCATATTTAACGAAGATGCAAATGCAAGACAATTGCCAACCTCTTAAGGGTACACAGATGGATCTTTGACGAGTAAAAAAGAGCCGGGATCAGCATTTGTTATTCCATCGCGAAAGTACAAAAAGCATATTTCATTGAAAATTCGCCCCCATATTTTGTAGCTGAAATGATACGATACTTATGGCGTTGACATTTCAAAAGTTTTTCCGCGCAATTTTCAGTTTTGTTTTTTTTAATTCGCTTCATTGTTACAATCGCCCTTTTTTTTTTAATTCCAAATTCGAAACTTTTTTTTAAAGGGAAATTCAACATTTAATCCACGTCTTGATATGTAAAGGAACAGAAATAACTTTCCTCGGGGTTCTTCACACTGAATTTGGGGCAAAAATTTGCGACGAGGGCAAAAAGGCGCTGAAAAGGGAACGGGGGTACAAACTATTTCCCATACCGTTCACTTTGAAAGAGATCAAAAAATTTTTAAAACATACAGTTTGGGAATTTTCAAAAAGGGGCAGAACAACGCGTTATTCATTTAAACACAAAATAATCCTTTTTTTAAAATAATCATTCAAAAGCTCCAAAATCTGCACATTTAGATATGAAACAATACAAAATTTCGTTTCAATATTCCATCGTTTGAAACGGATCTTTAGAACTAAATTAGCTCTGCAAAAAAATCCCTATGGGGGGAAAAAAAATTTGACAAAAGACCCTTTTTTTGTTCGAATGGTGCCTCTAAAGGCATTCTGCCTTTTTACAGGCAGTCGTACAAATATTTTTTCTGATATTGATTTGCTTTTGGTTCTTCTGCTTGATTTTTAGTCCAGTCAGGGATTTGCTTTAATCTGATATTGTTTGGTGGGTAGTTTTTTTGTTTATTCGTTGGGGGGGTTTTTTCTGATTTTATGTACACCAACCCCCCGCTCACTCCCTCCCACCCCCCCCCTACACACACACACACCACAACACAACACACACACACACACACACACACACACGCACACACCCACACACACACACACCACACACACCACACACACACACACACACACACACACACTTTATGCAACATGAACAAACTCTATCTATCTCCCTCTATTTGCCTGTCAATCTCTCCTTTCTTGTCTAAGATCACATAGTTTGTGAAAAAACGTTAAAAAAAAATTAAAAGACTACTACTACTACACACACACACACACACACACACACACACACACCCCCCACACACACACACACACACACACACACACACACACACACACACACACACACACACACACACACACACCACACACACACACACACACACACACACATCGAACTGCAAAAGAAACATGAAAAACCAGAGCATTCGTTCTTCCATGAAAAAAAAAAAATTGTCCTTTAATATCATTATGTGGGATGAACATAGCAGTTCAGGGTGTTTACTGAAACAATCGTGATTAAACACATTGGGAAAACAACCAAGAATTTTTCAGATGGGTTTGTGGTCCTTTCTTATCGGTAAGAGTCTTTACTGAGATGCTGAAGCGAAGTCGTTGCGTTTGTTTGAATAAAGGACGGATAGGGAGGGTTCGGAAAGGGAGAATAATTTTTGGATGTTGCAACGATCTCAGCAGATCTATACTTCCTGTGCGTGTCTGTTTGTCTATTCTAATGTATGTTATATGTACGTACGTACTACGTATCATGTATGTATACATGTATGTATGAATGTATGTATGTATGTAATGTATGTATGTATGTATGTATGTATGTATATATGTATATGTAATGCATGTATAGTATGCATGTATGTATGGTTTTTTATAATTTTGTTGTGATGTAGCGTGTGTTGTGTGTTGTTGTGTGTGCTGCGTGCGTGCGTGCGTTGCGTGTGTGTGTGCGTGCGTGCAGTGCGTGCGTGTCTTGTGCGTTGCGTGCTGTGCGTGCGCGCGCACTGTGTGTGTGTATGTGCGTGTGTAGAGACAGAGCGAGAAAAGAGAGAGAGAGAAAGAGACAGAGACGAGACAGAGAGTGGGAGAGAGGGAAGGAGGGAGGGAGGGGCGGTAAGAGAACTATCACTCTGTGAATTCTTGTGTCTCCTGTATTTCTAATGTTTAAAAACAATATTTATGTTTCAAGGCCTCAACCCAATTCAGTATGTGAGGAGGTAAAATTAATTATTTATATGTATGTATGTATGTATTTATGTAGTATGGATGTTGTATGTATGTATGTATGTATATATGTATGTATGTATATATGTATGTACGTGGTGCGTGCGTATGTATGTATGTATGTATGTATGTGTATATACATATGTATGTATGTGTGTATGTATGCATGAATGTATGAATGTATGTATGTGTTCTTTTATTTTGTTTGTGAGCGTGTGTGCGTGCGTGCGCGGTGTATGTATGTGACGTGTGTATGAGAGAGAGAGAGAGAGAGAGAGAGAGAGAGAGAGAGAGAGAAGAGAGAGAGAGAGAGAGAGAGAGAGAGAGAGAGAGAGAGAGAGAGAGAGAGAGAGAGAGAGATTTCTCTTTTTCGAAATGGTTTCAAAGGATCTGTAACTATAATACCTATCTCGATCTCTAATAGATCCAGTCCACTCCTGAATAAAGAAATCCACGAGTCTTTGTTTTAGACATAAAAAAAGCCTTAACATCTCCAACACCCTGCTGCAGCCACACAATGTCAAATCCAGTTTCACATAGAATTTGCCTTATCTGAGAAGCCCAACATGTCTTTCCAGATCTATCCACATCAAGCAACATTAAATAAGCATTATATGGTAACCTGTCAGGATTCATTCGTAACAGTTTAAACCAGTATCTAAGGGAATTGGTGAAGCAGTTAATATAAAGTGGGTATCGTCACAAGTCACCATACACCATTTTATTTGGTGTCCTTAGTGGTACTCCCAGAAATCTTTTGCAGGCCATCAAATGCACTTTCTCTATTTCCTCTAATCTTTGTAGGCCCCATATTCCAGAAGAATATAACAGAATGGGTTGGATTCTTACGTCAAAAATCTTAAAGAACGTGCTTGCATTCAATTCTTTATATTTCTGGAAAACTCGGTTTAACTCTACAACAGCTTCTTCCCTTGTCACACAAATGCTACTGTACCTAATTTAGCACTGGGTTTTGTTGTGAAACAGAAACCCAGATAGCAATCAATCAATTAACTACTTCCAATCTTTGACATTGAAATACCATTGCTCGCGTTTTCCCAGAACCCCACCTTTCCTAAACACCATTACCTTAGTTTTTTTTTCAATGTTAACAGTTAACTGCAAGTCATCCAAACATGACTTCAATAAAATTAATTGGTTTTGTAAGCCCCATGGAGTTGTGAAATTAGAGCTACGTCTTCAGCAAAGAGCAAAATAAAATTTTCCGTAATAGTCCAGTCACATAGGCAAAATAATGGAGGGCAACCCCAGAAAAAAGGTTATAGTTTCATATTTGGTACACTGATAGTACCATTACTGAAATGAAATTCTGATAGTTCCCAAAAAAATCCAGTGTCAGCAACAGGTTAAATATTGTGTCGAATATACCCCCGTTTTTGATTTCATCGCGGCAAAAGATGCTGATAAGGGTGGTTTGCTAGGAAGCAAAATACTAAGCCTTGGCCATAAAACTGTGTCCATTGTTTAAAAATAGCCTTAAATTTGAAATGTTGTAAGCAATAACGTACATATTAAGACTTAAATATGCCAAAAAAAATGATTAAATGATACGCTGATATCGCGTTAATTAAGCAATAAGTTAAAGTTTGTCTGGATCAGGAAATTTCATGATCAATAGGAATTAAAGGTTTAATTATTACATTTTGTCCATATCTTAATATAACATCATGCTTTGTCTGCTCACAGGCTTGAAAATGGACGAAATCTGTGTGTTCGGCAATGAAAGTTTGACCGAAGTCAACAGACCCACCTGTACAGTTTCAAGAGGACTCCAGACTATTATTGAAACAAGTTTATTGTACGGGGATGGGCTGCATAGTCAACTTACAGACTGTTCATCAGTTGTTGTACATACAGAGTGTCGTAAGAATTATACCCGTCGTGGATCACAACCAAAACCTGCCAGAGCAGATCGGCCAACGAAAGAAACACCCAGTCTTCGTTCAGCCGTGCGTGAGTTTGATTTCAAGACTGACTGCTTTTTTGTGGTAAGAAGCCAGTACAAGAGTGGAAAAAAAACAAAGGAGCTAAATTTCGGAGAGAAATGCATTAAGTTAGAACCATTGAAATGAAAGAGAAGGTAACTGCCAGGGCTCTAGAGAGAAAAGACAAATGGGGTGAAATTGTTTTGGCACGGGCAAAGAGTGTTATTGACTGACTTTGTGGCAGCTGAAGCGAAGTACCACAAACATTGCTATGCCAGATTTTTTCAGACAAAATCTCTGATGAAAATCAAGGTCGTCCTGCGGATGCAGAAAAAGTAAGTGCTTTTGAAAAGCATTGTGCATTTCTCTATGACAATGATGAATGTCAATATTCTTTTGCCGAGCTTGAAGAATAGATGAATGAAAAGGGAAAAGAAACATACAGCAGGAAGCATCTAAAAGATAAGCTCAAAGCGACCTTTGGGGACAATATCACCATAACTGAGTTACCAGGTGAAAATGGAGTGGTGAGTTTCAGAGACACTGCACAAAAGATTCTCCACAAGACCTGGTACACCGACAGGGCGTCTGACGAAAAGACTGAACGAAAACGAATAGTTGAGACAGCAGCAGCAATCATTGGAGAGGATATCAGGTCTTGCATCTTTGATTGTGATGCATGTCCAGCTGCGACTGAACTGCAAAAAACAGCTGGGGCCAATGATCCAGAAACACTGCGCTTGTTTTTGTTGATGACGTCACGCAACCTCGAAATGGAAGAAGCAAAAACACAGACCGAAAGTCTACAACTATCCAACATGTATTGTAGTAGCATGCCGTCCAAGATCCTTTGTTTTCTCCTGTTATTTTACGTGTTGCGTGTTATTCATCGAAATTATGGCCATAAAGACCTCATCATCTGCCTCACAATCTTGGGGTTGCTGAGAGTTATGCTGAAGCTGTAGGTACGAAAGTTCCTTTCTTATTCACTCACAATTGTCTGATAGATTGCAGTTGACGGGTTTATGCAGTTTGCATTTGACAATGCTGATTTCAACACAAACACCCTTGATGGACATGACACTTTTCATGCAATGGGAGGTATCATGTGCATCACTCCAGCAAAGAATATTGAAGGGAATAAACCAGTACCAAGATGCAAAGATCATGTTTCTTGTGCAGACATCGTTGGAACATTTGGAAATGTACCTATCAAAGCATACAAAAAGCCAGAGACTCCAGGGCTGCAAGGAATCGTGATCAAAAGCCTGTCTCTGTCTCCAGAAGAAGCGCAGCGATCATTGAATGTGGCCATGAAGTTGGATTGTTTATGGATGACAGGGTGCATCCTTCAAATGCTACCCCGACCATCAAGGGCTGGCTTCATGGAGAAAGCCATGCAAAGTTCAGGAACGTTTGAAGTCAGTTCAACTGATGCACTTCCATTCATTAACCTTGACCATTAAATCCCGTACCATTTACACAGCTCTGATGTTTGCGTCACCGAGTGCAAGAAGAACAACAAAGCAAATTGCATTGTGACATTGATCAACCGTTGTACCAGAAAGCTTCAGAAATTGTGGCTGCGTCACCAGCAGACCTGGGTAGTGTGGTTGTCAGGCTGGTGGTTTCCATTTGTTGATGTCCTTCGTGAGTGCAGTTGGCAGCATTATGGCAGGAAGTGGGTTGGAGGAACTCTGGAACACTGTGTATGCCCATCATCTGTTACGCACATGATCTCTGGCCATGCCTACTCTAGAGCACTCAGAGCACACTTTCTGACCCAAGAGGCTTTGGCAAGTGTACTGTTGAAGAAATCAAATGTGCTTGACGAGAGCTGCATAGAAAGTCTTCGCCAGATGTACTCAAGGCTATTGAAGATTCAAATCTTGAATAGGTTTTTTCCTCAGAAGACATTACGCGGGTGTGTGACAGCTTGCAACAAATATGTGAACACATGAAGGGTACCAACCGGACAGGTAAGCTGTGGATACAATATTTTGAGCTTTACAAATCATGAGACTGTTCTGTCCAAGCAGGAAGAACTGGGGATTGGCATCTGCATGTGTACACAGTGAAACAGATGCTTCCTACCTGCATGCTGCAGGACATCTTGC
>CM031622.1:36585131-36587631 GCA_018398815.1 Conus ventricosus | reverse complement strand
GAGGGGGGAGAAAGGGGAGGGTGGAAGAAGTAGGATAGGTTAGCTCTCCTTTTGCACGGTGTGGGCCAGTCTCTGTTAAGAGAATAAACAGCAACGACAACAAAAATAAATAAATAAAATGAAATAAAAAGGACGGGGGGGGGGGGTGCAAGAAGTAAGATAGGTTAGTTTCCATGGGGAGGAAACTCTAGGTGTACTAGACCAAGTTTTGGTTGTAAATTAACTACACCAAGGCCGCATGCTTTGAATACAACACAAAGTCTTCATTGTGATGTTGTCCGCGTACTCTCCGATGTGTACAGAGCTTGAGAGGCGAACGAACTGCGTGTTTTAATGTTTGTTGTTGTTGTTGTTGTTGTTGTTTTCTTCTTCTTGTTGTTCTTCTTCTTCTTCTTTCTTCTTCTTCTTCTTCTTCTTCTTCTTCTTTTTCTTCTTCTTCTTCCTCTTCTTTTTCTTACTATTATTATTAATTTCATTATCATCATCATATTATTATTATTATTATGTCCTTATTATCATCTTCATTATTGTTCTTCTTATTATCATTATTATTATTACTGTTGTTGTTGATATTATTATTAGTATATTATCATCATCATTATTCTTCAGAAATTTTGTCCGCCAAGTGAACGTTCAAGACGTATACAATAAACAGGAACACACATCATGTCACAAGCGAAGTAAATTAGAACAACCGGCAATACACAATAAACACACCCCGCAATCACAAGCTCGCTCTCCACCCCACGCTTACCCCCAATACCCAGCCTCGCCCTCTCACACTCCCTTTCCACCCATCGACCGCCTCCAAAACAACAACAATCACTATAACATGATTAAATGATAATTGTTGAGTCTTCCTCTCAAGACTCAATATAAAATTAGAAGTTTTGGCAAAACAAACAAAATTCAAAATTAAATCATAGATTTTTTCCTTTTTTGTGAAATGAGTTATCTCCCTTTGATGATGTTACATCAGTCGAAACGCATAGTGTGTGTGTGTGTGTGTGTTGTGTGTGTGTGTGTGTGTGTGTGTGTGTGTGTGTGTGTGTGTGTGTGTGTGTGTGTAGTTAGTTCTTTAGTCTAACGTCTATTCACTATAAGTGTTATCAGACGGGAAAAAAAGCAACGAAAAAACAAAACCGTGTGGTTGTGTGTGTGCGTGTACGTGTGTGTGTTTGTATGTGTGTGTGTGTGTGTGTGTGTGTGTGTGTGTGTGTGTGTGTGTGTGTGTGTGTGTGTGTGTGTGTGTGTGCAAGAAAGAGAGGACTGTGTTAGGGACAAGAGGGGAAGGTTGGGATGAGTGGCAAGATAGGTAGATAATTATCTACGTATTCTGGTCGTTTATCTAGCCTTTAGTGTATGTTGATCGGGGTAATTGCAGTATGTGAAATGAAACAAGTTTAGAAGGATTGAAGCATAATGCAGGGGATGGGTGGGGGGAGGGAAAGTTTGCAGGTGGGGATGGAAGGCATCAGGGTGTAAAGGAGGACGGAATAGAGGAAGGGAGTGGGAGGGTGGGGATGGGGGGATAACCATATATATCATATAATCGTAACTCTTTTATATCAATGTCGTACAACACAACAATTTTAGTTTAAAGTACATCAGAGATAGATATCAAGTGGACCGGAATTAAAACTTTCAGAGAACACGCAAAGTAATGAGTAATTATTTAAAACATTTTCCGTGGATAATGGTGCACTGGCTGGCAATTGATCCGCTAACTTTATCTTAGGAACAAAGTGCCTAACTTCTGGGCAGTGAAGAAGTAGGTGATTTACATAATTTGGTTGCCACATATGCAATGTATGTTTTTAGAATACTTTGTTCTAAAAGACGTTAATCGGAACCTATACATCAAACTAGTAACATGTCTGGAATGCATTCCAGATAAATTGTTTAAAAGGATTTCGGATTCGCTGCATTCTTTACTTGTACACAGTGCTGATAATACTGACATTTTTTTCTCTCTTTTTTTGTGCAGTTCGGCAACCTGATTTTGAGACACTTTTTCTATGCGCTGGTTACATTCATGCTCATCTAGTTGAATATCGAGATGCTGTGGTCCTTCTATATCTTTTGCTGCCCTTTTAGCCGCATGATCTGCTCACTCGTTTGGGGTGATTCCGGAGTGAGAAGGAATCCAGCAAAAGGTAATACTGGTACCCTTTAGAGACAACTCATGAATATGTTATATTTCAATAGTCATTTCTAGTCAATTTTTTTATGCCTCGGGATTTAATGGCTTGTAAAACAGACTTTGAGTCCACACAGGATAAGATTTTGCATGTATCCGTCGAAAATTCTATAATGTAATTTAATGTCATAAGTATGGCTACAAGTTCAGCAGTGAAAATGGGATAATGTTTACCAATGTAGTATCGTTTTACTGTTATTGATGAGGGTATTACAAAAGCTGCACCAGTATTTCCATCATCAAGAACTGATCCATCGGTGTATATCTTTAGATAGTCTGTATACTTACTTTCCAAGTAGG
>CM031622.1:36565131-36580131 GCA_018398815.1 Conus ventricosus | reverse complement strand
GTAGATCATTTATTTACTTTGTATGCTTTAGTCCGGAAGTATCTCCAACGTAATAGAAAACTGTGTTGCTTTTGTGGTCTTTTAAAAGCGTTCGATTTTGTGAACAGGAATATTTTGTGGAATGTTTCAAGGAAAGCAGGTGTAAACGGTAAGTTATGCATGGCATTAGAAGCATTTATGATTCTGTACTAGTTTGTGTACGTGACAAATGTGCATATTCCAATTTTTTCGAATGTCCAAGGGGGGTCAAACAGGGCAGCCTCCTACGTCCACAGTTGTTTTCGTTTTTCATAAATGAATTTGCCTTTGAAGTATCAAAAAAAAAAAAAAAAGAAGACATGGTATTCAGATAATTCCAGGGGAGATTGAATTGTTCTTGATGTTGTTTGCTGATGACGTCATTCTTTTATCAGATACACCCACTGGACTGCAAAATCAGCTACATGCAGGAAGCGGATAAGCTGCAGCTGACAGTAAACCTGGAAAAGATCGAATGTTATTCTTTCGTAATGGGATCCACCTATCAGCACATGAAGAATGGTTTTATGGGGATACAGAAATCACTGTCACTAACTCCTCTAAATATCTAGGAATGTTATTTACCACAAGGCTAAGTATAATATCTTCTTGGGCAGAATCAAATACAAACGGGAAAAAAGGTGTGACTGAAATTTTCAAATCGTTTCGGAAGTTAGGTTCTCTAGACTCAAGCCTTTTTTGGAAACGTTTCGACTCTCACATAGAACCCATTTTAACTTATGCAGCGGAAGATGGGGACTTACTGCCAATACCTACATGGAAAAGGTTTACACATTTGCCATTAAACGTTTCCTTGGTGTGCCATTACATTCATCAAACACTGTTTTGTATGGGGAATTAGGCAGGTATCCATTGTATATAAAAATAATTCGTGAAGTGTATAAAATACCGGATAAAATTAACAAGATGACCCATGTCGAGACTGTGTAGACAGGCATATGATATGCAGCTGCTGCAGGCAGAGGAGAGTAAACAATACTGGGCATTTCAAATCAAGAAAGCTTTAGCAGAACATGGATTTTGAATTGTTTGGATGTGCCAGAAAGTAGGATGCGAAATTGGTTTTATATCCGAATTTAAAGAGAGATCAATAGCAAATTATAAACAAAACTAGCATGGGAAAATGGAAAGTAGTGATAGATATATAAATGACTCTTTTCTTTTAAATTAGTTTTTCAAGCAGAAAGATACATGTTAGTTGTTACAAATACATGGCGCAGAATATGTCTTGCCACATTCAGATCAAGAACCTTTTGTTTAAATGCGATCAAAACGTGGTTTAGTTCAAACGCCTCCATTACTCCCCCATGTCCGATGTGGGGTTATGCTCTGGAGGATGAGAGTCAATTCAGAAGGCAGAAGGCCTTCGACAAAGTGTGGAAGGACGGGCTACTTCTGAAGCTCCAGCAAAGTGGCATCAGTGCAACATGTACCGGTGGACAAAGTCCTATCTGCACACCCGACGAGCCAGAGTGCTAGTGGACGGACACTGTGGCCGGAAAGTGCTGTTTAGACAAGGAGTCCCACAAGGGGGAGTACTCTCACCAACCTTATTCGCCCTCTTCATCAACGATCTTGTGCCAGAGCTACCCACGGGTGTTCACACTGCCCTATATGCAGATGACCTGGTTCTCTGGCGCACGGAAGAGTATGCAACAACAGCTACATACAGAATGCAGATTGCCCTGAACAAAGTGACAGAGTGGGCCAACAACTGGTGTGCGACAGCCAATAGAGAGAAATCAACAGCCACTCTGATTTCTCTCTCTGCCAAAATGAAAGCTGGCAAGCTGACTATGGAAGACACTCCCCTGAAATTCGAAGTCCGACAAATCTACCTGGGAGTGACCTTTGACAAGAGATTAACATGGAGACAACACATCATGGACACTGAAGCCAAAGCTCGAAGAAAACTGAACATCATGCGGAAACTGGCTGGAACACACTGGGGTGCCAATGAAAAGATCCTCAAAACGGTCTATCAGGGACAGTAAGACCACACCTGGAGTACGGATCAAGCTCATGGATGACTGCAGCTAAGACACACCACCAAGAGTCGCTTGACAAAGTGCAAAACCAGGCACTTCGCATCATCACAGGTGCTATGAAATCTACATCTATAGAAAAGATGGAACAGATAACTGGCATTCCCCCACTGAACAAGCGAAGAGAAAGAAAGGCACTGATACAAGCCGCCAAATACCAACACAGCTCAGACTACCTGATGAGTGGCCGACAAAAACAGGGGCATTAGGCAGGCTGAAAAGATCCAGCTTCGTAAGAGAGAAACGAATGCTGCAAAGAAAACACATGGGAAAGCTGCCATCACCACTGAGGTTCAGACCCCCAGTGCCGATCCCCCCCCCCCCCCCCCCCCTGGCAAGAGAAAAAGAATGGTGTCATTGTCTGTAAAACAGTCCCCCTCCTGACGACAGAGGATGAGCATAGTGACAAGTGCAAAAGAGCCCTGACCTTAGCCATGCTTGAAGAAATGTACCCCCAGGAAGCATGGATAAGGGTTTTTCACAGATGGGTCAGCCACAGATGCGATCCAGAATGGAGGAGCTGGAGTGTACATTCAGTTCCCGGACGGCAAAAGCAGGCAGACGCCATAGCAACAGGTATTCACTGCACGAACTACAAAGCAGAAGTGGAAGCCCTGGTGCATGCTGCGAACATCATCAGCAGCACAGCAGGCCCAGACAGCCAGGCTGTCTTCCTTACTGACGCCCTGAGCGTGCTACGGGCAGCCAACAACAACAACCTGCCAAAGTTAGAAGACGCTGTATGCAATATCAAGTGCACCAGAACTGTATTGCAATGGATTCCATCTCACTGCGGCATTCCAGGAAATGAGGAGGCTGATAAAATGGCAAAACTTGGTGCCGAGGGCCATCAGGAAGAAACTGCAGTCAGCCTGACAGAGGTGAAAACCATCATTAAAGCGCTCTACAGACCACCACAACAGCAAGATGGCTATCATCAGCTAACCAAGCAGAATAGGTGGTCATCTTTTGACTCAGAACCGGGCACAACAGGCTAGCATCCCATCTACACCGCAAGCTGCACCTGAAACCATCCCCAGTGTGCACATGTGGGCAGGCAGAACAAACCAAAACACGCATTCTACAGGACTGTGGGACCTGCAGTGTCTGAGGGATAGGACATGGCTGCAGCCGTGCCCATCAATGACAAGCTGTACGGGTCTGTGGAGGCCCTGCTGAGGACCACCAGATTCATTACAGAATCCTGTCTGCAGGTGTGATAGGCGATCGAGAAGAAGAAGAATTCATCTTTGGACGTAGGGCTACGAAGAACTGAGGAAAAATCATGTGTTGTTCAAGTCCAAGGAAGCAGAGAGGAAGAATCTAGTCAATATCCTAACGTCTGACAGTGACACTATAATTGTATCACTAGTAAAATCAGAGGCGGGATCACTGGGAAAAAAGAACATGCTTACTAATAATGTGTGAGTGCAATATATGTTGAAATGTCTATTATGTATTCATCAGTCGAAGAACTTCAGTGAGTATTTAACTCAACAGGCAAAACAAAGAGACTGTATGTCATATTTGGATGCTTGATATATACTCTCCCAAAAAAAGAAACT
Source organism: Conus ventricosus (assembly GCA_018398815.1). NCBI lineage: Eukaryota > Metazoa > Mollusca > Gastropoda > Neogastropoda > Conidae > Conus > Conus ventricosus. Next base: position 36,576,482 of record CM031622.1, on the reverse strand, counting down.
TGGCACTATTGTAATTTGGATTTGTTGTGAAAATAAGGGATGTAGTGAAATTGTCATATCAGTATTTTGTAAAGCAACCACTGCACTTGCTAAACCTGCAAACTCGCGCGCTTTGAACATCCAAATGTCCGTCTGGCTGATGTTACAATCAATTCGTAATTTTGCCCATTTTGCCTTTCACGTGCACAGTGGTGAGCTGTAACTCGGCATTCTGACACGCTTTTCCGTTGGGTATAAAAATCCAAAGCAACCATGGGTCAAACAATGCACATAACACTACTGCCGGCAAAAGAAGAATGCCAAGGTTGTCTGATGCTCAACGCAATAACGCAATTGGACGATTGCAAGCAGGGGCCACTCAGCAAGGCGTGGCAAGGCACTTTGGTGTGTCCAGACAGACCATTGCTGCATTATGGACCCGTTACAACATCGCTCACAGTGTGAGGGACAGGCCGAGGTCAGGTCGACCCAGGGTCACTACTGCTGCTCACGATCGTTACATCCGTGTGCGCCACCTTCGAGACCGCACTACAACGGCAACATCCACAGCGCTCCAAATTCCAGGACATCGAAGAATTTCTGATCAAACAGTTCGCAATCGTCTTAGGGAGGCCGGCCTTTTTGCCCGACGACCAGTTCGACGGAATATTCTGAACGCAGGTCACATGGCAGCACGTCTTCAGTGGTGCCGATACAGAGTGGGGTGGCCACGTGCACGATGGAGAACAGTTTTGTTCACTGATGAGTCACGGTTCCTCCTTAGACGGGTTGATGGGCGTGCACGAATTTACCGACGTCAAGGAGAGCGTTTTGCCCCTAACTGCATTCAGCAAGTGGACCATTTTGGTGGTGGTAGTGTCATGGTGTGGGAGGAATACGGCACAATGGCAGGACTGATCTCGTGCATGTGGCAGGGAATTTAACAGGAACCAGATACAGGGATGAGATTCTGCAGCCTCATGTTGTCCCACACGTGAACACCAATGGAGGAATTTTCCAGCACGACAACGCTCGCCCGCATGTTCCTCGAGTCTGTCTTGATTTCCTGCATGTCAGCAATGTCCAAACTCTGCCATGGCCTGCCTGTTCCCCAGATCTGAATCCAATTGAACATTTGTAGGATGTCCTGGATCAATGCGTGTGCCAGAGGAACCCATCACCACAGACACTCCCAGAGCTTCTTGAGGCACTCCAGCACGAGTGGCACACCATTCCACAACGTGTGATTGCTAACCTGATAGCGTCGATGGGTCCCCGATGCCAGGCAGTGATTGACGCCAATGGCGGTCATAACCAGATACTGACATTTCGTGTACCCTGCTGTCTTTTCCACTGTCCTGATTAGTTTACTTTTCAGTCAATAGAGTTAAATGTTTTCAACACGTGTCCATTGGTAATCAGTTAGTACATGGGTCATAATTTGTTGTTTGAATCAAATCCGATTTTGGCAATAAAAAAAATTAAATAGCGGTGTCAAGTTTCTTTTTTGGGAGAGTAGAATATTGTATGTTCTATGAGGGCGCGCGAGCGCACGCACGTGAGTGTATGTGTGTGTGTGTGTGTGTGTGTGTGTGTGTGTGTGTGTGTGTGTGTGTGTGTGTGTGGTGTGTGTGTGTGCTTGCGTGCGTGCGTGCGTGCGTGCGTGCATGCGTGCGTGTGTGTGTGTGTGTGTGCGCGCGCACGCGCGCGAGTGCGCGCGCGACCGCTTGTGTGTGTGTGTGTGCGTGTGTGTGTGTGTGTGTGTGTGTGGTGTGTGTGTGTGTGTGTGTGTGTGTGTGTGTGTGTGCGTTAGTACTAGTGTCACTGTGTGTGGTTTCCATGTCTTGCCTTTGTTATCAATCCATGCTTGTAGCCCCTGTCACAAGGGCTTTATAGCTAATGACAGTAAAACCATCAAAGTGTCAAAAAATATGTGATTTCGGGTTCCTATATGAGCCGGCTCTTAACGCACACGGAATCCGTCAACATTAACAACAACAACAACAACAACAACAACAACAACAACAATAACAACAACAAGAACCTTGTTTTTTTCTTCTTTTTTGCTTCCGTCATGAAAACATAACATACAACGAAAAGCATTGAAATGTTTTCTGTGTTGTGTCAACATGAAGATAATCTTGGTAACATTTCGTGTGTTTGAATTTGGAATGTGTAACAAATCGTTGTGTATTAGCATCACGTCGGTTGCGTAGTACGATTTGCTGTTGATATCAACTGTAATATCAAATTGGTTAAAGATTTTCTTGTATGTTAACAATATATGCATAAAAAACTAACATTTGTTGCATAAGTTGAAAACTTACATTTGTGGTAAAATCAATTGGTTTGGAAACTAACACTGTGTGTAGTAGAAACATCAGCAAGATTCGACATTGACGCTCTGTTTTTGGACTTGCATCCATTGTGTTGAAAGAAGAAATCATTTGGTGCTGTGATAAAATCAAATGGGTTGAATATTTTCATTTTGTTTCAGTTAAAACCAAAACGAGTTAAAACTATTACACTTAAGAACATCGAATGTGTTGAAAACTATCATTTTCTGGTCACATCAACCTTTTTTTAATATGTGATGGTGCAGAAAGAGTACGTAAGCAGAATATCCACGAAGAAAGCAGGATGGGTTCAATGGCCATGTGACGCCACAGAAGAATTTTTTTATGAGATATTTTATTTCAGAAACTTAAGAACAAATTACAAATAGGGAATACAAAACGTGAAACGCATACTTATCGTAGTAAGGCAATAATGATAATCATAACAAAACATGCTCCTTCTCCTCCTCCTCCTCCTCCTTCTCCTTCCGATCATCATCAGAATCGATATCATCACCATCATTACCTTGCTACTACAGTGATTACTAATACCATTATTAGCACTACTACTACCACCACAATTACGACTACTTTTATTACTACTACTACCATTAGCATAGTAACATCAGTCCCTTAATAAACACCGTATGCGTTTTAAAAAAAATCTGATAATTAACAAATATAAACACAATAATAGCCACAAAGGGTAAAAACAAATACTGTGATTGTTAACTAAATGAAAAACAAAATGTCAGAAACAAGAAAATAAATTCATCAAGAGAGAAAACAAAGCAACTGGCCGTTGTCATATTATTTGGAAACCTTGCAAAAAAACTTAATGCATTAATCCCATAACAAAAGAATATGGGGCCACTGTGCAACAAACCTTGTGAGTGACATTTGAAGACATGCAGCACACTTTACTTTTCTGTTTCATATGTTGCTTGCAAATACACAATGGACACTTGAAGTAATGGAAAATCTTTTTTTCACATTTACATGTGTAAATATAGAATTTGGCATGTAACAAAATTAAGTCAAACGTTTCAGCCGATCTAAAACCATTGTCACAACTGGCACAGAAGATGGGACACCAAAAAAATCTCCTCAGTGTGTTCAGCAGGGATCGTATCTGCTAGCATTCAGTCAATTCCAAACAGTATTGAGCGTCACATTGCCGACATGACTGATGAAGCTTATAACGCAGTAGTCCTGGTAATAATGGTTAGGATTACCTTCGTGGAAATGGTGACGATAATGCATGTGAATAACACTTCATTTTCACACGCAGTACGCAAGTGGTCATGTGAATAACACTCCATTTTCACACGCAGTACGCAAGTGGTCATGTGATTAACACTCCATTTTCACACAATGATGGGAGTCCGAACTGACAACAATCATGAAGTGAAAATGATGATGGTATTTCCAGTCAGGCCAGTTCTGAGTGACTGTGTGACAGTGGAGGAATTTGCCACTGCTGACGGCGGCACTGCATGCAAAGGCATACTCTCTCTGAAAGATCAGTCCTCATAAAACTCAACTGACCTGACCCTGAGGGTCACGTGGTCCTCGTAGAGGACAACTGAAGTCTGTCAGACACTTCCTGCCCCCTCATTTCACGCGTGGATGTGGCTCCTGTGTCCTCAGCACAGTGGACTGTTCTTCTGTGTGGTCGTCACAGTGAACGGAGTCTTCTCCACCAGCTAGTTCGTCCACAACATTGCCTATCAGAGAGCACGTAAGACCTCATGTGGCGAAAGTTTGGCCGTGTTTGGAGTCGAACTGTGTTGGGTTCAATAAGGGACCACAGAGTCAAAAGTCAGGTTGCACACTCACCACTCACCACAAGAGCCAAGAGTGTGCAACACAAACAACACTTTATTCATTCATTGATACACGCATAATAATTCACATACCTATTGGGATTCAGGGCCCGTCACTGAAGAGGGAGGATAGCCAGAGTATATGGAGAAAAGAGGGGTGTAGAAGAGGAAAGCACGCTTACAAAGAACTAACCACCCTACTGGGCAAAGAAAAAAAGAACTGATAAACATAGAACACCCCAGGGACACCCGTTAAGTCCAAAACACCTAACCCACTATTACTAATCCCCGAAAAGAAGAAAGAAAGCCAGAAACACAATTAGTACACAAATGGGCCTATATCCCAGCAAAATTGGTTGCCATTTCACTTAATAGCAATAATAAATAAATATATAAAAAGAAAACAGTTTGTTGCTCGCTGAACGAATGCTCCCAAACGGGTGGGTCAGCACAAACAACACTTTATTCATTCATACACACATATACATTCACATACCTATTGGGATTCGGGCCTGTCACAGAAGAGAGAGGATAGACAGAGTATACAGAGAAAAAGAGGGGGTGTAGAAGAGGAAAGTACCCTTACTAACCACCCTACTGGCCAAAAAAAAAAACACAATGATAAACATAGAACATCCCCGGAATACCCTCTAAATCCAAAACACCTACCCCACTATTACTAATCCCCGAAAAGAAGAAAGAAAGCCAGAAACACAACTAGCACACAAATGGGCCTACATCCCAGCAAACCTGGTTTCCATTTCACTTCATAGTAATAATAAATAAAGATATTAAAAGAAAACAGTTTGCTCCTCGCTGACGGAGTGCTTCCAAACGGGGTGGGTCAGCCCCCACTACGTCACCTCAGACAACAGCCGCCCTGACACATGGCTCCACTCCACTGATGGCAATAGAGGAGGAAGTCACTCCAAGCCCTGAAGCCACACAGCAGCAAAGAGAAGACTGTTCGACCCTTCTCCTGGAGATCTCTTCCGGACCTGCAGCTCCACAGACAGGTGGGCTGCTCCCTCGTGGGCGTGTGCAGTGACGTCTAGGACCCCCCTTGCGATGGGCAGGGGCACCTGTGCTGGCTCACATTAAGCTGAGCAAACGCACGTCTGGAAGAAATCAAGCCCTGTACTGGGGGTCAGTAGTGTGTTCACACATGTCTGCTCATGGTCGGTGGGAGTCATGAGGAGGTAAGGGTGGAGGCGTCACTACCCGTCATCAGTCCATGAGTAGGAGTGGGGTGCATGGAGAAATCGTAAGTCCTGTATGACATTTAAGCTAGCTTTATAGATGTCCCTAGAGTCGTTTCTGGCCATTGGGGCGGTGCATCAATTATCAAGTATTTCGTTTAACCCCAAAATAAATCCATCTGGTCAAAAATAAACATAACTATATCACCTTGCATTCATGACACTCTGATACGAAATGATAGTACGAACGAGTAATAGAAATACAAGACAAGACAAAACGAGACAAGACAAGACAAGGAGCAAGCGCAATGAACAGGTGTGCGTTGAGGAATGTCCACTACCCACCTCCCTTAATTCCTACACTGACCGCTCGCCAACAGTGTCGCGCGTCTCGATTTGACAACACGTTTCCCTGACTTTTCTTTCGACTGAAGGGAACTCACTCGTAAACAGTTGATACATCATGGATTGAATTCTCCACTCTGTTACGAATAGTATCGAGCGAGTAGAGAGGGAAAGGGGGTTGAGGGGAGGGTGAGAGGAGATAAATGGAAGAATGAAGGATTGCGAAATGGGAGAAGGGAAAGATAAGAGAAGGAATGAAGGCAAGAAAGGAGTTGAGGAGAAAGAGGATGAAGGAATGGGGGGAGATGGAGTGGAAGAGGAGAGAAACAATGAGGGGATGGTGGGAGGGAATGGGGATGAAGATCTTTCAAAGGAGCAAACTTTCCGCATGATATGAGCTGAATTGAACAATAGCAGAAACTTTGAAGACATGCTGACCATTGCAAATCGTTACGGAACAACACTGATAAAGCACCCGGTAATGGTAGGCTGCGTCCCTTCAAAGTTCACTAAAGATAAAGATTCAGCAGAATGGCTGCCCACTGATTCGCCACGCGTCACAGCCATGCAGATATGTGGTGAAGGCAATTGCCTAACCCGTTGTGCGTCTGTGATGGTTTACTGCAATCAAGAATATCACGATGGAATGCGAATACGTATCTTTTTAGAAACAGCCGCAGGAATGGCTGAATATCTTGACAACACAAATTTGAAAGAAGAGTCTGAGTGGGATGAAGATCTGCCAAAAGTTCATGCCATGTACTCTGAGCATTATCATGGTCAGAAACTTTCAGACCAGACTGCGAGATCTATACTTGAAGCAGAAGTAGCGCAGTACGCAACGCCAGGGTCCTACATGGGAATCTGGCAATTGCACGCTCTAAGTAACATCCTAAACTGCAAGTTGATGTCTATTCATACTTAACAAGGAGGTATCACTGTCAGAAGGCACCCCACCGATGGATCACTCCTTTCCCGAAGCTGTCTTCTTTTCAGTGGTCTGATCATGTGGACATCCACTCTAGGCAGTGGACAGGGAGCTAAAGATTGGCGGGTGAACCACTTCGTTGTGTGCGTCCCACACACGGCATAATTTTGTTGTTGTTGTTGTGGTGGTGTGTGTGTGTGTGTGTGTGTGTGTGTGTGTGTGTGTGTGTGTGTGTGGTGTGTGTGTGTGTGTGTGTGTGTGTGTGTGCGCGCGCGCGCACGCGCGCGGCAGTGCGTGCGTACGTGCGTGCATGCGTGCGTGTGTGTGGTATGTTTGTATTGTGTTGTGCTGAGTTGTTATGAATAGGGTTGTGTTCTTGTTAACTCTATTTTCGTTGTGTCCAAAGGCAGGGCAGATGTCTATTACATAGAAAAAAAACTAGACATACAGGGTAGATATCACTGGAGTTCAAGTTACTCTGTGAACCTTCATGCTGTATTTTCAATTATTTTCATTAGGCGCCACGCCTATAGTACACATTTACCTAGTAGACAGTTTCTTTGATTGTATCTTGCGGTTTTGTTGTTATCAAACTTTTTTTTTTTTTTTGAATTTCGGACATGTTTTCATTTTTGCAATCATTAAAGCACGATTTTGAAACCGATGTATTTCTTTTTGCTGCTTTTTTTTTTTTTTTTTTTTTGTTGCCTAACTACGTTTAATGAACTTCGCTTCGACTTTGAAAAAAAACAGTTCTCGGATAAGATTTTTTTTTTAAATATCGTCAAAACTTTATTATAACCGATGACATTGGTTACAAGAAAAACCTGTTATAGTAAAGGAAAAGTTTTACTCCCTTTGACTTAACTATAAGCGGGGTGTGCTGTATTTTGTGCGGAGAGCATTTAAACGAAACCTATACATCAGGCTGGAAACTGACCTTGAATAAGATCCGGACAAGAAAAATTAAAGAGGTTTAATTTTCTTTTGTTCTTAGCATTTATGCAGTGCTGACTGTAGTGACACTTTAGGTTTCTAAATTTATTAGTCAAACATTTCGTATGAAACATTTACTTAACGTCTATAACCTTCTTGTAAATCTTAACTGGAACTGAACCATCGGATTGTTTGCTCCTTTTCTCGCAGCTCGATCAGCCCATTCATTTGAAATAATTCCGCAATGGGAAGGCACCTAACAGAAAGTTGCGCTGGTGCCTTTCAGTGATAAAAGATGAACAGTGTATTTAATTTCATTTATCAATTCCGATCGCATTTTCTGATTTAGAGATTTAAGTGCCTGGAAGACCGATTTAGAATCAACACATAATAAAATTTGCAATACGTTTTTCGGAAAATAAAAAATGTAATTCAGGGTCTTCAATGTTGTTTACTAACTCAGCGGTAAAAATAGAAACATTTTCACATATGTGAAACCGTTTCTCTACCTTTAAGGCTGGTATTACGAAGGCAGCTCCTACTTCTCTGTTTCCAAGTACAAATCAAGTACCAGTCAGTATAAATCTTTAAATGTTCAGAATACTTGTTATCAATATGTGAGCAGACAGAACTTCTGAGGATATAAGGTGAATCATGTTTGGATAAATCTGTGCAATCTTGCTTGTAACCGAGGAGTATTTAGTAATAGAAAAGAAGACCTCTGCCATGGAACTAGTGTTTTCCTTTACTATAACTGAAATTGCTTTTAGCCGAGTTTACTATAAACGGGGCATACTGTACAGCAAAATTGTCCAGTGCATGTGTGGAAGAGAAATAACGATTAATCATTTACTCGTCCATTGCTCCAAAGTCAAAGAACTAGTATATCCAAGAGTGGGACGGTTCATCCGAGTCTTCCATCTCTCTTGAAAACATTTTGAACAGTTATCCAATTCTTTGTATTATTTCCGGATGTTCTATTAATTGTCTAGTTGGTATCTTCCTGTGATTGATTCAGTTTCCAGCGTCCCAACCCCAATTTTTGTGATAGCACTGTCGCTTTTAACGCACACACACACACACACACACACACACGCACACACACACACACACACACACACGCACGCACGCACGCACGCACGCACGCACGCACGCACGCACGCACGCACGCACGCACACACACACACACACACACACACACACACACACACACACTTCCACACACGCACAGAACACTGAGGTAAAGAATTGTTTGTGCCATTGTTCTTTCACTGTGCCATACCTGTTGTAGTATTATGTCCGAAACCAATTTTATGAATCTGTTATTATTGTATGCGCAACTGCGGGTCATGAGATACCGAGAGCCTTGTGCCGTTCCCTTAATTACTTATTAAACCGTTAACCTTGTCTGAAATCCTCTCTGGACTTCACCATCTGAATGCCACTGTATGAATGGTAGAGTGTTTCATGGTGCCAGCCACGGATCCTGAGGTGGTCGAGCACCGATCTGCCTGCACGGAACGACCCCGAGCCTGCTTCCACGTATGATGACTGCTGAGCGAACGCTAAATGGGAACCAGGCCTTGCCGAAGACCGCCATGATGACTGCATGCAATGAGCCTTACCGGCATGAAGGAAGAGACGTGAATTCTCCTGCCTAGAGACCAACGTGCTACAATATCAAGGACCATGGTCCATTCTACTGCCAGAATAGTGGATGAACCTTTGAATTTGTTGTGCCTTCAGTCTTGTGTTGTTGTTGTTGTTGTTGTTGGGTTTGGGTTTTTTGTTGTTGTTGTTGTTGTTTTTTTGCATCAGTTATCGGATCAATGGAGCACCTAAGGCGGTGACTTTCTTCTTCTTTTTTTTCCCCTAAGGCCAAAATCCACCTCTTCATTTTTTGGTGCTTCACATTGTCCTCTTCATCTACAAAAAAAAAAAAAAAAAAAAGCGGAAAAAAAATTTCCACAACTAAGGGTTTTTGTTGTTGTTTTGTGTTGTTGTTTTTTCCTTTTTTTTCCCCCCAACAGTCTCTTACACACCATGCAGAGTCTGTATGTTCTCTTACAAATGGACACAGTGTTGCAGATTTTAGTGTTTTGGCGTTTGATACAAAGTGTCTGGGTTTGTTGATGTTCTAATGTGTGGTGAACTGGCACACTCACTCTGATCATGTTTTTTGTGTTGTTGTTTTTTTTCCATTTTTTTTCCGTTGAACAAGGTTTGCACACAAATGTGTCATGATTCTTACTATAGATGGGGTTGAACATGTAACATATACACAATGTCAATATTTAGTACAGTACTTAATAATAGACTTTATGTAAACTTAGTTCTCTTGTTAACCATACAGACTTGCTCAGCATTTCATTAGATTATAAAGTCAATTTATATAATAGTTAATTGCAAATAAAAGGCAGAACTTTAGTAAGCTGTCCACATACCGTTATGAATATATAATTGGACAAGCGTAATCATAGATCAATCATCTTATGGTCAATGGTGACTTGGGTCAACCAGAGCTAATTAAAAAAAAAAGCATACATCGTTTGGCAAAAAATTGTGTACTTGTGTGTATATAGTACATGACTTCTATTAACAACAACAACAACAACAAAACCCCTTTTGTAACATTATTTACTTTTTTATAGTCTTAATCAGTTTGTATCAAATTTGTGTATGATGCCCATTTCAGTACAAATTTATCATATTGCATAGAAGTGTTGATTACATATTTGTCTATCTCATAAGCTTCTTTTAAATCTCTTAAGAATGATTGAAGTGTTGGATTCACTTTTCTTATCCTGCATTTATAAATAGTATACTTAGCTAGTAATAAGATGTGCAGAAAACAGTTGTCCGTTTTTGTTTTGTTGTCATTTCCAAAGAGTACTAGTAACTGATTTAGTTCCAATCTATCACAATTTGCACATTTTCCTTTTATGTACTCGGTAAATTCTGTCCAAAAACTTTTCACATGTGACATTCCCACAAGTATTGCAAAATGGAATCTTTAACATCTTCACAAAAGCTACACTTGTTGTTTTCTGTTACACCCATATCTGTTAGCATTGAATTTGTCACCAAAACCCGATAATTGATTTTTATTTGAAACCACTTTTACCTTATTTCCTTTATTCTTTTTGTTTCCATGAAAATATTTGCCCAAGGAATTTCCATTTGCAGAGTTCTTTCCTATCCCCCACATGCATTGGGTAACACTGGTTTACCAATCAGTATTTCATAAAATATGTTTGTTCCTTTGGGAGCATGAATCATTGGCTAAATGCTTTGTGGTGTTCAGTTCCTTCGTTACTGTTGTTTTCTAATTTTATTTCCTTTTTCTCAAGAATTCTCTAATAGAACTTACACAGCCAAAATATTTCAGTCTTTGAACTGGAAGTTGCAAGATGTTTCGGAACTCGTTAACATTCATGAATTTACCATCCTCTTTTAGTAAATCTTTTACATGGAAAACATTTCCTTCTGCCCACTCATCAAAATAGAAATCCTTTCCATCAATCTTGAATTTGTTATTGTAAAATAGGGTTCCATCAGTATGTCTTTATGGTCGTATGAATCGATTTTTTCAAAGAATTCTATATAGCTCTTGAAAACATCTTTCCAAAACATATTTATTGGGCGACCTCCAATTTTAAGTACCAAAAACCCGTACTCCTCTAGCATTCAACTGTGCATCTTAATCAAATGTTTCCATTTGCCTGAACGTCGGCATTCACCTTTACCAGTAGTTTTAGTGATAATAAATAGTATTGAGGATTTTCCACATTTTGTATAGTTC
>CM031622.1:36547336-36564131 GCA_018398815.1 Conus ventricosus | reverse complement strand
GAGATGTACAATTGTAGGTCTGTCTTTTCGAAACAGCTTGGTTGACAGGTATTACTTTATATTTTTCGCAGTAATGAACTAGTCTATTTAAAAAAATCTTTTCCGTTACTTTGCATGTGTGGGATGTTAAGGCGATTGGACGATAGCTGTTTTTTCTGCTCTTGTTTTTCTTTGTTTGTGTATTTGAATAATGATTAAGTGCTTCCAGACGAGAGGGATATTGCCATCAGACCAGCATTTCTGTAGAAGAAAATGAAGAAATTCTATAACATTATCTGGCATGTGTCCCAACATTTCATTTGAGATTCCGTCTAAACCAACGGATATATTTTTCTTAAGACTTGAAATACAATCTTTTACTTCGAACACTGTTATGTCAGCATTTATATACGATTCATTTATATTATTTGTTTCTTTATGTGTTCTATTTTTTTTAAATGTGTGTGTGTGTGTGTGTGTGTGTGTGTGGTGTGTGTGTGTTGTGTGTGTGTGTGTGTGTGTGTGTGAGTGTGTGTGTGTGTGTGTGTGTGTGTGTGTGTGTGTGTGTGTGTTCATTTTTCTTTTTTTCTTGGTCGTTTCACTGAACAAGCACAGTCATCCACTTCAAATTAGATATATTTTCTATAGGCCTCTGTAGAATCCATCATGTTATTAACTACACAAACTGAAAGCACAGTATGTCTACGTGAAGGTAAATCAAGACAGAACATAGAAAAGTGTAGACCCTACACGTTAGATACTCATTTAAAAGTCTGGATCTGTTTGTGTTACTCTGAGATTTGAAAATGCACAACCTGCTTTCATTAGTAATGATCAAATTGGTTTCGTAAGGTGGACAGGTTGTAATAAATGTTTTCTGTATAGCAAAATGCATTATTTACACGAAAATGATATGTATGGACCTTTAGTTTGTACTAAAACAAATATCTTTACTCGTTAAACTGGGCATTCATGATAAAAATAGTTCAATCCTTGGTTTTGGTGAAGATATTTGTCCACGGGCTGAAGTATTTGACACACATCTTAAATCTACTGTGACGGTAAACAGGCAGGCAAGTCAGTGGTTTAAGCATTTACTACGATTTCGACAAGGTGATCGAGTTTCACTTCACATCTTTGTCGAACTCTCTGAAGTCCTTCATTAAAGGTCAGAGAACATTCTAGCATTAAGGGTTTTTCATTCGATGATAAGTAACATGAACATATACATTTTGTAGATGTTTCACAAGAGATGTTAAATGATGGGAAACAGCCCTTCGAAACAAAAAACACATTAAACGTGTTAACAAAGTTTGGGAATATCAGGACTGTAAATAAACTTTATCATTGCATGTTCAGGAATTCTCTGTAACTAACAATTTGGTGCCTGATTGACTACAGTTCTGCAGAAAAATGATTTTTATGTGTCAACATTGTTGTAACTTATTCTCCCTCTATAACTGCTGAGAAGTCTATAAACCTACTATTTAAGGCATTAATCCAGCACATGTCTCGAACTCACACATACTCACACACAAACGTACATACAAATATACATACACGAACACATAGATAGATGAACACAACTCCCTTTTGAAAAGCATAACAAAGAACAAACTGTCAATGCAAACATGATGCTAACATTGTCATCCTTTACCAGGCAGATGTCAATACTCAGTGCTGGCAACAATTGATTTTCTTACCTACGATCAATTTGTGACATACACAAACGCATACACACACGCAAGCTGACATTTCTATACTTAAAACAAAATGAATCAGTTTGTATACAAACGTTTGTTCACACACACACACACACACACACACACACACACACACACACACACACACACACACACACATACACACACACACACACACACACACACACACACACATACATACTACATACAAATACATATATTATATATATAAGTACCACACACCACACACACACACACACACACACACACACACACAAAATATATATATATGTGTAACACACACACACACACACACACACACACTCACACACACACACACACACACACACACACACACACACACACACAGGAAGAGGGGAAGAGTCATGCCCACATTCACAAGCCCTCGCGCGCACGTGCGCGTGCACGTGTGCATGTCATTAAGAAGCATGTACACGCACGTGCACATACATACACATGCGCACATAAACGCTCACGTGCTCATGCACACACACACACACACACACACACACACACACACACACACACACACACACACACACACACACACACACACACAAACACACACACACACACACATACAAATACGAGCGTGCACATGATAACGATAACGATAACGATAACGATAATTTATTCAAGAAAGGCCACAGCCCCATTTGAAGGGGTATTGACAAATAACTGATGTAACAACACATTAATATACAAGCACATATAATCAAACTTCAAGTCAGATAGCTCCTCCTCTTGAAGGATTTATACAAATATGATGCTAGATCACCAACAACATTCTCATTTCTTGACGACAAAAGCAAGATAAGCCTAAAAATGATGGACGTCGATAATATTTCAAAGGAATATATTTTTGTCTTAAATCTGTAAGCAAGGACAAACAAATAGAAAATGAAGTTCGTTCTCAGGGCAGACTTGCATAATGGACATAAAACATCTAATTCTGTATGAACATTGTAACGTTGCCTGTGTACAGCAATATCAGATACACCGAATCTAAACTTAGTTAGTGCAGATCTGACAAAACTATTAATATTCATCGACAAATAAGGTTCCGCTTCCATTACTTGATTTGTCTTTAGAAATCGAAACAAAGAAAATCTCTCACTGTTTTTAATATGACTATTCCAGTCTTGCAAGTTACAATAAAATTATTCTCTGCTTAAAACAAGCCAAAAATGTTTTAACACATCCAACACTCTCTTCTAACCAAACAAACGAAAACCCATAACTACAAAGACATTTACGAATAGAAGTTGCCCAAGTTGATTTGCCTCTAGAATCTAAATCAAACAATACTTTGTATGCTTTTGCAGGTAATCTGTGTTCTCCATACGTACGATCTTAAGCCAATAACTAATACATTTCACATATGAATTTACATAAATGGGATATCTTCCAAGCTCACCATAAACCAAATCATTAGGGGTTCGTCTATCCACATGCAAAAAACGCTTCATAGCAAATAGATGTAATTTTTCGATTTCATGTCCTTTATCCAATCCCCAAATCTCGGCGCCATACTGTACAATAGGCTGCACTTGGGCATCAAACAGTTTAAAAAATAATTTAACCGAAACACTTTCAAATTTATAAAGCAAACTTAAAATAGCTATGACAGCACGCTTTCCTCTGTTAACAAGATCATGACAGGCAAACGTAAAGCTAAGTTTGTTGAAAAATATATGCCCAAGTACTTATAAGCATTTACTACCGACATTTGCGAACTTCCATAGAACCATCTTTCACGTGATGCTAAGTAACCACCCTTTCGAAAAACTATAATGTTTGATTTACCCATGTTTACTTTCAAATCCAGTCTAGATGATGCAGAATGCAAATTATTCAATTGATTTTGTAATCCTACGACAGTTTCAGAGAGCAAAACGATATCATCTGCAAATAACAATATAACAATTCAATCAAGTCAAAAGTGACACCGTGTCTTCCCTTCTCAATAATTTCTTGTGCTAATTCATTAATATACAATGAAAATAATACTGGGCTGCAGACATCCCCCTGTTTAACACCCTGAGTACATCTAATATAGTCACTAAATTTTGCCCCACAATCTTATCATAGCTTTAACATCTTTGTACATGCATTTTACACAATTATATAATTTACCTTTGATTCCATTTTTTGTAAGTATCGGCCACAAAAATTTTCTTGAAATGGAGTCAAAGGCCTTTTCAAAGTCTACAAAGGCAACATATAGCTTACGGTTATTAGAAAATTGTTTCTGGACAGCTGCTAACAGAGTAAACATATGATCAATTGTACAAAAGTTTTTCTTGAACCCTGCCTGGTAATCACCTGTTATATTATTTACTTCAATCCATTCTGACAATCTCTTGTTAATAATAGAACCAAATACTTTACTTGCAACATCAGACAAGGAAATTCCTCTGTAATTGTTAGGGTCATACGTATTACCTTTTTTAAAGAGAGGGAGAATAAATGATTTGTGCCAATCTTCAGGATAAATTCCATTGTCAAACAAATTATTAAACAATTTAACCAGAAAATCAGTTCCAACATTACCAACATTTTTAAAAAACTCACAAATCATGCCATCTGGACCAGCTGCCTTTCCATTTTTTAGCTTTCTTATCGCAGCAACAACTTCAGTTTTGCTTATAGGACGATCATAATATTCTATATATCCGTTGTCGCATATCATATCATTTTCTAGAATTTCAGTTTCTGTCATAGAATCCTTATCTAGCACATGCTTAAAATGCTTATACCATTCATCCAACGTGATTTTGTTTTGATTATATACTCGCTTTTGAAATACTGTACGTACATTTCTCCAGAACTCTTGCTGACTATCAATACTTGTGATCACTTTTTCAAACAGTAAATCGTTGTGTTTTTCTTCTTTCTTTGTAGTAAATTTTTATATTCACGTCGAGCTACACAGTATAGATGTCGGACATCTTTATCTAACGTGTTGCAAAATGTTCGTAACAATTTTCGCGCATTTTGTCTTTCAATTTTACATTCGGCATCAAACCAATCATTCTGTCGTTTGACTCTGTTTACCAAACTTTACGTTTCATACCCTCAGCAGCTGTTTTTACAGAACTGTTAAACAAGTTAAGTGCATCATTTACATTTACATCAACTAAATCCATAGCACGAAATAACTGTACTTTGATTTCCTGTGAGTTCATTGTGTCTATGAAATTCAAGGCATAATCCTTATCCCACACGAACTTTTCAATATACTCTCTCCTTTTTTCATTTTCATTCACACCCACATTTGTTCCTAGAACATTTACGCTAAGTTCCAAAGGCATATGATCAGATTCCAATCGTTCGTTCACACACAATTTACAAGAAGAGTTTATAAAGTCAAAAAGTTCACATGATGCTATAAAGTAATCATTCACACTACAACCTGATTCACACACATATGTAAAGTGACCACTGATGTCACTCGAACAAAGACCATTAAGAATGTACAGACCCAAAGCATTACACATGTTTAGCAGACGTTTACCATATTCATTCAATACCTTGTCTTGAGACTGTCGCTTAACTTTAGACGAATCAAATTTGTCAAACCATGAAAACGTTTTAAAATTGTCATCACATTCTGGAGATATGTCTGCTGTTCGACCGTTAAAGTCACCACATATCAATATTGACATCTTATCACTGAAACATAAATTATTTACAATACAGTCCTCAATTTGACTGATCCCATTATCCACGTTTAACACAGAATAATATGGTGATTTCTCGGGTGGAACATATGTACATAAATATAAGATATCATTTGATAGGCAGAACAAATTTTTATCAAGGACAAATAATAACACATTATCATAATGAACAACAACTTGTTTCACATATTTCACAAGACTATTCCTGATTAAACATATTACTCCCCCTGATCTCCTTCCTCGCTCAGTAAAACCGTAAAGCAGGCTTTACAAACACAGTATGGTCGCTAAACACAGTAGACTGAAAATCATTAACAAAAGACTCAACAAGACAACAAAATCAAAAGATGACACATAATCAATAAAATCAATATTAGAAAGCTTCGACAATATACCGCCTATGTTCCAATGGAGGAAAGAATAGTTTTTAATAACGGGCGTATTTACTGTAACTGGTGTGGTTACAGTGGTTGGCATGACCGTAGTGGTTGGTGAATTAATGTTTATTTGTGGATCATAAGCCTTATCAGTCATTACAAGCTGTACAACTGAAACACAATCATCACAAGCACGCACATTTTTATTGGCACATTCCTCACTTAAAGTATGTACACCAACTTCGGAGGGAACGCTTTCGGTCGATATTGGAGATGAATTGCTCTTATTTCCGTTTTGATTATGTACATAAACATTGGAGCAGAGACATTCATTCGATGATGAAATCAAAGCATTTTCATTCACACGTTCATTCACTCTACAAAATAAGCACTTAGTCAATGAAGAAGATATTTTGTTCTCAGCCAATTTTTCATTACACACATAAACTTTAGAAGACAAACAAGCATTAAACACGACAGGAAAAACACTTTCATTCACGCTTTCATTATGTGCCTGATCCAAATTCGATGTGTTGTCAAGTACACATTTATCGGCCACCGTGAAAACATCTGAATGTGTTCGTTTGAACGACGCACTGCACGGGCAGTATCTGTCGTGAACTTCACAGCCAACACGGGACGTTGACACAACTGTGTCACCCGTCCCAATCCGAACTGCACGTGCTGTGTCGTCTTTCCCTTCTCCTGTATACGGTGTTACACTTGCTTCTGTACCCTCCGCGTTTTTATTTAGGTACTGATTTGATGGATTAATTGTTTTGATATTTCACTTACAGGCCGGCCAGACCTCTAGGTAGACAGTTTCAGATTACTGTCTTGGTCAAGGTAATATTTTTTGCCTTCAATCACCAGGTGATCAAAGATCTTTGATACCTTTTTATTTCTTTTTTTGCGTCTTTCAGATGAGGGACAAGTTTTTTACGAATTTCTCTCACTCGCTGGGAGAAATCTTCACCCACAAATACACTTGTACCACGTAGCTTGTGCCTGGCACCCAGTATTGATTCCTTATCCTTAAAAAAGGTACAGCAACCAATGATTGGAGAATCATGTTTCGCATTCAATCTGTGGAGCCTGTCAAATTGTACGTCTCTCGCCAGTTCTAATTTATCAGCCAGCAAATCATGCACAAGGCCCTCACAGTCTTGCCTGGTTTCCCGTTCTCTCCTGTGGATGCCATGAAATATTACATTGTTTCGCTTAGAACGACATTCTAAGTCATCTGTCTTTTGTTCAAGTTTCAACACATGTTCATTCAGTCTCTCGTTTTGTGCCTTCAGGTTTTCATTTTCCCGTCTGAGATCAGCGACCTCGTTTGTCAGAGACAGAACGTCATCATGCAGTCCGGCATACATTTCCTTCATGTTCCTCATGTCAGCTTTCATGTCATCGAACTTACAGTTCAGGTTCTGTATGGAAGACAGCACATCACGGAGACTGGGTTCTGCATCCATCCGGGAGGGAGAGGACTTGGATGCCGGTGAACCACCGCTGGCGCTCTTCAGTCTGGTCTGCCTCTGGTCTGCTGCTTTGTTGCCAGAAGAAGGTCCAGGGTTCAACTCAATGTCACCGCAACGCTGAAGTAAAAGTCCGTGGAATAACAGAGATAGGAGCAAACCTACGGTGACACCGCCTTGCCATGTATGAATTTTCAATGTCCGAAAGAAGAAAGCGGCCTTTTTCAATACACGTTGCTGCATAAAAGCCAAAAATACAGACACAAAACCACCACAAACAGCACGGAAAGCAAAAGGTACTGCAGGCATGATGTCGGTCGTACAGCAACGCCTCCCAAGAATGTCTGTAGACAACACAAATTCAAATTGATTTCAGAGCTCCGACTTCTTGATGTTTACATTCTGCGTGCCGGAAGTGAACCCCAAGCGTGCACATGAAGAGAGAGAGAAAAAAAAAAAAAAGAGAGAGAGAGAGAGAGAGAGAGAAGAGAGTGAGAGAGAGAGAGAGAGACAGTATACATCTATACATACAAGCAGAGATCACACACACGCACCCACTCACACACGCTCATATTGACACACACGCGCACGCGGGCACACACTCACCCCACCCCACGCACGCACAGAGAGAGAGAGAGAGAGAGAGAGAGAGAGAGAGAGAGAGAGAGAGAGAGAAGAGAGAATGAGAGAATGAGAGAGAGAGAGAGACAGAGAGAGAGAATAGATACGCTCAACAAATACACGCGCGCGCACGCACGCACGCACGCACACACACACACACACACACACACACACACACACACACACACACACACACACACACAAACACTCTCTCTCTCTCTCTCTCTCTCTCTCTCTCTCTCTCTCTCTCTAAAACGCAAACGCTCGTTTACACACACACACACACACACACACACACACACACACACACACACACACACACACATTCACACTCATTCACACACACATACACACATTCTCTCTCTCTCTCTTTCTCTCTCTCTCTCTTTCTCTCTCTCTCTCTCTCTCTCTCTCTCTCTCTCTCTTCTCTCTCTCTCTCTCTCTCTCTCACACTGTGTGATTTCGTCAATCGATCAGTTGATTCTTTTGCCAAAGCTCTGTATGGGGCGGCAGCCTGCATGGTGCGGACAGTTGGAAAAATAAAGATTCTCAGTGACTGGTTTGACTTTGAGTGTCAGCTAAAGAAAAAGGAGGTCAAGAGGTTTCTTAAAAGATTTCAAAGATGCAGATCGATCAGCTGTAAACAGGACACAGAAGAAAGAAGAACATGTGAATCAATGAAAAGAGTACGCAGAATTAAAGAAGACTAACAGATGTAAGTATGAAGGAGAAAGACTACAGAAGTTATGAGACTCAGTTCTTGATTCAAAGTTGTTTTGGTCAATGATAAGATCAGTGAACAGGAAAACGGTTATTCATTCTGATATTAGTATTGAGCAATGGTATGATTGTTTTTTCCCCATGTTTTTCATGCATGCGACAGAGATACTGAACATGTTGATCTACTAACTGAAGAAGAAGAAATGGCGATGAACTGTTCTTCAATTATCCAATTTCAAAGCAGGAGGTGCTATCAATTACTATCAAACTTAAAACGGGTAAAAACGCTGGTCCAGATCACATCATCAGTGAGATGTTAAAAAATGCAGATGATACTGTGGTGAATTTTCTTGTTAGTCTATTCTATAAATCATTTGAAAATGGACTTTTTCCTTCCGAATGGGCAAAGTCCATAAAATTCCAATTCACAAAAAGGTGAGAGAATCAACCCTGATAATTAGAGAGGGGTAGCATTAGTTGGAATAATAAGTAAAATGTATACCGATATTACAAACGACTGACTAGATGGGCGGAAAGAGAGGAAAAGATCATTGAAGAGCAGGCAGGTTTTAGAGCCAGTTATAGCACAGTAGATCATTTATTTACTGTGTATGCTTTAGTCCAGAAGTATCTCCAACGTAATAGAAAACTGTATGTTGCTTTTGTGGTCTTTTAAAAGCGTTCGATTTTGTGAACAGGAATATTTTGTGGAATGTTTCAAGGAAAACAGGTGTAAACGGTAAGTTCTGCATGGCATTAGAAGCATTTATGATTCTGTACTAGTTTGTGTACGTGACAAATGTGTATATTCCAATTTTTTTCGAATGTTCAAGGGGGTCAAACAGGGCAGCCTCCTACGTCCACAGTTGTTTTCGTTTTTTATAAATGAATTTGCCTTTGAAGTATCAAAAAAAAAAGAAGAAGACATGGTATTCAGATGATTCCTGGGGAGATTGAATTGTTCTTGATGTTTGCTGATGACGTCATTCTTTCATCAGATACACCCACTGGACGGCAAAATCAACTACATGCAGGAAGCGGATAAGCTGCAGCTGACAGTAATCATGGAAAAGATCGAACGTTATTCTTTCGTAATGGGATCCACCTATCAGCACATGAAGAATGGTTTTATGGGGATAGAGAAATCACTGTCACTAACTCCTCTAAATATCTAGGAATGTTATTTACCACAAGGCTAAGTTTTTTTGTTGTTGTTTTTTTTTGCTGTCCCAACCTCTGCGCTACCTCAGAGGCAGTGCACCCACGCCGCTCATTCCGATACCCCGTCCACAGCCATAGCCCGGCTGCCCCCGCCACAGCCCCGGCACCAGCAATCCACAGGGAGCAGTCAATGTCAAGTCGTCAAGGGGCAACCCACCGGAGGAGACACTGCACTGCTGCCGAGTCACTTCGGTGGTGTTCAGTGGCGCCTGTTCTGATCTAACATACGCAGGACACCACCTACTAAGCCCCCTACTAACGACAATAATTGCTTAGTCGCGGAGCCGGCGTGAGTGAGCTCTCCCTCCGGAGGGCGCCACCACGTCCGTCCAACGACAGCCCCCATTGACTCGCCGATACCGGTGACCCCGACGGAAGCAAACCAAGGCCACAGACGCGGAGAGGACATCGAAATTGAGGTCACCATGAGAGCAGGGCATGAAGGGCCACAGAATTTGAGACATTTTTTTTTAAATGCTGATCAATGGGAATGAGGATGATTAAGATGGTGCTACGGATTTCCATTTCGGTCTGAGACTACATGACAGGGCTGTACTCTACGCTTCCTTTCATAATATATCCTGGCGTCAACCAGGCCCGAGAGATACAGGCACCTGCAGTGTTGGTCATGAAATTTGAGCAACACTCTCAGAAACGCATCCATTAAGTGGATGAAACTCGACTGTGTGGTCCCAGTCTTCCCAACTGAGTCCGCAGCAAACTCAACTCTGGGTAGGAGCCGGTCGGGGCAGAAAAAACCCACATGACTCTGATGGGATTCGAACCCACGACCTCCCAGCCGGGAGTCCGCGACGCTAACCACTTCGCCACGGCGGCTGGTACAAGGCTAAGTTTAATATCTTCTTGGGCAGAATCAAATAGAAACGGGGGAAAAAAAGGTGTGACTGAAATTTTCAAATCGTTTCGGAAGTTAGGTTCTCTAGACTCAAGCCTTTTTTGGAAACGTTTCGACTCTCAGATAGAACCCATTTTAACTTATGCAGCGGAAGTTTGGGGACTTACTGCCAATACCTACATGGAAAAGGTTTACACATTTGCCATTAAACGTTTCCTTGGTGTGCCATTACATTCATCAAATACTGTTTTGTATGGGGAATTAGGCAGGTATCCATTGTATATAAAAATCATTCGTGAAGTGTATAAAATACCGGATAAAATTAACAAGATGACCCATGTCGAGACTGTGTAGACAGGCATATGATATGCAGCTGCTGCAGGCAGAGGAGAGTAAACAATACTGGGCATTTCAAATCAGGAAAGCTTTAGCAGAACATGGATTTGGAATTGTTTGGATGTGCCAGGAAGTAGGATGCGAAATTGGTTTGATATCCGAATTTAAAGAGAGATTAATAGCAAATTATAAACAAAACTAGCATGGGAAAACGGAAACTAGTGATAGATATATAAATGACTCTTTTCTTTTAAATTAGTTTTTCAAGCAGAAAGATACATGTTAGTTGTTACAAATACATGGCGCAGAATATGTCTTGCCACATTCAGATCAAGAACCTTTTGTTTAAATGCGATCAAAACGTGGTTTAGTTCAAACGCCTCCATTACTCCCCCATGTCCGATGTGGGGTTATGCTCTGGAGGATGAGAGTCAAGGCAGAAGGCAGAAGGCAGAAGGCCTTCGACAAAGTGTGGAAGGACGGGCTACTTCTGAAGCTCCAGCAAAGTGGCATCAGCGGCAACATGTACCGGTGGACAAAGTCCTATCTGCACACCCGACGAGCCAGAGTGCTAGTGGACGGACACTGTGGCCGGAAAGTGCTGTTTAGACAAGGAGTCCCACAAGGGGGAGTACTCTCACCAACCTTATTCGTCCTCTTCATCAACGATCTTGTGCCAGAGCTACCCAAGGGTGTTCACACTGCTCTATATGCAGATGACCTGGTTCTCTGGCGCACGGAAGAGTATGCAACAACAGCTACATGCAGAATGCAGATTGCCCTGAACAAAGTCACAGAGTGGGCCAACAACTGGTGTGTGACAGTCAACAGAGAGAAATCAACAGCCACTCTGATTTCTCTCTCTGCCAAAATGAAAGCTGGCAAGCTGACTATGGAAGACACGCCCCTGAAATTCGAAGTCCGACAAATCTACCTGGGAGTGACCTTTGACAAGAGATTAACATGGAGACAACACATCATGGACACTGAAGCCAAAGCTCGAAGAAAAACTGAACATCATGCGGAAACTGGCTGGAACACACTGGGGTGCCAATGAAAAGATCCTCAAAACGGTCTATCAGGGGACAGTAAGACCACACCTGGAGTACGGATCAAGCTCATGGATGACTGCAGCCAAGACACACCAAGCGTCTCTTGACAAAGTGCAAAACTAGGCACTTCGCATCATCACAGGTGCTATGAAATCTACATCTATAGAAAAGATGGAACAGATAACTGGCATTCCCCACTGAACAAGCGAAGAGAAAGAAAGGCACTGATGCAAGCCGCCAAATACCAACACAGCTCAGACTACCTGATGAGTGGCCGACAAAAACAGGGGTCATTAGGCAGGCTGAAAAGATCCAGCTTCGTAAGAGAGAAACGAATGCTGCAAAGAAAACACATGGGAAAGCTGCCATCTCTCACTGAGGTTCAGACCCCCAGTGCCGATCTCCCCCCTGGCAAGAGAAAAAGAATGGTGTCATTGTCTGTCAAACAGTCCCACTCCTGACGACAGAGGATGAGCATAGTGACGAGTGCAAAAGAACCCTGACCTTAGCCATGCTTGAAGAAAGGTACCCCCAGGAAGCGTGGATAAGGGTTTTCACAGATGGGTCAGCCACAGATGCCATCCAGAATGGAGGAGCTGGAGTGTACATTCAGTTCCCAGACGGGCAAAAGCAGGCAGACGCCATAGCAACAGGTATTCACTGCACGAACTGCAAAGCAGAAGTAGAAGCCCTCGTGCATGCTGCGAACATCATCAGCAGCAAAGCAGGCCCAGACAGCCAGGTTGTCTTCCTTACAAACGCCTTGAGCGTGCTGCAGGCAGCCAACAACAACAACCTGCCAAAGTTAGAGGATGCTCTATGCAATATCAAGTGCACCAGAACTGTATTGCAATGAATTCCATCTCACTGCGGCATTCCAGGAAATGAGGATGCTGATAAAATGGCAAAACTTGGTGCCGAGGGCCATCAGGAAGAAACTGCAGTCAGCCTGACATAGGTGAAGACCATCATTAAAGCACTCTACAGACCACCACAACAGCAAGATGGCTATCATCAGCTAACCAGAGCAGAATAGGTGGTCATCTTCTGACTCAGAACCGGGCACAACAGGCTAGCATCCCATCCACACCGCAAGCTGCACCTGAAACCATCCCAATGTGCACATGTGGGCAGGCAGAACAAACCACAAAACACGCATTCTACAGGACTGTGGGGACCTGCAGTGTCTGAGGGATAGGACATGGCTGCAGCCGGTGCCCATCAATGACAAGCTGTACGGGTCTGTGGAGGCCCTGCAGAGGACCACCAGATTCATTACAGAATCCTGTCTGCAGGTGTGATAGGCGATCGAGAAGAAGAATTCATCTTTGGATGTAGGGCTACGAAGAACTGAGGAAAAATCATGTGTTGTTCAAGTCCAAGGAAGCAGAGAGGAAGAATCTAGTCAATATCCTAACGTCTGACAGTGACACTATAATTGTATCACTAGTAAAATCAGAGGCGGGGTCACTGGGAAAAAAGAAAATGCTTACTAATAATGTGTGAGTGTAATATATGTTGAAATGTCTATTATGTATTCATCAGTCGAAGAACTTCAGTGAGTATTTAACTCAACAGGCAAAACAAAGAGACTGTATGTCATATTTGGATGCTTGATGTATACTCTCCCAAAAAAGAAACTTGGCACTATTGTAATTTGGATTTGTTGTGAAAATAAGGGATGTAGTGAAATTGTCATATCAGTATTTTGTAAAGCAACCACTGTACTTGCTAAACCTGCAAACGCGCGTGCTTTGAACATCCAAATGTCCGTCTGGCTGATGTTACAATCAATTCGTAATTTTGCCCATTTTGCCTTTCACGTGCACAGTGGTGAGCTGTAACTCAGCATTCTGACACGCTTTTCCGTTGGGTATAAAAATCCAAAGCAACCATGGGTCAAACAATGCACATAACACTACTGCCGGCAAAAGAAGAATGCCAAGGTTGTCTGATGCTCAACGCAATAACGCAATTGGACGATTGCAAGCAGGGGCCACTCAGCAAGGCGTGGCACGGCACTTTGGTGTGTCCAGACAGACCATTGCTGCATTATGGACCCGTTACAACATCGCTCACAGTGTGAGGGACAGGCCGAGGTCAGGTCGACCCAGGGTCACTACTGCTGCTCAGGATCGTTACATCCGTGTGCGCTACCTTCGAGACCGCACTACAACGGCAACATCCACAGCGCTCCCAAAATTCCGGGACATCGAAGAATTTCTGATCAAACAGTTCGCAATCGTCTCAGGAAGGCCGGCCTTTTTGCTCGACGACCAGTTCGACGGAATATTCTGAACGCAGGTCACATGGCAGCACGTCTTCAGTGGTGCCGATACAGAGTGGGGTGGCCACGTGCACGATGGAGAACAGTTTTGTTCACTGATGAGTCACGGTTCCTCCTTAGACGGGTTGATGGGCGTGCACGAATTTACCGACGTCAATGAGAGCGTTTTGCCCCTAACTGCATTCAGCAAGTGGACCATTTTGGTGGTGTAGTGTCATGGTGTGGGGAGGAACACGGCACAATGGCAGGACTGATCTCGTGCATGTGGCAGGGAATTTAACAGGAGCCAGATACAGGGATGAGATCCTGCAGCCTCATGTTGTCCCACACGTGAACACCAATGGAGGAATTTTCCAGCACGACAACGCTCGCCCGCATGTTGCTCGAGTCTGTCTTGATTTCCTGCATGTCAGCAATGTCCAAACTCTGCCATGGCCTGCCTGTTCCCCAGATCTGAATCCAATTGAACATTTGTGGGATGTCCTGGATCGACGCGTGCGCCAGAGGAACCCACCACCACAGACACTCCCAGAGCTTCTTGGGGCACTCCAGCACGAGTGGCACACCATTCCACAACGTGTGATTGCAAACCTGATAGCGTCGATGGGTCCCCGATGCCAGGCAGTGATTGACGCCAATGGCGGTCATAACAGATACTGACATTTCGTGTACCCTGCTGTCTTTTCCACTGTCTGATTGGTTTACTTTTCAGTCAATAGAGTTAAATGTTTTCAACACGTGTCCATTGGTAATCAGTTAGTACATGGGTCATAATTTGTTGTTTGAATCAAATCCGATTTTGGCAATAAAAAAAATTAAATATCGGTGTCAAGTTTCTTTTTTGGGAGAGATACTATTGTATGTTCTATGAGGGCGCGCGAGCGCACGCACGTGAGTGTATGTATGTGTGTGTGTGTGTGTGTGTGTGTGTGTGTGTGTGTGCGTGCGTGCGTGCGTGCGTGCGTGCGTGCGTGCGTGCGTGCGTGTGCGCGCGCGTGCACGCGCGTGCACGCGCGTGCGAGCGCGACCGCTTGTGTGTGTGTGTGTGTGTGTGTGTGTGTGTGTGTGTGTGTGTGTGTGTGTGTGTGTGTACTAGTGTCACTGTGTGTTGGTTTCCATGTCTTGCCTTTGTTATCAATCCATGCTTGTAGCCCCTGTCACAAGAGCTTTATAGCTAATGACAGTAAACCATCAAAGTGTCAAAAAATATGTGATTTCGGGTTCCTATATGAGCCGGCTCTTAACGCACACTGAATCCGTCAACATTAACAACAACAACAACAACAACAATAACAACAACAAGAACCTTGTTTTTTTCTTCTTCTTTGCTTCCGTCATGAAAACATAACGTACAACGAAAAGCATTGAAATGTTTTCTGTGTTGTGTCAACATGAAGATTATCTTGATAACATTTTGTGTGTTTCAATTTGGAATGTGTAACAAATCGTTGTGTATTAGCATCACGTCGGTTGCGTAGTACGATTTGCTGTTGATATCAACTGTAATATCAAATTGGTTAAAGATTTTCTTGTATGTTAACAATATATGCATAAAAAACTAACATTTATTGCATAAGTTGAAAACTTACATTTGTGGTAAAATCAATTGGTTTGGAAACTAACACTGTGTGTAGTAGAAACATCAGCAAGATTCGACATTGACGCTCTGTTTTTGGACTTAATCCATTGTGTTGAAAGAAGAAATCATTTGGTGCTGTGATAAAATCAAATGCAGAGTTCTTTCCCATCCCTCACATGCATTGGGTAACACTGGTTTACCAATCAGTATTTCATAAAATATGTTTGTTCCTTTGGGAGCATGAATCATTTGGCTAAATGCTTTGTGGTGTTCAGTTCCTTCGTTACTGTTGTTTTCTAATTTTATTTCCTTTTTTCTCAAGAATTCTCTAATAGAACTTTCACAGCCAAAATATTTCAGTCTTTGAACTGGACGTTGCAAGATGTTTCGGAACTCATTAACATTCATGAATTTACCATCCTCTTTTAGTAAATCTTTTACATGGAAAACATTTCCTTCTGCCCACTCATCAAAATAGAAATCCTTTCCATCAATCTTGAATTTGTTATTGTAAAATAGGGGTTCCATCAGTATGTCTTTATGGTCGTATGAATCGATTTTTTCAAAGAATTCTATATAGCTCTTGAAAACATCTTTCCAAAACATATTTATTGGGCAACCTCCAATTTTAAGTACCAAAAACCCATACTCCTCTAGCATTTCAACTTGTGGGCATTCTTTAATCAGAATTTGTTTCCATTTTGCACTGAACGTCTGTGCATAGCACTTCTTTAACCATGTTAGTTTAGTGAATTAATAAATGATGCTATGTGAGGATTTTACTTCCACCATTTTGTATATCTTGTTTGCTACATTCCTTTTAACTTTATCCTTTTTTTGTCCCATACGAATTTAAAACACATTATTTGCAGTGTTTGAAAA
>CM031622.1:36531929-36546336 GCA_018398815.1 Conus ventricosus | reverse complement strand
AATAAGATCACACACTATACTAGAAATACAAGTACTCATAGGACAGACTCAGATTTAGAGAGCGACGAAACAACAGAGAGAGGGGGCAGACAGATATCCAACCTCACCAGCCAAAGAAATAATGTCAAAACAGGAGGTGATGGACCATAACATAACATAATTGCTAACAAGCACGAATATAAACAACTGGACCAGAAGTCGGAGAAACTCCTGATGAAAGTTTTGAAATTCGGAAAGAGAACTCTATGTTAAAAAAAAACAAGAGAAACTTATACTAAAAGTCTCCAAGACATGTCAGACGAAGTGGAACGACTGGAAAAGGAACTCAAAGTAGAAAAAGAAATGAGAAATAACCTCGAACAATACACGAGGAAAGACAACGTCAAAATAATAAACTTGCAGGGGGACAAGGAGAGAGAGACCCCGGAAGAAACAAAAACTGGTCATAAACTTTTTTCATCGACAGCTGGGACTGACATCCGTTACCCATGATCACATCAGTGTGGCCCACAGGCTGGGTCCGTATCGACAGTCACATAAGCAGAGCTGTCATAGTAAAATTCATAGCTAGAAAAACTAAGTGTTGATCATGAAAAGGAAAAAAGAACTGAAAGATAAACAACCACAAATATACATAAATGAGGACTTGACAAAACAATGCAGAAAGGTTAGCAAAACTCAGGAAACATATAGGTGTTCTGTCTGCTTGGACTTTTGAGGGCAACCTTTACTGTAAGCTGATCAACCTGAAGGTGATGAAGATTGAAGACGGAGACCTGGACCAGATCGACAGGGCCCAGATCAGCACACCGCCTGCGCAGCAGTACAGCTCCCAGCAGAGACCTGATTTCGGAGGGGGACGGGGTGGACAGACGACCTTCATCGGCACAGCGCTGAGGGGGGCACGGGGCAGAGGCAGACCGACGGGACGAGGTAGCCCAGCATGGAAAGATGTCCGGAGGTTGCCGGACACATCTTCACCTACAGTGCGCGGGTGGGCATCGAGTGGGGGTGAGGGGGGAACACAAAACATGGCCACAGACAGTGGGGAGAGGGGCCTCTCACCAGACAAAGCAAACACACAGATGCCTTGTGACACACAGAAGCTTTGTGGCGGTGATCATCAACAGTTCTGTGAGACAAGGGATTTGGGGGGTTCTCGCCATGGGACAGATGTCCTAATGACAGTGCCAGCATCAACTCCAGAGACATGTGAAGTATCTAGTCAGGAATCATGGAGGTGAGAAAGACAATTCACTGTATATTGGCAAGTGCAAGAACAAGTTATGGGTTAAAAAAATTAAAAGGGTTATGAAATACTGTAAGGAAAATCCTTCAGTGATGTAGAATGCAGTATATGTGTGTTTTTAGATGTGGACTTAATTACTGGAGCCCCCCCCCCTGCCCCCCCCCCCCCCGCCCCCCCTCCCCCACACCCCACCCCCTCCCCCCCCACACACCCCACCCCCCACCCCCCCTCCCACCCCCCGCTCCGACCAGTCCCCTCCTTCACCCTCCGAGTCCTTGTTTGCTCGCACATGCACGTGGACACAGTAGGGAGTCGCCTTGGTAGGGATAGTATAACAAATACTAGTCAGTGTTTTTCGATTTCTGGTAGTCAGCTGTACTTGTAAAAAAAAAGGAGAGAAAAAAGAAAGGGAGGGGAGAGAAAGAGAAGGAAAGGAAAAGAGAGAAGGGAGGAAAAAAGAAAGGGAAAAAAAGGGGGGGGGAAATTATGGAGAACAATATTCCTTCAGCCCCTCCCTTTGACAGTATTACTCGGTGTGTTCTTCAATTTAATGTCTATACACGTAAGTGATTTAAGACCCCCCCCAAAAAAAATAAAATAAAATAAACAAGGTAGAAAAGGAGGAAAGGAGGGGAGGGGGGGTGGATAGACAGGCAACTGAAGGAGAATAAAGAGATAGAGAAACAGGGAGATAGAAAAAGAATGAAGAAGTATAAATGGAAAACGGAAGAAGGAGAAAAAGGAGGATCAGAATGGGAGCCGGAAGAAAAATGTTAACATGAATAAAAATTGCAACCTATAACATAACTAGATTAACATTTTAAAAAATCAAATGAACGCTGAAGGTAAACAGGATAATAACATTTAAACGTGAAAATAGGATCATTAAGGAATCTAAAAATGGTACTCTGAACAAGTCCTAAAACAATGTCACAAATCAAAAGGGCTTTTACTAAAACCTCCTTCAGAGACTTTTCCGAAAAAGTAGGCAGATATGTTTTCATTTTTCTACAGTGGAAAAGTATATGTTCATTAGAAATTTTCCACCACAAACACATGTGATGTTGGAAGTGAATTTCGTCTTAAAAGCATTAAGTTTGAATCTATAAGCAAGGAAGTTAAAAGCCTTAAGTTAGACAATTGACCATACTTAGATATAAAAAAAATCTTCAAAACTCGTTTGGTGGTCAGCAGTGTGAGAGTGGCCAACATTTTCTTGTTTCTTTCTAAAAATGCTTCCAGCAAGCATTCTGCAGTAGGCTATACCTTCTTTCAGAGATAATGGGATTTTCAAATTATATGCTTCATTGTATAATCTGCAGAGTTTTTAGCTAGTTTATCTACCGATTCATTGAAATGTATTCCACTGTGTGAAGGCACCAAAGAAAGGTAAGATTACTACCTCTTAGAATAAGGAAATGCACCAAATGATTAATCTCAAAAATCAAATCTTGTCTCACACTAGAATTTGAATTGCTTAAGGCATACAACACGATTTTGAATCGACACAAAAAAGAATCTGAGTCACTGTTTTCGGAAAATCAAGCAAATAACGCAAAGCCATAAGAATAGCAGTTAATTCAGCTGTAAATATAGATCTGTGCTTTCCAATATAAAAACCTCTTTTGACCTTTAAGTGGGGATAGTGAAAGCAGCACCAGCTTCGTGATTTTCTAGAACTGAACCATCGGTATAAACTTTGAGATGATTTGGATAATTGAGAAATAAATGCTCATTCGCAACTGTGCCAACAAAAATTTATATTCTCATTTTTCTTTGCATCGGTATAATTAATGTCAAATGTCCTTTTTGTAATTCCCATGGAGGGATAGCACTACATGGATTACTACATTTTACCATATCGTCTAATTCTATTCCTGGTTGTTGAAAAGTATCTAGAGTTTCAGTTTTTATTGTTTAAGACATGATATGTTTTTGGCTCGTTTGGGGAAATCAACATCTGATCTTAAGCCAATTTCATTTTCAACATTGTTTTCACTTAAAGAGCCTTTTAACAAATATTTAGCAATGGCAAGCTGACGGCGTCCATTTAAAGGAAGTACTCCTACCTCTCTATATGTCGCTTTTGTTGATGTATGGAAAGGAATCCCCAAGGCCAATCGAAAAGCTTTACAATCCACGCTTTGTAATTTGTTTAATAAATATTTTTGGAGCGGTGAAAAAAACTTCTTGACCATACGTAAGCCTAGAGCGAACAAGACTTATCGCTAGATGTTTAGTACTCTGACATCTTGGCTCCAGTATTGCTTACTGATAACTTTTAAAAAATTTATAAAGTTTTTCTTGCTTTAGATAAAAAGTATTCAATGTGATAATTCCAGTTTAATTTAGAAGTAATATGAACCCCCAAAAACTTTACCCTTTGTTTAATATTCCAAAATATCAGACCCAATATGGAGGGATGGTAAATTGGGTGGATCAGCACCATTGTTAAATAAACCAAATGAGTTTTCTCAGTTGATAGAGTTAGTCCATTTTCAAACAAGTAGTTATTGAAGAAAAAGAAACACCCGAAGGTGCTGGGGAGGACCAGAGAAGCACTGTCTTCACCTGCCTTTAGAGCAGTCCTGTACCACCCTTGGAGGCCCTGCGCTGTGTTGACGATGGGTACAGGCACGCGCAGGACACTCCATTAAGATATCAAGGGACATAACTGCTCCTGAACAGAGGTAAATTAGACTACAGGATGCAGCTCTAACAGCCTTAAAGTAGCATCCCCATGGGTGTACCAGCCCGTATTTCATGACTGCAGAACCCACCGCGAAAAACACCACCCTCCAGCTGCCGAGCACACCCCACAGAACCCAACCACCCTGCCCACGGACAGATTAAGACAGTGCACTCCAGACACAGCCAAGCTTTCGCCATACGGTCTTATGTGCCCTCAAGAGAGAATCCAAAGTTGTAGTCTTTCCCACTGTCAACAGGACTTTCCCTGTGGTCAGTGGGTCTTTCCTCACCGTCACTGGACCTTTCTCCAGGGTCAGCCTAGTTAAGGCAAAGAAGAAAAAGAAACACCCGAAGGTGCTGGGGAGGACCCAGAGAAGCACTGTCTTCACCTGCCTTTAGAGCAGTCCTGTACCACCCTTGGATCAGCACCATTGTTAAATAAAACCAAATGAGTTTTCTCAGTTGATAGAGTTAGTCCATTTTCAAACAAGTAGTTATTTAATTTATCTAATTCCATTTGATAAGCTTTTCTATAGTAATTTATATCTCTTTTTGGTGACTTCTTTTTCATGGACACATTCATCCACATGCAAATATCATCTGCATATTGTACTAAGTTGACATTTTTTGACAAACATTGAGGTAGGTCATGAAGTAATATATATTAAAAAGATGGGGCGCTATTACCGAGCCTTGTGGAATACCCATTGTAGGCATGCGTGTAGTCGAATAGGAATTTCCCACCTTTGTTTGCATGCTTCTTTTCATCAATAAGTGTTTTATGTAAAAGTAGATGTTCCCAGACAAACCAATTTGTTTCAATTTATATAGTAATTTATGATGCCAAACACGATCATATGCCTTTTTTATATCAAAAAGGTTGCTAGACTATTCTTTCTGCGAGCAAATTGATGCTTTACCTGTGTAGTCAATTTGACAAGATGATCAATGGTGGACCTACCCTTTCGGAAACCGGCTTGGTTTTTTTGGGATCACTTTATTTTTATTACAATAGAAATATTAGTCTGTTTAAAACTATCTTTTCCATAAGTTTGCCTACATGCGAAGTTAATGATATAGGTCTGTAATTATTCTTATTATTTTTCGTTTTTCCTTCTTTAGGAATCGGTATTATGATAGAATGTTTCCATATTTTAGGGTTTTGTCCCTGTTCCCAACGCTTTTGGAATAAGTCGTGTAGCAACAGTACCCAACTGTCTGGCAAATGTTTAAGTAAGATATTAGAAATAGCGTCCATGCCTACTGATGACTTTTTATTAGTCAGGGAAAGTATAGCTTCTTTCAACTCACGTATAGTAATTGGAGCATTGACATAAAGATCATCTGTCCGCTGTGGATCTTGATAGTCATCATTTCTTTCTTCATTTTCCCTGAAACTTTTATGATTTTTTGGTAGTTTGCTTGCATTCATTATATCAGCAAACATATCTACAAATGATTCTGCCTTTTCCGAATTGCTTGGTAATTCATTACCATCAAATTTATTGGACAGTGTGGCAAATGAACGCCATTTTTCATTTCATTAAACTTTTTCCACACCCTCTGTAATTCTTTATGGGTATGTGTTTCATTGGTGCAGAAATTAGACCAATATTCCCGCTTGACTTTTGCAATCGTTCTATTACTCATGACATTTGCTTTCTTCATTGGAGCATGCGTTTTTGGTCCAGGATTTTGTAGGTATAATTTATATTCTTCTGTTTTCTTGTCAACCGCTTTCTGGCATTCATCATTCCACCATACATTCCCATGCATGTTTATCTGATTTGCGAGCTGCATATTTAGGAATGGCATAATCACAGCATTTAGTACTTTTCTGTAAATTTTGAGTAATAAATGTCTATGTCATCATCTTTAATGCAATCTATGTTTTGTGCACATAAAAAAGCTCTAAAATGTTTCCCAGTCAGCAAAGTTATAATTGTATTAGGAATGACATCTCATCTCTATCGCTAGATATTTGTTGATCATTGATACTGGTAACAATGGGTATATGATCACTCCCAAGCGTGTCACAAGTGTTTCCATGTGCAATTATGGGCCAAGCAGGGGATATTAAGATAGATCAATGGAGGTGGCTCAATGATTTGCATTGTCTGGAATTCTAGTCACTCTTCCCCATCGTTTAAAAGGTAAAGATTTGAGTCTACTCGGTGTATGTGTGTGTGGTGTGTGCGTGTGTGCGTGCGGCGTGCGTGCGGGCGTGCGTGCGTGTGTGTGTGTGTGTTTGCCCAGTTATCCCCCAGAGGGTAGGGGGGGGGGGGGGGGGGGGGGGGCAAAAAGGAATTTCGAAAAAGGTCTACCTGTCATGAATGTAAGACTGGCGTAGATTGAGGAGCTGGTTTACGTGTATAAGCGTTTTGTACACCCATATGTGTTTATGAGCCAGTGTGTATGGGGGGGGGGGGGGGAGTTTATGTGAATTTAAGAATGCTTATGTGAAGTGCTTTTTTTTTTTTTACATATTGACATTACTTGCATTAATATTATACTTTTAGGTATCA
Organism: Conus ventricosus; assembly: GCA_018398815.1. NCBI lineage: Eukaryota > Metazoa > Mollusca > Gastropoda > Neogastropoda > Conidae > Conus > Conus ventricosus. Next base: position 36,539,871 of record CM031622.1, on the reverse strand, counting down.
TTGTATGCTATATTAATTTGTGGTGACTACCAAAATGACTGTGGAATCGTAATATTTTTGCTTCTTGAATTATCACCCTCTATTTTGCGAGGTTACCAGTTTTAAGATTGTTGTGATGTTATTATTGCAGTTATGCTTCTGCTGTTTAACCTGTTGAGCCCCCCCCCCCTCCCCCCCCCCCCCCCCCCCCCCCCCTCTCCTTCTCTTACTTCATGTATACAAACATTACATTACCTACATCTCTCTCCCTCTCAATCTTTCACTCCCCTCTCTGTCTCTCTCTCTTTCTCTCTCCCTCTCTCTCTTTCCTCCTCCTCCTGCTCGCCCCCCTCCCTCCCCCCCCCCCCCCCTGTATGTACAAATATTACGTTGCAAATGCAAAAATTATCATTCAGCTTGTTAAGGTGTATGATTTGATAGAATTATTAATTATTATTATCATTAAAATAACTACTTTTTTATTCTTTGATTATTTGACCTATTAAGTTATTTGGTGGCCTCACTACTCTGATATAACTTTTTTACCTCTTGATATTCTCATCTGTTATCATTGGATTGTTATCATTATTTTTTTGTAATTGTCATATTGCCGATGTTGATAGTCCACTGAATTCCTCTCTCTCTCTCTCTCTCTCTCTCTCTCTCTCTCTCTCTCCTCTCTCTCTCTCTCTCTCTCCTTCTTCTCTCTCTCTTCTCTCTCTCTCTCCTCTCTTTCTCTCCCTCTTTCCCCCCTCTCTCTCTCTTTTTCTGTCTGTCTCTTTCTCTCTCATGCTGTCACTATTATCAATATTATTATTTTATGTTTATTAATATTATTATCATTGTCATCAATATTGTTATTGGGGTGGGTGTGGGTGTGTGTGTGTGTGTGTGTGGGGGTGTGTGTGTGTGTGGTGTGTGTGTGTGTGCAAGTTTCGGTAGGAGTTTTTGTATGTATACGTGTGTTGGGGTGAGGGGAGGAGAGACGGGAGTACATGGATATTAAGTATACATTTTCTTGCCAATCGAATGTTGGAATTTTCATTTGAAGAAACAATATTAGTTTGCAATATAGTCGTTATGAGTTGATTTATATGATGCTGGCTGTGGTGATGATGATAGGATTAATGGTAATGGTTGCTGTTTGTTACCTTTTGTAGTCCCCCCCCCCCCCCCCCCCCCGGCCCCCCCCCTATTGTGAGAATGGTAGGAACACTGGCATATTAGTATAAAAATTGAAGAGGGCACTGTGAATGGAGGTAAATGTATGTGTGTGCGGTGAGTGTGTGTGTGTGTGGTTGTGTGTGTGTGTGTGTGTGTGTGTTGTGTGTGTGTGTGTGTGTGTGTGTGTGTGTGTGTGTGTGTGGTGTGTGTGGTGTTTGGAACATGAGGAATATTCCTAGCAAAATGAAAAACTGACTGTCGGATCTCTACAACGTCTGTGCATTAAGTGCAGACTTGTAAGGTATTGCGACTTGGTGGAATCAGAACAATGTCTGTGAAAGCGATTGGTGACGATGATGATGGACGCGGCGGTGAGTTAGCTTGTTGACGTGCATAGAGTACTGTAGTGTTCTTTATATTGTCTTTTCTTTTGTGAAAGCGTTGGACGTATGAAAGTTTTTTTGTAAACATGTTGACCATGGTGTAGGAGGCGGTGCAGACTGATTTTTCATTGATCTTGTTCGATTGCTTGTGTCTTGACGATCATTTTTTTCTTCTTTTTTTTGAATATGTGTGTAGTTGTATACTACGAACTCTTTCCCCTTGTGAATTTGTTTTTTGTTGGAGGGTTTTCATTTTATGTAGGCAGAGGGGAAAATTGACGGGCACAGTCAAATGTAGAAATGTTTCAGCTAGAGACATACAATTCTATATGAAAAATGATTGAACCTGAAGGAAAAGGGAAATTGAGATGAGTAAAGATTTCAGTATTTGTAGTACTAACTGCCAGGGTAACTCATCTGCCAGCAAAACAACAACAATATATTAGAGCAATGTGGGGTTATGAAACTTGGCTCAGTGGTTCCAGGACAGACTCTGGAGGAGTAGCTATACTGTTTAGAAATACGTTTGAATACAAAGTCCACAGTTGTTATGCAGATATAAATGGCCATTTCCTTATCATGAATATTAGAATCAAGGGTATGAGGTTTCTTCTTGTGAATGTATATGTTCCGATTCATGAAGATGTACCGGAGTTTTTTGACAACCCTCGAAGATGAGATTCTGGAAATGTGCTCAAGCGACTGTCAGCTACTCTGTGGGGGAGACTGGCATGAAATTTTCAGATAGTGAGAAGGACTGTTGTGGATAACAGAGAGGCACATTAAAAGGAAAATATAGAAACAGACTATTTCAATTGATGGATACATGGTAATTAATAGATATGTCGTCAACTTAATCTAATAAACGAGATATATACGTGGAGAAGACAACTCCATTTCAACAAAGTAGACTAGATTACTTCTTGATTTCAGACAGTCCTTCAAACGGATAAGATAGAAACGTCAGTACTATATCGTATAAATCAGATCATTCTCCAGTTGTTTTATCTATTAGCTTCCGAAATAAATGGCTACCACAGCCATTTTGGAAATTTAATAATTCTCTGCTGAAAGATCTAGAATATATAAAGGAGATTAAAAGCACAATAGAAACAGTAAAAAAACAATATTCAATATTGAAGGACGGAGAAAATTTTGATACCATTCCTAATCTAGAAGTAAAACTAATTATAAATGAAAATCTATTTCTGGAAACACTTTTGATGGAAATTAGAGGAAAAACAATTATGTATGCTAGTAAAAAGAAAAAAGAACAGAATTGTAAAGAGTTTGAATTGTTACAAAAACTAAAATATCTTGAAGAAAATTTGACAGAAATTGAATTTGCAGGAATATGAAGAGCTGAAAGGTAAATTAAAACAATTGAGAGAAGTCAAGTTGCAAGGAATGATAATTCGATCGCGAATTAAATGGAAATGGAAGGGGAAAAAGCAACAGGATATTTTCTTAATCTTGAAAAAAAGACACTTTGCAGTAAAGCAATGCCATCTCTCGGGTCTTTAAATGACGAAATAATTAAAGAAGAAACCCAAATGTTTAAAAAAGGTGAAAAACATTTTATCAGAACTTATATGCCTCGAAAAGAACAACGGGAGATGTTAATTTAGGAGATATAATAACAGAACATGTTCCAAAATTAGATGAAGAGGAATCAGAGAATTTAGAGGGAGACATTACTGAAGAGGAAGCACTAAGTGCATTAAAAAAAGGAAACACAATAAGAGTCCGGGGGCTGATGGTTTTTCAGTAGAATTTTTTTAAAGTTTTCTGGAGAGATCTTGGCACTTTCATTGTAAGAGCGGCAAATTACAGCATTAGAATCGAAGAATTATCTGTTTCACAGAAATTAGGTATAATCGTATGTATTCCAAAGGAGGGGGAGGATAAGGAGGTTGAAAAATTGGAGGCCTATATCACTTCTAAACGTTGTTTATAAAATCATATCTCCATGTATTGCTGCCAGAATAAAAACAGTATTACCAAAGTTAATTAACGAAGATCAAACTGGTTTCATAACCGGAAGATATTTAGGGGAAAACATAAGGCTAAATGTACGATATTATGCACTATACAGAGAAAAGATGAATTCCAGGATTAATTATCTCAATCGACTTCGAAAAAGCATTTGACAGTATTAACCACTCATTCATTATAAATGTTTAGATTTTTTCAGATTTGGTGCAGGAATTAAAAGATGGATTTTCAACGTTTTACAAAAATTGTACATCTTGTGTAGGGGTAAATGGAAAATTTACAGAATGGTTTGGATAGTATCGACAAGGTGACCCTATTTCACCGTACCTATTTTTAATATGTGTAGAAATTCTTGGAATTTTGATAAGAAGAAACAAAGATATTACTGTATACATATAGGTGATAAATAATCGAAAATAAGTCAGTTTGCAGACGACACCAATTTCACTCTTGATGGATCTGAAAAGTCTTATTTAACGACTCTGAGAGTACTGGAAGAATATGCTGAAATTCAGGTCTAAAAGTGAATTACGAAAAAACTGTTGCAGTCGGATAGGTTCCCAGAAGCATAGTAACAGGCGTTTTGGAGAAAATTACAGAATAGTCTGAGACCCAGGAATATTCAAAATTTTGGGGATAGTTTTTCAGTTGATCCAGAGAACATCCCTCAACTAAATTATGAAAGTACTTTATTTAAAAAAGAGAAGGTGTATAGCAGCATGGAGTAAAAGAAGCCTTGCACCATATGGAAAGATAAGTATAATAAAATCACTAATAACATCTCAGATCACTCATTTGTTCTTACTGCTACCAGACCCACCTACACAGTTTTTGAAAGACATGAATGTGATCTTTTCCAATTTCTATGGAACAAAAAACCCGATAGAATAAAACGCACAGTTACTTTCAAGGATTATGACGAAGGCGGGTTGAAAATGGCCAACATATATTCAGTTTGTAAATCATTAAAACTGACATGGACAAGACGATTAACACAAAAGGAAGCGAACTGGGCAACACTAGTAAAAGTATTGCATCCAGATATAGTAAGATTGAGTACTTTTGGCTCAGACTATGTGGAAAACATAATAGGTAAATGTGAAAACCAGTTCTGGAATTTACGTTTTGAATCATCTAAAAGAATACCAAGTGAAAGTCCAACCCAAGACATATTATGAACTACTCAATGAAAATCTACACTACAAATACAAAATTCTTGATAAATAAAACAGAACGGAATTCTTAAGGTCAGAGACCTAACTAATAATGGAGTTTTTCTAAATTTCATTGAATTCCAAAATAGTATGGGCAGAACTTAACCAATTTTCTTCAATTTGTTGGTGTTATAAGATCAATAAGACTTATCAAAAGAAAAACAACATAAAATTGAAGAGGGTAACAGAGAAGGAGAAAGTCTATTCTGGGAGAACCTACTAAAATTCAACCGAGAACAAAAGCATAAAAGTTTTTTTTGAAAGACACATCGAGGAGCCAACATCATTAACTAAATGGGAAAATGAACTAAACTATAGGATTGACAGGAAAAAGCTTTTTTAAGTTTATATAGAACTAAAGATCCCAGGCTTCGGTGGTTCCAGCTGAAAGTTCTATACTGTACCAACAAATAGAAAATTTTATATTTTTGCAAAATTAAACGTTCTCCAATGTGCGATCAGTGTGAAGATGGAGAGGAAGAAGAAGACCACCTTCACTTATTATGGAATTGTGATGTTGCACAGACCTTTGGTGCGAGGTGACTGAATGGATAAAAAGTAATGCAGTAGGGAAAAGGATTTTGGATTGATCCAGAAATAGTTATTTTAGGAGTCATGGATGGATTTCAAACAGATGGAGTGATAGAACTGATTCTCCTTTTGGGTAAACATTACTTGTTTATTGTGTAAACAAAAAAATATACCTATTCTAGCAATTTTTTAAAGTATTGTAAAACAAAAATATCTTAATAGAGAAAGGAGAACATATTCTCCGAGGCACCATTGAAAAATTTATCTCAAAATGGCAAAATTATGAAGATCTTTTCAATTAAACCCATCTTCTTTTCAATTAAACTCATCTTTCCGGATATCCATAATACATCCATAAAACACGAATTTTGTTTTTGTCTTTAAAAAGCATTAAGATAATTTTTATTACCGAAGGCTGTGCACATGAAGTAAAAAAGATATATATAAAGTGCCTGGCTTTTTTTTTTTAGGACTATCTGTCCGTCTGTCACTTTCATCTACTTACATTCTGTAGAATACTAATCTTAAGTGATAGAGATTATGCCAGATGTTTTCTTCAACCCTCCATCCCCCACCCCGCATCCCTAGTGTGTATCGTTGTATGCATTATTTCTTAATTAAGTGTGGGGGGAAAAAATATGTCCCACTGTTGGGAGTTTGACCTGGAAAAAAAAGTATATAGGTTTTCAGATTAATCTCTAGTTTCTTGTAGGATATCCTCTGTCTTTTCGAGGCAATTTCCATCTTTTAAAATGACTTTATACATTTGCTTACTAATGTAGTGTCTTTTTTCAAGGTTACAAAAGTATTTAGTTATCTTTTCCCCTTCTGCAGCCATCTCGCTTTGCTTCTTACTAATATTCCTTGTATTTTTTTATTTCCTCAGTGCTACAAGATCTTCTCTTTTATTATGTAGTTGATGCTGTTCTTCAATTGTTTTAAGTTTGTTTTCTAGGACTGATATTTCTTCTAATTTCTTTTCTGCCTGTGCGTTTTTCTCTTTTCTTTCTTGCACTATATTCCATTGACGCTTTTCTTATTTCCATAAACAAAGTGTCTAAGACCAACTGATCTGAAATAGTAAGACAGAGGTTTTCCAAAGGTATATTATCAATTTCGTTTCTTTCGTATATTAATGCAGAATATTGTTCTTTTGTATTTTGATAGTTTCATTAATAAGATCCACATATCTTTCATCTCTTAGCAGTGATGCATTAAACTTCCAAAAATTTCTCGATTTTGTGTCCTCTCTAAAATCTAATGTTATTGAGATGCGAGAATGATCACTTCTATAACCAATGTTTATATCAGCATCAAGTACATTGGAGATTAAGTTTTCTGAGATAAGAAAAAAGTCTAGTCTAGCTTGTTGTGGTGGGTTTGGTCTTCTCCATGTGTATCTTAGTGTTTCTGGATTGATTTCTCTCCATACATCTATTAATTCCATTTCATTTGACAATTCTATCACCTTTTCTTGAGCTCTTGTGTTATTGTTATGTTTATAATTGTAATAATCTAATGCTGGATTTAAAACTAAGTTCCAGTCCCCTCCAAAAATGATTCCGTCGTAAGTCTGTTGTTGAACTTTACTTTGTAAATCTGTGTAAAATTGGGGAGTGTCAGTGTTTGGACCATAAACGTTTACAAGGGCTAATTCTTTTTCCATAGTGCGAATAATAATGATAATGTAATTACCCTCTGTGTCCTTAATAACTGTTTTCACCTTGAAATCAAAATTATTATTAAATAATATTGCAACCCCCTTGATTGTGACGTATGTGAAGCGAAATAACAATCATATCCCCATTCGGCTCTTATTTGTTTCTCTAACTTTTGTGTGAAATGAGTGCCTTATAAATAGTATATAGAGTTTCGTTTCTGTCTAAGAAATTGGAAAATATCCCTTCTTTTCTGAAAATTTCCAAGGCCTTGTACATTTGCTGAGGCTGTTGAGAGACTACTCATTTAATAATTATCATTCTGAGTAACACTTTCCCCCTATGTGTTAGCAAACCCTGTTCTGTTTTATATTGTATTGAAACGAAAAACTCAAACATGTGAACAAGTAGCATACAAAACATGACAAATTAACATTCAATGTAACACACAAAACACAAAAAGGTTATTTCAAACGGTGACTACAGGCCTTAATTCGGCGGAGCTTGTATGCCATTCTTACAAAACAAAAAAGGTTGCTTTCAAAATACTGCAGGGAGCAGTGAACCTCTTCTGGAAAAAAAAAAGAACCACGAAAAAAGGACAGAAATGTGTGTCTTCTTAACTATGTACCCAAAATTACAACAAACTATTTACATTTCCTAAACTTCAAAAACACTCTTTTTTTTACACTTTCACACAGCAATGTTTGCACATGCATATACTGGCACTCTTATTCCTAGATACTACTCAACTCTCCAGAAAAAGAACCATGGTTGATATCCAAAAAGACAATAACAAAAATGTGACACATAATACTCAAGACTACAAACTATTTACATTTCCTAAACCTCAAAAACATCCTTATTTTTACCCTTTCACACAGCAATGTTTACATATATACATATACATACATATATATAATATACATACATATATACACACACATAATAAACACACACCCTCTCTCTCCTCCCCCCCTCCCCTCTCAATATGTTACTTCAGTCTTGTAACTTGTAA
>CM031622.1:36500534-36531829 GCA_018398815.1 Conus ventricosus | reverse complement strand
TGATCCGGTTGTAGAATCTTTAAAAAAGTGTTCCTGTTTGACCATCCACCTGCTTGGAGGATGCTGTCTATTGGTACACCTCTGCTTAATGCTGCAGAAGTACTAGAAGCCCGAGTGCTGTGAGCCGAGTACTTCGATATGTCTATTCCAGCCATAAACAGCACATCTTTCATCCAACGAGAAATGGTGTCTCTTTTCACAGGTGCAAAAGGCTTTATGCAACTGATAAGAAATGCTTTCCCAGTGCGTAAGTGGGCAGTCTTTTCAAATGCTGTCAAAGGTGGTGAGCCACACACAGTCTCTGGTTTTAAAAACAAGATATGACTAAAGGCTTTAAGTGAGTCCCTGGCTTGGTATGTTTTAAAAGAGAGCTATATACAAGTACACATTTAGAGTCATGAATTTTTACATCATCAACAGTAAGACTATGGACAGTCTGTCCTCGCTGACCAGAGAGTAAAGCAATTAACGTAAGTGTTCTGAGTGCGAGTTTCAGAAAGCTGAACTGTTCTGCATTTGGCCACTGTGCTAACATATCAATGACTATGTCTACATCCCATGTGTCATTATACTTTGGGAGTGATGGTCTACTGTGGAACACACCTTTGACAATTTTACAGACTACAGGATGTTGACCTATTGTTTCTGCGTAATCAGGACAAAGGTATGCTGAAACCGCACTCCTAGCCAGGTTAACTGTACTATAACTAGCACCTGCTGCATACAGTTCTGCCAAAACCTTTGCCACATGCACATTAGTGCAAGCAGTGGTTTGATTTCTGCTTACAAATTTCTGTCATTTTTGAATGTAGGTGTTGTAGGACTTATGGGTGCTGGGTCTCCATGAATCCATGATTAGAACAACTGAATTTCTTGATAAACCTGGAGTTAAGAAATTCTTGCCGAGATCTTGCAGACAAGCAGGTTCAGCCGACGTTTCTGAATGAGAGGATGAACTGCTCTGATGTCGCTGGGTAGGTGAAAAGGTGGCGCCTGCACTGAGTGGTACTGGAGGGCAGCAGAGAAGATGTTGAAGAACAGCGAACCACGCTTGTGTCGGCCAGTTGGGTACCACAGTTATCCCCTCTGCATGGTCTCTCTGGATCATCTGCAGCGCCCGTCCTATGATGCTGAAAGGTGGAAATGCATACCACTGTAAATACTCTCAGGAGATTGAAAAAGCATCCGTTGCTTCAGCTTCTGGATCCGGCCTGTATGAAATGTATCGCCGCAACTGAAAGTTCACCCTGGACGCTAAGAGGTCAATATCTTGAGAAGCCCTGAGCTGTTGGTAGGCAGACTGCAGAGCCTGCTCATCAAGTTTCCACTCTGCATCAGTGTTCTGACGCCTGGACTCCTTGTCAGCTATCCTGTTCTGCTTCCCTGGAATGTGCTTTGCATTGATCCAGATGTTCTTAGAAATGCACCATGACCAAATTGTAAATGTGATGTCATTACAAGCATCTGAATGGCTTGTTCCCATGCGATTGATACAGCTGACTGCTGTTGTATTGTCTACCATTATCTGGACATGTTTGCTTTCCAGCTTTCCCTGAAATGACTGCAAAGGAAGTAAAACAGCTTTGAATTCCAAATATTTAATGTGAAAGACCCTTTCATGTGGCAACCAATGTCCGCCTGAAGCTGTTTCTTCACACTCGCGTCTCCAACCTGTGCCACTATCATCAGTGGTGACAACTATATATATATAATCTGGTTCAGTACTGCAAATGTCATTATCTGTATCAGACACGTTGACAATCCACTATTTAAGTTCCTCCTTACTCTCTTCAGACAACTGCATGAGTTGGTCAAAGTCACCTCTGCTTCTCTTCAAAGCTAAATTGTTGTCTTTCTCAAGCTGTCTGTAATAGAGAGATCCATACTTGATAGCAGAAAAGCTAGCAACGATTTTCCAACAACTTGAGCAACCTCACGGATCATCAAGAAACCTTTGACAACTACACAGTATGCTGACAGCCCTTTCAGCGCTAAGAGTGACTTTCATGGAGACAGAATCTATGATAACTCCAAGGTATTGAATCCTTGTTGTGGGCTGAATAACAACTTGGTTAGGTGAACGATAAATCCTGCTTTTGAAACAAATCAGTGGTGTCTGTAACATTCCTCATGCAGTTGCTCTCTGTGACTCCAATCAACAACGAATCATCCAAAACCCCCATAGATACATGACCTTTCAATCTAAGGGAGGCATAGACAGTATTAACAGCTTTGTGAAGAAACCGTGAGCTGATGATAGGCCATTGGGTAAAGCATTGAATTCATAGATCTAATATCTCCATTGAAATATGAGTAGTTTCTTGTGCTGTTCATGGATTGCTATACTATGATAGGCATCCTTCAGATCAATTGAGGCCATCAGCATCCTTGAGTATTAGAGAGAGGAAAAAGAAAGGAAAACAATTTTGCCCACTTTAAAACTCGTATTAAAAAACCCACCTTTACGGGTCCTTGCTCCTCGTTGGTCGGATTTTGGTTTTTTTTTTGTTGTTTTGTTTGGGTCGTAAATTTGTCCTTTTGGGAAAAAAAAATTGCCTGCCCATTTTGGGCAAAACCCGGACATGAGGGGCAAGAAAAAAGGGGAGAAAAAAATTTTTAAATACCAAAGTTTATTTGTTGATTCTAGGGGGGATTTTGGGGGGATGCTTTTTATATTTTTTGAAATTTAAAAATAAAAGTTTTTTATGGGGCCCTAATTCAAATGGGGTTTGGGGGGGGCCCGTGACGGAACTAAAAATTTCCCAAAAATTCTGCCTGTTCAAAAACACTCGAAGGGTTAAGATTTTGGACCCTGGGTCGATTTTTCTAGTAAATCTTCATTTTTTTTTCTAACAGAGTGTCTTGTTTTTTCTAGGGTTTTTTTGTTCCCCTTTGCCAAAAAAGATTTTAAAAATTTTTTTTTGAAAAAATTTTGATGGGAAGAACCCAAAATATTTTGGTATGTTTTTAAAGGGTAAAAAACAGTTTTTGAAACTTTTTGGGAATATTTTTTAAAAATTGTAGGGTTGGGCCCAAAAGAAAAAAAGAAATTTTAAATTTACCCCCCGCGTGCCAAAAACGGGGAAAACGCAAAAAAAAAGAAACAATTTTTTTTTGTTTTACTGGGAGAGAATTTTTTAAAGGGTATTCTCTTTGTTTTATCGAAAGAAAGGGGGGGTGGATGTGGGGGTTGCGTGGGGGACCTTGGTTGTCTTTTGAAAGGGGGTTTTAGGGAGAGCCCTTTTCCCCTTGGGGAAAACCCTAAGCGATCTGAACGATCAAAGCTAAGTAAAATTTTTCGTTTTTTTATTCTTTTATAAATCACCTGACGAAGACCTAAAGGTCGAAACGCGTGGTTTTGTTTTGGGTGACTCGTTTTTCACTTCCCGGGCGGTTCGTTTAACATTTTTTTTAAATTTACTTCAATAGCGTTCACACAAATCCAGGGTTTTTTAACCCCAATAAAATAGTTTAAACTGAAACTTTGTTGTTTTGATAATTTTAAATTTTTACTAACTCTTTTTTAAACCTATTCTTTTAAATTTAGTTTCTTTTTTCCTTCTTTGTTTTTTAAATTTTAAACTTAATACTCGACCCAAATTCAAATAAATCCATTACAAAAACCCGAATTGTTACTTTTTTATGCTTTTCAAGAAATTTGTTAAAGATTTTAACATGTAAACATTTATTAATATTTATCCCAAACAGTTTTTCACATCCCCTTTAATAAAGGGAAAAAATTAAGGAAACGCGTTTTTGTTTCCCCAAAAATATCCCATTTTGATTGCAAAATGTTTGCGATTTTTGCATACAATTTTTTTGGGTTTATTTCTTATTTTTTGGGTTTGTTGGTTTTTTTGTTTTGTAGTTTTTTGTTTTTTGGGTTTGTTTTTTATTGCTTGTTTGTTTTACATACGGGCGTGCAAGTGCCCTTTTTTGCACATTTATCTTTTTCATGCTGATATTTTTGCCTACCCGGGAAGACTCAAAAACACGCCCGGGAACGCTTGTTTTGGTTTGTGGGTTTTTCCCTTTTGGGGTTGGTTTTTAATCCCAATTAAATGGATTTTTTTATAAAATTTTCAAGTAAAGTCGAATCACCCCAATAATTTATTTTTTTCATTTTTCTTTAAAACATATGAACTTAAAAGTGGACGTAAAATTTGAACCAAAAGGGAATCTTAGGAAACGACAAACTTTGTTCTGCTAGCTTGTCCCCCCAAAAGCGTTAAAAAACCTCGAAGGGAAAATAAACACAAACAGGCTGAAAACCTTTTTCTTATCTTATACAGACATTTTAAACCAAACTGCTATTTATCAAAAAAAAAATAAAATCCCTAAATGTTCCAATCATTTTATTTCTTAAATGGGCGGGGGAAAGTACAATCGCTGCAAACAGGGGTTTTTTTCGCATAAAAAAAACAAAAAAAAAAAGGGCCCATGAGCACACGCCATTACAAAATTCATGCGCGCGCGGCGCCCCACGCCCCGCACGACCACACACAACACACCAACACACACACACACACAAACACCCCACACACACAAAACCCACCCACAAAAACCATACCCCACAACACAACACAACACACACACCCACACAAAAACCACCCAAAACACCAACCCACACCAAAACACACGCCGCACAACCACACAAACACCACACACCCCCCCACACACACACACACAACCCCACGCACGCACGCACGCAGCCCCGCACGCACGCAGGCCCACGCCCCCACGCACGCACGCACGCCCCACACAACATACACACACACAAAACACACCCAAAACACACCACACACACACAAACCACACACACACAACACACACATTTACACACACACACCAAAAATTATAAAAAAAAACACACCCCACATTCCATTTTCACGATAAAAACCTCACCTTTAATAGGGCGTCCCACACTTAAAAATCGCGGGCACTCATTTTTGTTTATCAAATTCTTTATTCAATATAAAAATTTGTCACCCCAAACGATCCCCAAAAAAACAAACATTTTTAAGAAAAAACAGCAATAAAAAGCCAACCCCCAAACCGTATCACAAAAAACCCCACATACCCCAACACACAAAACACACACACACCACCACCCACACACACCAACACACACAACACACATTACCCCCGCACATACACACACACACACAAAAACACACAGGGGAAAACACACACCCACCACACACCCACACATACAAACAAAACACACACGCACCACACAAAAACCACACCAACACACAAACACAAACACCCCACCCCAAACACCCCAAACACACACACACACACACACACACACACACACACACCACACACACAAAACACACACACACCCCGCACGCCCCGGCACCCCAACGCATGCTCACACAAAACATACAACGCGCGCTGACCACATTTACTCTCCCCTCTCTTTCTCCATCTCTCTCTACCTTTTCCCTTACGCACTCCTCTTTTCTCTCACTCTCTCTCTCTCTCACATCACACCCCCAACACCACACACAACACACACCACGCCCCAAAAACACACACACCCACCCCAACAAAAACACACACACACACACACACACACACACCACCCCAACCCGCACGCAACGCCGCACGCATCCGCACGCACGAAACCCCACCACGAAACCCGCACGCACGCACGCCCACACACACAAAAAAACACAAAACACCCACACACCACACACACCCACACACACCACCCCATAAACCCCACACACCCCTCCACGTGTTTTAAAAAAAAAAACACCCCACACTTTCCATTTTCACGAAAAAAACCTCCCCCAAAAAAATTACTGGCTCCCACAGGGTAAAAAAATCCAGCACTCTTTAAGTTTTTTCTTAAAATTTTTTATTTATATTTAATTTGCCCTCCCCAAACATCCCCCAAAGGCAAAAAAAACATCTATAAACAAACAGAAAATAACAACCCAAATTTCCCGAAAGCTTTAATAAAAACAAAACCACCCCAAACCACACACACCACACACACACACACACAAACACACCCCCCAAAACACAAAACACACAAACCCCAACATCCCACACCCAAAACCCCACCAACACACACCCCCACAACAACACACAACAAAACACACACACACAAAAACCCAAAACACACCCACACACACACACAACACACACAAAAAACCCCAAAACACACACAAACACCAAAACCCACACACCCCAAAACCCACAAAAACCCACACACACACCCACCCACACACACACACACAAACCCCCAAACCCCACGCACGCACGCATGCACAACAACACACTTAAAACACGCGCGCGTTCACACTTTTTACCTCCCCCCTCTTTTTCCCTTCCATCCTCTCTACCTTTCTTAAACGCACTCTCTCCCCTCTCTCACTCTCTCTTCTCTCAACCATCACACACCCCACACACAACCACACACACACACAAAACAAAACACACAACCACACACCCACACATCACACAACACACACACACACACACACACAAACACAAAAAAAAAAGAAGGGGGAGAGAGAGAGGGGGGAGAGAAGAGGGGGAAAAGAGAGAGAGGGGGGGAAGGGGAGAAGGGGAAGAGGGGGAAGGGGGTAAGAGGGGGGGGGGGGGGGAAAAAAAAAAAAAAAGGGGGGGGGTACACACAGAACACGCGGGACGCACGTTTCCCCAACAAAAGCCCTTGAATTACCCCCTCTCCCCTCCCCTCTCTTCTCTCCTCTCTCTCTCTCTCTCTCTCTCTCTCTTCCCCTCCCCTCTCTCTTTTCTCCTTTTTTCGCTCCCTCTCTCATAACACCAAAACACAACACACACAACCCCCAAAACACACAACAACAAAACCACTCAAAACAAACAGCCACACACACACACAAAACACACACACACACACACCCCACACATACCACACACACACCACACACAAAACACACACACAAAACACACAAAACACACACACACAACACACACAAAAAACACACACACACACTGCACCTCACACACGCACACACACAAACACACACACAACACACACACCCAACACACACACACAAAAACACACACACACACACACACAACCACACCACACACACACACCACCACACACAAAACCCCACACAAAACACACACCCCCAAAACACACACACACAAAACCACACACACAACTCAAAACACACACACCCCCACACACACACACACACAACACCAAAACCACGCACGCACGCACGCCACGCACCACCACGCACCACGCACGCACACCACACACCCACCCCCCACACACACCACACACACAGAGCCCACTCACTCACACAACACGCACCCCACGCACAAAACACCCCACACACCCTCACCACAAACCACACACACCACACAAAACACCACACACACACACACACACCCACCCCGCGCCCGCGCGCTACACACACGCAAAACATTTGCCCTCTCCCCCCCCCCCCCCCCCCCTTTCCCTTTTTCTCTCTATCCCTTACCCCAAATTACACAAAAACCACACATGGGTCTCTCTCTAAACAAAACCCCCACACACACGTCATACACGCTCGCACACACACACGCACGACGCACGCACGAAAGGAACCCCCAGGGCACGCAGCACGTTACACCCCAGACACACACACACCACACACACACCCCGCACACGAAACACGCACACACACACACACCAACACACCCACGCAAACACTAAAGCACGCGCTTTCGAAACAGGGCACACAAACACATGAAAAAACGGAAACCACAAAACACTACCACACAAAAAACACCCCCACACACAAAAACACACAACACACACAAAACACCACAGGACGCACGCACGCACGCCGCCCCAACGCACGCACGCACGCACCACGCACACCCCCACACACACAAAACCAAAACACACACAAAACCCCAAACACACTTCACACCCAAAAACCAAACACACACAAACTCGCCCGTGTCGTGCAAACACCCCACACATGTGCTGACGCGTCGCACCACCAAAACACACACACACACACACCCAACACACCCACAAACACACACAAACACACACAACACCACATACAAAAAACCTCAGTAGAAGAAAGAGAAAGAAAGGAGAGAGAGATGAGGGAGGAAAAGGAGAAGGGGAAAAAGAGAGGAGAAAAAAAGGAGAGAGGGAGAGAAGAGAAGGAAGGAGAGAGATCCCCCCCCATACACACACACGCGCCCGCGCGCACACAAAACCAACAAAAACAAAACCCACACACACCCCGCACACGCACCCACACACAAAAACACATACAAACCACACAAACCAGATGCACGCAGGGGATGCCGCACGTACGTACGCATAAACATACTTTTACACACACACACACAGGGGAGAGAGAGAAAGGGGAAGGGGAGAGAGAAAAGGAAGGGGAGAAGAGAGAAAAGGAGAAATTTTTATATCCATTAGGAAAATTAAACTCTTTTTTTTGGTCTAATTTTTTACCCAAAAAGAGCGATATAAATATTAAATATATATAAAAAAAATATATATTTTATATATATAAATATATAATATTTTAATAAAAAAAAAAATTAACTAAAGGAAAATATTACCTCTTGCATCGATATTGTTACATACAAAAGCATAATATACAGGGCACATTTTTCAGGGCCATTTCCCACATCCACTCACCCCGGCATTTTTCCCCCAAATTCCCCTACCCCTTTTCCCCTCCCTTACATACCCCCCCCCCCTTCCCTTTTCCCCTTTCCCGCAACCCCCGAAATTCAATAATATGCACGTTTTAAATAAAAAAACTTTTCGGCATCATTTTGTTCTGAAAATTTAAAATTTTTTATATCTCATTTGGAGCATTTATCTTTTTTTTTTTTTGGTCAAATTTGTATCGAAAGACGATATATCAAAGGCTAATTTCTTGAAACCCTTTTGGGGATTTCATTTGGGAAAAAAATATTCGCGCACAAATTTTTAAATTTGGGAACCCCCAAAAAGGGAAACAAAAACGGGAACAGTTTTTTTGAATATGTTTAGAGTTTTCAGGGGAAAAAATAAAAAATGCACCCTCTTCACACTCATATTGTAAAAACCCCACAGCTTAAAAAAAGGGTTTTAAACCTGAAACCTTTTTTGGAACTGAGCAAACATGAGTGTGACGAATCTAAAAATTTCAATTGACTTGGTTTTTAAATGTATCGAAAATGGTAATGAAAGGGCCCTTCCCATCAACTGTTTTTGAAAGGAAGACTCTTTTTTTCTTTAAAAACTTGTTCAAATTCATGTTTCAAAATGTGCCCTACACCCGGGGATTTCCTTTTGGTCCCTTTTTTTCTGTATTACTGATATCAAAAGGTTTAAATTTAAATTTTTGTTTTGGGTAAAAATCATCAAATGCTTTGGGTAAAAACGAATAATAGGGGAAGAATTTTAAAAACTGATGTAAAATTTTACTTTTTGGGGTTTTTTGGTAACTTATACATTTAAAAACTAAGATCTCATTGTGTTAACATGGTTTTTATCAAAAAATAACAATTGTGGTTTTTGATATCAACTGTTTGTAAAAATCATTTTGTCGAGCTAATTTAAATCAACTTCAAAAAAAATAACGGGGTTGTTAGCAACCATTTTAAAAACTTTCCCTTTTATTTTAAACAGGTTTTTCATAAAAACTTTCAGGCCCCTGCCTTTTCCCAAAATTTTTTAAAAATGAAATTTTTTACATTTATAAAAAAGCAAGTGGGCTGAAACTGAAAATTTGCGGGGGGTGCTGAAATTAAACAATTAAAAGGGTAAATTTCGTGATCTGTTGAAATTAAAAAATCAAAAGCTAAAAAATTTTGTGTTTTTTTTTTCCAAAGGGGTCAAAAATCAAATCCCTCCACTTTAAGAACATTCCAAGGGAAACCCGTTTAATTTTTTTTGTTTTTTAAAAAAACAAAAAACAAACACAATTTAGAATTTTTAAATTTTGTTTTTTTAAGAAATTACACGGGATTAAACCGACTTTTTTGGGATTTCGTATTTGAAGATCAGTTTCCCTTTAAAACGGGAAAAAAAAACCAAAACCCAGGATTTTTTTAAAGTTTCATCTTTTTTGGGTTTTAAAAACAAGTTTTATTTGTTCAGAACAATTTTGAAAGCAATTTCATAAAATTTAAGGGAGTTCAACAAAAATTGCTTTTTAACCCCTTTTACTCTTACAAAAAAAAAGACAGGGGAGGGGCTGCGTCAAAATTTTATCAAAATGGAATAAAAAGGGGGAAAATTTCAAAAAAACCCCCAAAACAAAAAAAAAATAACAAAAAAAGAAAAGCGAAAAAAACAAAAATCGTTTAACCAAAGAGTGCACTCAAAACAACAAAAATTTAAAAAAAATAACCCACCCCAAAGCCCAAACCCACGCCATCCTTTCCCCAATCAAAATACCCCCCCCAGGTAGAAAAACCGGGAGAAACTGTGGAAACCCGGGAGAAAGTTTGGGAAATGAAAAACCTTTAGAAATTTTAAAAAAATTTCCAGCCTTTAGAAAATACCCTTTTTTTTTCGCCCCAAATCCGGTAAAGGGTTCCGTCAAAAAAGTTTAAAATTTTTATTGTTATTTTGGTAAAATATCCAAGGTAATAACAGTAACTTTTTAAATGTTTATGTCCCCCCCAAAACATAATATCCCTTTATGTTTTAAAGTTTTTTTCACTGATCAGTTATATTTAAAGGTGAAAGCTGGGTATTTTTTGATGTTATAGATAATTTTTTCTTTAAGAGGGAATTCTATAAAAATTATGAAAATACTGCATGCCAATTCATTTTTTACAAAATTTCCAATGTTTTTTTGTTTTAATTACTTATATCTAGTTTAAAAAAAAAAAACCTAGGGTTTTTATTTATCAATAGGTTTCAAAACTTGGGGTTTGAATAAAATTTCACCCCTCTTCTACGGCGTAATGTAAATTATCAAAAACCCTTATGGGAAAATTTTTTAAATTTTTGAAACTTATTTTTTCTTTTTTTCTCCCTTTTCAATCAAAACCAATTGAAATGATGTTTCTTTGCCCACCCTATCAGGGACTGTATGCATATGTAAAATTTAAAAAAATTTTGGGAAACTTTCCCGTGACTATAATGTATTTAAATTTTTAAAACCCAAAGCCTAAAATCTTTATGGGGGTTCGTGTCCCCCGGGTTATTTAAAAAAAATATATGAAGAAAAAGGTGTTAACATAACAAGAAAACTTTTAAAAAAAAATAAAAAAAAAGGGTTCCGTTTTGGCCTTGTCCCTTTATTCGGGGGAAGAACGCTCTTGGTTTACAAAATTCCCGAAACGGGGAAATAATGTAAGGGAGAAGGGGGATGCCCGTACTACTTTCCCTCCTTTTTTTTCTTTTTTTTGTTGGGGACGCAGTCAAGGGGGGCTGCCCCTAAAGAAAAATTCAGGCGCTACAGTGCACGGGTCGATGTTTGCCGAAATTGTGTTCATTTCTTCACAGGGGGGGGTTCCCATTCATTTGCTCAAAACTAAAGTGAAGACGTATTCTTTTTGGGGTTTTACCACGGTTTGGGTTTTTTTTCCCAAAGGAATTCGTTTCGGTCCCCATGGATGGGTGTCTCTGTTGTGACCAGGTTTTTTTAAATGATGCTAAATTGAATTCAGTGTTTTCAGCGTGCTGCCCTCCTGAAATTTCCCAAACTCTTTTCCAGGGGAATCGGTCAGCGTGTACTTTCAGTGTAAATTATGGGGGTTAGTGTAGAATTATTTTTTGGGGGTTGGGAGGGTACCCCGTTTCTGATTTTGTGATCGTTTGTAGAGTTATTTGTGTGTTTTCTTTAGTGCATGATGTGTGTTGTGTTTTGGTGTTGGTGTGTGTGTGGGGGGTTTTGGTGGGGGTTTGTGTGGCGTGTCTGTGGGGTGCTGCAGGGAGTTCCCAAATTTTTGTATGCTTAATGTGAAAACAGGGGTTTTTGCTTGTTTTTAATTGCGGATATTAAAATTGTTCGCTTGGGGGAAAAAGGTCGTCGTGGGTTGGGTTCGGGTCAAAAACACGTCGTCAAAAGTTAAGAAGACTTTTTCCAACAGTTTTTCCATTCGAAATTGAAAAAGCACATACAAAAATTTTCCCAAAAAAATTAAATAACTCAGGAAAAAGGGGTTTGGGTTTTTGTTCCATTGTAACAAAGGGGGGCATTTGATTGTGGCGATGTTATGCTATGTTCCCTTTGCCAAATTTAATTAAAATTTTGCTAACAAAATTTAAAATTTCCCTTAATTCATTCTTTTTTGTGTTGTGGGGCCCCTAAGCATTTTAAACAGAGGGGAAAGAGGGAAACTTTAAATTTTAAAAACGGGCTTTTAACAGAAGGGTTTTTAAATTTTTTTTATTTTTCTGTTAAATAAAAGGGGAAAAAAAATTTTTTTCCCCGGAAAAAAAACATTATTTTGTTTTAAAACTTTTCTATCCCGGGGGAAATTGGGAAACTTTTACTCTCACCCACTTTTTTTAAAACATTTTTGGGAAGAAAATATTTGATCACGGAATTTTCAAGGCCAAAAAACATTGGTGGTGGGATAGTAAAAAAATTACGCTTTACCGATGGAAACCCCAATACGGGAAAACAGGAAGGGCCAAACCCAAACGGGGGCCCTTTGCCCAAACCCCTTTAATATTGGGCTGGGGGATCCCCTGAAAGTCACAAGCTAAACAAGGGCACCACCCTAAATAAACAAGAAGAAAAACAGAGCTTCTTTATCTTGGGAATTTTTTTTCAGCTGAGAGATCAAAACCCTCAAGTGCTCTCCGGTTTGCAAAAACGCCCGCAGCACTAGAGGGAAATAAGCCCCATCGGTTTGAGGGGACAACCCACAATCATTTCCCAAAATTCCAACTGATCCTCCCGGGTCATTGCTGTTTTTCTCTACACACGCGAGATTTTATTTTGACAATGAACTTAAGAAAAGGGATTAAGCTTAAGGGGATAGATCTTCCACAAGATCCTTGGAAACTCACAAAAAGGGCCCATAACCCAAACTGGGGGGTTTCCAGAACAAAGTAGGGAGCCATTGGAAAATATGAAGACCTGTTGTCCACGTAAAAAAAGGGGGAAAATAAAGATGGCAATCTTTTCAAAATCACCAAATTCCCCAAAACCATTTAAAAGGAAATGTGGGGAGGCAAAGGGAAAGGGGAAACGGAAAAAAGGGGAGGGGGAAACTCCCCTAAGAGTTTCTGAGAAAGGGGAGGCGGGGGGGAAAGGGGGTTTCGAATTTTTGGGGGCCCCCAAAAGGGTTCCAAGATTCGGGGAAGGGGGTTGGATGTACGCTCAGTGGCAACGATAAAGCTCCTCCCCCCCATTTTTCACTTTGTTTTTTAAGTTTCCCCCGTAAAATTTACGATGGGAGACTTTCTGCCCTTTGGTGGTGGGAAAAAGGGAAACAACACGGCCACTATCTGATTGCAATTAGGGATGCACTTGATTTAAAAAAAAGATAAAAAAAATTGTATTTTACAAACACTAGGGGGGGTTTCTGTTGTTAGTTTTCAGTCTGTAAAAAGGATATTTTTTGGGTTTAAACTTCTGCTTTTGATAAAGTCTGGTTTCTCCTTTTTTTTGGGGATTTCTTGTGGAGCATTTTAAAAGAACTGGGCGTGTTGTCCAGGGAAAGAAAATTTGAAGGTTTTGCTTACTCTATAATCAATTCCCAAGCAAATGGGGGGAAAAATATGTGGATGGAATCTGCACTTTCAAAGGGCTAGGGGAAAAAGGGCTTTTCCCCACCAAAAAAGTGTATTGGGTTTATAACAGAAACCAAAAATTTTGATCCCCGGGTCGGGGCCCGTAAAAAGGCTGTACGATGGGGCAATTTGGTATAAAAAAAGTCTTTTGTGGGCCCCATAATGTAACGGCAAAAGGGAAATCAAAAACAAATTTTTTAAAAAAAAGGCGACCCCTTTTTTCGTATAGGTGTAGAAATTATGAAAGCAGTGAAGCGACCCCGGGCGTCTTGAAAAGGGGGGGACATTTTTTACAGAGGAAAAAAAGTTTTAGTGGAAAAAAAAAGGAAACATTACCTGGTTTTTTTAATTTTTGTAAAGGGCCCACGCTTTAACACCATTTCAAGAAGTGCTTCAGGGTCGGAAACCCCTACCCTGCGGGGGAAAGGGGGTTTAAGAAACAACTTTTTCCCCAGGGCATCCTCCCCCCTTCTCTTTTCCCCTTTTCCCCCCAAACCCCTTCTTCCCGTTTCCCCCAGGGCCCCCTTTTTCCCTTTTTTTACAAGCTGCTGTGGGTCCCTCGAGCGTGGGGGCTTTGTCGATCCAGACCCCTGATGCCTGATTTTGCATAACTCGTGGTAGTGGCCCCCGTACGTTTTTTGTGTGGAAACCCTGCGAATCCACCGTTTCCATAAAGGGTCCATATCCCCCTGTGCTTTCCCCCTGGTGTGGAATGGATTAAACAATTTTAACTGTGGGACCTGCGTCCTTTTTTCCCCTCCCAGTGGAGTGTTGATTATCCATGAAATTATGAAATGCGTCAAAGGAAAGGTGCATGCCTACATACTTACAACAAATACACCCGGCGTAGAAAAACCAGTGCCATGAAACCAAGGCCCAAAAAACCCCACAGGGTTTTGGTTACAAACAATTTAAAAAAAAAAAATCAAACATAAGGGGGTAGGCAAATTTTGACCATGGTTGGGGTAAACAGCATGGACTTCCTTGGTTTTATAAAAGTCTAAAAAAATGTTCTGACATTACGGGTGCCAAAATCGCCGGGCATTATTAATCACAAGGAACCCGGGCTGAATGAATGAATGAAAGGGTTTTTTTTGATCATGCTTACATAGCCAAAGCACACAAAGGGGGAATGGGGGGGGGTGAATTGGGGGGTTTTTAAAAAAAAAGGCCCAAAATTACCCATCATTTATCCCAACATCGCTATTGGAATTTTAAAAAGCGGGAAAAAGATTTGTAAAAACATTAGACATCAAAGTTGGAAATTTTTTGTTCTTTTGTTTTATAAAATCCCTGTTTTTTCATGCACACATGAGCACAGTAAAGTCGGGCATGACGGCCCGCCAAAAATTTCCCTTTTTTTGGCATCAGTGTCCTCCTTCACATCCTTCTTTGGAAAAAAGCAGGGGAAAAAGTCCATTTTCCTCGTTGATTCCCCCAAACATACAGTGTTTGTTTTCCAAGATTCCCGAGTTGCTGTTTTGGGCAGCCCCTCGTGAACAAACATCAAAAACTTCACGGGTTTGAAACCCTGGTTTCCACTGTAAGGGTTCTTTTAAATTTTTTTTGTGGGACGCAGCCTGCATGGGCCACGTAGAAATTAAGAAAAAACTTTTTTAAAAAAACCCCCCCCTTCCCCCCTAACACCCTACTTTTTTTAATTTTTGGGTGTCGGGGAAACAAGGGCTTTTTTCCCGGGCAGTGGCACTGATTTTTTTTTTCAAAGGCCCGTGTCATAAATTTTTTCGTGTGTGCCCCCCGGCAGCTTAGTAGGGGGGAAAAGGGGGACCGACCCGGGAACTGGACACCTCACATCACAATCCCGGGGTTTTTTACGTCCCTTCCAACCCAAACAGTTTTGAAAATCATTTAGAATAGGGGGGGTGGCGTTTTGGGATGTGTCTTGCTCTGCGCTTGTCCCCGTTCACCCCGTGAAGGGCATTTAAACCCCCTTTTAAAAAAACCCCCCACCCTTGGGTTTTTTGTGGCGGGGGGGGGGCGGGGTTTTTTCAAGTCTCAAAGCAACGACAGTGGCTTTCCCCCCCCTTTGATTTTTGTGCATTAAAAAATCATTTTTTTTCAAAACTAAGATCAAAGTACCCTTTTTAAAGCAAAAAGGGGGGCCATTTAATGGCATGGTTTGGGTTGGGTTTTGTTCAATCAACACACACAGTTTGAAAAGCGTGGGGAAGGAGTTTTTTGTGGGACCAACAGGGGGGAAAACAATTTATTAATTTACTCAAGAGACCGGACTTAAATGGGAATCATGAAGGGGGAGGGGGGACCGAACCCTTTCCCCAAAAGGAAGAATGGAAAAACCCCATAGAGGCTGGGCTTTCTTGAAATGTTTATGGCAAAAAAACCAAAACGCTTAATTCTTCGCCGCGGGATATATTTTTCTCCCCTCCTCTTTCTCCTTTTTTCCTCTCTCCCCCCCCCTTCTCTCTCCTCTCTCCGGGTTATTTTCCCCTCTCTCTTTTTCTCTCTCTCCCCTCTCCTCTCCTCCGCCTCTCCTCTCCTCCTCTCTTTTCATAATATAAATAAATATATGGGTGAATGCTTACCTCCCCCCCCCTCTCCCCCCCTTTCTTCAAACTAACCCTAAAGCAAAAACTGTTTATATATATAATTTTATATTTATTTATATATATATTTTATATATATATATATTTATAAAATTTTATATATATAAACATCATACATTCAAAAAAAACCGTGGGTATGGGTAAATTTTTTGAAAGAAAAAAAAACACTTTAAAAAACAAAAAAGTTTTTAAAACTTAAATTTTTAAACAAAAACACACACACAACACACCCACACCCAAACACACACCCCCACACACACACACCAAAACACAACACCACACAAGAGTGAAACCCTCTATTTTACATTAAAAGGGGAAAACACACACACAAACACACACACACACACCCCACCCACCCCACACAAAACCCAAACACACACACACACAGAAAGAGAGAGAGAGGAGAGAGAGGGGAGAGAGGAAGGAGGGAGAGAGAGAGTGAGAGAAAAGAGAGAAGAGAGGGGGAAGGGGGAGAGCGCAATTTCTTCCTTTTTTTTACAAAATCAATATAAATACACATAAAGATGGGAATTTTAAATTTGATTTCAAAGACATCATAATGGATGCACCCTGAAGAGAGAAAAGAGAGAGAATTGGGAGAGAGAAGAAAGAGGAGAAAAGAGAAGAGAGAAGAGACAGACAACGAAAGACAGACAGACGGGCAACCAACTGAACCCAAATGACCAGAAAAGACGGGCAGGCAGACAGGGCAGGCAGACGAAGACAAAGGGGGACTTTTAAGGGAGTCCCCAAGACCCCGCCCCACAGAGATATCTAGCCATTTCTTTAGCCAAACGGGAAAAGACAAAAAAATGAATCTTTAATCCCCCGATGCTTTGTTTTCTCATAAAAATTTTTTGCCGTTCTCATACGTTTCCCACTGTTCCCTAACCTTTTTGGACCTAACAAAAAAAACTCACTTTCCCCGCACATTATTTTTTTCCTTTCTACAATTTTATTTTCCCTTTAAAACAATTTTCACCGCCTTTTCACTCAAGTAAAGGTTTTACCCTTTTTTTTGTTTTCAAATTTTTTTTTTCAGTTTGTCATAAAAAAAAACTTTTCACAGGGGTCTCACTGTTATTAGAAATTTTTTTAATTTTTGCAGGAAAAGGAATTTTCGAAAATTGGGCCACTTTCTTCCTCCTTTTCCCAAAAGAGCTCCCAGTTGGGTTGTTCCTTACACAAATTTTTTAATGGAAAAGAAAAGTTCCAATGATTTCCATCCCAAGGGTTACAATTTAAGTCATGAACCCAAATTTAAGGGGGGGGGGGAATATTGACAAGATATGTGTGAGACTGTCCCTACATGGTGAGTTTTACACACACCAACCCCCCACACAACACACACACACCCAAAAACACCCCAAAACACACACCACATACACACGTGCACGCAGCCGCGCCCCACGCAAAGCACGCACCCCACACTCACTACATGCTTACGGGGCACACATCCACCACACAAACCTAGATAAGGAAAACAGAAAAGACAGACAGAAACAGCAAAACAGACAGACAGAAAAGATAGAAGAATTTGATAGATAGATAGATAGATAGATAGTTAGAAGATAGATAGATAGTAGATAAACAGGGGGATGAACTGGGTTTTCCCGACAAACAAACTTTTACACATAAGGGGAGAGAGAGAAAAGGGGAGGAGGGGGAGAGAGAGAGAGAGAGGGAGAGAAGAGAGAGAAGAGAGGAAGCCCGACAGACAGAAAACAGGGGGGACAGAAGACAGACAGGGGCAGACAGACAGACAGAAAAGCCCAAAAAATAAAACAATGGAGAAAAAAATGGGGACATACCCCACCCCACACACAAAACACACACACACACACCCACACACCCACACACACACACACACACACACACCCAACACTACAAAACGCACACACAAACACCCCACACACACACACAACACACACACACACACACCCAAAAACACACACACCCGAAGGGGGGGGGAAAAAGGGGAGAGAAAGAGGAGAGAGAGGATGAGAGAGTGAGAGAGAGAGAAAAGAGAGAAGAGAGAGAGAGAAAGAGAATTTATTTTATTGTTTAAAAATTTTTTTAATTGAATTTTTTATTTTTTGATTATTTTTTTTTTTTTTTTTTTTTCTTTGCTATGAAATTTATTATTTAAATTTAAATTTATTGAATTTGGAAACCCCTAAACCCTACAGACAAGCAAAAAGAGAGGAGGGGAGAGGGGAAGGGGAGAGAGAGAGGAGAGAGAGAGAGAAGAGAAAAGAGAGAGAGAGAGACACTGACCCGACATGCACTGAAAACTTTAAAACAATTTTTTTGCCCCTTAGCGAAAGGGCCCTTTTGGCAAGGGGGTATCATGTCCCATCTAGCCACAGCGACTAAAAAGGAAAAAATGCAAGACTTTTCCCCATGAAGTTAAAACTTTCTATCCCTTAAATAAAAAAAAAAGGGGTCAACCCAAAAAAAAGCACCCCTCCATTTCCCTACGACTTTTCCCCCCCCCCCTGCACGCACACGCCCCACCAACACAAACAAAACACACACCCCAAAACACCAAAAACCCACCACAAGCACGCGGGGTGCGCGTTCGCGCACGTGCACACCACACCCCAGTTTTACCATTCACATAGACTTTCAGGAAAACATTAAGTGATTACTACGACCAAGGCCAAAAATTTGGCAAGCGGTTTTCTTTCTCATTTTGTTAAAAATTTTGTTTTTTACGAAAAATGTAGCTTCCCGACATACTTCGCAAATTCTTTCATAAAGGGTTTTTCGTTTCCACTTGATAATAAACGCAAATAAAATCTTCTTTAGCAACTGATTTCAATTTAAAATTTTACGCCACTGCGGGTATTGGGTATGCGGGGCAAACAAAAACAAAAATGCACTTTGTTTTTCCCAAAACTGCCCCTTTTTCAACATTTTAAGATTTATTATTCCCAAATTTTCGAAACCCAAATTTTTTGCATTTTTACCGACGTTTTGGGTTTGAAATTTTTTTTAAGCTATATTTTTGCCATCTATGGTTACAATTGTAAGAAACTTTTTCCTTTTCTCGGATTAATTTTAAATGGGGAAAAAAACCCCTCGTATTTTTTCATTTCCATCCCTTCCAGCATCCATTTTTGTTATTCTAAAAAATTTTTAAACGGTTTCCCCGAATTCCCGAAAAAAATCTTGCTTCGTTACCCAATTTCCTTTTGACAACCCAAAAAAACCCAAAAACCTTTTTCTGTCAATTTTCTTCATACAAAAGACCCAATTTTAAATTTTTCCCTTTTTTTGTTCAGGGAAGGGGCATTTTTGTACGCCTGGCACAGAAATCGGGGTTTTTGGAGGTTTCTAATTTCAAGGGCCCAAAAATTTTAACAAAATCTAACCAATTTTTAATAAAAGAGGTTTTCGCCCACTTTTCCCCCTAAACCATTTTAATTTTATGCGTTTCAAGGGGAGTGGTTGAAACGCTTTTTCGCGTAGGGAGAAATTTTTTAATTTGGCTATTAAACCAACATACCCCCAAATTCCCCGATGCATATGTCAAAATAGGATGTATCCCGAGGGAAACAAATAAATTTTCCCAAAAAAAATTTACAAAAATTGCAGTTCAATTTTTCATAGTCCTCAAAAATATTCCCAAAGACCCTTTCTTTCCCTTTTGCACTCAAACCAGCAATTTTCTCAAATTTAAATTTTTTTTGAAAAAAAATTCCCCAAAGGGATTTTTTTTAGCCACTTGTCACTCTAAATTTCTACTCCACCATTAAAAACCCCTCTTTCATTTTTTTGATAAAATAACCACCATTTTAAAAACCATTAAAAATTTGGGTTTTTTTTTAAGGGTTCCTGTTAATTTTAAAACCCATCTGATTCCCTATTCAAATTTTCTTAAATTTATTTGCAAACCAAAGGGGTTTTGCTAGGAGGATAACATCATCAAAGAAAAAGCATTAGAAAAAAAGTCACACACCATTAACATTTGTATTCCATGTTTCCCCCCCCCCCGAAATTTTTCCCCTTTGCTAATTATTTATAAAAAAAAAAGGGGGTTTGGGTGGAATTTTTTGGGGGGTGGAAAAATGGTTTTAAAGGGAACCTTTTTAACAAGCCCAAACCTTTACTTCCCCTTTCAGCGGAAAACAATTCCCTTTTAAACCTTTTTTTCCGAAAAACCCCCCAAAAAACTTAAAAAAGCCTAAACATTTAAAACAACTTCCCAAATTTTTAAAATTTTTTCCTAAGAAAAATTTAAAAATTTTTGTGAATTTAAATCGAAAAGCTGTCTTAAAACTAAATTTTAATCTTTTTGGTTGTTTAATTTTTTGACGGAGAAAGGAAATTTTAATTTTTTAATTTTACATTTAGGTTCAAACCCCTGTTTTCCTTTTTTTCCCCCTTTTTTAAAAAAATTTTGGTTTAGCCGTTTAACATTTCCTTTTAAAAAGGTTAAAAATTTTTTTAAAAAAACACCGAGTTGCTTTTAAAAACCCCAAAAATTTTATTCCCGGATTTTCCAAAATTTTTGTTTTTTTAAGAAACTTTTATTTATTAAACCCGGGGGCTAAAAAATCCCTTATCAAACCCACAAGTTAAAAAGAATAACCAGAAATTTTAACCTCCAGGTTACATTGAAAACTTTTTTTCCCATCACTTTTTTTGGCCAGCAATTTTTTCCCACTTTTAAATTTTTAAAACTTTTTCAAAAACCTTTTTTTTTCTTTTCTTCATTTAAAATGGTTTTCCCTTTCCTGCATAACTTTTTTTAAATTTTTTTTTAAATTTTTCAAATCGTTTTATTTTAATTTTTCCATTTGATACATAAAAAGTTCCCCCCCTTCTTTTTTGGTTTTTCCCCTTTTTAAATAACCCGGGTTTCAAACTTTAAAACCAACCAATGGTTAAACCCAAGGGGAAAAAATTTTGGTTTGTTTAAAAATTTTAATTTAAATTTAAATTTTTTTAAATCCCTTTCTTTTTCCCTCTTTTTTGAGGAAATTATGTTTTTCTTTTTACATTTTTTAACTATTTTCCCTTTTAATTTGGGAAAAACGGAAAAAAACTTGTTTAACGCGTTTTTCAAAATTTTTATTCCTGAAAAAACCCAAAAAACCCCAAAAGGCCAAAAAACTTCCTTTTTCTTTTTATTACCCCCTTTCCCTTAACCCTAAAAACCCAAAACAACAAAGTTTCCAAAATTTTTTAACCAGTTTAATACCCTTTTTAAACACTTTGTTTTTCACAGCACTTTGAAAAAATCTTCTAATTAAATTTCCCCCCTTTAAAACACCTTTTTCAACCAAATAAAACCCTCTTTTGAAAATTCAAATTTCCTTTTTGAAAATTTAAAATTCCATTTTTTTTAATTTTTCCGGTTAAAACCAAAAATAAACAAACGAACCCTTTTCTGGATTTTTCATTTTTTAAAATTGACCAAATGAAAAATCAAATTTTAATACGGGCCCCCCCTTTGGTTTCCCCAAAATAAATCAATTTTGAACATCTTTAATTTTAAATTAAAATTTTTTGTAACAAAAACATCAATCAATTTTTTAAAGATTTTCCCAAAAATTTTAAATATTTTTTAACCCAAGGGAATTTAAAACCCCAAAAATCCCCCCATTTAGATTTCCTTTCAGACAAAAATTTTTTAAAAAAATTCAAAAAACCCCCCAAAATTCAAATTTTATTTTTAAAAAATTCCCCTACCCCCAAAAATACAAAACCCCAAAATCGTAACAAACTCATTAAAATTTGGAAAAAATTTTTTTGGGTTTTTAAGTTTTCCGTTTTTTTTCCATAGTTTGGTGTTACAAAAGTTTTTTCTTAAAATTTCTAACATTTTACCAAAAAACGTATTTATACCATTTTCTTATAACGCCCTCCCACCGGGGGGCCCCCCTCCCCCCCAAGTTTATCCCCTGTTTATTTGAAACTTGGGGTTTTCCCGCTTTTAACAAACCAATGGGGATCCCCCCGTTTACCAAAATTTGGGGAACCCCCGGCGGAACAAAACAATTTTTATAAAAAATTTACCTTGCAAAACCCCGGTGACCCCCCTGTTGCCTTCCCTTTGGGTTTAAAAAACACTAACCTAAAAACCACCAAAGGTCGGTTTTCCCTTAAAAAACCCCCAGGAGGCAAAAAAATTTTTTCCCCCCTTATTGGATTTCCAAAATTGAATTTGGTGTTTTTCTTGTTTTAAGGGGGGTTCCCCCCCTTTTTTCCCGATTAAATCTACTTTCCCATCTTGGGGCCCGTTTTTTTGATCCTTTAAAACTCTCTAAAATTTTTAGCCAAAATTTTCTTCTACCAGTTTTCCCCGGGCCCAAAAAACCCCTCCTCGTTTTCCCGGTGCGTTTTCCCCCTTTCCCCTGGTAAAACCCTTCCCCGTTTTTACACCTTTTTTTCCGTCTGTCTGTTCCCCAAACCCCAAAAAACCCCTGGGGAAAGCCCCCCCAAGAGAGGAAGGGAGAATGGCCGAGGAAAAGGAAAGGGTTCCCCCACCAAACCCCAAGTGTTAAAAGGGCGTTGAACCTTTTTTGGGGGCCCCTTAAATGTTTCCCTTCCCCCTTTCTAATTTTCCTTTCCTCAATTCACCATCCACACCATACCCCCCCCCCTAATCTAAATTTTTATTTTTTAATTTTCCCCCTTTATTTTTTTTTTTTAAAATTTTTAATTGATTTAATGAAGCCTTTCCCTTTAAAGGGGGTTTTTTGGTTAGGGGGACTCCCGGGCCCCTGCTTTTTTGGTTTTTTTTTTTTCCATAAAAATTTTTTTTTCTTTTCCCCTTATTTTTGTAATTTTTTTTTTTTCCCCTTTTTTCTTTCCTAACCCCCTTCTTTTGCCCCCCCCTTCCCCCCTTCCCTTTCCCCTTTCCCCGTTTTTTCCCTTTTTTTTTTTTTCCCCCCCCCCTTTTTTTTTTCTTTTAACCCCCCTCCTTCCCCCCGTTTTGCCGGTGTCCCGGCTGATTGGCTGAGAGTATCTTGACGTCACGTGACAGCAGGTCGGTCTGCACATCACCACCCCTCAGCACGTGCTGACTCCTTTCTCCCCTTCACTGCTGCGCTCCTCCTGCCGCTCCTGATTGGCTGTTGTGTCGTCTGTCGTTGTGACGCGAGGGGGAATTCCCCGTGCCACGTCGCCTGCCACTTGGAAGTCGGAAGACTTTCCATCTGGACCTGCCGTTCTTGGTGTAGTGACGTTCCGTGTCGCCACTGCTGCTACTTCGGCATACGACCGTAAATCGGTCTTCTCGGTCCCACAGTTTTTCCCCGGACAAAATAGGCCGCCATGCCATCTTGTTTGCTTTGGCTGCTGTTGCTGCCTGTCTTCTGTCAGTCGTTGGCATTCGACACCTCTTCTTTCCAGTTCGTGTCGATTGGCAACCACTAAACCACATACAGACATGCAGAGAGAGAGAGAGAGAGAGAGAGAGAGATAGAGAGAGAGAGAGAGAGAGATATCAAACACCCACACACACGTGTGTACAACTGGAGACGATTAAGCCTTTGTCAGGATTTCGTTAACTGTAACTAACAATCTATCTATCTATCTATCCATCCATCCATCCATCCATCCATCCATCCATACATCCATCTATCTAAACAACATATATATATATATATATATATATATATATATATTTTATAATATATATATATATATATATATATATATATATATATATATGAGAGCCTATATCTTTTGACAGGATTCTGAGTAGGGTTAGCTCCCCCAGTCTCCTGTCTTTTTGTTTTTTTCTATTTTCTTTTATTTATTCATTTATTTTTCTTCTCACTTACTTTTGTATCTATCCCTCTCCTTCCTACCCTTCTTTGCCCCTCCTCTCCCCTCCCGCGTCTTTTTTTTTTTTTCCCCCCCCCCTTTTTTTTCTACCCCCTCTCCCCCCTTTCCCTTCTTCTCCCTCACCTCCTCCGTCCTTGTTCCTTTTCTATCGTCCTCTGAAGGGCTCCTTCCCCCTTTCGTTCCTTCTCTTTACTTTCCTTCTTACTTCCTTTCTCTCTACTTTCGACCTCTACTATTCTCCTCTCTCACCCCCCCCCACCCCACCTCCCCCTCGCCCTCCCTCCATACTTCCACCCTTCCTTTAGGCCCTCTTTTTGTCCTCTCTTTATGTCTCTCCTTCTTTCCCCCGCCCTCCCTTTGCCCTCCCCTTTTTCCCCTCCCTCCCCTCCTTTTTCTTCCCCTTTTTTTTTTTTTTTAATTTTTTTTTTTAGTCTATCTGTATGTATATATATATATATATATATGTTTATATATATAGTGTGGTGTATATATATATGTATAGAATTTTTTTTTTTTTTTTTTTTTTTTGGTCATTGGGAGTGTTTGTTAGCGCCTCTCATCATGACCGCATATCTATCTTTTGCGTTAATGCTCTTATTTTGCCCTTTTTTTCTGTTGCGCCACCATAGCACCACCTACTTCCCTATGCTACACCAGATGTCTTAATGTATGCCTTGTTTGTACATTTACCCATTTATTCCCCATTGTTTACCACCCCCCCCCCAGTGTGTGCGCTTATTGGCGTGTGTATGTGGCGTGCGTGTTTGTTCGTGCGCACGCGCGCACTTTTGTTGTGTGTGTGTGTGTGTGTGTGTGTGTGTGTGTGTGTGTGTGTGTGTGTGTGTGAGGCTTTGCCGCGGGCAAG
This sequence comes from Conus ventricosus, assembly GCA_018398815.1. Taxonomy (NCBI): domain Eukaryota; kingdom Metazoa; phylum Mollusca; class Gastropoda; order Neogastropoda; family Conidae; genus Conus; species Conus ventricosus. Next base: position 36,506,856 of record CM031622.1, on the reverse strand, counting down.
TGCTTTTTTTTTTTTTTTTTTTTTTTTTTTTTTCGTGTGTGTGGGGGGGTGAGCCTTGCAGCTCTAGCTGCGTCTGGCTAGTGGGTTTTTTCTCGGGTTTCCCCGTTTTCCCTCTCAACCCTTGGTGCTTGGGTAGGGCAACCTACCCTTGGGTCAGACTTGGGTCGGATGCTTTAGGCGGCTGACCCCCTTCTCTCCCCCCCCCTCCCCTTGTCATTTAAAATGATTTTTCGAGTATATTGTATCTTATTTATTGTGCTTTCTCTTGTTCATTTCATTTCATATGCAACACACCCACTACATACCATCACACCCCCTCCCCCTCCACTCACTCTCCTTCCCCTCCTCTCTTCTCTCTTATTCTCCACTCTTCCTCTACTTCCATTCTCTCTCTGTCTCTCCCTCCTCTTTCTCCTCCCCCCCCCCCCTCTTCTCTCTCTCTCTCTCTCTCTCTCTCTCTCTCTCTCTCCCTCTCTCCTTTTCCTCCTCCTCACTTTACTCTACCTCTTTCCTCGTGCCCTATTCTTCGAACTCTACTCACCCTCTCTTCACGTCCCTCTGTCTACTTCATTCACCACTTTGGCTTCACAAGGGGAGTATTGTGCATGTTTATGTCTGTATTTTTTTGTCGCTGAGGAAGGCATTTTGCCGAAAATTTCTTGTCCTGTTTTGTGTCGTGCATTAAATCGTCGTTACTTCACACTTTGTTTTGTGTGCTCTTCTGCGTTTTTGTCGTATATAAATGAAGCTTACAGACTTTAAACAATGCTGACCATTACTGTGCAGTAGACAAAGACCCTACCACCCAGATAGCGAAAACTTCCAATTATAATTGTCAATAAATTACTAGATACAGGTGTAATCGACACCAACACCTCTAAATGGGCAATCAATGACATGAAATCCGTTCGCAACCCTCTATTTTATCACCTTCCCAAGATTCACAAGTCCTTACAGCAGCCCCCAGTAGGCCATTGTTTCAGGGGTGGGGGGCCCCTACGGAAAAACTCTCAGCATTAGTAGACCACTGGCTACGTGATATCGTTGCTTCTCTCCCCAGTTACAATCCAAGACACCACTCATCTGTTAAACACCATCGAAGAATGGAATTTAAAATATGGACCCTTTCCCAACCTGATTTTGGTAACAATAGATGTAGTGGGACTCTATTCCAACATACCACAGGATGAGCTAAAAAATGCAGTTGAGTATTATCTTAATCTAAAACCTGATCCCAGCATACCTCCCACTGACACGCTTCTAGAAATTATGAATCTTGTTTTGGAAAAATAATTACTTTATCTTTGAAAACCGTATATATCACCAAATTTGAGGAACAGCCATGGGACTCCCATGGCTCCCACTGTAGCCAATCTGTTTATGGGAGTTTGAAACAGAACTTCTTTCTAACAGCCCCCCCTTCCTGTGTTCAGCACTTCTGGAAAAGATTTATAGACGACATACTGCTACTCTGGACAGGACCCAGACTGACTTACAAACATTCCTGACGTATATCAATACAGTTCATCCCACCATTAAATTCACTCACAATACCTCTGTTGACCAACTTCCTTTCCTTGATGTTTCATTATACTTAGAGAATGGCTTTATCCAAACAGATCTGTACACTAAACCCACTGATGCACATGCTTATTTACACTACAAGTCTAGCCACCCCTCTCACTGCAAAAGGAATTTACCCTACAGTCGTTTTTTGAGAATCAGACGTAATATGCTCTAAACCAGAAGATTTCATCACCCGCTCAGAGCAGATGTTCGAATTTCTCAGACTAAGAGGCTACAAACCCCAAACTTTACGCACTGCTCTTGAAAAGGCTAAAACACACCCAGACATGATACTCTTATTTACAACCTAAGCTGTCCAACCCTAGAACACCCGTTTATTGTCACTCATAACCCTAGCAACCCCCTCTCCGTCATTGGTTTAAAGAATTATATCAGACAGTTTTCACCAGTGACAAACTTAAACAGGCCATACCTCACCCACCAATCCTAGGAGAAAGAAACAGCGTTCTCTCAAAGACTTGCTTATGCCCTCAGCCCTCCCCATCAAATTTAATCCTAAAGACCCTAATGGTTTTTTCAAATGTTCCAACAAATGTATTATTTGCAGAAAAGCACGCCTTGGAATCCACCAATTTCATTAGCCACCGGACCAAAGAAACATTTACTGTAAGACACCATATTGACTGTCAAACCAATAACATCATTTATCCTTGTTCTGCGAACTCTGTCAGAATTCTCAATACATTGGTGAAACAAAAAATTCACTCAGAAAACGTTTCTATCTGCATAGATCTCACATCAAGAACAACATCGGGACTCTAGTCACGCAACATTTCAACTGCCCAACCACACCCTCGCTAACATGAAATGCATGGTGATAGAAAAAGTTTTTTCAGACAGCCACACGCACAGAATTTGTAGGGAAAATTCTGGATAAGCAAATTGAAAACTCTCCATCCTTTCGGACTCAACTCACAACAATAACTGTTCATGTTTCTACGCCGCTTGACTCCTTTTTTGCTCCCTCTACCGAAATTCCCCCCCCCCCCTTTTAACCCCCCCCCCACACACACACACACACACTCACTCACTCACACACACACACACACACACACACACACACACACACACAACACACACTCTAACTCACTCACACCTCACTCACACTAACACACTCTCATATACGCACACACTCCCACACGTGCGTGACGCGCGCACGCTTTTACACACACTTACTCAGACCCTCTTCCCTTACCTTAACGTCCCTTTGCTCCCTTCCATTTGAAAAAATTGCCTTGTACGTGCAAACCTTTTCCTGTTTTAGTTTTCTTGTTTTAAGACAGTGAATTTTATTCACGCTCTTTTATGTACAAATGTTGTGTGACTCGCCGGCCAGTCAATTCACCACTGAGGAAGGCATTAAAGCCGAAAATTTTTGGAAATCTTTTTATCTTGTCTGTTGTGGTTTTTAAACTGTCTGTTTTATATATATATAATATATATATATATATTAATATATATATATATATATAATATATATATATTATATAATTATAATATATATATATATATATATGTGTGTGTGTGTGTGTGGTGTTGTTGTGTGTGTGTGTGTGTGTGTGTAGCACATACTGTTATGTAGGCAGAATTACTACCACTGCAGATATGAATGCTTATCTCCCCCTTTTTCTTCAATCTAAGACAAAAGGGCAAGCTTTGTTATAATTGAATATATATATATATATATATATATATATAATATATATATATATATATATATATATATATATATATATATATATAGATCAGTATATTTAAAGTGCCTAAAACAATTTTTTAAGTAGCTCAACCCCTTGGGGAGCAACATTAGTTAAAACAAGTTAAAAGAGGAATCTTAAAACTATCTTCAAATTTGTTTCAAGCGTGTTGCGCTGTCATCCTGATGACAGCGCAACACGCTTGAAACAAATTTGTAGATAGTTTTAAGATTCCTCTTTTAACTTGTTTTAACTATATCAGTATATTTAAAATGCCTAAAACAATTTTTAAGTGCTCAACCCCTTGGGGAGCAACATTAGTTAAAACAAGTTAAAGAGGATAATCTTAAAACTATCTACAAATTTGTTTCAAGCGTGTTGCGCTGTCATCAGGATGGATTTTGGTTTGCCCACCGCCGATGTTATATAGCGTGTGGCTCCCGTTTGCGGTTGTTTGCACGTGCGGGTTGGCTGCACGTGTTTTTGGGGCTTTCAGGTTTTTGTTTTGGTGTGTTCACTAACAACGATTTCCATTTATGCCTGCAGTTGTTTACTATTTCTGTTTGGGTTTTAAAGTTGCTAAGTGTGCTTTGCATAGTATTAACCATTTTTCAGTTTAAACATAGGTTGCACCTTTTTGAAACATTGCTGTATGGTGATGCTCTTTTTATGATTTTCCAGGATATATTGTAGCTTGTTTTTGCGTCTTTAAGTTTCCAGATATATTTGCTCAGTTCTGTTCGGTTTTTATATTTTTCTTTATTAAATGACTGTTTGTGGTTTGCATATCTGGTTTTGAAGTGGTTTTCAGTGATCCCTATGTATGTTTCTTTTTCATTTTCTGATGTCACAGTAGCCTGGTATACAATGTTGTTGTGAAGACATTTATTGTTTAGTGGGCACTGCTCCTTTCTGGTGCAATTGCAAGATTTCCTTTCTTCACCCTTCTTTGCTGTGTTGATTTTCATTTTGTTGGATGCGTCAATTAGGTTTTTTGAGGTTGGGCATACATGAGTACGATAGTTTGACAGTGTTTTTGTTAAATATTTTGGACAGTTTGTGTTTCTTCTGGAAATGAAGTTGTTAGGAGTTTGAAGAATTCTTTCCCTATGTTTGTTTTGAGTTTCCCGTCGTATGGGGGGTTATACCATATGATTTTTCTTTTCCTATTTTTCTTGCTTTTATTTGTGTTGTTGTCTGGGTTGTATTGTAATTTGTAATTGTATCCACTAGTTTGTAGTGCCTCTGGTATTCTACTGCTGCATTGTTGAACACTCTCTCACTGCATGACAGGTTTGATAGTCTCTTGTTTATGCCATGGGGTATGGTCTTTTAATATAGATGGTGGATGGTTACTTTTGGTGTGTACATAAAGAGGTGTATCGTTGGGTTTCTTGTATGGTTTATATATGTGATTGTTGAGATCCAGTGTTATGTCTAAGTAGTTCACTACCTTTTTGTTTTGCTCAATGGTAATCTTTAAGTTGTGGTTTTGGAAGATTTTGCATAGTTCTTTCTTCTTGTTTTCGATGGTTCTTGGATTGTTGGTTAGTGCAGCAAGGCCATCGTCTCTGTATAGTCCGACTTGTTTTCCGAGTTTTTCTTGATGTTGGACAGCATGAATAGTCCGACCAGTTCACATGTTTCTGCACCATCATATGATCCTATGGTTACGTCGAATGTTGAGTTTCTGTTGGTTTTCCTGATCCAGGTTTCATTTTTGCTGTGTAGTAATGTTTTCTTGGTGTGGAGAATGATTTCCATTTCTGACCCTGTTATGTCTGTGTGGTTACTGGCAAACTTCAGGGCTTTGGTGAGTAGTTCCTCATCTATAGATGGGTAAAAGTCTACTATGTCAAATGTGATGAATACTGTATTACTTTGTTTTATTGAGTGTTTTGAACCATTGGATAACTTCGTATGTGTTCTTCCAGAGGTTGTATTCAGAGTTTGATTTTTACGTTCTTTATTATTTTTTCCAGAATTTTCTTGCTTATTTTGCCTAATTCAGATTTGGATGGGTTTATTAGTCTACATGTTGGATTGCTATGAAAATTGGGCTTGAGGTCTTTGAGTGTTATGAAAGCTTCTTTTGTTGCTGTCGCTTCTATCCTGTCACTTAGGTCTATGCGCTCTGCAAGTTCTTTTTCTTTAGTGCGGATACTGTCATGTATATTTTTGTCGGCTTTTTTGTAGTTTTTCTGGATGTTTTTGTCAAGGAGTTGAGAGTATTCTTTTGGTTCCATTTTGTATAATTGCTAGTTTTATCAGCCTTCACAATTTTTTTTGTCATTTTGTACTTGTTTTATTTGTTTTTTTAGTGTTGTTTGGAAACCGTTGTTAGATTTTTTAAATTCAATATTGGTTATCTCATTTTTCAAAGTTTTAGTTTTATCTTCAGCCGCACCACTCTTCCACCATTCTTTCTTTCCCTGACCTGTGATCAAGACTTGTCGGGTAAGCCACCCCTCATAAGTCTGGCTGTGTATGGTGTTGGAAACTGCTTCCATCAGCTGGTGAGTGATGTTCTCACAGGTTGGTGAGTGATGTTCTCACCAGTCGTGTATGGCCCCACTCCTCTCTTGTGTTGAGTCTCAACTCAGGTGGTGTGTTGTTGATTTTGACAGCTTCAGGGATTGTCTTCCCAAAGCAGTTTCTTGGTAACTTGTTATCACCATGCTGTACTGGGGGGGGGGGGGGGGTGTGGTTCACTGTTGCTGTGTGTCTGTGCTGTGTGTCGCCACAACACTGAGTCATGGTCTCTCTTTGCCAGGGCTGTCATGTGTTGTTGGCCTCGATAGTGTCCAGTGCGTGCTGTCCTCTCCAACATACACGCAACTGCACTCACTACATCTGATCTCATATGTCACACCTTCTCTTCTGCAATTCCCCCTTCCTCCTCCACACACCATGCAATTCTCTTCTGTGCTGCATCTAAAAAAAAAAATCAGATCATACAAACGACCTAGATGCAGCACAGAAGAGAATTGCATGCTGCTCATGTAACGTTCTAAAATGTCGCGTCTTCAAGGGCCCCA
>CM031622.1:36480534-36495534 GCA_018398815.1 Conus ventricosus | reverse complement strand
ACACAAGTCTGACAGCTTGACACACTCCAAGCAGCCGTCATCATTCTGTTGGCACCTCTCTGTGTACCCTGCTTCAGCAGCACCATTTTTGACACTGACAATCATCTTTGATGTGGCAGGGGAGAGAGAGAGTCACAGGTGATAATAAACAAGGGAGACAACTTTCACTCCTATGATGAAACAGCTAATGCTGCTTCTGGCGTAACCCCCCCCCCCCCCCCCCCCCCCTAAAATCTTTCAATGCAGGAAGCAGTACCGTACACTCACTTTCAAACATGATTTCTCTTCATTTTGTTTTCTCTCCGTCTGGGATCAAAGTTGATAAAGTAGGTAAAGACCTCAACGTTGCACATTAATGCTAAAACAAGCTGACATACTAATTGTTTAAAAGAATTCCATTATCAAGAATAATATTTGACAAAGTTGTCTTGTTATCGTCTGGGGTTGTGAATAGGGGCCTCCATTTGAAAACCATATGAACTTTTGGTGGTGTTTGTGTAACACTAGAGCCATCAGTTGCTTAGCACCGATTCACACACACACGCACGCACGCACGCACGCACACACACACACGCGCGCGCGCACTGTTGAAACAATTGGGTCAACATGTGCACAATGTTGGGTCAAATGATGTGGTTTCTGGCTCCAATTTGCCCAGCTCAAGACTTCACATAAGGCCCCACCTGAACAAATTATTCACCCCCACCCCTCTCCCTACACTCCCCTCACCAAGGACTATATATATCCTTGATCATATTCAGCCTGTGTATCTATGTTAGTGCTGGAAGCGGCATTTGTTGGGAGTTGTGGGCAAGAAAAAGTAGCCGATCTGTTCACAACAACAACAACAACAACAACAAAAGAGGGGGTGGGGGTGGGGGAGATAACTCTCTCGATTGTGCAGTTTATGCTTGCGTCAAACAACCGTCACATCAAAGTCGAGACACGTAGATCTGATTCTGATAATAATAGAAAAATAAATAATGATAATAATAATAATGATAGTAATACTAAGTGAAACCGAACTGTTTGTATCATAGTGTCTGCGTTACAGGCACATCGTTTCACACCCATGGTGTGGCATTTTCACCCTCCGATGAAACTGATAGGCTTACTGACTGGGCAAAAATTGACCTGTTCCGGAAAGAAAGGTTGTTCTCTCGTTCGTGATTTGTCAGGTGGATTCCCCCGTCTCCTCGACAAAGGTGGCAGCACGTCGCAGGTCCCCCAGTCCCCCGGAAGGAAATAAATAAAAATCAAGGGAAGATAACGTTTGTCTTTTCATTGCTAACAGAGTTACCTTTTTTTAAAAGTATGATTATGGATTGGCATGCTGATAGATTTAGAGAGGCTAATGTTTGATTCGACGTACACGGCAAGATAACGATGGGAATATTAGTCTGCAGCACAGGCTCATTGTTTTACACCAATGTTTCTGCATTTTCTCTATCAGGTTTAACTGTTACGCTAACTGATGTGGCAACATTGCTTTAGGTGCGCCCGCTGTCGCCTTCTGTCCCACGAAAACGGCGGTTGTCTCTTTTCTGAATGCGAACTCTAACACAGATTACCTCCCTTGCAGATTTCCGCACATCGTTTGTTGTTTCGCCATATGAGCTAAGGTTGTCTTCCTTGTTTTCCGTCTTCTATTTTTGACATTATTGCATCGACTGTGAGCAGCATTGACGTTCATACACCACCCACCCAAACCATCTCCCTGCCTCTCTCTCCCATTTCTCTCACCACACGCACACACACACGACACACACACTGGCTGCTTGGCGACTGTTTTATAGCGTGGCCTCCACATCTTGTTTGATTGGAGAGGGAGACTTTCTCCCTTCCTCTGGCGTCTCGGCCGGCGATGTGACGTCATTGGGAGTGACATTATTCACCTGAGTGTCAGATGACGTCACTGGAGCAAGGGTAATCTCAAGTTCTTTGCCATCAGGGTCCTCCGCCCATCGTCTTTCGAATTCTGTAGAAAAGAAAAATGTTATTAAGATCATGAGAAACCGACTTGTGTTTTGAAACGCTACAATGCTCTCATATGTGCGTGTGTGTGTGTGTGTGTGTGTGTGTGTGTGCGTGCGTGCGTGCGTGCGTGCGTGCGTGCGTGCGTGCGTGCGCGCGCGCGGGTGTGTGCGTGCGTGCGTGCGTGCGTGCGTGTGTGTGTGTGTGTGTGTGTGTGTGTGTGTGTGTGTGTGTGTGTGTGTGTGTGTGTGTGTGTGTGCGCGCGTGTTGTGTTTTCCATTCATTTATCCCTTTAGATCCATCACCTCCTCTTCCTCTCTCCACCTCTCATACCGCTGCCCATCCATGTATCTATCCGCCCCCACCCCCCTCTCCCGTCTTGCAACCCTCCTCCCCCCCCTCATTCCTCCTTCCCTCCCTTCACTTATACCCATCCATCATCCATCCATTTATCCATCCATCTTTCCGTCCATTTATATACTTATCCATCCACCCACTCAATACATCCATCCTACCTTTCCCCTATTGATCCATCTGTGCATTCATTCATCCGTCTCTCTCTTCCTTCAACCCTCCATCCGTCCATCCATCTACTCATCCGTCCCTCCGTTCGTCGATCCATCCATCCATCCTGTCGTTTTGTGTTTGGTCAGCTTCCCTCCACCCTCCACACTTCCGTCCTTCCCTCCCTCTACCCGTCCCTCCCTCCCTTCCGTCACACACCCCAACCGTCCGTCCGTCCCTCCCTCCCCTCCGTCCATCCGTCCATCTATCCCTCCCTGTCGTTTTGTGTTTGGTAAGCTTCCCTCCACCCTCCACACTTCCGTCCTTCCCTCCCTCTATCCGTCCCTCCCTCCCTTCCGTCACACACCCCAACCGTCCGTCCGTCCCTCCCTCCCCTCCGTCCATCCGTCCATCTATCCCTCCCTGTCGTTTTGTGTTTGGTAAGCTTCCCTCCATCCTCCACACTTCCGTCCTTCCCTCCCTCTATCCGTCCCTCCCTCCCTTCCGTCACACCCCCCAACCGTCCGTCCGTCCCTCCCTCCCCTCCGTCCATCCGTCCATCTATCCCTCCCTGTCGTTTTGTGTTTGGTAAGCTTCCCTCCATCCTCCACACTTCCGTCCTTCCCTCCCTCTATCCGTCCCTCCCTCCCTTCCGTCACACCCCCCAACCGTCCGTCCGTCCCTCCCTCCCCTCTGTCCATCCGTCCATCTATCCCTCCCTGTCGTTTTGTGTTTGGTAAGCTTCCCTCCATCCTCCACTCTTCCGTCCTTCCCTCCCTCTATCCGTCCCTCCCTCCCTTCCGTCACACACCCCAACCGTCCGTCCGTCCCTCCCTCCCTCCCCTCCGTCCATACATCCATCCATCCATCTGTTCCTCCCTGCCATTTTGTGTTTGATCAGCTTCCCTCCATCCTCCACTCCTCCGCGAATCCCTCTGTCTAACCGTCCCTCCCTCCCATCCGCCATCCACCCCAACCATCCGTCCCTCCATCCCCTCCCTTCCCCTCCCCTCCGTCCAAGCATCCATCCATCCATCCATCTATCCCTCCCTGCTGTTTGGTGTGTTGTCAGGTTCATTCTATCCGCCCCCTCCTCCATGCTTCCCTCTCTCTAACCGTCCCTCTCCTCCTTCCTCCGTCCACCCCCCCTCCCTCCCTCAGTCCCTCCTTTCATCCGTCCCTCCCTCCCCTCCCTTCCGTCCAAGCATCCATCCATCCATCCATCCATCTATCCCTCCCTGCCGTGTCGTGTTTTGTCAGGTTCCCTCTATCCGTCCCTCCTTCCCTCCGTCCACCCCTCCCTCCCTCCCTCAGTCCCTCCCTCCCCTCCCCTCCATCCCTCATCTATCCCTCCCTGCCGTTTGGTGTGTTGTCAGGTTCCGTCTTTCCGCCCCTCCTCCGTGCTTCCCTCTCTCTATCCGTCCCTCCCTCCCTCCGTCCATCCCTCCCTTCCTCCCTCAGTCCCTCCTTCCATCCGTCCCTCCCTCCCCTCCCCTCCATCCAAGCATCCATCCATCCATCCATCTATCCCTCCCTGCCGTGTCGTGTGTTGTCAGGTTCCCTCTATCCTCCCCCCTCCTCCGTGCTTCCCTCTCTCTCTATCCGTCCCTCCTTCCCTCCGTCCATCCCTCCCTCCCTCCCTCAGTCCCTCCCTCTCTCCCTCCCTCCCTCCATTCCTCCCTCCCTCCCTCCCTCCAGCTGACCAGCAATCTCCCAGTCCTCCCAGGCATCGTCCTCCTCGTCCAGCTCGCTGCCGTCCAGCCCCCAGCCCCACTCGCTGCCCTCCCCGTCCCCCCAGGCCAGGTCCAGCTGCTGCTGCTGCTTCAGGCTCTCGATCGTGTCCTGGCAGCGCCGGAACTGCGTCATCAAGGCGGTGTCCATGGCGCGCAAGGACTCCTGCAACACACGTGGAGAACAGTTTGCAAGGTTAAGGAGGATAAAAGGAATTGTGTGTGTGTGTGTGTGTGTGTGTGTGGTGTGTGTGTGTGTGTGTTTAGATAGATGGACGCGGCTGGTTGTTAGTAGTGAGTGTGAAGTGTATGATGGGTATGTCTGTGTGAAGTGTATGATGGGTATGTCTTTAGGGTTTTTAAGCTGAAACCTGACGCCTGGAAAGTGTTGAGATTGATTCTTTGTGTACCTGAGGTAGGCAGTTGTTAAGAGAAGTAGAAAAGAAGATAAGGAGAAGAGCACCACACAAAGGCCGGATGGGGGGGGGGGGGGGGAGGGAGGGGATGAAGAGAGAGAGAGAGAGAGTGAGAGAGAGAGAGAGAGAGAGAGTGGTGTGTGTGTGTGTGTGTGTGTGTGTGTGTGTGTGTGTGTGTGTGTGTGTGTGTGTGTGCGCGCGCGCGCGCGTACGTGAGTCAGGAAATGTGGCGTGTGTGGGAAGGGGAGGGGAGGGGGTGGTGGTGGTGGTGTGTCTGTGTGTGGGTCTGTGTGAGTGTGCGTGTACACATGTGCATGCGTGCGTGCATGCGTGCGTGCATGCGTGCGTGTGTGTGTGTGTGTGTGTGTGTGTGTGTGTGTGTGTGTGTGTGTGTGTGTGTGTGTGTGTGTGTGTGTATGTGTGTGTGTGTGTGCGTGCGTGCGTGCGTGCGTGTGTGTGTGTGTGTGTGTGTGTGTGTGTGTGTGTGCGTGCGTGCGTGCGTGCGTGCGTGCGTGTGTGTGTGTGTGTGTGTGTGTGTGTGTGTGTGTGTGTGTGTGTGTGTGTGTGTGTGTGTGTGTGTGTGTGTGTGTGCGTGCGTGTACACACACATGTGTGTGTGTGTGTGTGTGTGTGTGTGTGTGTGTGTGTGTGTGTGTGTGTGTGTGTGTGTGTGTGTGTGCGTGCGCGCGCGCGTGTACACACACGTGTGTGTGTGTGTGTGTGTGTGTGTGTGTGTGTGTGTGTGTGTGTGTGTGTGTGTGTGTGTGCACAGGTTGGGTGGGGTGGAGAGGCGGGCTGGGGGATGGTGTCAGCGTTGGTTGGGGACTGGGAACGGAAGAGTGGACAGAAACAGTACACCAGTGACAGAATCCCTCGTGTTCCTCTCGGTGAAATGCGGACGCTTCATTGCGGAAGGAAATGTTCAGAGACTGGAAGGAAAGTTTCCCCGGGGAAATCCAGTAAATAGACCCCCTTCCCAGTACTGCAAGGGAGTAGCTGTCAATCACGGGACATAATTGTTTCGAGTTCCGCCTACTACATTCCACCGTGACAGTTCGAACTGCGGCCAGTTCCTTGTTTCAATTGCACACTACCTTTTCATGACAATTGACGAATTAATTGATTCATTTCATTGATGATGATGATGATGGTGATGATGATGATGATGATGATGATGATGATGATGATGATGATGACAACTGATCAGTTTATTGACTGACGAACAAATCAGTCAATCAGTCAATCAGTCAATTAATCAACCAATCGTTCAACAAATTAATCAATTTAACGATTGATGACAACACCAACAACACGATTCTGCTGAACACTACGACCAGTTGGGAGGTTTCAAAGTAGGACTAATAGGTTGCACTCTTCCGCTTGCTTTTTTTCTTTTTTTTTTTCCGATGCTATTTACTTTAATCAGTTGCATCAGTCTGAATTGAAACGGGTCTACGCTGCTCTCTCTCTCTCTCTCTCTCTCTCTCTCTCTCCTCTCTCTCTCTCTCTCTCTCTCTCTCTCTCTCTCTCTCTCTCTCTCTTTCGCATTTCATTTTTTTTCTCGGTTATATTGATAAACAGTCATCTGATGACGACAGCATATCATTCAAATTCATGTACACTGAAAAAAAACAACAACCCAGTAACATGGATGAACTAACTAGGAATAAATGAGCCTGATGTACATATTTGAATTGAAGAAAAAAAGGATACCAGAACAGCTAACATCGTGGAAAGTATGTATAGGTTATACGACAACACAGAACTGAATTGAAGCAATATGAAATACGCCATCCAGAAAAAAAAAGTACGTTCGATGCTGCGTGTTAAACAATCAAACCCAGGGGGAAAAGGACCTAAGGGAAGCAGTTAAGTACAGAGTACATTATTTGATTGATCGCTAAGGCGTCTGCCTGTATTATGGTCTACAGAAATAGAATTACACCTCTCTTCCCTAAGGCTAAAACCACGCAAATACATTTTATGAATCTGTCTGTTTGCCCGTCTGTACGTCTCTCTCTTTGCGCCTGTCTGTCTGTCTGCCTCTCTCTCCGTCTCTGTCTTTGTCTCTGTCTGTCTGTCTGCCTCTCTCTCTCTCCGTCTCTGTCTTTGTCTCTGTCTGTCTGTCTGCCTCTCTCTCCGTCTCTGTCTTTGTCTCTGTCTGTCTGTCTGCCTCTCTCTCCGTCTCTGTCTTTGTCTCTGTCTGTCTGTCTGTCTGCCTCTCTCTCCGTCTCTGTCTTTGTCTCTGTCTGTCTGTCTGCCTCTCTCTCCGTCTCTGTCTTTGTCTCTGTCTGTCTGTCTGCCTCTCTCTCCGTCTCTGTCTTTGTCTCTGTCTGTCTGTCTGCCTCTCTCTCCGCCTCTGTCTTTGTCTCTGTCTGTCTGTCTGCCTCTCTCTCTCCGTCTCTGTCTTTGTCTCTGTCTGTCTGCCTCTCTCTCCGTCTCTGTCTTTGTCTCTATCTGTCTGTCCCCCTCCTCTCTCTCTCTCTCTCTCCTCTCTCTCTCTCTCTCTCTCTCTCTCTCTCTCTCTCTCTCTCACAGAGGCACGCACGAAAGCACGCACGCACATACATGCGTATACATAGCGCTCTACACTGCGTCTCTCTCTCTCTCCTCTCTCTCTCTCTCTCTCTCTCTCTCTCTCTCTCTCTCTCTCTCTCTCTCTCTCTCTCTCTTCTCTCTCTCTCTCTCTCTCTCTCTCTCTCTCTCCTCTCTCTCTCTCCTCTCTCTCTCTCTCTCTCTCTTGTGTGTGTGTGTGTGTGTGTGTGGATAGATGGATGTGTTATTGACCCAGATGGATGTGTTATTGACCCAGATGGATGTGTTATTGACCCAGATGGATGTGTTATGACCCAGATGGATGTGTTATTGACCCAGATGGATGTGTTATTGACCCAGCAGTGTTAATCACATTAGGCCGCTGCAACGGGTCATCCCGAGTGGCCCGCCTCCGGGTTTCTGTCACGAACACACACAGGCACGCATCAGGTCTGTTTCTCTTTTAACATATGTCCATACACACATACACACGCGCGCGCGCACGCACGCACACACACACACACACACACAGAGGCACGCACGCACGTACGCACGCACACACATAAACACGCACGCACACAAGCTCACACACACACACACACACACACACACACACACACACACACACACACACACACACACACACACACACACCCTCCCCTGCCCCGACCTCCCCCTCCACACCCCGCTACCCCCTTCACCCCCACCAACACATACACGCGCGCGCGCGCGCACACACACACACACACACACACACACACACACACACACACACACACACACACACACACACACACACACACACACACACACACGTCAACTGCACGCGAGCAAATATTCGATTTTATCCCCAAAGGACAGGTGTTTTTCAGCGAGACGGCGGTAGCAGTGGTGGGTGAGGTACACAGATACAGACAGATGGACAGAAGGGCGGCGGCGCGTGCGCGACACACTCACGCACACACACACACACACACACACACACACACACACACACACACACACACACACACACACACACACACACACACACACACACACACTAACAGAAAGACAGACAGAGAGAGAGAGAGAGAGAGAGAGAGAGAGAGAGAGAGAGAGAGAGAGAGAGAGAGAGAGAGAGAGAGAGAGACAGACCGAGAGGGGAAAGAAGGTAAACAAAAACCGTAATCGATGCGAGATGCTAAGATTTGGCTAATGGACTTCTCGGAACTACTAAAGGTAATTGTTCTGTATTGATCACACATATGCTATGAAATGACAGTAGCAGGGAATGGTGGTACTATATCCACGAGTACTGCAGCTGTACTATACATGTCCAGTGTCTCATTTAGCCATGGATCAAAGTCTAATCAGTTCAAGTCACGTTATTTCCAGACCAGCTAACCTCGGAGGCCACATAAGTCTGCGAGCAACCTAAATACAATTATGCACCAAAACCTACAGGAAGAAGAAGAAGAAGAAGAAGAAGAAGAAGAAGAAGAAGAAGAAGAAGAAGAAGGCAAAATTCACAACTCTGTCACAGGTGTAAAAGATAGATCATTGACAACAAAAATTATCACCTAAAGAAGAAGCAGACAAAAATTCAAAATTCTGTCACAGGTGCCAAGAGAGATCATTGACTTCAAAATTTATCACCTTCCACGTTTAATGAGATCAAATGCAAGCTCGTTATCTCCCATGAAAAGAAAATATCTCTCTTAAAATGAAAACGTGGAATACTAATCTCCCTTAGAAAGAAAATATTCACCTCCCTTAAAAAGAAAAACCCACAGACAAAATGTCTCGAACAAGATCTTTATGAAATCGACAGTAAATCGTTTGTGCTTTTTGTATTCATCACAACATTCAACACATAGATAAATAGATAAGTAAATGAATAATTAATACAAAATAAAGTTCAACGCTATCAAGCAGTATGTACCATGGAGCCTCCTTACCCTTTAAACGGGAAGGATGATATGTACTATAAGTGTGGTAAGGAGATATACATGTACTATAAGTGTGGTAAGGATGATATACATGTACTATAAGTGTGGTAAGGATGATATGCATATAAAGTGTGGTAAGGATGATATGCACTATAAGTGTGGTAAGGATGATAAGTGTACTATAAGTGTGGCAAGGATGATATGCACTATAAGTGTGGTAAGGATCATATGTACTAATACGTGTGGTAAGGATGGTATGTACTATAAGTGTGGTAAGGATAATATGTACTATAAGTGTGGTAAGGATGATATGTACTATAAGTGTGGTAAGGATGATATGTACTATAAGTGTGGTAAGGATGATATGTACTACAAGTGTGGTAAGGATGAATGCACTATAAGTGTGGTAAGGATGATATGTACTACAAGTGTGGTAAGGATGATATGTACTATAAGTGTGGTAAGGATGATATGTACTACAAGTGTTGGTAAGGATGATATGCACTATAAGTGTGGTAAGGATGATATGTACTACAAGTGTGGTAAGGATGATATGTACTATAAGTGTGGTAAGGATGATATGTACTACAAGTGATGGTAAGGATAATATGTACTATAAGTGTGGTAAGGATGATATGTACTACAAGTGTGGTAAGGATATATGTACTACAAGTGTGGTAAGGATAATATGTACTACAAGTGTGGTAAGGATGATATGCACTATAAGTGGGATGGATAATGTTGCTTATAGCCCAGCCGACCGCAGAGGGCCACATCAGGGCTGTGCACTATAAAGTGTGGTAAGGGTGATTGTACTATAGGTGTGGTAAGGATGATATGTACTATAAGGTGATAAGGATGATATGTACTAATAGTGTGGTAAGGACTAATAGTAATATAAGTGTGGGAAGATGATATGTACTATAGGTGTGGTAAGGATAATAGTACTATAAGTGTGGGGAAGGATGATATGTACTAATATGTGGTAAGGATAATATGTACTATAAAATGTGGTAAGGATATAGTACTATTTAAATGTGTAAGGTAATTTTACTATAAAGGTGGTAAGGATGATATGCACCATAAGTGTGGTAAGGATGATATGTACTAAAGTGTGGTAAGGAAAGTAAATATAAGTGGGTAAGGGTAATATGTCCCATAAGTGTGGTAAGGTGATATGTACTACAAGTGTGGAAAGATGATATCACTATAAAGTGTGAAAGGCTAATAAAGTACTACAAGTGTGGTAAGGATGATAGGGACTCAAGTGTGGTAAGGATGATATGCATTATAAGTGTGGGAAGGATAATATGTACTACAAGTGTGGTAAGGATAATATGTACTACAAGTCTGGTAAGATGATATCATTATAGGTGGTAAGGATAATATTACTACAAGTGTGGTAAGGATGATATCATATAAGTTTGGTAATGGATAATATGTACTACAATGTGGTAAAGGATGATATGCATTATAAGTGGTAAGGATAATAGTACTACAAGTGTGGTAGGATAATATGTACTATAAGTGTGGTAAGGATGATATGTACTTAAGTGTGGTAAGGATGATATGCACATAGTGTGGTAAGGATAATATGTACTACAAGTGTGGTAAGGTGTATGCACTATAAGTGTGGTAAGGATGATTTACTATAATGTTGGGAAGGATGATATGTACTATAGGTGTGGAAAGGATGATATGTCTAAAAGTGTGGTAAGGATGATATGCACTATAAGTGTGGTAAGGGTGATATGTACTATAAGTGTGGTAAGGATGATATGTACTATATGTACATAGGGGATATGCACTAAAGTGTGGGAAAGGGTAATATGTACTCTAAGTGTGGTAAGGATAAAATGCACTATAAGTGTGGTAAGGATAATATGTATATAAGTGTGGTAAGGATAATATGTACTATAAGTGTGGTAAGGATAATATATACTAAAGTGTGGGAAGGATAATATGTAAATATAAGTGTGGTTGGATAAATGTACCCATAAAGTGTGGTAAGGATAATATGTACTATAAGTGTGGTAAGGAAACTATGTACTATAAGTGTGGTAAGGATAATATATACTATAAGTGTGGTAAGGATAATATGTACTATAAAGTGTGGTAAGGATAATATATACTATATGTGTGGAAAGGATAATATGTACTATAAGTGTGGTAAGGATAATATGTACTATAAGTGTGGTAAGGATACTATGTACTATATAGTGTGGTAAGGATGAGGGCCTTATGTACTATAAGTGGGGTAAGGATACTATGTACTATACGTGTGGTAAGGATACTATGTACTATAAGTGGGGTAAGGATACTATGTACTATAAGTGGAGGTAAGGATAATATGTACTATAAGTGTGACCAGTGTGTAGTCGCGCACCGCCGTCTCCTCGTCCATGGATTAAAGAAATTTCTTCTCATCTGGACGATTGGACAGAGTCTATTGTCAGTTTATGAGTCCCATTTCTCTGGCCAGAACTGACATGAAAGGCTGCAAAACCCGGACAGCAGAACACTGGACTCGCTGTGTGGAGTTTCCAGTATCAGAAAAGCAGCACGCAGCCAGAGTCATTCCTGTTGATGAAAACTGGTCTGTGCTAAAGCATACCTTGCTCCACCGAACACCACTGACGTGACTCAGAGGCAGTGCGTGCCTCCTGTAGTGAGTTGCCTGATGGTGGCCTGACATTGATTGCTCCCTGTTGACTGCCAATACTTTAGCTGTAACGCCAACTTCTTTTTCTTCTTCTTCTTCTTCTTCTTCTTCTTCTCTTCTCTTCTTCTTCTTCTTCTTCTTCTCTCACTCAGACGGGAACCGCATTGACGAAGGCTGCTGTACGGCGGAGGCCGGCCCTCCAGTGATCCATAAAGCTTTTCCCTCATCGGTGTGTTGGCAGGCCAGGTCTCCGCCCTCAGCTTTTCATGTGTGAGACAGTCCTGCAGGAAGTGTTCCACTGTCATTGGGCTGTACCGCATGGGCAACTGGAGCTGGAGCACCCTCAACCGTTTTGGTTTCACATCCATTCTCCTGTCATAGCTACTCGTCTTTTCTCGTGTCACCCGCCGCCTGGCTTTCCCGAAGAACAGGGCACGGGACCACGATTAGCATGGGGTGGGCCGCTTTGAGGCACGGGCCCGGCACTCTTCCGCCCTAGCGAGTCTCCAAAGGACGAGCATCACATCGAGAGTCTCTACGGTTGTCTGTCGTATGAGTGTGGACGCGTTGTCCTGTCGATATGCCCCTGACAAGTCAGGACCAGCACATCCGACTTCGGCTTGTTTTTGTATCAGAGTGAACGAGCTCCTAGACTGGTTGCTTTATTGGGCTGACGAGTCAATCTACCTGGCGATTTGTCCATAGTTGGAGAGGGTTTGTTCATTGGGGGTGTCCTTCCCCAGGGCTAGGAACTTACAGCGTGGCTGTTGATCGTATGATGCTCCTGTCATTGGATAATGTGGTATTTCAGTGGAGATAACAGTGCCACCTATTATCCCGCCCCATCCTGCTAGGAACATCGCCGGAACTGCTTATTCGACCAGGCAAGCCTGACTTATATCGCAGCTAACCCTCTTATCTGGGGGCATCCCTCTATCCGCCACTTGGGGACCCGCCTGGTTGGGGTGGTCGCGCCTGCTCCAGGGTACCCCGTAACGGACAAAGCCAGGAAACGCTAGAATAATCGCCTGGAGAGTAAACGCCGCTGATTCAGCACAGGAAAAGAGACGGCAAAAAAAAAGAAGTAATACATCTGTCTTGCAAAGTTCAACTGCTCGAAACAAGAGAATACAAGTGTTTACTTGACATGTCTGTGATCACTGAAGATGCTTTTACCGTTCGTCTTTCAAATCACCCAAATGTAAGTTGTTTCTTGTAGAGATTACGGCATATGGGTAAAAAATAAACAAAAAGCTGAACAATGATAGGCACTGAGTCCCTAAATGATAATTTTCGACATTGTGACTCATATTCGCTGGAATAATTCAGGCAGTTTGTCTATCCCAACACCAAACCAGTTTTTAAAAAAATCCCCATATGATTTAATTGTAGAGAATGACATCATGTGACTGAAGATATGGCTGAATTTGCATTTCAAACGAACATTTCAATGGCCATCTCCGCACTATCCGTTTTTTTTTTTTTTAAAGGAAAATGGCATAATGTTGTCTAACAGTATGGCTGAACTAGCATTTGAAACGAATTCTGTCGAACTGCAGTGACTCGGAAAGGATGCAACAAATTGCCCAGTTTAAGCAGTGCGTTCTACTTCATTAGGATCTAACAAATGTGAAGAAACTGTTAAGAATTCGCTGAGATTTTGGCCCACTGGATCTGCGACGCTGTAAAACAACTGTAAAACTGTGATACGAGTACAACTTCAGCAACTGGATCAGTTCAGAATCCATTCTATAGTCATATGTTTCCAGAAAAAGTACATAGTTTTGTAGCAAAAATTACGGAAGAAACTGCATGATAACTGGATCTTATACAAACACTCGATGTTGGCATCCGTTAGTCTCGGGAGACGATGGATTTTGCGCCCTTTTCAAATGTTTCCGTTGGTCATACAGCATCTGCTGTGGCTGTATAGACCCACACGGGAGTGGCAGTCTCTGCTGCATTTGATGCACTTGAAGGCCGAGTCAGCTGCTGGCAGCAGCTGCTTGTTCTTTCTCTGTGCACGCTTTGCGTCGCAAGCTTCCGGAGCTTCTCTTCGCCAGCTTCCAGCCCAG
Organism: Conus ventricosus; assembly: GCA_018398815.1. Taxonomy (NCBI): domain Eukaryota; kingdom Metazoa; phylum Mollusca; class Gastropoda; order Neogastropoda; family Conidae; genus Conus; species Conus ventricosus. The sequence goes on along the minus strand of CM031622.1, from coordinate 36,481,707 downwards.
TGTTCACAGTGGTCTCCAGCTGGATCTGTCCTGAGCGAGCTCTTCCCAGGTGTTGGTGTCGATGTCGAGAGCCTTCAGGTCGCGCTTGCAAACATCCTTGAAGCGGAGTTGTGGTCTTCCAGTTGTTCTCTTGCCAGAGGCAAGCTCTGCGTACAGAATGTCTTTGGGGATCCTGCCGTCGTCCATTCGACGCACATGACCAAGCCACCTGAGGCGACGCTGACGAGAAGAGTGGTCATGCTGGGAATCTTTGCACGCTCAAGCACATCGTTGTTTGTCACGCGATCACTCCATGTGATCCCAAGTATGCGCCGGAGACAGCGCATGTGGAAGGCACTCAGCTTCTTCTCTTGTGAGGCATACAGGGTCCAGGATTCGCTGGCGTACAGGAGAGTGCTTAGCACACAGGCTCGATACACAGCAATCTTGGTGTTCAATGTTAACATGCTGTTGTTCCACACTCTCTGAGATAGTCTGGCCAGGGTGGTAGAGGCCTTGCCAATCCTTCTGTTGATCTCTGTATCCAGAGAGAGGTTGTCGGTGATGGTGGAACCGAGGTACGTGAACTGGCTAACGGCCTCTAATTCATGGTTGTTGATGGTGATGCGGGGTTGTTCAGCATCCTGAGCCATCACATTCGTCTTCTTCAGGCTTATTGTCAGGCCAAACTCATCACAAGCCTTTGCAAAGCGGCCCATCAGACTCTGTAACTCTGCTTCGGTGTGGGGGGCCAGAGCAGCGTCATCTGCAAACAGCATGTCTCTGATGGTCACAAACCCGTACTTTGCTCTTTGCCTTCAGCCGAGCCAGGTTGAACAGTCGGCCATCTGATCGGGTGTGAAGGTAGACACCCTCAGTTGATGTCCCAAAGGCGTGCTTCAGCAGGACAGCGAAGAAGATGCCAAAGAGGGTGGGAGCGAGGACACAGCCCTGTTTGACTCCACTGCGTATGTTGAAGGCATCTGATGTCGAGCCGTCGTACTGCACTGTGCCTTTCATGTCGTCGTGGAAAGACTGGATCACACTCAAAAGTCTTGGTGGGCAGCCTATCTTCGCTAGACGTTAAAGAGTCCATCTCTGCTGACAAGATCAAATGCCTTGGTCAGGTCGATGAAGGCCAGAAAGAGGGGCTTGTGCTGCTCTCTACATTTCTCTTGCAGCTGTCTGATGGAG
>CM031622.1:36472218-36474534 GCA_018398815.1 Conus ventricosus | reverse complement strand
TCCCTTTGTCAATACTCCGTCCCTAGCCCACGCACCCAGTAAGGCAGCGAACTGGGCGAGACAGCACCCTATTGGCGGGGCTGCCAGCTTGAGCGCGTAGCTGTCAATGAAATATGATCTCTCCCACGACGAAGCAACCCCTGGCGCCACTCTACGCCAATCGAGCGGATGGCTTATAAACCGGTAAACTGCTGCTTCCCGTGTTGTTTCGACGCTTTGCAGCGAAGCTGAAGTGTCCTCTCCAGGGCGCAAGCCGGGGCGAGTTGGTATGAGAATCAGCTGTTGCCCATGCAGCAGATTCCCCCTCTCCACACAGCTGATGGATCCAAGGAAAGGCAGAGCCGATACAACTTGGCACCAACGGCTCGCAGGAGTTGCCGGGATGACGTTTGAAGACAAGGTCAAGCCGCCTTAGGGACTCCGGCTCCGGATTTTTCCTCGGGGTTGACTCCCGAAGCCTTTCCCGTGAGTGGGTATAGCCGCAAGGCAGCGGAGGTTTAGATTCAGTGTTTTCCTTCACCTAGATGGACTACTTTCCCAGGTTGACGAGCTCTATCTACCCGATCTATGCGACAGGTGTACCCGGCTACATTTTACCGGTAGCAGGGCGAGAGTCGAGCCCCACCCAGCGAGCCAGACAGAACCTCCTATGAGGACCCACCATGATGCCCCCCAGATGAGGACAAGACCACGACCTGACCTGACCACAAACACTCAATAACTACAAAACTATACAGTTCAGTGCAAATGTTTATGTTCAGATACACCGAGATCAAACACACTGGATGGCACCCCCCCACCCTCCCCGTCAAACACACATGCGCGTGCGCGCGCACTCAAACACGCCAACACACACTCGCTTGCGCGTACACACACCCTGCACACGCGCGCGCACGCACACACGCATGCATATATATAAATATATATATAATATATATATATATATAAAATACCACGACAGATATGAATGCTTATCTCCCCCTATTTCTTCAATCTAAGACATAGAGCAAGCTTTGTTTTATAAATTGAATATTTCTTGCAGTCATTGCAACACCAAGCTGCTCTGCAAGTTGCTGGAATGGTGCTCGGTACTTATCCTTGGAATTTATTAGTTTCATTGTATATATATGGGGCTACCTCCATCTCTGTGGTTTGGTCACGGAGCGGGTAAATGGGGCTACCTCCATCTCTGTGGTTTTGTCACGGGAGCGGGGTAAATGGGGCTACGGGGTCGGGTGGATGGATATACGTGGAGCAAAAACAGGAACCAAGCTGCTCCTCGGGGTGGGGACTAAGATGTTAAACGGCTCTCTCTCTCTCTTTTCTCTCTCTCTCTCTCTCCCCTCTCTCTCACTCTCTCTCTCTCTCTCTCTCTCTCTCTGTTTTATTCGTTTCTGTTAATTTCAATCTCTCTCTCTCTCCCTATGTTTTATTTCGTTTATTTTAAATTTTCCCTCTCTCTCGCTGTCCCTCCCTCTCTGTCTCTCTCTCTCTCTGTTTTATTATTCGTTTCTGTTAATTTCTCTCCTCTCTCTCTCCTCTCCTCTCTCCCTCTCTCTCCTCTCTCTCTCTCTCTCTCTCTCTCTCTCTCATTCGTTTCTGTTAATTTCAAATTCTCTCTCTCGCTCCTCTCTCTCTCTCTCTCTCTCTCTCTCTCTCTCTCTCCTCTCTCTCTCTCTCTCTCTCTCTCTCTCTCTCTCCTCTCTCTCTCTCTCTCCAGCCTGTTTCATTTGTCTCCCCCTCTCTCTCCCCCCCTCTCTCTCTCCCCTCTCTCCTCTCTCTCCCTCTCCTTTATCTCTCCTCTCTCTCTCTCTCTCTCTCTCTGTATGCTTGTGTAGGAGGGGGTAGGGGTGGAGTGGAGGTAGGGTTTGTTTTCGCCCACGCGCACATGCAGCACCAATACATATTCGTCATATGTCATCATTGTAGTGACCTAACTGCATAACTAAATAATAACGATGATAATGATAATGATAACAACGATGACAATGATAGTACACCACCACAACTACTACTACTACTACTACTACTACTACTACTACTACTACACTACTACTACTACTACTACTACTGCTTCTGCTACTACTACTACTACTACTACTACTACTACTACTACTACTACTACTACTACTACTACTACTGTTACAATAACAACAGCAACAACAACAATTATAACACCAACAATAACAACAGCAATAAATCACGTTGAAATCAGACACACAAAAAACAACCACCCTAAACCGTTAACTGATTCCATGACAATGCATTGTTTCCACCGTTGAGTGGCTTCAAGGCAGCTATCGTCGATCACAATTT
>CM031622.1:36454718-36467218 GCA_018398815.1 Conus ventricosus | reverse complement strand
ACATTCTACGGCATCCCCAACAAACGCTGCAACCGCATGTGGGTTGGCCCTGACGGAGACCGACCAGTTGTTCTTCGCCCAGGATTCCAGAGTCGCAAGCGAATGTTTTCTATTTTTTTCAACACGCAAGGCCTTGTGGCAATTGACATTTTGCCTGAGAAATCAACAATCACTGCCTCCTACTATACCCAAGTTGTGCTCCCAAAAGTTGTAGGAAAAATCCATGAGCAGCGCCCAACCGTCAGCACCCAGAGGACCCTTCTTCTGCATGACAATGCCAGTGTCCATAAGGCGAAGGTCACCACGACCTTCCTGAGCGAGCAAGGAATCCAAGTTTTGGACCACCCACCCTACAGCCCCGACTTGGCCCCATGCGACTTCTGGCTGTTCCCTGCTCTGAAGGAAAAGCTCGCTGGGCGTAAGTTTGACCGGGTACAAGACCTCGCCAAAGCCGTAAGATCAGAGTTGTCCGGTCTGCCTAAAACCGACTACCAGAGGGCGCTTGAGAATTGGCGTAGGAGGCTTGAAATTTGCATTCGAGCCAACGGAGAATACTTCGAGGGGATGTAAAAGTTTCAAGTTGCTGAGATGAGAGGTACGTTTTTTAAGGGGGTGGTGACATCTTAAATTGAACAACCCTCGTACCAAGGTCTCACCAGTGCGTTGCACAGGTCAGATATCTACAAAGTGGTATCCACGAGACCCTCGACTCAAATCCTTTCAGCTTTATTATCAGGTTATCTGTCCTCCGGCTGTAAATCCTGGGTAGTCTTGTCTCATAGGCACACAAACACACGCGCGCGCGCGCGCACACACATACACACACACACACACACACACACACACACACACAACATATATATATATATATATATATATATATATATATATATATATATATATATATATATATATATATATATATATATATGAGAGAGAAAGAGAACAAAGCACAAAAAAAGTTGGCTCTTCGTTATATCGGCGAGCACACCTCGCCTTCCTCAGAGGACTTGAATTGTCCTGTGTTCACACAGGTATCACAGATGACCCTGACAATCACTCAGTTAAACAAGAACGAAGAAGTAGGAAGGTGAAAAGCATGGAACACCATCTACAGAATCAGAACACACACTCACAGGCGTGTGCATATACTGACTATGTGAATGGCGTGTATTCGCACGAGTGACTGAGTGAATGAGTCCGTGCGCGAATGGGGCGGGGGGGGATGAATGAAGGTGGTTGTAAATGTATGGATGGGTGTGAATGTGCCTGTACTTCTGCGTTATGGAATGTGGTATTGTAGTAATAGTATGCACATACATAAATATATACATACATACACACACATAGCTATCTGTCTGTCAGTCTATCTATCTATCTATCTATCTATCTATCTATCTATCTATCTATCTATCTATCTATCTATCTATCTATCTATCTATCTGTCTATATATCTGTCTATCTCTTTCTATCCATATATGTATACATGTGTGTGTGTGTGTGTGTGTGTGTGTGTGTGTGTGTATGTGTGTGTGTGTGTGTGTGTGTGTGTGTGTGTGTGTGTGTGTGTGTGTGTGTGTGTGTGTGTGTGTATGCATGGGTGCGTGCGTTGCGTGCGTGCGTGTGTGTGTGTGTGTGTGTGTGTGTGTGTGTGTGTGTGTGTGTGTGTGTGTGTGTGTGTGTGTGTGTGTGTGTGTGTATGCGTGCGTGCGTGCGTGCGTGTGTGTGTGTGTGTGTGTGTGTGTGTGTGTGTGTGTGTGTGTGTGTGTGAGTGTGTGTGTGTGTGTGTGTGTGTGTGTGTGTGTGTGTGTGTGTGTGTGTGTGTGTGTGTGTGCGTGTGTGTGTTTGTGCGCGAGTGTACGCGCACCTGTAACAAACTTTGAAAGATATGCATGACACTGAATGCTATTAGAGTGCTCTGTTTGTCATCATCTCAATGAACATAAGTTCATTAATCACCTACATGCTGTGTATTGTGATTCCCGATTGCAGCCAGACGTTTTCGGAAGAATGTTCTGCAATGTAGGAAGCTGGGAGTGAAGGGGTGGTGGGGTGGTGGGTGGGCTTGGGGTGGAAGTGGGTGCAGTGGGATGGGGTGGTGTGGATGGTGGTGGGGGGTGGAGGGGGGGGGTGTTCAATGGAGAGAACTACAGTGAAGCGGTTCCAGCCATTCAGCAGAACAGTCTTGGGTCTCCTTGCTTTTCTATGTCTTTCCCAGTCCTTCATTCTCAATCCTCTTTTCTCTCTCGTCTGTCTTTGTTCCTCGCATAGAACTACCAGGTTTACCATTCGTGAGGGTTGTTTTTTTTTTTTAACGTATGAGACCGTGTTTTTTTTTTTTTTTCCTTTTGTTTTGAAATCCCACGTTTTCCCACGGTAAATGCATTCCGTCTTCGTGGATGAAGTGTAAGCACAAAACATGTGTATGTACATTTTTGTGTTCGTGTCATCCACCCCCCCCCCCTTCCCTCTCACACACACACACACAGACACACACACACACACGTACACACACACACACACACACACACACACACACACACACACACACACACACACACACACACACACACACACACACACACACACGCACGCACGCACGCACGCATACACACACGCACACACACACACACACACACACACACACACACACACACACACACACACACACACCACACAACACACACACAATACACAACACACACACGATGTTCTATTTTTTCTCCAAAAGTGGGATAGGATTTTACGTGCGCGAAAATTCCTTCTCTCTTCTCTCTCTCTCTCTCTCTCTCTCTCTCTCTCTCTCTCTCTCTCTCTCTCTCTCTCTTCCTGTATGCGTTCAAGCACGGAACTTCACATAGTTTACATTGTCATCTGACAGAGTTTCTGAAGGAACCAGATTCTGCACAAATGTAAAGTCTGAAACGGGGTGGGGATGGGGGTGGGGGGAGGGAATCGCTTCCCACCACGGTGTGAGACCTCGATCACTAGACCCATTGGGTCCAACCAAAGATAGTTCGCCCTACAGGGCGTACAGTCTTTGGTCCAACCAGGCCACTTACCTCCCTTGGAAATAAAATGAACACACGTGTCTTATCAAGCAGCCTTGAATACAATGCACTCCCTTTTATACTTCGACCTTCTACACCAGTGTTTTATCTTTCCTGTGCGTGAATTGTTTGGCGGGTGTGGGAGGGAAGGGGAGGTGGGAGAGAGAGAGAGGGAGAGAGAGAGAGAGAGAGAGAGAGAGAGAGAGAGAGAGAGACAGACAGACAGAGACAAACAGACAAACAGACAGACAGACAGACAGACAGACAGACAGACAGACACAGAGAGACACTGACTCTTGACACTGGTTCAATTGTGAAAGTCACCGGCCAATACACAAAAGGGATAATGGGATGGGGGAAGGGGTGGGGGAGGGAAGCCATGGGGGCGCGGGGGGGGAACGGTAATAATGAAAATAAACAATGATAAATGAGTGGTCAAAAGCTCTTACATACAACCTCAACATAATGTATACAGAGAGAGAGAGAGGGAGAGAGAGAGAGAGAGAGAGAGAGAGAGAGACAGGCAGACAGCCAGCCAGCCAGCCAGACAGCCAGCCAGACAGACAGGCAGACGAACAGAGAGAAGTCATGATCACGTCACGTCATGGCACCCATCAATGAATGCTAATAAAGCCCTCACCACACGTTCCGACTCGTGACGACCTACCACCCTCATACGCCTTTCACTTGTCAGACAGGGCGAGGGCGACGCCCAAGCTGTCACTTTGAGCTTCTCCACGTACACCTCTGTCGTGATGACCTCTCGTGTCAGTCTGCTTGACCTTTGCATGATGCATCGTTCTTACCTGGCTTCACCTCACCCACCACAGACACATATGTAAGGTAATGTTAGGTCAAATATATCAATCACCTGTTGCCAGTCATCAGAAATCATGCCAAGATCACAAGTAGGTTTAGTATAACTAAAAATATGCACACAGACAGGAGAAATTCTGCCACCTCAGAACTAGGTCTACTGAACTAGACATATGTACTCAGCACTAACAAATGTACCAAATATCAGAACTAGGTCTACTGAACTAGACATATGTACTCAGCACTAACAATTGTACCAAATATCAGAACTATGTCTGCTGAACTGAATGTGTGATGTCAGCACCAGAAACTGCGCCGATGCCAGAACTAAATCAAGTGGAACTGAACACATGAACTCAGGTACCAGTCACATTAACAGTCACCAGGAATGACAAATATCGGAGATACTCAATTACTAGCATCCGTGCTAGAAGAAATTATTGATTTGAAGTAAGAAACAAGTATACAGGGGACGAGAACTACCATCATAATTCAAGGCTAAAATCCGTGTAATTTCCAATTCTCTTAGGAAAAAGTTGATAAAAGTAATTAAGGCCTACTTGTTAACCCAAATTCCCACTTTTCTTCCAGAAGAGGAAAGTCGGTTAATGAAAGTAGCAATTGCCAGTGCAGTGACATGTCCACAAACATGATTCAGTAATGGCATATTCTGCTCACGTGTGGGTAAGGCATGAAAGGAATTGATGTAAAACAACATGTTTGTTTATCTGGTGATCTTTCTCATTGTCTTTCAGCCTGTGTACGAAAAGAAAACAGAAATTGTCGTGTTTCAACCACCCACTCACACCTTGACTGGACTAACATGACAACATCTCTAGTCATGTTCTTTGTCTCTTTTTCTCTATCTCACCATTTTCATCACACACATACAGATTCCAAAATAAATCCACGGCCCATCTACATTATGTTTAAGATGAAAACGCAGGGAGCAGAATCATAATCATTTCCGTGCTGACCAAGCACAAGCTGCATGTTGACATGTTTTAATGTACGGACCACGCGGAGGGGGCTGTGGGTTGTAGGGGCTGGAAGTGGGAGGGGAGGGGGGGAGTAGAGGAGGGGTAGCAGTGAGGATTTGAAAGTGAAACGGGAAAGAGAGGAGACTGATCGCTTGGTGCTGAAGCTTACTTCTCAACCCAGCATGCACAGCTTACTTCTCAGCATACATCGCCAGGCTGAAATCTCTCTCTCTCTCATCTCTCTCTCTCTCTCTCTCTCTCTCTCTCTCTCTCTCTCTCTCTCTCTCTCTCTCTCTCACTGTCTCTCCCTCTCTGTCTCTGTCTGTCTGTCTGTCTGTCTGTCTCTCTCTCTCTCTCTCTTCTCTCTCTCTCTCCTCTCTCTCACTCGTTTTAAAGAGATCCATAGTCATTCTCATTTTGACTGCAATCTGTGTTGTACTGTTTTATGGATTTTCTCTCTGTTTGAGGAAGACCTATTTAATGAAAATTCACGGGGTTGTTTTTTTTTTCTTTCTTCTTCCCTTTCTCTTCTTTTTTTTTTTTTGCCATTTTCTTCTTTTTAAAACCGCTTTTGGGGTTGGGGTTTTGGGGGGTTTTTTGGGGGGGGAAGGCCCTTTGGAAATTTGCGGGTGGGGGGGAATTATTTTGGGGAAAAAAGTTGCCCTTTTGCCTTTTTTTTTTTGGGCCATCCTCTCTGATTGACCCCAAAAGTTATTTGAAGTTTGAAATTGAGGAAAGTTTTAACCAAGGGTTTTGGAGTTGGGGGTTTTCCCGTGACGAGTTCCTTCTCAAGAACCTAAACCTTATTCCAATCCCTTCCTGGGTTTTCTTTTGGGAAATTTTGCCAAAATTTAAAATTGAATATAAAAGGGTTTTTAAAAAAGGGTAATTTTTTCCCCTTTATTTTTCCCCCCAACACGTTTTGGGGTTCAAACCGTTTGCTGAAAAAAAAAGGGGGGGGGGTTTAAAGGGGGAAAAGGGGAAAACCCCTGGACCTTCCCAACCACCTGTAGCCCAGTTTAACTTTTAAAAAAGGGGAGGGAAAAATGAGGAGGGAAACGAATCAAAGCAAAAATTCCTCCCCTGCTACATCGTAAATACAATTGGGGGGAAAAGGACGGAAAGCAAACGTTTTAGAAAAGAGATAGAAGAGGAAAAGGAGGAAGGAAAAAAGGTATGAGAAAGAGAGAGAGAGGGGGAGGGAAGGGGGGGGAGAGGAAAGGGGGGAGAGAGAGAGAAAAAGGGGGGGAAGGGAAAAAGGGGAGGAGAGAAGAGAGAGAGGAGAGAGAGGGAGAGAGAAAGAGAGAGAAGAAACGAAAGGGGGAAGAGAGGGGAGTGAAGGGGGGAGAGAGGGAGAGAGGAGAAAGAGGAGGGGAGAGAGAGGGGGAAGGGGGAAAAAAAAGACAGACAGACAGACAAAAACAGACAACAGACAAAGAGTACACACTAAAACCAAGAGAAAATGAAAATGTTCTGCAGAAAAATTTCCCCAGGCCCTCCACCCCCAACCCCCACCCACCCCCACCTACAACCACCCCTTTTTCCCATCACCCCCAAACACCACCCTCTATTACCACCCCACCACCCCCCCCATACTTCCTGAGTCTCCAATTGCATTGGCAGGCCCCATCTTCCCCCGCCGACCAGGAAAGGGGGAGGAACCCTTTAAAATTTCACCCCCCCGGGGCCTCTCGTCTGGCACCAAGCTATAGCGGGACCATTAGCCCCAGGAGAAGGGGTCGGTAAGAGAACACTGAAAGGGGTGAGCGGGGGGGGGAGAGAAAAGAGGGAGACAGACAGACAGACAGACGACAGAGAGAGACAGAGGACAGCGGAGAGAGGGGAAATCGGGAAAAACAGAAAGAAGAGGGGACAGACAGATAAAAGATAGATATATTATTATGTTTTTATTATAAAGAGGGGAGAGAGGAGGAGAGAGAGAGAGAGAGAGAAAAAAAAGAGAAGGGGAAAGGAGAGAAGAGAATAGACAGAGAAAGAGAGATGACGGAGAGAGAGGATCAAAAAAACAGAAAGGGGGGGACAGACAGTTAGAGACCGAGGAGAGGAGATTTAAGGGGAGAAAAGGAGAGAAAAGGGGAGAGAGAGAGAGAGGAGTGAGAGAGAGAGAGAGAGAGAGAGAGGTGGAGGTGAAGGAAGAAATGGGTCAGTCAGTTTGTGTGTATGTGTTAGCGCTTGTGTTTGTGTTGTGTGTGTGTGTGTGTGTGTGTGTGTGTGTGTGTTGGGGTGTGTGTGTGTGTATGTGTGTGTGTGTGTGTGTGTGTGTGGTGTGGTGTGTGTGTGTGTGTGTGCGTGCGTGCGTGCGTGCTTACGTGCGTGCGTGTGTGTGTGTGTGTGTTTTTGTGTGTGGTGTTTTTGTGTGTGTGTGTGTGTGTGTGTTGTTTTGTGTGTGTACCTGTGTGTGTGCGCGCGCGCCCGCGCGCGTGTGTGTGTGTGTACGTGCGCGCGTATTTGTGTGTGTGTGTGTGTGTGTGTGTGGTGTGTGTGTGTTGTGTGTGGTGTGTGGTGGGGTGTGTGTTTTGTGTAAGTGAGTGTGTGTGTGTGTGTGAGAGAGAAGAAAAGGAGAGAGAGGAGTAGGAGAGAGAGAGAGAGAGAGAGAGGGGAGAGAGAAAAGAGAGGGGAGAGGGGGAGAGAGAAGAGAGAGAGAGAGAGCCAACTATGTAGCGTATTGTTCGTTCATCCTGGGAAAACCAGGCAGATAACTGGATCTTTCGACAATTGTCATGTGGTCATTTAGCCACTACCTACCCGCTGATGTCTACCCTCTAAACCGTCTGCTACCTGTCGTCTGTCTGTCTGCCTGCCTGTCTGTCTGTCTGTCTGTGTGTCCTCTCTTTTTGGGATGTGCACGCCCCTCCCCTCTCTGTCTCGCCTTTCTTTATCTCTGAAATCTCTCTCTCTCTCTTCTCTCTCTCTCTCCCCTCTCTCTCTCTCTCTCTCTCTCTCTTCTCTCCCCTCTCCTCTCCTCTTTCTTTGTGCTGGCTGCCTTTCTATCTGTCCGTCAGTCTGTCTGTCTGTCTGTCTGTCTGTCTGTCTGTCTGTTCTGTCTGTCTCTCTCTCTCTCTCTCTCTCTCTCTTCCTTCTCTCTCTCTCTCTCTCTCTTCTCTTCTCTCTCTCAGTGTAGCTCTGAAAGAAAGGGTAAGAAAAACAAGTAAGTAAGTAAGTAACAACTAACTAACGAACTAACTATCTAGAAAACCAGTAACTAACAATCTCTCATTCTTCCTCATCCACTGTCTGTTTCTTTCCCTCCCCCCCCCTCTCCTCTCTCTTCCTTCACCGTTACACCACCCTTGAATCTCCCCCCCCTTTTCCCCTTCTTTTCTCTCTCTCTCTCTCTTTTCTCTCTCTCTCTCTCTCTCTCTCTTCAGAGATTGTGCGTGTATTGCGCGTGCACGCTCGCGCATTGGTGAGTGTGTGTGTGCGCGCGCGCGCGTTTTGTAGATATTTTTTTGTAAGTGTTTCTTATGTGTCTGTGTTTGCTTTCAAATTAACGTTAGAGTCTGCAATGTCCGACATGAATGATTGAAACCCAAACCATTTTGTGATATGAGCAAATGCTTACGTCAGTAAACCATCTGAATCGAATCTGAATCTCTCTCTCTCTCTCTTTTCTCTCTCTCTCTTCTCTCTCCTCTCTCTCTCTCTCACAAATAGATACCCTATATATTTTAAATTCAGCGTAAAATGTTTTAAATTTTGGTTAAAATTGACAAGAATGGAGGAATCTAGGCTACCCCAAAAAGCTTTACAAAATGTTGTATGATTTAGATAAACGTGGAAGAAAAATTGGGTTACAAATGTTCGTTGTAAACTATATTTGTTTGGTTTTGGATATGTATGGCTTAACCAAGGTGTTGAGGGGATAGACAGATTTCTGCAAGTTTTCAGAGAACGGTTTTAATTTTAGGGTAGATGGCAAGAGTGGGACTCTCATATTAGTGATAGTGAAAGGTTTAATGTTCAGAACGTTTTGCAAGGTGCCTGAGGTAAAAATTTATTTACTGATGAATTTAGATAGGCATTTAAGGTATGTATTAACGAGATTTCGATTTGGCATCTCTGAAATAGCGCAACATCGTTTACGTTACAAAACACATAGTAATGCTGACTTAAAATGTCCGCTTTGCAAAAATGAAAAAAAAGATGTTCATTTTGTCTTATGTTGTCCTGTTTTGAGTGACTTAAGAACACAGTATAAATAGTAAATTTATGCAGAATCCAAATAAATTTAGACTTGCATTGCTTATGGCAACAGAGCATAACAAACTGTGAAACAATGTCCATTTAAATCTTTACAAAGCATTCAAGTTGCGTTCGTTCTGGTTTCTTGATTAGATACTAAATACGTTGTTAATTATGCATTTGTGTATAGAAGTTATGTACCCCTTCATGAGGGGCAATGGCCTATACATGAATAAACTTTCCGTTTCCGTTTCTCTCTCTCTCTCTCTCTCTCTCTCTCTTCTCTCTTCTCCCCTCTCTCTCCCCTTCTCTCTCTCTCTCCTCTCTCTCTCTGTGCACATGGGGCGAAACAAATACATGTCTCACTCTATTAATTTCTTTTTCTCTCATAAAAAGCGTGCGTGTAAAACGTTTCATCTATCTGTCTGTCTCTGCGGCTTGTCGCTGTCTGTGTCTCAATTTGTCTGTCTGTCTCTCTTCCCCATCCATAATCCCTTCTTGAGTCACTGGCGGGCTCGAGCGAGCTGCACGTGCATTTGTTATTGCTTCCATGTGTTTCGGCATATACAACCAGAGGCACGCACAGGAATTCGGTTCATGGTTTTTCAGCGTGTTTGCCAAAACTAATCATCACAGAAGAAATAACGAAAGAAAGACAGAAAAAAAGAGGAGAGGAGAAAAAAAAGAAAGGAAAGGGAAGAAAAACAGGTAAAAAGGAATACACATGCGTGTTTTGCGTGCGAGCGTGCGCGCGCGTGCGCGGGGCGCGCGCGCGCGTGTTTGTGTGTGTGTTTGTGTGTGTGTGTGTGTGTGTGTTTGTGTGCGTGGGGTGTGTGTGTGTGTGTGTGGTGTGGTGTGTGTGTGTGTGTGAGTGTGTGTGTGTGGGGGGTGTGTGTTTTGGGGTGTGTGTGTGTACCCGCTTGTGAATTTGTGGATAAGTGCGTCACTCATTTTCTCTCTCTAGTGCTGTGGTGGTGGAGGAGAGAGAGGAAAAGAGGAGAGAAGAGAGAAAAGAGGGGATAGAGAGAGAGAAGAGATATACTTGCGAATATTCTTTGAGTCATCAGCTTTATGGCCCCAGTGGAATGGAGGATGTGGGTGTGAGGGGGTGAGGGGGAGGTAAATGGGGGTGTATTTCAACAATTCAAAAAAAAAAAAAAAAAAAAAACCTAAAAAAGGGAACCAGCCAAGAATCCTACACTCGGCTGCAACATTAGAAACGAAGCTACAAACAAATGAATTCTACGGGGCACTCACACGCCCTGTAGTTAGTGCGAGTTGAATATAAACCACAATCAAAATTGGGAAAATAAAGGGATCATTGATTGAAAGGCCTGATCGAAGATCTTCAATCTAATTTCTGAACAATTAAGTAGTGGGGGGAAAACAAGTGCCTGTTTAAAATTCTTCTATCATTATAGTAATGATTGGTAAAGGTTTATTTAAAGGAAAAAAAAAAAAAAAAGGGGGGGGGGAGGAGGAGTTGAAAATGAAGAAAATGTGAAAATATGTATTATAAATATGAAAACCCTTACTAGCTTCATGAGGGAACCATTGCAATTCCCTCTCTAAGGCAGGTCTATATGTATAGCCTGCTCCATGGCCTTTCGCCCCTGGATCGGACTCATCAGGGAGACACGGCTGATTGGGGTCTGGGGCTCTTCAATCAAGTGAGAAGCTCGCATACAATATACGCAAAGACAAGATCAAACGCACACAGAAACACAACACACACACACACACACACACCACACACAATCACACAAAACCCCACACACACCAACACAACACACACCACACGCACAGACATTTGATAATGCCAAAGGAGGACCAGAATGATCATCGTTGTCTTACTGATGACTCCGAATCAGCGGACGAAACGCCTCTGGGCAGCTAATATGAAAAGTTCTGTTTTGCGAAGAAGCCCTTTAAAGTCCCCGTAAGCTGCTTTGCGAAGGATTCCATATCAATATTCTAGCGCTCTCTTTTTTCATTTCCCCCCCCCCCCCTCCCCTCCCTCCCCCCCCCCCCCCCCTCCTTTCTTTTCTTTTTTTTTTTCTTTTTTTTTATTAGATATCTGCCAAGTCTTGCTACAATGCTGAGGAATTACTAGCCGCACTTTTTCCCCTTACGACTTATTTGTTCAGTAGATGGTTTTATCATCGGTTGGAGTTTGCAAACTCGGGGAGATCCCAAGAAAACGCTATTCTGCGCATTTCTTAGCTGCTGTCATTCTTGAGTTTTAATTAAACGTGGAGCGGTCACTCAGACCGTTGACAGCTAGCTTGTACCTCCCTTGTCCCTGAACCTGAAATGGATCTTCAAGTACAGGCTCAAAGAATTCCTCTCATGTTTAATACTCTTTTTCATCTGATTGCAGCTCTCAAACAGCTTATTTGCTCACAGCGCTTGGGTCCTCAGTGTACTTTTCTACTTTTCAATGGCTACTTTGAGTGCTAAGGGTTCTGTTTTTAACACTCTTGGTGGTGAGATTGCTGCAGAATATGAGTGGTGTATCTTCATTTGATGATTCCAAATGGGAAGAAAGTAGGCATTCAGCCGTGTTTCTGGTGAACGGGCCGAGTCTTGTGGAAGAAAAAACTGGTTTTGCAAAACATGAATGGCTCTTTCTTCAGGATAGACTATGATAGTCTACATATGCTGCGGTGAAGGATTTTAAAATTCATAATTAATATTCAGAGCATTCTTTTTCATTCACCCCTTCCCCCCCCCCCCCCCCCCCCCCCCTTTTTTGTTGTTGTTGTTGTTGCTTTTTCCCCTCTATCTCTCTATTTCGTTTTGAATATTTGACAAGTCAGTACTTTTATAACTGAGAAATTGTTTACCTGCACTCGTTCTCCTTCTGCAGTACTTGTCCAAAACGTGCAAACACCTATATAGTAAAAAAAACAAGTGTAGGTATGTTGTTTTGTTAAAAGTCTGTAGCATTTCCCCCTTTTTCTTTTTTTTTCCGTTTTTTTAAACTTCTGTCATTTTAGTGAAACAGTAAACAGGATCAGACAACAAGATGTAACAAACTAATGACTGTTTTGGTAATATAGAATGTATAGAGTATTTGGAGGTGCGGTGTTCGTCAGCGAATTTTGTCAAAAACATTCAACACCTATAGACACTTCTTAGGGTGTGCGCATCCATATACAAAAATTTACCACTATGAGGGACGGGATGGGTGTGAGGGGGGTAGAGACACAATTATACTAGTCTTAAAAAAACTTTTTCATGAAGATGCAAATGCTGGTCAAGCCCAAGTGTTATCGGGGAGGGGGGGGGGGGGATTTACATTCTTAACACTACTTCTTAGGGGGAAAGGGGGGAGGGGTTTGACACTACTTATACACACCTTTTAACAATCAAGATAAGCCATATATACATTTCAGTTCTCTTTGACCAATATTGGTAAAAACAGGGCAGACAGACAGACAGACAGACA
>CM031622.1:36439718-36447218 GCA_018398815.1 Conus ventricosus | reverse complement strand
TCGTGTTGGGAAATTGACTCTTTCTCCTACCGATCTTATCGCGTTGTGAAACTGACACTTTCTCCTACCGATCTATCGTGTTGGGAAATTGACACTTTCTCCTGCGGATTTCCATCGTGTTGTCGTTCTTCTAGCATCACGGTGGTGTTAGGACACCCCCCCCACCGTCACCCCTCCGCATTCCTGCTCCTCCACCCCCCCCCCCCCCCCCCCCCCCAACATCCTCTTCCCTTCCTACTACCCTTCTCCTTCTCCTCTCCCGTGTCCAGGGTCGATCTGACCGATCTGGCGTTATCTTCTTACCGTATGGTGTGACCAGACAGCTGAACACCACTGCTCGGCCAAGCTAGCCACCTCCTTCTCCTTCTCCTCCTCCTTCCTCCCCTCGTCTCTCACCTTCTCTCTTCCGGGTTTTCCAGGTCATGGAGTCTGCTGGCCTTAATACCGGTGTTCTGCTCAGTGTGATTGGCTTATGCTCTTGGCTGGTCTTTGTTGTTACGCTGGATGTGATTAGCTTTGTTACCGGCCGAACACTCTTTTTATGAGTAGGTGATGTGCTCTTTGTGAGGCGGTCGCTGGAGGATTGATTAGAGAGCTGTCACGAATTGATCTGCCTGGCTGATTTTACGTCCCACTGGCACGCATGCACTCATGCCGCACAACGCAAGCAAATCATCCAGCACGTGCGCGCAAGTAGTGCGGGCAGTAAGGTGTGTGTGTGGTGTGTGTGTGTGTGTGTGTGTGTGTGTGTGTGTGTGTGTGTGTGTGTGTGCGAGCGCGTGTGTGTGTGAGAGAGAGAGAGAGAGAGAGAGAGAGAGAGAGAGAGAGAGAGAGAGGAGAGTGAGAGAGAGAGAGAGAGAGAGAGAGAGAGATCATGCGTGCCCCTGTCCCTTCTTCCTCTTCCAAGAATATTTGAGTATCATACAAATATATGTCATGGTCTGAGCTACGTCTCATTTGGTCTTAGTTAATTACTTCTCAAAGAAAAAGACATAGCGTATTATGTTGACGAACAACGGCCTACACGGTGCTGCTTCTTCTTCTTCTTCTTCTTCTTCTTCTTCTTCTTCTTCTTCTTCTTCTTCTTCCGCCTCCTACTGCTCCTCCTCCTCCTCCTCCTTCTTCTTCTTCTTCTTCTTCTTCTTCTTCTTCCTCCTCCTCCTCCTCCTCCTCCTTCTCCTCTCCTTCTTCTTCTTCATCTTTTTCTTCTTCTTCTTCTTCTTCTTCTTCTTCTTCTTCTTCTTCTTCTTCTTCTTTCTTCTTCTTCTTCCTCCTCTTCCTCCTCCTCCTCCTTCTTCTTCTTCTTCTTCTTCTTCTTCTTCTTCTTCTTCTTCTTCTTCTTCTTCTTTCTTCTTCTTCTTCTTCTTCTTCCTCCTCCTCTCCTCCTCCTCCTCCTCCTCTCCATTTTCTTCTTTTTCTTCTTCTTTCTTCTTCTTCTTCTTCTTTCTTCTTCTTCTTCTTCTTCTTCTTCTTCTCTTTTTTTTGGTTTTATTAGTCTAAGGCCTGCTTAGCACTGGTGATACCCACCCTTCTTTGTGGAAGCAAGAACTGGACATCGAGAACAGAAACGGAGTCAAAACCAAAAATACCCAGGCCGTTGAGAATAAGATGCTTCCACACGTCGTGCCGAAACCACAAGACAAACAACGATACCAGGCAGCGGCTGGGCACGCCAGCGACGTTTGAGACCCTCACACTGACAGCCTGTCCTCAGACTCTGGGAAGAACCAGTGAAGTGCATCCAGGAATTCCTGAACAGACACGGGAATACCCTAAGCGTAAATGACATGCTGGAAAACGTGTGGCAGCCATCGCTTGAAGAACAACGGTGCAACTCCAGAGTTGCTGTTCTCTGGACAATTCGCTCCGATCTGGCATGTGTGAGGTGAGTCGATTGACCAGAATCCCCTATCAGTTAGTTGTATAAGACGCTATCAGCACCAACAGTACACCGCAGTCCCTGCCGCATCCCCGGGCATTCGTGTAGTACTTTCGGAATGTACAATACGGTATTATATGGGCGGTTAATGTAGCACTTTAAAGACGCACAATAAATCATCAGAGGGACGTTCAATGTAGTACTTTAGGAACGTACAGTACAGTGCGTTAGGAACGTACAATGCAGTGCTATATAGGCGTTCAATGTAGTACTTTAGGGACGTACAATACAGTGCTATATGGGCGTTCGATGTAGCACTTTAGGGACGTACAAGACAGTACTACATTGGCGTTCGATGTAGTACTTTAGGGACATACAAGATAGTACTATAGGGACGTTCAGTGTAGCGCTTTGGGAACGTACAAAATAGTACTATACGGGCTTTCAATGTAGTACTTTACGCACGTACAACACACTACTATAGGGACGTTCAGTGTAGTACTTTTGGAACGTACAGTACAGTACTATACCGGCGTTCAATGTAGTACTTTAGGGACGTACAACACAGTACTACATTGACTTTCAATATGGTACTTTGGTAACGTACAATACAGTACTGAAGGGGCACTCAATGTAGTACTTTAGGGACGTACATCACGGTACTATAGGGCGTTCAACGTAGTACCTTAAGGACGTATAATACAGTACTATATGAGCGTTCAACGTAGTACCTTAAGGACGTATAATTACAGTACTATATGGGCGTTCAACGTAGTACTTTAGGGACGTACAATAAAGTATTATATGGGCATTCAAGTACTATTTTTGGGACACACAATACAGCGGTACGGGGGCGTTCAATGTGGTACTTTAGGAGCGTTCAATACAGAACTATAGGGGCGTTCAATGTAGTACCTTAGGGACGCACAATACAGTATTAGAGAGGCGTTCAAAACACCATTTTAGGGACGTACAATACTGAACGTTCGGGGCGTTCAATGTAGTGCGTTAGGGACGCACAATACAGTATTCAAAGGCGTTCAAAACACCATTTAGGGACCGGACGTACAAAACAATACTATATTATGGGTGTTCAATGTAATAACTTTAGGGATGCGCTATACAGTATTATGGGGGCGTTAATACTTTAGGGATGCGCTATACAGTATTATGGGGGCGTTCAATGCAGTACTTTAGGGACGAACAATACAGAACTATAGGGTTATTCAATGCAGTACTTTAGGGACGAACAATACCGTACTATAGGGGCTTACTGTACCGTACTACAGGGGTGTACACAGTAGTACCCTAGGGATGTATGATAAGTACTATAGGGGTGTTCAATGTACTTCATTAACGACGTACAATGCAGTACTATAGGGACGTTGAATTAAGAACTTTAGAGACGACAATAAAGTACTATGGGGGCGTTCAATGTAGTACCTTAGAGACATACAATATAGTACTACACAGGCGTTCAATATAGCACATAAGGGACGCGGAATAAGCCCTCTAGGGATGTACGATGCAGCACCTTAGGAACGTAAAACATAGTACTTTAGGGACACATAATGCAGTACCTTAGCGCCAATATTTTACGGACGTACAATACCGTTTGGTGGTGGTGGTGTGGGGGTTGGAGGTGTTACAGTTTTACAACCCCTAGGGCGTGCAATACTGAACATTAAACACATACAATTTGATGCGAAAGGACCGTGCAATACAGCACTTTAGGGACATTCATTACAGTACATGCAGACTATACAATGCAGTATTGTAGGGATGAACAATTCTTTACTTCAGGGAAGTGCAACACAACCCTCTAGGGACGTACTATGCAGTGTATGTCGCTATACAGTCCTTTAAAGACGTACAATGTACTACTTTCTGGACATACAATGCAATGCTCTAGGAAAGCAATGCAGTAGTATAGGGACGTACAATACTGTACTTTAGGGACGTACATTGCAATCACATTAGGGACCTACAAAGCAATGCTTTATAGGTGTGCACTTCAGCACTTTAGGGCCGTACAAAGCAATAGTTTATAGGTGCACACTGCAGCATTTTAGGGACGTACAAAGCTATACTTCAGAGACACAGATCACAGTACTTTAGGTACGAACAACAGCAGTACTTTAGGGAAGTACAATATTGTGTACTTTAGGACGTACAACATGTGTACTTTAGGGACGTACAACATGTGTACTTTAGGGACGTACAACATGTGTACTTTAGGGACGTACAACATGTGTACTTTAGGGACGTACAACATGTGTACTTTAGGGACGTACAACATGTGTACTTTAGGGACGTACATATGTGTACTTTAGGGACGTACAACATGTGTACTTTAGGGACGTACAACATGTGTACTTTAGGGACGTACAATGCATTACAGTAGGGACATACAAAGCAATACTTCAGAGACACAGATCCCAGTACTTTAGGTACGAGCAACAGCGGTGGTTTAGGGACGAACAACATGTGTACTTTAGGGACGTACAATGTGTGTACTTTAGGGACGTACAATGTGTGTACTTTAGGGACGTACAATGTGTGTACTTTAGGGACGTGCAATGCGTACAAAGCAATACTTCAGAGACACAGATCACAGTACTTTAGGTACGACTAAAAGCAGTAGTTTAGGGACGTCAGGACGTATCACGTAGTGCTGAAGGGTCATGCAGTGCAGTACTTGAAGAACATACAACACAGTTCTGCGGGAACGTTCGCTACAGTACTCACCAGCTCTCCCTTCAGCCAGGTCAGGGCCGTGTCCATCCGGCTCCTCCTCTCCTTCCACGGCACCCCCTCCCCACCTCCAGCACCGGGGCCGGCCTCTCCTCCACCCCTTCCCTCCCTCCCCGGCCCCGGGCGGCTTCTCCAGCAGTTTCAGCACAGCCTCATGGGGGAGGAAGAGGGAGGGGGCAACCATTGACCTTGAGGTCGTCCGGGGTGGAAGCTCCCCCCGTCTGCGTCACGTTCCCTGAGCAGTCTGACGAGGTCGTGTAGGGAGAACTGTCCCGGGACTGCCCGACGCTGAGAGGGAAGCTGGGTGAACCGGGGGCGGAGTTGGGGGTCTTCAGGCAGGCGCGGCACGTGTCCACGTGCATGACGGGGATGGGGCGCCCAGGGCAGGAGGAGGTGGACGGCGAAGGGGAGGGAGAGTGGGAGAGGGGAATCCTGGCGCGGAGCATGTTTCGCGGGAGAACGGGAGACAACTTGCTTCTGTAGACAGGAGTGATGTGGCGGAGCCGTGACGCGGAGCCGGAGGAGGTGGGGGAGGTGGAAGAGGAGGAGGAGGACAGGGAAGACGACGTCACTGACAAGTGCTTAGTGCCGGGAGACGCGGATCTTGAACTGGCGGAGCTGGCCTGTGGGTCGGGAAGAACAATGAGGAGTTGGGCGTTGGGCAGGGAGGCCAGGCTGAGCGACTAGCCATGGGCCTCACAAGAGAACCAGAGCCTGCCGGAACGAGGGCTGTACAGTGTTTCACCTTGATCACCCGCTGGTGTCCCTGCGGAGGGGTCCTGGATTTCAGAGAGCCATGAACCAGACTGCTGAACGAGGCTGGAGGAGAGCGTTGGGAGGAAACGACGAGTTCTGCTGAGACTCCGGGCTGTCACAGCTCTTCTCACGAGTCTTTAGGGTTGCGGCTTGTGGATCCCACCGCCGCTGACCACCTGCACGTGGCGGTCCTGCTGAAAACCTCCAGTCCATCCGATCATCAGGTGGGTCACCGAAGGGTCCGTCACCCGGGGCGCGAATGGTGTCCGGGCACCAGGCCTTCCGTGACTCCCGTTGTTGAGAGGTTAACCCCGGCACTTTCCCCATCTGCCTCCCACCGCTCCCCTCCATCTCTGAGACGCCGCAGGACCCCACACCCTGGGTAACCCAGGTGGAATCGTTGAAGAACTTTCCCGCTCGACTCCTCGACGCGTGATCTGTGAGGATGGAAGACCTGAACTCCCGGAGACATCACCTCACGTCTCCCTCTCCACCTGTCACCCCCCGTGCGTACCCCAGTCCGCCGTCGGCTATGGGGCGGGAGGGATGACAGGGGTTGAGGGACAGGAGCTGAGGGTGGGGTGGTCTCTCTCTGACGGACACCTCCTTCCTGGCAACAGGTCTGGAGGAACCTCCTGCGCTGCAGCGCGGACGAGCTGGCAGAGGAGACCGCAAACCATGCGTCCAGACACCTCTCCCCATCCACCGGCTGCTCTGACCTCACGTGACTAGACCTCGACCCGGCACTCTGGTCGAGAGCTCCGTTGATCTGACTCTGGCGTTGAAATCCTGCTATAGAATCTGAATGCGCTGCGGACGTAGAAGAACCAGTTCTATGTTTCATACGTCGAGGATCCATAGATCCCTGAGTGACTGCTGTGCCTTCCCTGAGACTCGCGGGGGCCGGACCCAGTGCTGAGAGGAGCCGGCTGACAGAAGTCAGGACGTCGCTGTCCACGCTCCGGGAGAACACGCTTTCGCTCCCTCCTCCAGGCTCCTCCCCGCCTCTCCTCCCACTTCCTCCCCTCTGTGTGGGCGCCCGCCCACCACTCACGCTCAAGTTCCTGGTCCTGCCGCATTCGGGAAACTGGAGGTCTCCTGACTCATCGCGGGCCTCTGGCGTCGTCGGTGTCACAGGACAGCGTGCGGAGACCTGACTCCAGAGAGTCTGATTCCTGACGTCATCCTGACGTCAGACTGGCTGCCATGGCCCGCAGGGAATCGGAGAGGCGAGGTCGGTGGTGGAGATGGTCCCCCCACTGAAGCTTTTTGGACAAAGTCCGGGCTCCATCAGCAGCGGGTCAACGCTTCAAGGCGATTTAATTCTGCTCTCTGGGGAGGTCGGCGACTGGTGATGGCTGGCGGATTCTAGGGAATTTAAAGAAAAAAGAACAACTTTGGCTTGTTTATTTTAAACAATTTGATGATTTATTGATTGATTGATTCATTGATTTAGATTTTCTATTTATTCATTTGCTCATTCTGTCTTTCTTTCTCAATGAATTACCTATAATTATTATCTAGTTTCTTTGTTCGTCCACTAACTAAGTCCGCATTCGTCCATCGTTATAGTTTATTTGCTGGGTAGTTGTTTTTTTTTTTCTTGAAGGATAGAGGGGAGGGTGTAATGAGTAAGGCGGTGGAGCGGAGAGCGCGGGGGCAGGAGAGAGAGAGAGAGGAGAGAGAGAGAGGAGAGAGAGAAGAGAGAGAGAGAGAGAGAGAGAGAGAGAGAGAGAGAAGAGAAGAGAGAGAGAGAGAGCTGGACATGGTGAGAAAGTAGCACTACAAAGAATTCTCTCTCAGTTCTGTCTGTCTGTCCTGTCTGCCCTGTCGTCATCCTGTCAGTCTGTCGGTCTTCTGTCTGCCTGTCTGTCTCTCTCTCTCTCTCTCTCTCTCTCTCTCTCTCATCTCTCTCTCCTCCTTCCTTTCCCCCTTCTCCCCTCTTCCCAGCCTCTTCCCGTCTCTCTCTCTCGTCCCTCCCTCCTTCATTCCCTCCTCCCCCTCCCTCTCTCTCTCCCTCTCTTCAACAGAAATTATAAAAAAAAAAAAATCCAAGCCGACCCAAACCACTCCAGTCACAGTCACAGTTTAAAAAAACAAAAAAACTGACA
>CM031622.1:36417218-36419718 GCA_018398815.1 Conus ventricosus | reverse complement strand
CACCCAGGGCCTAGACCAACACACTCAGGGGCCTAGACCAACACGTGCAGGGCCTAGACCAACACACTCAGGGGCCTAGACCAACACACTCAGGGCCTAGACCAACACACTCAGGGCCTAGACCAACACACTCAGGGCCTAGACCAACACACTCAGGGCCTAGACCACCACACTCAGGACCTAGACCAACACACCCAGGGCCTAGACCAACACACTCAGGGCCTAGACCAACACGTTCAGGGCCTAGACCAACACACCCAGGGCCTAGACCAACACACTCAGGGCCTAGACCAACACGTTCAGGGCCTAGACCAACACACTCAGGGGCCTAGACCAACACGTTCAGGGCCTAGACCAACACACTCAGGGCCTAGACCAACACACTCAGGGCCTAGACCAACACACTCAGGGCCTAGACCAACACACTCAGGACCTAGACCAACACACCCAGGGCCTAGACCAACACACTCAGGGCCTAGACCAACACGTTCAGGGCCTAGACCAACACACCCAGGGCCTAGACCAACACACTCAGGGCCTAGACCAACACGTTCAGGGCCTAGACCAACACACTCAGGGCCTAGACCAACACGTTCAGGGCCTAGACCAACACACTCAGGGCCTAGACCAACACACCCAGGGCCTAGAGCAACACACTCAGGACCTAGACCAACAAACCAGGGCCTAGACCAACACACCCAGGCCTAGACCAACACACTCAGGGCCTAGACCAACACACTCAGGACCTAGACCAACACACCCAGGGCCTAGACCAACACACTCAGGACCTAGACCAACAAACCAGGACCTAGACCAACACACTCAGGGCCTAGACCAACACACTCAGGACCTAGACCAACACACCCAGGGCCTAGACCAACACACTCAGGACCTAGACCAACAAACCAGGACCTAGACCAACACACCCAGGACCTAGACCAACACACTCAGGGCCTAGACCAACACACCCAGGGCCTAGACCAACACACTCAGGACCTAGACCAACACACTCAGGGGCCTAGACCAACACACTCAGGGCCTAGACCAACACAGTCAGGGCCTAGACCAACACACTCAGGGGCCTAGACCAACACACCCAGGGCCTAGACCAACACACTCAGGGGCCTAGACCAACACACTCAGGGGCCTAGACCAACACACTCAGGACCTAGACCAACACACCCAGGACCTAGACCAACACACTCAGGGCCTAGACCAACACACCCAGGGCCTAGACCAACAAACCAGGACCTAGACCAACACACCCAGGGCCTAGACCAACACACTCAGGGCATAGACCAACACACTTAGGGCCTAGACTGTGAAGAGGACATCAAAACTGGGGTCACCAGGAGAGCAGGGCGCACACAGCCACCGAGTTCCAGACTATTTTTTAAAATATATTTTTTCCCCGCATTTATACATAAATGCACACCCATGTCCATAAACCAGCACAGACTGACAACATTATGCATAAATCCATCCACACAGCATAGATATATGTAGAGTTCGAGACTTTTTTTTTTAATCGACGAAGATAATGATCATGTGGAGTTTCATTTTGGTCATAGACCATATTAAAGGGCTGTAATTCATGTTGAATTTCATTAAAAAAAAAAAAAATCGGCATCAACCAGGTCGGGCCGAGAGATAGAGACACCAACAATGTTTGTCCGAACATTTGAGATGCACTCGTTATGTAGATGGAATTCGACTATGTCCTTTCGAACGGTGAACCGCAGCCGTTGGGGTATTGGGGAAAAAATGAAAAGAAAGGGGGTGGGGATGGGGGGGGGGGGGGGGGAGAAAAAAAAAAGAAAAGGAAAGAAAGATAATCCAACACCTAAAAGGCTCTGATGGGAATCGAACCGACAGCCTCCCGATCTGCAAACCGCGATGCTAACCGCTGCGCAATGGTGGCTGGTACTGATAGTTGGCTTAGTTCCACCTAAAAAAAACACACCATCCTTCCAATGTCAGTGTTCAGTGTGAAAGTAACGCTACACTAAGACTCGGCGTTGATGCTGCCTTTCTCTGCAGAAAGCTCAGTGATGTTGCGGTTTCTGCTGCCAGAAAACGAGAAAGCACTTGCAGGCTTAAGACCACAATCCTCTTTCTTTACTTAACGCAAAAAAGGGGGAAATAAAATAAAGTCAAATAAAAAGGAGGGAGAATGACTTTAGTACTGATGAGGCAACATTGCACTGACAGAGAGTGAATGCAACACGAACTGGCTATGGGAGATACTGAGATTACAGAGAGAGAGAGAGAGAGAGAGAGAGAGAGAGAGAGAGGAGAAGAGAGAGAGAGAGAGAGAGAGAGAGAGAGAGAGAGAGAGAGAGGAAGAGAGAGAGGGAGAGAGAGAGGGAGAGAGAGAGGGGGGAGAGGGAGAGAGCGAGGGGGAGAGAGAGGGGTGGGAGAAAGAGAGAGAGAGGGAGGGAGAAAGAGAGAGGGGGAGAGAGAGAGAGAGGGGGGAGAGGAAGAGAGAGAGAGAGGAGAG
>CM031622.1:36397218-36402218 GCA_018398815.1 Conus ventricosus | reverse complement strand
GCAGAGCAACAGCTAGACTTCTGAAACGCCTCAAGGGACTGCAGTGGGGAATAAGGGGGACACTGCGCGCACAGACCGATCAATCCCTCCCAGCCCCCAGCCCCTTCCCTCCCCCCTCCTCCTCCGCCCCCGCCCCCACCCCCTCCACCCCTGCCTCCTTCCCACGGCTGCCGGCGGGCGGGCAGGCAGGCTGATATGAAGCTGTGCTGTTGAATCTCAGACCTGTTCAAGCATGCCAGTCGGTCAAGGTTGGGGAGGGAGTCCACAAAAATGCCTCCTTGTCTTGTGTGGTGTCACCACATGTCCCGCGGTTCCTTGACCACCGCGTTGTTGGCTTTTGGTTTGGTTTGGTTTGGTTTTGGGGGAACATGGGAATGGGATGGGAGTCTCCTTCTACACACTCTCTCTCTCTGTCTCTCTGTCTGTCTGTCTGTCTCTCTCTCTCTCTCTCTCTCTCTCTCTCTCTCTCTCTCTCTCTCTCTCTCTCTCTCTCTCTCTCTCTCTCTCTATGTATGTCTCTGTCTGCTGCCTGTCTGTCTGTCTCATTGTCTTTCTGGCTCTGTCTCTATCTCTGTCTGTGTGTTCGTCTGTCTGTCTGTCTGTATCTCTCTCTCTCTCTCTCTCTCTCTCTCTCTCTCTCTCTCTCTCTCTCTCTCCTCTCTCTCTCTCTCTCTCTCTCTCTCTCTCTCTCCCTCTCTCTCTCTCCCTCTCTCTCTCTATGTATGTCTCTGTCTGCTGCCTGTCTGTCTGTCTCATTGTCTTTCTGGCTCTGTCTCTATCTCTGTCTGTGTGTTCGTCTGTCTGTCTGTCTGTCTGTCTGTCTGTCTGTCTCTCTGTCTCTCTCTCTCTCTCTCTCTCTCTCTCTCTCTCTCTGCGCCTGTGTCTGTCTGTCTGTCTGTCTCTCTGCACCTGAGTCTGTCTGTCTGTCTGTCTGTCTGTCTGTCTGGTCTGTCTGTCTGTTTTCTCTCTCTCTCTCTCTCTCCCCTCTCTCTCTCTCTCTCTCTCTCTCTCTCTCTCTCTCTCATCCGCACACCCATCACCTTTCCGAAACCAATTTTAAATTTGAGGAAGTTTTTCTTTTTTTCTTCTTCTTTTGTGCATATCCATGGATCAAAGTGGTAGTCACAGTAAACGATTGTCACCGTCAACGTTATTCTCTCCCCTCCCTCTGCCTCTCCCCTCCTTCTCTCTCTCTCTCTCTCTCTCTCTCTCTCTCTCTCTCTCTCTCTCTCTCTCTCTCTCTCTCTCTCTCTCTCTCTCGTTAGTTCATTTGCTCTCCCTTTCTTTCTCCTCTGGTCTGCCTCACTCCATCTCTCTGTCTCTGTCTCGTCTCGTCTCTCTCTCTCTCTCTCTCTCTCTCTCTCTCTCTCTCTCTCTCTCTCTCTCTCTCTCTCCCTCTCTCTCTCTCTCTCTCTCTCTCTCTCTCGTTAGTTCATTTGCTCTCCCTTTCTTTCTCCTCTGGTCTGCCTCCCTCCATCTCTCTGTCTCTGTCTCGTCTCGTCTCCTCTCCTCTCTCTCTCTCTCTCTCTCTCTCTCTCTCTCTCTCCGCAATCAAATCGCACAACATCACTTGTTATCCATCTCACCTTAGCCCAGAAAACCTTCCACGCAACAGTATTCGATTCTTTTTGTTTTTTCATTTGGTCTTTTCCCTTGCGGCAGAAACGGCATCTCAAAGTTATCAACGTATTTTAAAAAGCACCGTACCCCACCCCCATCAACATTGATCTCCTCCTAAAATTATTCTGGAGCTTGTCCACATGGCCGTTTCCCAGCTGGTATCGTTGTGTGAACTGAACTGCCCACTACTATCAACTATTGTGGACTTTAGACGACCAGGGAAATACCTTGACCTCACTACGACTTTGTGTGCTCTAAGTCCAGTCCACACACACACACACACACACACACACACACACACACACACACACACACACACACACACACACATACGCACGCACGCACGCACGCACATACACACACACACACACACACACACACACACACACAGCACACTTACACATACACACATGTACACACGCACGGAAATATAGACAGACAGACAGACAGACAGACAGACACACACACAGACAGACAGACAGACAGACACACACACACACACACACACACACACACACACACACACACACACACACACACACACACACACACGCACGCACGCACGCACACACACACACACACACACACACACACACACACACACACACACACACACACACACACACACACACACACACACACACACACACACCACCACCACCACCACCACCACCACCAATTACGGCTGATGTAGCAACCATACCTCTCTCTCCCTCTATCTCTCTCCGTCTCTTTGGTTGAACCGATGTCAGTTTTGTGTTCCGGTGTACCGGACTTCACACTTCTCTCCACAAAATGTGCCAGCACAAATTGAATACGCATCTCAAGTCTGTTTCTCTCTTGCAATTACCCAATAGCTACAGTTGACAGGTCGGTGGACTTCCCTTACACGTAAGTCTTCATCAACAAGACGTTCGGACCGATCGCCTCAAACCCACAGAACTGAAGATCTCGTTCCATGGCGAAACAGGCAGGGTATTAGAAAAGACCCACACCGCAGAGTACATTTCTGGTCAGTCGATCCCCCGTCCAACCAGCACCTTAGAACCACATGGACATGGTCGTCTCCCAATTCCACGGCAAGACGAAGCCCGTCTCTGAGACCTAAGGCAAGACGAAGCCAGTCTCTGAGACCTACGGCAAGAAGAAGCCCTTCTCCCTATTTCAAGGCAAAGAGAAGCCCTTCTCCCTATTTCACAGCAAGAAGAAGCCCTTCTCCCTATTTCATGGCAAGAAGAAGCCCTTCTCCCTATTTCACGGCAAGAAGAAGCCCTTCTCCCTATTTCAAAGCAAGGAGAAGCCCTTCTCCCTATTTCACGGCAAGAAGAAGCCCTTCTCCCTATTTCAAGGCAAGGAGAAGCTCTTCTCCCAATTCCACGGCAAGGAGAAGCCCTTCTCCCTATTTCAAGCCCAGGAGAAGCCCTTCTCCCTATTTCAAGGCAAGAAAAAGCTCTTCTCCCAATTCCACGGCACGGAGAAGCCCTTCTCCCAATTTCAAGCCCAGGAGAAGCCCTTCTCCCAATTTCAAGCCCAGGAGATGCCATTCTTCCAATTTCAAGCCCAGGAAAAGCCCTTCTCCCAAATTCAAGCCCAGGAGAAGCCCTTCTCCCAATTTCAAGCCCAGGAGAAGCCCTTCTCCCAATTTCAAGCCCAGGAGAAGCCCTTCTCCCAATTTCAAGCCCAGGAGAAGCCCTTCTCCCAATTTCAAGGCAAGGAGAAGCCCTTCTCCCAATTTCACGGCAAGGAGAAGCCCTTCTCCCTATTTCAAGGCAAGGAAAAGCCCTTCTCCCTATTTCAAGGCAAGGAGAAGCCCTTCTCCCTATTTCAAGGCAAGGAGAAGCCCTTCTCACTATTTCAAGGCAAGGAGAAGCCCTTCTCCCAATTTCAAGGCAAACAGAAGCCCTTCTCCCTATTTCAAGGCAAGGAGAAGCCCTTCTCCCAATTTCACGGCAAACAGAAGCCCTTCTCCCAATTTCACGGCAAGGAGAAGCCCTTCTCCCAATTTCACGGCAAGGAGAAGCCCTTCTCCCAATTTCACGGCAAGGAGAAGCCCTTCTCCCAATTTCAAGGCAAGGCAAAGCCCGTCTCCCGATCACAAGGCAAGGAGATGCCCTTTTCCCAATTCCAAGGCAAGCAGAAGGAGTTCTCCCAATTCCAAGGCAAGGAGAAGGCCTTCTCCCAATCCCAACGCAAGGACAAGCCCTTCCCCCAATTCCAAGGCAATGAGAAGTCCGTCTCCCAATTCCTAGGAAAGGAAAAGCCCTTTTTCCCCAATTCCAAGGCAAGGACAAGGACTTCTCCCAAGCCCAAGGCAAGAAGAAGCCCTTTCCCAATTCCAAGGCAAGGAGGAGTTCGTCTGCCAATTCCAAGGCAAAGAGACGCTCTTCCCCAATTCCAAGGCAAGGAGAAGCCCTTTCCCAATTCCAAGGCAAGGAGAAGCCCTTTCCCAATTCCAAGGCAAGGAGAAGCCCTTTCCCAATTCCAAGGCAAGGAGAAGCCCTTCCCCAATTCGAAGGCAAGGAGAAGCCCTTCCCCAATTCCAAGGCAAGAAGAAGCCCTTCCCCAATTCCAAGGCAAGGAGGAGTTCGTCTGCCAATTCCAAGGCAAAGGACGCTCTTCCCCAATTCCAAGGCAAGGAGAAGCCCTTCCCCAATTCCAAGGCAAGGAGAAGCCCTTTCCCAATTCCAAGGCAAGGAGGAGTCCGTCTCCCAATTCCAAGGCAAAGAGACGCTCTTCCCCAATTCCAAGGCAAGGAGAAGCCTTTCCCAATTCCAAGGCAAAGAGACGCCTTCCCCAATTCCAAGGCAAGGAGAAGCCCTTCCCCAATCCCAAGGCAAGGAGAAGCCCTTTCCCAATTCCAAGGCAAGGAGGAGTCCGTCTCCCAATTCCAAGGCAAAGAGACGCTCTTCCCCAATTCCAAGGCAAGGAGCAGCCCTTTCCCAATTCCAAGGCAAGGAGGAGTCTGTCTCCCAATTTCAAGGCAAAGAGACGCCCTTCCCCAATTCCAAGGCAAGGAGAAGCCCTTCCCCAATTCCAAGGCAAGGAGGAGTCCGTCTCCCAATTCCAAGGCAAAGGAAAGCCTTTCTCCCAGCTCCAAGGCATGGAGAAGCCTTTGTCCCAATTCCAAGGCATGGAGAAGCCTTTGTCCCAATTCCAAGGCAAGGGGGAAGCCTTTGTCCCAATTCCAAGGCAAGGGGGAAGCCTTTGTCCCAATTCCAAGGCATGGAGAAGCCTTTGTCCCAATTCCAAGGCACGGGGAAGCCTTTGTCCCAATTCCAAGGCACGGGGGAAGCCTTTGTCCCAATTCCAAGGCAAGGGGGAAGCCTTTGTCCCAATTCCAAGGCAAGGGGGAAGCCTTTGTCCCAATTCCAAGGCAAGGG
>CM031622.1:36392218-36394718 GCA_018398815.1 Conus ventricosus | reverse complement strand
CAATTGTTACTAAAGCAGTTAAAAGTTTGAATTTTCTAAAAATTGTCAGTCATTCTCCATGGGGACAGGATCTAAAGTTTTGTTGCATTTTAGTAACCAGTCTTGTACGATCAAGATTGACTTTACGGACAGGAAGTATTCTTTTCTGCTTCGCGATCGCATTTAAAGAAACTTCAAAGAATTGACAGTAAAGCTGTAAAGTTGGCCCTGGGTGTACCTGTGCACACTAAGTCCTCTGAAGCTTATAAGACTAGCAGGCCTTTTGCCACTTGATGAAGAAAGGAAAATAAGTTCTGTAAAATATGTAGTGAGACGGATTGCGGTGGACGACCTTGAAGAGTTAAATACACGATCCGACATTGATTTTTCGAAAAATGCACAGAAAAATTCAAATTTAGAGACGCTTCGTTCATATGTTTCAGACGTTTTTAATTCATCAAAGATTGACCCATACGAGGTAGCGCCTCGCGTACTGGTTCCGCCGGTACCCCCTTGGGAACTAACGGAAGTAACAGTTAACATTTTTTCTTCTGATCTAAATAAAGCGATTTCGCCGCATGTGTTAGCAGCATCTGTCAAAATTGACATGGAAGAAAAGTTTACTAACTATTTGAAAGTATACACTGACGGCTCAGTTCTTGATGATGGTAGTGCGGGATCTGGCTTTGTAATTCCAGATTGCAAAGCTGAAAAATCATATTATTTAGGTAAGGGTCATTCCATATTTACAGCTGAACTAGTTGCAGTCCTGATGGCATTAAATTATTTAATTTCCTTGCCAGTCTCAATATTTAATATCCTGTTTTGTGTTGATTCACAGTCAGTATTAAAAAGTTTGCATTGTTTTGAAAATTCACAAAGGAGGAATTATTATTTGAGATTAAGTACATGTTGCACTGTCTTTACATGAAAGGTACTAATGTTGTATTTTCTTGGGTTCCATCGCACACCTCCTTCGTTTTAATGATCAAGCAGATAGAGCAGCAAAAAGGGGAGCAAAGAATATATTTGGTAGTATTAAGGTTGATTGTCCTTTATCATACAAGGAAATTAATCATATAATCGAGAGGGATTTCTGGAGTCAATACAGTTCCTCATCAAAAACTCGTCAGCAAACTCTGTCAAACTTTGTGTCAATTAGCCGACCGGTTTTCTAGCCTGACTTTTAGACTTTTATGTAATTCCTACGAACCAAGTATTGCCAGACTGTTAAGTGCGTATGTCGTGGGGATCTTTCAGTTCAACATGTGATTTTTGATTGTGAACTAACGAAACCCTTTTGAATGGTGTTATACCAAGTGCTGACACTGGGCATGTTAATGTGTTTGACTTTTTAGATTCGTTGCAGTTGTTTCTCTTGTTAAATTAACGAGTAACCTTTTGGGAAGTCCATTAAGGAACATTTTATAATCATAATCGTAAGTTAGATTATTTTAGTTATTTTTATCTAATTTTTCATAGTTACTGTCCTACAATTCATCTATGCTTTATTTATGTTCCATGTAACCACATCGTCCTCTTTTCTTTTATAATAATAGTCTAAAATTGTAAACAATATGTTATTTAGACGTCTGCAATCACCTATATGTGTGACGAGACGTAAAACAAAATTTCCCTTCCCACACACACACACACACACACACACACACACACACACACACACACACACAGCCACAGGCAGGTAAATGTTCCTAACCTCTGAGTGATCTTGGCCAGACAGTGTGACCTCAGTGCCTTTTTTCATGTCTTTTTGAAACGCTGTGTCAACTTCCTTACAAATAAAGACATAGCCGTTGCCACATGCTTGCTGCCATAATGTATTCCACGTCAAGCATCGTCTTCTTTGTTCTTCTACTACTTCTTCTTCTTCTTCATTCACTATGTCTTCTTCTTCTTCTTCTTCTTTTCTTCTTCTTCTTCTTCTTCTTCTTCTTCTTCTTCTTTTTCTTCTTCTTCTTCTTCTTTTTCTTCTTCTTTTTCTTCTTCTTCTTCTTCTTTTTTTACTTCTTCTGTGTCTTTCTCCCTTTCTTTCTTTCTTTCTCTCTTTCTTTCCTTCCTTCTTTCTTTCTTTCTTTCTTTCTTTCCTTCTTTCTTTCTTTCTTTCTTTCTTTCCTTCCTTCTTTCTTTTTTCTTCTTTTACTTCTTCTGTGTCTTTCTTTCTTTCTTTCTTTCTTTCTTTCTTTCTCTTTTCTTTCTTTCTTTCTTTCTTTCCTTTTTCTTTCTTTCTTTCTTTCTTTCTTTCTTCTTCTTCATGTGGACAAAGTCGACAATGTCGTCTTCCCCTTGTAAAGTAGACAGTAAGTCTATCATTAGTTCTTTATCCTTACAATGAGAACATAGGTCAAAGGACTCAAAGGTGAAGGCCAAACAGCCCACACCGGCCGTCATGGGAAGCTCACTGTGACTAAGAGGTTCACCGTAACTGGAGCATGGCACACCTTCTTTTCACTCTCCCTGTACTGAATTAGTCGCCCATTACTGTCCAGAGGACACAGATGGG
>CM031622.1:36377218-36379718 GCA_018398815.1 Conus ventricosus | reverse complement strand
GAACACTTTGGAACAAGGCCAAGCGACAACGCGTTCGTGACCAAAGTCAGATCTGTCCAGGAAAAACACGTGGCTTGCAGTCCTTTGAAGCAGGTCAGTACGACCCATTGGCAGTGCACGTGGCTTGCAATCCTTTGAAGCAGGTCAGTACGACCCATTGGCAGTGCACGTGGCTTGCAATCCTTTGAGGCAGGTCAGTACGACCCATTGGCAGTGCACGTGACTTGCAATCCTTTGAGGCAGGTCAGTACGACCCACTGGCAGTGCACGTGACTTGCAATCCTTTGAAGCAGGTCAGTACGACCCCACTGGCAGTGCACGTGACTTGCAATCCTTTGAAGCAGGTCAGTACGACCCACTGGCAGTGCACGTGGCTTGCAATCCTTTGAAGCAGGTCAGTACGACCCATTGGCAGTGCACGTGACTTGCAATCCCTTGAGGCAGGTCAGTACGACCCACTGGCAGTGCACGTGACCTTGTCACGACGGTGGGAAAATTGAAGGAAGCTACTGACAACCCAGCTTCTCTTTTTCCCTCCCACCCCTTGTCTGCCTCCCACATTCACCCGCCATCCCTTCTCCCTCCCTACATCACACGTGAATGGAGAAAGGCAATTTCTCTAGTTTGTATGTTTGTTTGTTTGTTTTTCTGTTTGTATGTTTGTTTGGTTTGTTTGATAACAAAGGTTCAGAACAGACGGCAGTCCTTGTCTGCAATGGCTGTAGATTCCAAATGGTAGCATTTTTTTTTCTTTTTTTTTTTTTTCTCACAAAATCAAGTTTGGAGTTTTATTATCATATCCCTGCCGATAGCAGAGATTTTTTTTTTTTCCCAGAGCTGACAGATTCGTGCAAGGAAAAGAAAAACACGTCACATCCTGACCACGTCAGATCCTAACAAAGATCATATCCTGAAAACAAACAAACAAAAAACAACTTACAAAAGCTTCAGTTTCAGTCTTTGTTTCACTCAAGGAGGTGTCGCTGCGTGTGGACGAGTCCATATACACTACAGCACATCTGCTCAAACGTTGAGGGATCCCTTCAAAGTACGCTTTGCCGAAAAGTCAGGTAACGCTGAGAGGATAACAGAACCGACTAACGACATGCTATCTATTGACATGGCACATAAACCTGGTGAACATACGAGGCATTCCCCTTGACTTGCCATTGCCAGAATTAAATTTTGTTTTAAATCGTAAAACATAAAAGAAAAGCATTCAAATACTACAAAAATTAATGTATGTAAAGAGCCATGTATGCAGACGTTGCGGAATGGTCAGCTGGTGTCCACACCGAGAGCAGTGTACCATTTTCACTCCATGACTGCCAGATGGACAGCTGGTGTCCACACCGAGAGCAGTGTACCATTTTCACTCCATGACTGCCAGATCACAAAAAAAAAAAAAATGCTGGCATGTCACACGTTGAAATCAGAGAAAAAAACGGTAAAGAGTGTCCAGAACAAAGACAGAAGAATGGCCAGCAATTGCAGAACAAAGAGAGAGAGAGAGAGAGAGAGAGAAGAGAGAGAGAGAGAGAGAGAGAGAGAGAGAGAGAGAGAGAGAGAGAGAGAGAGAAGTTACAACAAGACAAAAAGACAAAACAACACACACACACACACACACACACACACACACACACACACACACACACTCACACACACACTCACACACACACACGCACGCACGCATGCACGCACGCACTCACACAAAGCGGAGTCGAAGAGAGTCAGAGAAAAGAGGAAGTGATTCGCGCAGAACTTCCGGACGGCGGGGGAGCTATCTGTATTTAAAGGGGCAAAGCATGCCAGGTTTTAACCATCATGCGGTGTCACTCTTGCTGAACGTGAGCTCTTACACAGATTACCTCCCTTGAACGTCGTCTGTGAATACCATAAATCAGTGCTTAGCGTTTTACAAAACCGACTTTTCGTAGAAATTCCAGTTAAATACAACAATTATTGGTGGATATTATGCCCATATATATTTTAAATTATCTTTTAGGCGAATAATGCAACAAATATTACCTACACCTTTCTAAAGGTAGGATCATTTAGTGTCATTTAGTGCCGTTTATATCAAACTGAGGACAGACACGAGTGAACTCACTGACTGTTTGTTTCACAAAGAACGGCCTCATATAAACATATTTAAATATATCTTAAATTGTGAATCAAGAAGCTGAATCCATAGAAAACAACAAACCAGCCACACCCGTTTCCAATGTGCCCAGACATACCGAGAGATCAATACCACACCCGTTTCCAATGTGCCCAGACATACCGAGAGATCAATACCACACCCGTTTCCAATGTGCCCAGACATACCGAGAGATACCACACCCGTTTCCAATGTGCCCAGACATACCGAGAGATCAATACCAACCCGTTTCCAATGTGCCCAGACATACCGAGAGATCAATACCACACCCGTTTCCAATGTGCCCAGACATACCGAGAGATCAATATGCAATTGTGGCCGGAAACATATCAAATCTAC
>CM031622.1:36364718-36367218 GCA_018398815.1 Conus ventricosus | reverse complement strand
AGACAAAAACGGCCCAAAAAAGGGGTGGGGACAAAACCCGGAAAAAAAAAAGGAAGAGGAGAGGGGGGGGGGAAAGGGAGAAAAAAAGGGGGGGAAGAGGGAGAGAGGGGGGGAAGAGGGAGAGAGAGGAGAGAGAGGGGACAGACAGACAGAACAAAAAATACAGAGAGAAAAGGAAGAAGAAGAAGAAAGGGGAAAAGGCAGGCAGAAAAAAATAAAGACAGAAGAAGAGAAAGATAAAGGGAGAGGGGGGGTGCCCCCGAAAACGAAAAAGGAGGGAGAGGGAGGGGGAAAAGGGGGGAGAGGGGGAGGGGGAGGGGGAGAGGGGGAGAGACAGCGGGGAAAAAGGGGGGGGTTAAGGGAAAAGGAAAAGGGGAGGGGAGGGGGGAGAAAGGGGGAAGGGGAAGACGGAAGGGAAAAAAGAAAGAGGGGTTGGGAGGGGAGAGGAGGGGGAGGGGGAGAAAAAGGGAGGAGAGAGGAGAGGAAAGGGGGGAAAAGAGAGGGAGAGAGAGAGAGTTAAAAAAGGAGACGGATGGAAGATTTTAAAAAATTTCAGAAGAGAAAGGAAAAAAGGGCAGGCCCGTTTTTGCCCCCTCCAGTCCCAGGAAGAATCATTTCAAATTTCTTTTTCATTTGCCCTTTTTTTTTGTTTCTCTCTTTGGGGGTTTATGTTTAGTCAGTTTTCGATAAAAGGAACACACCACACACACAAAACAAAAACAACTCACCCCCCACAACACACCCCCACCACAACCCCACCCACACCCCACCACACCCCAAAACCACACACCCCCCAACCCAAAACACCGCGCCGCGCGCGCCCACCATCCCACACGCTTTCCCGGGGAAAAACCGCCCCCAACGCTGCCGCTCGACGTGCTAACACCCCGATAATGAAAATTTTGGGGGGTAGGGGGGCCTTTATAGAGGAATAAAAATAAGCAGGACTTACATATAAAAGGGGGAGAAAAAAAAGCACCACTTTGTACCCCAATTTAACACCAAGACATAAACAAAATGTTTAAGTTGCGCCCCGCGCCCCCCAAAAAAAACAGCCCCAACCACGGGGGGGACAAAATAAACACCAAAACCACACACACACCCCAACCCACCCCAACACCCCACAAACACAAAAACCCCACACACACACAGAAGCTAACACGCTCTCTCTCTCTCTCCTCTCTCTCTCTCTCTTTTTCTCTCTCTCTCTCTCTTCTCTCTCTTTTTTTCACCTCTCTCTTCCCCCCCTTTTCCCCCCTTTTTCCCCCCTCTCTCTCCCCTCTCTCCCCCCTCTCTCTCTCCCCCTCTCCCCTCTCCCCCCCCTCCCCTCCCCCTCCCCTTTTCCTCCCCCCCCTTTTCCCTTTCCCCCCCTTCCCCTCTCCCTATCCTTCCCCCCCCCTCTTCTCTCTCTCTCATGCTAAAAATGAATTTCTTTTTTTTTAAGTAAAAAGCAAAAGGGGGGAAAAACTGGTTGGCTGAATTTTCGGGGGTTTTGGGGTTGGGTTTTTTTTTGAACAACAGAAGCTGAGGGGGGAATATAGTGACGGGGTGTCAGCGAGGGGGAAAGGACATTAAACTGTTCTTACCCCGCTCCCCTTTTTTCATGATTTACTTCGTTCATTGCAGTTTGGGGGGGGTACGGGTTTTTTCTTCGGGCCCCCAAAGGGCATGCCATGGGAAAATTTTGGATTTGGTTTCCGTTTTTCTGATTTATCTGCTTGCTCCCTTTTTTTTTTTTTTTTTTTTTTTAAAATGGGACATTTGGGCAGTGTGGGTTGTGTTAACATGTATCCCTTTGTATGTAGGTAGGTGGATGGATTGATGGGGGGTGGTGGATTTTTTGGAGGATGGATAAATTTTTATTAAATTAACATATATTTATTTATATATGTGTGTGTGTAACACAAACAAAACCCCCAAACACACCCACAAAAAACCACACCACACACACACACACACACACACCCCAAAAATTTTATATATCTATTAAGTAGGATGAAGTATGAAATTTTTATGTGGTGTGTTTTGCATGTTGCTTTCATGGGGTTTGTGTGTGTATTGATGTTTTGTATGTTTGTACATATTTTGGGTATGTAGGGAAAAGGAGCCACCCGGAGACCGGAAAAGAGAAAGGGGAAAGGGGGGGGGGTTGGGGGGGGGGAAAAAAGATAGAAAGAGGGGGAAGAGAGGGGGGGGGGGAGGGGGGGAAAGGAGGGGGGGGGGGGGGGGGGGAGGGGGGGAAGGGGGGGGGTTTTGTGTGTGTTTGTGTGTGGTGTGTGTGTGTGTGTGGGGTGTGTGTGTGTGTTTTGTTTGTGAAAGAAAACTTTTACCCGTTTGCGCCTGAAATTCTGCACAAACTGTGCTTTGTTTTGATTTGACAAGTTGATGCATTAAAGTAATTGAATGTAGTATGCCTTTATATGCACACATGGATGATGGAGGGGGTCAAGGGAGGGCCATTTAGTTGTATGATGTGATCGGTTTATTTTGTTTTTAAAAG
>CM031622.1:36354718-36359718 GCA_018398815.1 Conus ventricosus | reverse complement strand
TTTTTTTACCTTTCCGGGCTGTTTCTGACCATCCTGGTGTCAAACTTAATTTTGTGGTGAAAATCATGCCCAAGTATTTATATTGGTTTGTAACTCTGACCTCATCTTTACCGTACCACCATATTTCGTTTGCAGATAGATACCCTCCTTTGCGGAAAACGATTATGTTAGTTTTGTCTAAATTTACTGTTAATTGCAATCGATCTGCTTCAGATTTGAGCACATTAAGTTGGTTTTGGAGTCCTATTGGAGTATCTGAAAACAAAATAACATCATCGGCGAATAGTAATAAGAATATTTCAACTGCTCCTGGAAGTAACTGTATGCCATGTCTTCCACGTTTAGATAACTCTATAGCAAGTTCATTGATAAAAAAAGAGAATAATTGTGGACTTAATATGCAGCCTTGTTTTACCCCTCTTGGACAAGAGAAATATTTAGAATACAAACATTTGTCGCGAACACAAGCCAAAACTGTATCATATATTCCTCTTAAAGCCTTGTACAATTTACGTCAACACCAGATTTTCTTATATATCCCATAATATATTTCTATTGACGGAATCAAACGCCTTACGAAAATCAACAAATGCTACATACAGTTTTGAATTTCTTGAAAGATAACGCTGGACTACTGAATACAATGTGAAAATATGATCGGTTGTACTATAATCCCTTCTGAAACCTGCTTGTTGTTCAATAATTTTTCCCTCCCTCTCTGCCCATTGCGTTAATCTTTTATTCAAGATGCTAGTATAAATTTTACCCAGTACACTTGATAACGATACCCCTCTATAATTATCTGGAATACTTATGTTTCCCTTTTTAAACAAGGGTACAATTATTGATTTTGACCACTTAGTTGGGAAAATTCCACTATGGAAGAGTCTGTTAAACAAATTGATAAGAAATTCTGTTATGAGATTATTAGAATTTTTCAACATCTCATTGATTATACGATCTGGGCCTGCGCTTTTACCACATTTTAAACATTTAATACTGTCCTTTACCTCTCTTGTAGTTATTGGATCA
Organism: Conus ventricosus; assembly: GCA_018398815.1. Lineage (NCBI taxonomy): Eukaryota > Metazoa > Mollusca > Gastropoda > Neogastropoda > Conidae > Conus > Conus ventricosus. Next base: position 36,358,686 of record CM031622.1, on the reverse strand, counting down.
TTAAATAAAGGTTCTTGAGAATATTCGTCCTCTACATCAGATATGTCCTCCTGAGAATCAGAATTATCAAATGAGTTTAAAAACACTCTGAAAATGATCGTGCCACTGTTCAACCGATATTTGATTGTAGATAAAAGTTTTTTTGCTTATTGATCTTATTGTTGACCAAAACAATTTTGGGTTGTTAACAGATGCTTTCATTTTTTACTAATCTATCAAAATCAAATTTCTTCTTTTTATCTTTTTTTAATTTATTATAATCTGTTCTAGCCTTTACGTAACTTTGTCTTCGTTCAATAAGGTTTGTTTTAGAACGTCTGTAACTTCTGAGGAGGCCCTTGACTTGTTTTTTCATTCTTTCACAATTCCTATCAAACCAATCATTAACTTTTTTTGTATACCTCCCAACCACACGAACCATACACGCAGCTGCTCCATATAACGCATTCGAAAAAAGATCAACACATTCATTTACATCAAAATCCAAAAGATTGTTTGCTCGTTCCATGCTCTCTTTAAACGTATTAGATTCCAGTTCCTCTCTATATATCTGTGCATTTTCCTCACACCACACAACTTTTTCCTCGCCACGCACTGTTGTCTCTCTTTCCACAACACTCTCTCCTTTCTCCCATCGCATTTCAACAGGCAAGTGCCAAGAATACAATTGTTCATTAATAAGCATGTCACAGTAACCATGTAGTTCCTCAGACACAATAAAATAATCAATGGTACTGCTTCCGTGCGGTGAAATATATGTAAAATCGCCATGTGAATCCCTCGACAGCAACCATTTAATATTATTAAACCAGACATGAAACAAAAGTCCAACAGTGATTTACCAAATTCATTAACAGTTGTATCATTAGAACATCGTAGGAACTTTTCTCCTTCATCATAATCCAGGTTTTCATTAGGGTGTAATAATCAATCATATTTTCAATTTTCGGTTGTTCATATCCTGTCCTAGAATTAAGATCGCCACAAAATATAACATACATATCTTCCTTTTCGAGCAAGTCTGACAGGTGTTCTTCAAAAATAAGAATGCCATTTTTCATGTCACAGTTATTATAATAAGGACTACCTTCAGGGGGACATAACCAGCAATGAATAAAACGTCTTTTTCCATATCAAATAAACATTTATCCAATTTCAAAACAATCAAGTTATCGCACTTTACTCTACTTGCATAACAAACTGAGAAAAGCAATCTTTTACCAGCACCAAAACTCCACCTGAATTTCTTCCATGCGAAGATAATTTCGTTGCAGGAGCATCATATTTTGCATGATCTTGAACATATTACAGAAATTATATGTACCAACAAAAGTCTCAGTCAAGCACACGAAATCAAATTCACGAACATAATTAATAAAAGATAAATCATTAATTTTACTCAAAAGGCCCTCGATGTTGTAACACAGAAACGATAATCGCGTTGCCGGTTGATCATGCTTGTCCTATTTGTCACTGGAGCGTGACCCAGATCGCAACGCTCGCCTATCGTCACTGTCACTACCTGTGGCCGCGGGAAATGTGTGAGTGTGAGCGTTCACTGACAGGTAACCTTTCAACTCTGTCTGCTGTCTGTCTTTACTACGGTCTGCACGTGTTGCCCCCCTCCATCTATTTCCCCCGCCCCCACCACGCCTGTGCTGTCCCTCACCCCTCGAAGCGAGGTCGATTTCATCCCACCAATCTCCCTCTCTGTCCTTCCCCTTTTGCTGTGAGAAGAACTGGCTAGGTGGGTGTTGTCCGGGGTCACATGACGCGAGGTTTCCCCACTGCTAATAATAGCGGGAGTTTGTTGACGTGTCACTGGCGTTGTTGGCGTGTTGCCCCTCTCTGCCCCTTGTGTTCCTTCCATCGGTCCGTGTGGGGTGTTGTGCAGGTGTGGGTCTGTCATCCGTGCCTGGTCCTTGCCTGGTGCCTGATCGTTTCTGGGAGGTCGTTTGGGCCGATCGTCATTACACCTCGCACAAAATAAGCAGAGAGTCCATCCCTTTTTGCCTGTGAAACCATGGCTGCCTGACGTCTGGTAAGATCGTTTGCGATCCGGACACCTTGGGCCTGCAGCTGATCACGACAGTCTTTATTCTTTAACAGTTCCATCTTGTCCCTCCAGTTTCTGAGTTTGATGATCATGGGTTTGGGATCACCTTGTCCTATCCGATGGGCTCGGACAACATCGTCTTCAGACCATTTCTTTGGGCCATCAACGCTATTCAATGCATGCACAACAGCTGCAGCACACTCATCATAGCTTTCTCTCGGCGCCTGTTGAGGGATTCCAAACAGTCAGAGATTATCCCTGCGGGAAAATTCCTCCAAGCGGTCTATTTCAGCATTCATGTGACTGATTTCGGTTCGAAAAATTTTCAACAGACTCCGATAATACCTGTGTCTCTTCTTTCTGTTTACGTGTGACCGAGTACAGTTCTGTGACGTCATCATTTATCTGGGAGACAGTGTTTGACAGATATGTGTTGTTTTCTTCCAGCCTATTGCAACGTTCATTGATTTCGTCACATTTCACATTCACTCCTTCCAGCTCAGACTTGATGGCAGACAGATCACCTCGAATCATGCTTAATTCCTGGCTGTGCTGCTGTCCCTGCCTCTCTATAGCGTGAAGGATTTGTTGCACCGCATCGTTTGAGATGTGCGAGTCACACGTGGGTTGTGTGGAATCGCCAGAGGTAGCCAACTTGTCGCTCTTTGTCGTCTCATGATCATGATCAGTGGGCCCGGGATTCGATTCTATATCGTGTGATAACAGCAAACGACGCAGTGACAACGTGGCATACAGAACACACAATGAGGCCAGCGCATGACTGTGCACTGGCGGCATGTGTGTGGCACAGTGTGTAGGGCTATCAACACTGCACTCTCCATTCTCACATACGGTCGTCACGCTTGGAAGGCAGTTTGCAAACACTTCTGAGGACTGTGTGTGAAAAACATCTTGACTTGTCACAGCCTGAGCATTTGTTGACAAACAGTTCAGGAAGGAGAGCACAAACAGCAACACGGTGAAGGAACACAACACATCCGCCACGGTTATGACAGCCTCGTTTTCGTTTACATGGCGGACTTTGTTTACTTTCTGCACTCTGATCACTGACCTGACGAAAACGCCAATTCTGCTTCTCCCCAGCTCCAAGTCTATCATTTCGGCATATCCTCGTCTTCACGGTATCTAAACGAAAGTCACCGTACGAAAATGTCTCACACTTGACACCAGAGTCGCTTGTATACTGCTTTGAAGGCGGAGCAAAAATAACTCAGGTGTTGACACATCGCCATCTTTGTTGCACACACACACACACCACAGCGAGAGAGGAGAGAGAGAGAGAGAGAGAGAGAGAGAGAGAGAGAGGAGAGAGAGAGAGAGAGACGACGACGACGACGACGACGACGACGACGACGACGACGACGACCGACGAAGACGACGACGACAACAACACGACACATTTTATTCCAGTTGGGCCAGGCCCCCTTAGAAGGGATGTGTGTGCACAGAAAATCAACAACCACTTTTACATTTCGGCAGAAAGAAAGAAACAGAAAGACTAACTATATATTTCATTATCTACACTCTTAGTTATCAATCAGATTAGGAAATTACAGTCTCTCTTGCATTAAAAGCTTTGTGCAAGTAAATACAGAGGTTTTTCACAGTTTTTGTTTTAACTGAAGATATCAACAGATTAGAATGGGAAACACTTGCTATTCTGTGGTAATTTGGAGCGATCAACTGTTTTCTTAATGTATCGTAAAATGGACAACATAAAAACAAAATGAACTTCGTTTTCTTCGATATTCTTACAGAATGAACATAACAGATCATTTGGTGTAGGATACCTGTATCTATAGTAATGGACAGCAAGCTCTGACACACCAAAGCGAAACAATGACATTATTATTATGTTTTAAGTGCCTCTCCACATCTAACTGTAAGTATT
>CM031622.1:36282792-36344618 GCA_018398815.1 Conus ventricosus | reverse complement strand
TACCTCAGGTGCATCGTTGTGTATGGAAAGACCTGTCTACCTCAAAATTAAACCATTAGTATTCCATGTAGTAGATTTTAGTATTCCATGACAAAAAAAAAAGAGTACTTTTCTTACCTTGAACTTTAATATGGATCTTATCACACAATTCTTGCAGCCATGTACTCAAACTCAAACACTTGCACCAACTAGCACCACACTCACACAGTGACACACACTGCACGTATCTAGTTGACCATCTCATTAAAAAAATATCATAAAACAATATTATCATAATGCCCTCCCCCCCCCCCCCCCCCCCCCCCCCCCCCCCCCCCCACACACACACATAGAGTGACAGTCACATACATGTATACCCTTCTTACAGTTTTTATTTTCCATCTTTAACTTCTCTTTGTACAGCCACTGCATCCCTCCCTCCCCCTGTTTTGAGGTTGTGGGGGGGTGTGGGTGGGGGAAGTGGAGCTAATTAATAGTAGAAGTAAAAGTGACATACATTCAGAAATTTTGCTGTCACTAATGTCAGGAAACATCTTGAATAGGGAACAAGGCGATCGGTCGTTGACAGAGACAGATTCGCATCAGCCACCAGCCTACACATCATCACCTCAGCGTTTGTTACCTACTGCTCCAGATCCCCACTAGACATCGCCTCGGCCTTTTTGAATGCTTGTCCAATTGAAGGTGTTCATTTCACCACTTCTGATAGTTTTTTATGCTATTTTGACGAAACATGCTTCATGCAGTCGTTGCGTCCTCCATGAGCTCAACTAAAATCTGTTTCACGCAAAGTGCACCACACGAAAGTTGGACCTTTTTTTTAGCTTGGGACTAAGCACTTCCAAGTTGCATGGTATGCATTCAGAAGTTTGCTCCCTCGTTTTGGCAACCTTCTTTTCAATATCTAGGTCTTCATCACTCTAATGAACGCATTTTTTTGCTGGTGGCAGCATTCTCCTAGTGGCTATCTGTGTCGGTTGCTCACCATAAAAGATAGCCGACCATGGTGTAAGCGAGCGCGCGCAAACTGGAACTAGGGACAATAACTCGCGTTTTCAAACAGGAAAATAGTTCGTTTTTTTTTTTTAAGCCAGTGCTACCCATTTTTGTGTTTTGGTCGTACTCGGTGCATTATATTTTCTAGTCAAATTTCGTAAAATACACTAAAAGAATGTAGGGTTGGCAGGTCTGTGGAAGGTCGTTGATGTACATTAGTTACTGGGTTATGGTTGTATGCTGTGTGTGTGTGTGTGTGTGTGTGTGTGTGTGTGTGTGTGTGTGTGGTGTGTGTGCATGTGTGTGCATGTGTGTGTGTGCGTGGTCAGTACAACCATGAGTTAATCTGACAATAAATTGGTTTCAGTCAGTTAGTGTGTGTGTGTGAGGGGGTTGGGGGAGAGGGAAATGGAATCGGTAGCATGGAGGGGGGGGGGGGGGAGATGAGGAGTTACAGGTGAGACAGCAAAAGAAAGATAAAAAAAACATGCACAAAAGTTACAGGGTAAAAAGTACCAGTACCTCAAGCTGCTGGAAAATGTGACCCCACTCAAGATGTTCACAGGTGCTGCACTCAGCAGCCGCCAACTATGCAGCTAACTGATTTGGCCCATGGAACGACATTTCCCGTCATGATGAGAACCAGCTGGTATTCTCCTCAGGTCTGAGAATGAGGTCTGGAGTCGCAAGGTTCATTTGGCTAAGAGTAGGTTGATGTAGTATTTCATTCTGACTTTGTGGGGCTTGGGCCAGCGTGGAAATGATAGGCTGGGTGAGATCGATCGACATCACTCTCTCAGAGCATTGTTGATTGTCAAAAATTGCTGAGAAAATGTACTCCCGCTGTGAGAAATATCAGGTATTTAGAGAGATGGGGAAGAAGGGCATGGAGCAGGAAGAGATGCTTGCGCTCCATTGTAATATATTGCTGAGGCTTCAACATTAATTATGTCCTTTTTTTTCAGCGTTTTTTTTTTTCAGAGAAAAAGAAAAACCAAGATGTTTGGGTTTTTTAATTTCACCATGAAACTTCTCAAATTCCAAGTCCCCGTACAAAACGCATCTAGTTCGTCATCCGAATGTCAGTTGCATTACTAAGGATTGTGCAGAGCAGTTTATGACATGCCAGTGCTGGTTGGTTTGTTTTTTGTTTTGTTTTAATCTGGTGACTAGCTGGAGAGACTTTGTATGATGTCCGAGAGGAAATTCACTGTGTTTTCCAAACTTGTATTGCCTATTTTCTTTTTTTCAGTTTTGCACTTGTGTAAACAGGGCATGAAACATCAGGAATTTTTATTCTTCTATCTTCCATGTCACTCCAGTGCCATTGCACCCATGCCATTCGTTCTGGTTTCCTGTCCACAGCCACAGTCTGACTTCTCCTGCCACAGCCAGACTTCCGGCAATCCACAGGGAACAGTCAGTGTTAAACTATCATGAGGCAACCCACCAGAGGAGACACTGCACTACTGCAAAGTCACTCCAGTGGTGTTCTGCGGTGCCTGATCTTCTTTCTTCTTCTTCTTCGTTCGCTCAGACAGGAACCCCAGATGCACTGATGAAGACTGCCGTCCGGCGGAGGTCCTCCAGAGATCCGTAGAGTTTCCACCCTGGCGGGTCCTCAACGGTCGAGCACCATATTGAGATTCTCCAAGGTTGTCTGTCATGTGAGCGGGGATGCGTTGTGCTGCCGTTACGCCCCTGACAAGTCAGGACCAGCACATCCGACTTCGGCTCTTGCCTTTTATCCCATGGCTGGGGTAAGGCTTGGAGCAGTGTCAGGGCGTGTCCACGCGCCGGTGGGCCTGCACAGAGTTCCTTCCTTTCTCGGTGGGGGCCTTACTCCTCCATCTGGACTGGTCTAGCCTGCGGCTTTCCTTGATTGGAGAGGCCGAGATCTAGTTTTAATATAGCGCCAGTCGTCCGCTCCCGTGCCGCGTTAGTCACAACAGAGGTTGCGTCCAACCTGCCCCATGTCCCCTGAGGAAACACCCACATTAACGTGGCGAGAAGGTGCGACTACGGTTTTCACCCTTTCTTAATAGAAGAAAGGGATCTTCGCAGATCATGTGCCTGATCTGATCCAGTATATGCAGGAAACCACCTACTAAGCCCCCTGGTAATGACCATTAATTGCCAAGTCACGGAGCCAGTATGACTCAGACTATGAGTGAGCTCTCCCTTGGAAGGCCACCCAGTGACAGTCCATAATTTGCTGATGCTGGCGACTTTAACATAAACACAGAGAGAAAATTGAAGTCGAGGTCACCATGAATGCAGGACATCAAAGAGTCGTAACAATTGAGCCTTTTTTTTATGCTGATTGATGAGGTTGAGGATGATGAAGGAGATGCTACAGATTTCCATTCTGCTCTGAGACTGCATGACAGGGCTGTACTAAATGCTTAATTTCTTAATATATCCAGGTGTCAACCAGGCCCGAGAGATACAGACACCTGCAGTGTTGGTCAGGAAATTTGAGCTACACTCTCAGAGATGCATCCATTAAGTGGATTAGCCTCAACTGTGTGGTTCCAGTCTTCCCAACTGAGCCCATAGTAAACTCATCTCTGGATAGGCGCCGGTCGAGGCAGAAACCCCCACAAATAATGAGAATCGAACCCAGAATCTCCCAACAGGGAGTCTACAATGCTAGCCACTTCGCCATGGCAGCTGGTAAAAATCGAGGGAAATGCCTGGTAAAAAGTGGTATCCTCAGCGCAACATAGCTTTATCCGTCTTTAGGGTGCCAATATATTTTATCATGTGTGAATGTGTTGTATATAACTAGAAATGAGTGTGTGTGTGTGTGTGTGTGTGTGTGTGTGTGTGCGTCTTTACAGAATAGGAGTGTTCTCCCCAGTTGTGGGGACAGTCCTGAAAAGGCCTTGTGTGAGACTGACTGTGCTATGATAATAAAAATGATGAAAAAGAAAATGATAAGTACTTGAGACTCTTGAAAATGATCTTCAATTTTGATGTTATTTACCGTTCTTGTGAGTCTGCTTTCTTCTTGGCCGTTAAGTTGCCTAAAATTTTCGCCCATTGTCATGGGTCTCCAGCTTGTGGAGCTTAATGCTAGGATGGCAGCAAATCGACTGACATGAAATGTACAAGTGTGTCAATGTATGTGTGTAACAAAACTGAATACACATCTCATGCATATGTATCGGTCAACTTCTTGACTGTCAAAACAATTTTGTTTCCTGATCCTAGGCTAAGATGAGCTATATTTCATAGACCTTGGATTAAAAATAACATTATTAAATTGACCACTTCCATCTGTGTATAATAAATCCATGAGGAACATATAAGTTTCAATGAATGAGTACAATTCCTTTTTCTGTTTTGGTACACGTGACTATGCCAACATAAAATTATGACAGTCAATTTGGTACACATGCGACTATACCAACATAAAATTATTTGACAATTTGGTACACATGTGACTGTACCAACTGAAAAGTCACTTCTGACTATACTAAAAAGTCTCCTCGACTTCAATCTATCGCATCACTCGATACGACTCGTTAAACAGCGTCCTATGCCATCGCTCGTTGTCAAGCCTACCCCTCTCACCGTTTCTTCCTCCACTCAGTCATTTCCGGTAATAACTTCCGGGTCGCTATCGTCGTATCGAAGCAACACATCTATCAAACTCATCTCTCTTTCTATTATTTTTAAACGTCTGAACAACTAATTGTCTAACAAATAACTTATTGTCTTACAAATGACTAATTGTCTAACAAATGACTAATTGTCTAACAAATGACTTATTTTCCAACAAATCGTCTCGCTTTAGTGATGCAAATGAATTCAGCAGTCCAGGGAAATCTTTCCTTCTTGAAGAGTTTTCAGCAGTACTGTTGATGAAGCTCCTCTCTTGGTGAGACAGTCTGCCAGTTGTCTACGAGTGCCAGACCACTTCACTTCTTTCAAAATGCCTTTCTCCATCAAGTCTTTTATCCCACTGATCTCCAGCCTCAGACGTTTTTCTGTGACATGTTTTGTTGACTGCAGAGCATCATGTAAAGACTTGCAGTCGGTCATGCAGACTAGAGGTAGACCATCCGTGGTTGCTTTTCCTGTTGTGATCTCCATGAACAATGTTGCAATGAATATTGCTTCATCGATTCCTTCTGCCATCGCCAGTGTCTCTCCAGCTAATGTGCTTCTGACTACTCTGCGAATTTTCTTTGAACTCCAGCAAATTGGAATAATGTCTCCTTCCCCCGTTTGCTAAGAAGATGAATCCACCTTGAGTTCCTCCGTCATTGAGATTTCCAAGTGAAGCATCAGTGTATACCATCAGTTTCAATGGTCCTGATCCCAAATGATGAAACTTCAACTCCACATGTTCTGACTTGATTCTTTTGATGACTTTATTTGCTTCTGTCAGATGTTCTACTTTTCCATCTTTGATTTTTTGAAGCAAGCTGACAAGCATCGAATGACACATCAGGACGACTTTGTCGAGCTGTCCATTAGAATCTGTCCAACTTTTGATCTGTAAGCCTTTTTTCTCATGTGCTGTTATTTCATCCTGTTTCTGTTGAGTTCTTTTCTTTTTGATGGGGATCGGCTCCAAGATATCTGCATACTTGGTTTGCTGTAGAGAGACTTTGTTTCCATCAGATGACAGTTCCAAGCCAATGTACTGGAAAGCTTTGTTTTGTTCCTTTCCAACCTTGAACGTTTTTCTGATTTCATCAACAACAGTCTTTTCAAAGTGTTTTGTTCCACCCCAGATGAAGTCGTCTACATGGCATGCTAAGACACCTGTAACTTCATTTCCTTTCATCCAGAAGAAGACTGCTGGGTCAACTTTTGACATTCTTCCTCCGAGTTTCAGCAGTACATCTTTCACTCTTTTGTACCATTGCAAAGAAGCATCATTCAGTCCGTATACGCATTTTTGCAGATGCCACAACTTTCCTCTGCTATTCGCTTCATTTGGTGGTCTCACAAAAATGTCTCTGTATATTTCTTTTCCTTGGAGAAAGGCTGTTTTGATGTCCATAGAGCACGGAGTCCACTTTCTTTGTGCAAAGACAGAGAGAATCACTTTCATGATTCACTTGTGCAAGTAGGCGAATCCTTCTGCATGTCTTCATTTCCAATTTCTTCAAACCCTCTTGCTACAAGTCTAGCCTTTGTTTTTACTCCATCCTTTGTTTCTTTGAGTGTACAGATCCATCTGGTGGAAACACATCTTTGTCCATTGTCCTCTATTTCAGTGTACACGTGATTCTTTTTCCAACTTTCAAGTTCTTCTTTCTTGCATTTTCAAAAGAAACTTCATCCATGATCATAACAGTTTCATTTGAATTTGTAGTTGGTGTAGGTTCTGTATTTGACAGTACAATTCCACTCACTTTTGTCAAACCCACAGACATTCTTTCACCCTCATATTCTTCTGGTTCCAAACATTGAATATTGTACCAGTTCTTATTTCTCCCTGTTGCTTTTCCAGCTTTGCTCAGCACCTTTGCTGATATTTTTGTTCCAGTGTCCACATGATCATATGCAATGATCTGTCCTGGTTCAGTTCTTGCGGGATCAATTCTAGTAGCCATCTCTGTGTCATGTGGATGATGTTCTTCATCTTCTTCCAAGATTTTGATTCAGTGTCTAGATCTGACGTTGATTCGGGAATATTTTCTTCACTGTGCGAGATTTCTTCATTTTTAGTTCCTGTATCACTTTGATGTTGCTGACAATCATGTGCAGCCTCACTCGCCAGTTGAGGGTCTTTCCTTGCCATCTTCTCCTGCTCTAGATCACCTTTGACCTTTTGTAGTCTGCTCTGGTGAACACGAATCAAAGTTCCAAACCATGACGCACAAAGATCACGCCCCCATCTTGTCCAATGAGGGTTTCCCCGGTCCTTTCCATTCATGACCATCAGGTAGCTTGTAGTACACTCTGTCTCCCATCTGGTATGACCTGACCATGGTCGAACCTGTTTCCTCAAGGCTCTTCTGATTTTCTCTGAGCTTTCTGCCTATGTGAAAGCTTTCCTTGTAGAATGCAAACTTGCGATATGCCTCCGACTGTCCTACTTCTGGTGATTCCCTCCAACGCAGGTAGTTCATCTGTGAGTGTGGATGGAAAATTTGGATTCTTCCTAAAGACCAGCTGATATGGGCTGAAACCATGTGTGTTCACCATGGAGTTTTTTCGCTGCCAAAGCCCAACACAAAGCAGTCTCAAAATCCATGTCTTCCTTGTCTGCCCTGACTTTCTGCATGATGTTTGTCAGCGTCTGATTGTGTCTCTCACACAAACCATTGCCCCATGGACTGTATGCAGCAGTAGTTTTAACTTCGATGTTGAAGTTTTCACAACATGTCCCTGAATTCCTCATTGTTGAACTCTGAACCATTGTCACTGAGTACAACTTTTGGTGGGCCATGTATTGCAATCCAGTGCTTCATGAAACTGTCAACAATGACAGAAGCCCGTTTGCTCCTGATGATTACTGCAGCACTGAATCTTGTGTATTCATCAATCATGTGGAAGTACCAGACATTTCTATCCAATTCAGGGCAGATCCACAGCCACTGTGTGATTATAGTCTTCTGCTAAGGGCATCCCTTCCACTGGCTTCGGTGGGGTCTTCTTGTGACGTGCACACACATCACATTTTCAACAATTTCTGTCATATCTCTGTACACTTCTGGATCCATTTATCCCGGCATTTTGCATCAGTTTCTTCAGGTTTGCAGTAGAGGCATGTCCAAATTGCTTGTGAAGCTTCAAAATAGTCTGCTTCTTTTCACTTTCATGCATTTTTTCCTTCCAGCAACAGGATTTCACTCTCCTCACCGTTTTTTGTTTCCTGTTTGCCACAAATGTCGATGCAGTAATGCCCTGTTGATGTGTAGTTCAACTCCACTGGTTGATGAAACATAGTAGCCTTATCATTGCACATGTCCAACACAGCCTCAGCTCTTTGAGTGAATCCTTGCTCAACAGAAGTGGTAAGTCAATGTCCACAACTTCCGTTTCAATGGTGCACTTGGTATCACCAATTTGTGCTGGTATTGTTGCCTTCATGTAGGACTTGACTTTTGCACCATCACCAAATCTGAAAGTCTTAGCACTTGCACCAGTCTTGATTTGCTTCTTTTTCTTCTGCTCCAGCTGATCAACATATTCTTCGTACCATCTTTTTCCACACACAGTCTTGGTACATGCTGTATCAATGATTGCACATCCAAAGGACTCTATTAAGAGTATCTCATTTTCAGGTTTGTGTTCTTTTGTAAACAAAGCCAAGTGACATTCTTCTTCATTTTCTTCTGGGAGGTCGTAAAGAGGAAACGGTTCTGTGCCGGCTGCACACCGGCCATTCGTTATTTTACCCATTCTTACCTTTTAAGAGTGAAGAAGCTCCGGGGTGCATTCCATGTCATGCGCCACTCACAGTGAAACATGTTCTTTTAGAGTGTTGGGACTTGCACGATGTGAGACACAAACATTTTACAGCGGAGTCCATGAAGATCCTGTTCAGGGATGTCCCGCCTGACGTGATCCTTGAGTTTTTGAGAGAGATTAACATTTTTCATCTGATTTAAGATTTTACGGCAGAAAGATTTTTAACAAAGTTTTGGTGTGTTTGTAGACGAGGTCATTTAACGAGATGTGTGACAGTTGGGTTTTTTTTTTATTTTTATTTTTTTATTTTAATGACTGGTGAGGTTGATTTTAACGTGGTGACAGCCCTGATGTGGCCCTTTGCGGTCGGCTGGGCTATAAGCAACATTATCTTATCTTATCTTATCATTTTCTTCTGCATCTGTCATTTTGATTTCTTCTTGTTTTTGATGCTTGAGGGGGCAATCCTTAGCCCAGTGAAACACACTCTCACAAATAGCACATCTGGTTCTTTTGCCATTCCTGTCTAATGGATTTGTTCCTTTTTGTTCTGCTTTTTTATGTTGTGAACCTGTTTGCTGATATCTGAAGGTTTCTTTCTGAAACTGCTGATATCTGGAACTCTTTACCAGAAATGCTTCTTCTTTTTCCTCTTTGATCTTGATTTCGTTCACTGTGCTTACTGTCGAACTGTCCCCAAATATTCTCTTCAAAGCAGATTTCATTGAAGAAAATTTTCTGTCAGACGCTGCTGTCAGAACTAATTGTCTTTCTTTCACTGACAAACCTGCATTGTCCAGCAGTTTAAATGCAATCACTGAATCTGGATATTCCATTTTGTATTTTCTGCAAATATTGTATCTTCTTTCATACTCAATGATGAAATCGCACATTGACATGTCTTGTCCTTTCCTCAGTCTTTCAAAGTCTGAATATACTGGGGTAAGCCAAGTCAACCTCATCTTGTAGAAAAAGACTATCAAGTGCAGTCAATAAAATATCCATCCCTTCTCCTGTGTTCAGCCGTGCAACATCGATTTCTAATGCTTTTGCTCGTGCTTGGCCCGTTAATGACAATGTAACGGCTAGTGCTTGTTTCTCTGGCTTGACGTCCGTTACTAGTTTCCATACTTTCAGTTCGTTTTTCCACGTCTCATAACTTGTATCAGGCCCTAGGCTCGGCGGTGTTTTATAGCTCTGCGCCATGATTTTTACAACTGGTGGACTACTATATGCCCTGCACTTTTGTTTCGTTGAAGTCGGACCGTCAAACTTCGTTGTTGGCTAGTCTGTATTCAATCTGTACTTTCGTCAACAACGTCAGTTGTAGATCTGTAGATTAGTCTACCGATGTAGATTATCTGTAAACCACGCTCTGCTACCAATGAAAAGTCACTTCTGACTATACTAAAAAGTCTCCTCGACTTCAATCTATCGCATCACTCGATACGACTCGTTAAACAGCGTCTTACGCCATCGCTCGTTGTCAAGCTACCCCTCTCACCGTTTCTTCCTCCACTCAGTCATTTCGGTAATAACTTCCGGGTCGCTATCGTCGTATCGAAGCAACACATCTATCACCAACATTAAAATGTACTGTTCACAGACAAAGAGGAAAATATCCCTCCAAAGCAAACCCTGAAACTCTGCAGAGAGGGGCTCTTTATAGATCCTTTCATAGATGTCACTGTATAATCCAGCTTCCATAAAACTTTAAAAGGAAGGAAAAAGTCTCATAGTTGGTGCACCAGCATAGCGCGTTTGTTCGACTTCATAAACTAGTTTGATTTGGTTATCAATACATTATGACAGCACTCACTAAAATTTTCTCTCTGAAGTGCTTGAAAGATTATTGCTCATTTTTCTAAAATGCAATTGTGATTTGAATTTTGATAAAAGATATTAAAACATCACATTCAACACATACAGACTAGGGCACTCGCAATTCACATGTTCACTCAGCAGTCTACCAAAAGAAAGTCAGTAAACAGGTTCAACACACTGCATGTTTTGATTTGTCACTAAATGTATTATTGTCATAAAATCCAACACATGTAGGGAACAGGAAAATTCAAAGGATAATGTTTTACCATGCAATAACAGGTCATCATTTCACACTCAATGTTCGCCAAGCGAAAACAATCAACCTCTTGTTGGCCAGTTTGTAACGGCACACTGAGGCAATTGTGATAAATGACAAACATTTCCAGTCACCATGATAATGGCCAACTTCGAACACAATCATTCCATCATGGTAATAATCCACATTATCACATATTGAGGTCACCCTGGTAATACACTACCTTTTCACGAAGGGGAAGTCACCATGGAAACATACCTTTTCACAAACTGAAACCACCATGGCAACGAACTATCTTTTCACATGCTTAGGTCGCCATGGTAATGCCTACTTTTTCAAACCCAAACATCACCATGGTAATGCACTACTTATTCACATTATCTAAGGTTATCATTATAAAATACCTCTTCATAAGCTGAAATCACCATGGTAACAGCCCACCTTTTTTCACACTATAACCACCATTGCGACTGCCTGCCTTTTTACATGTTAAAGTTACCACGAGAATGGCCCATCTTTTCATGTGCCATGTTGTGTTTGTGGTGACATTCACTGATCATAAAAAGGATGTTACGACCACCTGCACATGGTGACAGGGCTGTACGGTTTTGTCCTTGGCAACAAATCATTACCGTCCACCACTAAAGAAACTAGACATCAACTTTGATTGTTTTTATCTAAAAAAAAAAAAAAAGGCTTATCAAGCAATCAAATGGGTAATATTTTTGATTTACACTTTTTGTTGTTGTTTTCAAACACCTTGTTATTGAAATGTGCAAAATCATCCGAAAAGTATTGAAAACGTTTATTTTAACATTTTCACAATTTCAGACAAATTTTCTGTGAAGATCTGGGGAAAACATTTTTCTTTTCCCCACAAGTTGTTTCATAAAGATTATCTCTTCTAACAAACTGTGGCTCTACCACCATTTGTTTTAAAAACACTTCCTTAGGAATTATTTGTAAAAAAAAAAAAAAAAAAAGAAAATTATGGACAAGTGAAAATTTTCTTATAATGGTTACTTCAGACTGCTTTGTGGTAAGAAAGTTGTGGTGTGGTGACAACTTGTTGCTAATGACACTGTCGGCAGTTCAGTGTAGTGAGTTTCTTTTAGCAGGTGGCAAACTAGCAGGTAGTGAGGCGTTGTTACCATTTTATCCTGTGTTGCCATTCATACAGATAGTAGAAAATGTCCCAGTGTTGATGAGTTAGTTATGTCTCCCGTTGGTTTAAAATGTTATCGCCAATAAAAATCATTCTTGAATAAAAATGTAGAATAAAAATCTATACCCCTTGTATATATATGTAATCTAGTTTCTTAAAAAATAAATACACCATTTTAGAGACGGGGGGAAAAACCCTGTAAATATATCCTGTAAATCGCTAACAGTACAAGTAATATTGATCCTACCAATACCTGGGGAAAAGGACTAAAAAAAGCTTGCGACTGGAAACATAAAACTGGTGATGAATGCCATATTAATCCGACTAAAACCTTGACTATCGAAAAGCACCTTACCAACACTGAATTTACGAGCAATCTGGCAAACAAAACCACTGTGCCAAAGTATGAGTGAGAACACTTCATGGATGGCAGAAGATGGCCAAAGGATAAAAGCACATGCCTTCTAGATAAGAGCAAATGCTTCCTAGATAACAGCATATTGCCTCATACTCGTCATAGACGAGAGCAAACGCTTCATAGACGAGAAGTTTCAAAGTGGGGCGACTGCAGGCAGAAATTGAAACATAAAGTAAACATGGAATTACTATGCCGTCAAAAACAAAGGAAACAAAGATTTGGCGGCTCAGTAACTCCAATTTTCCATTATGTTTCAAAGGTAAGGGCAAATATTAGATAAAGAAAGTGATTCACAGATGAGAACAAATATCTCAAGAATAAGAACATTTCATAGATGAGATTTTAAATATCTCATGGATGAGAGCAACACTTCAAATTAGAGCAAATGCCTTAGGACAAGAGGGAAATCCTTATGGATGTGGAGAACAGCTTGACTCCTGGTCGAGGCCGGGTGTGCTCGCCAGTCACCAACCAGTGAACCACTGACTTGTCTTCATCAACAACAGCAGTCACTGGTCTCAGCATATTCATTCATGACACACGTAAGAAAGAGAAAAAAAAAGAGAAAAGAAAAAGGACGCTGCAGACTCTTAAAAATGTTTGCATATAAACACACATGCACCAACATGCGAATGCTTCACGTGGATCGTCGGTGCATGTTTTCTCAGTACTTGGTTTTTCAGTATATTACATATGATTCATCTTTTTGTCTCTTCAGAGGTTCACTTTGTTTTTCAGTGTTGCACAGCCTCTTCAGCTGGTGCACACATGGATTGTTTTTTGGTAAAACTGGAGTTCAAAAATAGTCCATGTTTCCAACAATAGTTCCCATTTCTTAAACATGAGTGCACATAAACAGGGAGAGCACCCACACATCAATATTCATTAGTCCTTACCGAAAAAAAAAGATAAAAAAAAAGACACTTTCCACTGTCTCAGTATGGTACAAGTCACAAATTCAACATTCAAAGTTGTGAAACAAATCTCGACGCAAAATGAAATAATGAAACGACTAAAAAACTAAATTCTGTTGCATGTTTCTGTGTCATACAGTAAAAACAAAATAGCAGACAGAGGTTTTTTAAAATCATTTTTTTCATTGTGTATGTCATAGTCTGTAATTTCCAAAAAGTCATTAAAATTTCAAAAGAAAATCAACTTTAAAACTGTCAACACTGCACCTGCATGTGTCTGTCATAAACTGTTACATATGAGTAAAAGAGTTCAGTCCAAAAAAAATGTTACAGATCTCTTCCTGTCATTTCTGATAAATGGAATATGTAGTTCTGAGAGAAAATTATCAAATCATAGGTGATACTATTGCAGTCACCAGAAACAAAAGTCGACATTTCTGTGTAAACTGTCAATATGACAGTGGTTTGGAAAGAACATGACAAACTCTTCGAAACAAACATTGAACCTCACATACCTGTCTCTGTATTGTAAGTGATCAATAAAATGCAATGATAAAAAAAAAAATCAATAATGCAATGTGATGTGTTGTCAATATTGAGCAGCATCTGTTTCCATTCCGTAAACTTCAGATAAAGCAGAGCAGAAACGATGTGTGAAATATGACCACTTTCATATTCTGTGTCACTTGGGACCAGAATGAGTCAACTTGCCTTTACAAAAAATCTCTGTTGAGAGACTTTTCGTGCGTACTGATTGGGAGATCTAATGCTTTTGTAAATAACACTGAATAAGTGTGGAAAATTTTTGCTGTAAGGTTTGGCCTATGTGCTACTAGCACACAACATTGGTATTTAACAGTAACAGTATGAGAAAGTCTTTGTCAAGTGTGAAAGTTTTTACTGAACAGGGGAAGGGTTTGATGAAAAGGAAAAGGTGGCTTTCATCAGTTTGGTCACATAGAGTGAGCATGTCAAAGTAAAAGAAACGGGTCAACTAAAATTCCTCTCTGTAATAAAAAAAAAACAAGAAAAAAAAAACAGAAAGAAACAAAAACAATTAACAAAACAAAACAGAAGAAATGAAAAAAAAAAAATCCTGTGTGAAAGGTGAACATTGTGTTTATTACGTCATTGAAAACAGATGAGAGAAAGTCAGAGAAGTGTTGACTGCTTTTGATTCAAGGAGCCTTTGTCAAGAACAAAGAAAGGTTTAGGAGTGGTGGCTCAGAAAGAGCCACATCTTTATCACTGCCAGAGTGAAGAAACAGAGGGGAAGATGGAAGAACGTTGTCTTGTATCATGTCACGGTTATTGATTGACAGCAACCAGAAGTAACCATCAGAAAAGAACAGTGCTGGCTACACCTTGCTCGCACCATTTTGTTTCCACGGCCTGGTCCATCAGATCTTCACTCACTTCATGTTCACACACACACACACACACACACACTGTATACACTAAAGAACTGGGGGTTGGACAAGATGTTTTGTCAAGTCAAGAAATACTGCTGTATCTGATAGATATATCTATAGATTACAATTCTTATAATTTAAAAACAAAAAAAAAAAAAAAAACAAAAGTAGAGAGAGCAGCATGAACTCAAGTCTCCTAGAAGAACTCTGGACTGCTGAGCCAGTCATGGCACAGCCTGGAATTTTGAGTAAAACTGTGACAGCGTATCCTTAAGGTCAACGACATCCTATGACAAGCACGTCATGAAACACATTGCTTCTGCTGCATCAGATGATGTCATGTAACACCTCTGAAAACTGTCAGATAATATCATGTGGTACCACACCATGTCTCAAGTTGGATGACATGACACCACACACTGTGACAGTGACACACACCACGCACATGTGAAATGACATGCGGCCCCACAGCACCCTTGACATGACAGGTGACTGATGTTGTCAAGCCCAGCTGAGACACTTGAAAACAAAGAAACTGTAAAAATAAATAAATAAATAAATTAAAAAAACCACACACAACCATCCCCTATGATTTAAAAGGAGAAAAACAAAAACAACCTCATCAGCTGAACTCTTTTAGATGCAAGTCATGGAAATAAAACTCAAAGTCATTTTGTCAGTATAACGATTAACATACCACCAACCCTGTGAAACAAAAAAAAAAAAAAAAAAAGAATGGGAGGGAAAGAGACAAAGAAGAAAACCAATGTGAAGATGACAAATCAATAAACTGGTAAGGTATCAGGCACTGTGCTGGCAGAACTTCCACCTGAGCCAACGGCGGGTAGCCGCCAAACATCTCATGAACAGATGGTATGGATATGTTCATGGTGCGACTATCGCTTCATGGGGAGGTATCAGACTCAACTCCACCATCGTCCCAATGTGAATCTGCCTCTGGTCGAGCCAACAGATCAACGGCAAACAGACTGGCAGATACTTTGTCGGTAAGGTAGTCAGATGATAGAATCATACAAACAACAGGATTATACACATAGATGCTCTAGCCCTTACTGCCCACTTATTAATCTGCTTGCGTCCAAAGATATCCCTAAGCCTGACCTACTGGTAATATTTTAAACATGAACAAAATCCACATGCAAGAAATTAAACAATAACAAAGAGATCATCTCGCACATGATTGGAATGGTCAACTTCTACTTGTTCTAGTGAACAGTGTGTAACATTCCCATTGATGAGTATTGACAGAGAATAACAAAAAAAAAAAAAAAAAAAAAAAAAAAAAAACAAAGCAATAAAGCAGACAACAGACAAAAAGAAGAAGAAAGAACCAAGTAATCATGCTGACAAATTGTTTGGAACCTAAAACGAAAGGAAAATTCAAATAGAACTGCACAAAAGAGGGTACTGGGTTCACACAAACAAGAACACGAACCATACAAGTCCAATAGCAAACAAAAGACTTCATTTCCAGCTCCGAACCAAGGCAGACAAAAAGGACAGACAAGAAACTTAGATATCAAAAGATTTAGAGAAACATCGTTATCACAGACTGTCATTTGGAATAAGTTAGATAAAAATATATATATTACATTATTTTGCTGTACATCGGCCAACAACTTTCAGTCTCTCAGTCAATCAATGTGAAGAAGAAAAAAAAAGGAAAAAAAAAAAAAATCTGAAACAATGAACAAACTCTATGAGAAAAACTAACGAATGAACCTTATACAGCACCAACAGTTCAATTAGCGCAAAGTCAAAGTGAAAAAAAAAAAAAAAAAGAAAGAGAAAAAGAAGAAAAAAAAAGAAAGAAAGAGAAAAAGAAAAAAAAAAAAAAAAAGGAGTTTCGCAATACATGACCAGAGTAATTTATTGATCAGTGATGTTGATTGTTTCCATGCAGGGAAAAAAAAAAGAGCTGCTCCGGCTAACAGCATAAAAAAGAAAAGCTCCACCTTTTGAAAGATTGTGCCTACCACGCCACAAGTCTGTACAGCATTCCAGCAGCACTTACTTAATTCAAAAGTTGTAAAATGTAATGACAGCATGAAGTGCCTTGATTTCAGCCATGTAGATCACCCACACCTTTCAAACTGCATTCACAGACAGACTGACAAGCAAAGCTCACACGATGTCCACCAGACACGGACAGACAAGCGAAGACCGCAACTAAGACAGAGTACCCATGATGAACACACGATGGTGACCACAAACACATATCTAGACAGGGAAAGACTCAGCAAGGCATGAACAAACACATGATGGCTACCACACACACAGACAGACAGGGAAAGACTTGGCAAGGCAGAGAACAGACAAAAATGCAGACGCAGATGCTGAAAAGCATTCTGTACAATCATAAACCATCGTTGATTGTTATGCTGTGTCTGTCTCTCAGTTCCATGGATAGCAACAGCACTAGTCCCAGATCAACAGCAGTTTATGGAATATGGTTAATACTTTGGGAGATCTATAACTAATATTGTGATAACTGATATTGTGGATCCATGTTCCTGTAGATGCAGTCATAGACCCTGTTCCACGGTGCATCGATTCATCGTTCTCGTATGTGGCATCACTGTTCCTGTACCATGGTCGGAAGGTGTTACCATACACTGATCCACATCTTGTCACAGATCCTGTGTTGTGATGTGAAGGCCTCCCCATGATAAACAGACCACGGATCAGAATGATCTCACAGCCCATGGTCACTCCTAAGCCATGTTGCCAAGCCAGACTGCTCTCCATTGGAGTTGTTCAGACTGTCTTCTTTGTCATTGCTGTGTGAGCCAGGGACGGTGCTCAAGCCGTTGCTGCAAGCTGCACTCCTTTTTCTTGTCATGGAGTAAGTCTGCATGCTTTGATCACTTGTCACTGAAGCCTTTTCTTTCCATCGAGGCGCCTCTTTCAGTCAGCTTTCCCTTTCCTCTGTGCTGTGATCACTTTTGTTGCATTTGCATCTTTCTTGCCGTCATGTTATTTTCCTTTTGTGTCCATGGTTGAGGCCGTGTTTTGATAAGCCATGACGCATTCACAGCTTTGTACTATTGCAGCTGTCTGTTGTGGCCCAGCATCTCAGATACAATCACCAGGCAGCATCTCTTGAGAAGCGAGGCAACATGCTGCGGTCGCTGTTTGTTGCATTCCCATCTTCCTTGCTGTCTGTTATTTTCAATTTGTGTCCACTGTTCAGACTGCGTCTCTTGAGGAGCCAGGATGCATGACTTGTTCATCACCTTCTAGCTGCCTGTGGTCTGTACATTTACCAGGCAATATTTCTTGGTGGTTGTAGCTTTCTAGCCGCCTGTTGTCTGTACATTTATCAGGCAGTATTTCTTGGTGGCTGTATTTCTAGCTGCCTGTTATCTGTACATTTATCAGGCAGTATTTCTTGGTGGTTGTAGCTTTCTGGTTGTCTGTTGCTGACAGTGCCTCAGGACTCCGCACATGTTGGCATCTCTTGTAGAGTAAGGTCACACGCTGTGGTCAGTGCTTACTGCCTGTTGGTGGTACATTCACCAGCACTGTCTCTTGTGGAACCAACTCTGTGGACAGTGCTTGCTGCTGTCTGTCGTGAACGTCCAGGACCATTCAACTGACTGTATCTCTTGTGGGGTTGGGAAACATGTGATCGCTGTATTCTGTCTGCTGTTGCCAGTGTCTCTGGTACATTCACCAGGAGCATCTCTTGCAGAGCCAGGATGCACACTGTGGGGACTAGATATTGCTTTCCATCTGCTTTTGCCAGGGCCTTAAGGACATCAGGGGTGTCTCTTGTGGAGCTAGACAACATGCTGTTGACACTTGTCGCCGTTTTCTAACTGTTGCCGTCAGAGCCTCAGGATTATTCATCAGAAGGTATCTCTTTTGCAGCCAGGATGCATACTGTAGCCCCCTTCTTTCTAGCTGTCTGGTGCTCTCAGTGTCTCAAGGACATTGACCAGGCAGCGTCCCTTGAGGAGCTATGACACATACTGTTGTCACTGGTTTGTCTGTTGTTGGTGCCTCATGGACATTCACCAGGGGGCATCCCTTGTCATGGAACCAGGACGCATGTGGATCGTTGACCATGGGTCAGACTACGCCACTCCTGGTTGCCCTGTGTGGGGACAGGGCTTCATGCTGACCACGGGCATGCGGACTACTCGGACCAGGCATCTTGCTATGCCATGGTGCCATTCTGGGTAACACTTCTCAAGGAGATGACGATCCATCACAATAAATTGCTGATTCGTTTTAAATGTTTTTTACTTTTCTTGCTGCCAGGAGGGTGGCGCTGTGCTTGGGAGTGGACAGGGCAAGGGAGTGAGTAGTGGTAGAAGGTCAGGCAGCGGGTACAGAAGTCGTGGTGACACGAAGGGTTCTGACAGTGTGCCCGTTCCTGGCCTTCCACCACTTTGGCCACACTCTGACACAGGGGACAGTGTCGCAACAGCTCCTCCCAGCGCAGGCTTTTCCTTGCCTGCACATAGACACACACACACACCATCATATGAAAATAAACGTCCCATCAGCCTCAGTCTTGAAGGACATGTGCACAGACCTGAAGTCTGAATCTTGACACATATCATATGGGTGGGGGGGTCCATTGAATTCCCTCAGGGTCCATACAGTTTGACAAGTTCAACATTCCATGACTTTTCCATGTCATTTTGAGAAATTTCCACGAAACAAATAAGCTATTGTCACACACAAAATGTATTCCTGCTCTTATCGAAATAGCTATTTGAGTGATGCCTTAATGGGCCACAAAGCGTTCATTTTCTCGAAGCCGTTATTATGCAACTTTCTCATGACTCGAATCATAATTCCATGGCTTCTCAGCCCTGGAAAATTACCTTTTTTTAAATCACATGACTTTCCCTGACTTCCATGACCTTACAGACCCTGCCCTCTTGCGGAGGAAACAATTTGTTGTGCTTGGTTTTGCTCGAGTTTCGACTCCTGGCTGAGTCTCATCAGAAGCCTCGGCAATGGCAAGTCTTCCTTCACCCATGATGTGTAGGGACACACTACTCAGTGTCATGTTCCAAACCACCTGGGGAGAAAGTCACTATCCAATGGTCTCCCAAAGCTGTCACTGTCAGTAATGGGCAGGTACTATCAAAAGTCTGACCAACATTTACCACCAAAAAAAAGAAAGAAAAAGCTTTAAGCTTGATTTAGAGGAAAAAAAAGATTACCCAGTCAATAAGCATTGATACCTTACACATACAAGTATTGACACTGTGACAGATTAGGATTTTTTGCTACTAGCCAATTAAAAATGCTTACTGGGGTTTTTAAGGAAATGGGAGATGCAGTTCTCCATTTATGGAGCAAATAATCAAACGGAACAATTTGTAGTTCAGGAAAACCATTGCATATTAACCCTTGTCATTATGACATTAACAAGCAAAGATCAGCATTTTTCTTTTAACGGGAGAGAAGGGAGATACGAGGGAGGTGGAGGTTGTGGTACAACAATAAATTTATATCAAGCCCTTCAGTTCACTGACAGCATATGGGGTTCATTGAATTCCCTCACAAAGAGAGAGCCATTTGTTGTGCCTGGCTTGACTCAAGTGTTCAGTATGGATAGAAAGACATGACATCACATCTCTAACACGTTCGTACCTGAGCATCCACACTGACAGCTTCAAACATGCAGATATACACTATGTAATTTTACTGTTTGTTTTGATTTGAATACATGAATCAAACTTATATAGAGGTTCTGATTAAACACTGTTGTAAGGGACTCTTACCATTGATGATTTCACAGACAGTATATAGGGTATATTTACCCTCAGTTCAGCTTTTGAAAAAGTACCAGGATTCAGGAAAACTCCCCTCTTCCCCCAAGATCAGGTAGAGCTTACCCAGTCTGGAGGCTGATTTTCAAGGGCACATCCAAACAGAAACTCAAAGCCTAGCTCTCATTGTTGGAATGGAGCCAACAATAGTTGGAAAATCATACAGTCTGAAACACCAGTGACTCAAACTTCTTTTTTTTTCCTCCGCAGAAGAACATGATCTGTATACTTCATTCTTCCGTTAAGTGGTGGTGAAGAGTCCAAACCATGAGTCAAAGAAAACAAGTCTGCATCTTTGACAAAGCATGAAATGCTGTTTGGAAGAAGCCATGCTGCCATCTCATTGGACACCAGCTCTGACAACGACCCAGTCGAATTATTCAGTATAACTCAAATTGTGATTTTGTGAAAGACAGGTTATAGATTTTTTTTCATTGTCATCTCCTGCACGGCACCGTGACAGGAAAAGTCATGGGGCAAAAAAAACACAAGTGCTTTCAAACTTCGTACACACAAGCTCTGATGACTATAAAGTGTGAACACACACATACAAATGATTTGTGATAAAGGGTAAAAAGTCTAAAAGCACATAAATTTTCAAAGGGTATTTCCTTTTTAGCCATAAAGCATGAAAAATGCACATCTGTACGTGCATCAGGTGCCTGTTAGTATTTATCTTGGTACAAACATATCTATACTTGATGCCAGCCAAGATCACTGTCATTTCCTTTTCTCAATGTTACAGTTTTTACTTTTTTTGAGCCAATATGTGATGCTCCTTTCTGTGTAGTCTGTTGATTTAACTTTAAAGTATTTTTTCTACATCGACTAACAGAAACTAGTAATGTCAACATAAGCTGCAAGTCAACAGAGCCAGCAAAACATTGTTTTGAAAAGTGTAATCATGAGAAGAAATCACTGCTGGTACAGATCAATGGCTGGATTTTGACTGGACCAGCTTTAAAATGATTTGTCTTTCCTCTGTGATACTGGTGCAAGGGAATGGTTGCCATCCATACTGATGCCTATCCCTCCATGAACAGCTTTGCTCTCTCCCTCATGTGCTCACACACGTGTGTACGATGACCTCACAGTCGATCCATTTGGTCTGACATTTGTGTGCCGATGTGGACAAGTTTATCATACCAGTTTCTCCTCTTATCACAATTTTCAGCTCTGGGCTTTTGACTGCATCACTGTCCTTGTGTCTGAGGTTTGTGGATTTATTGCTGCAAGTTCCACCATACTGAATTTGGAGAAACTACCAAAACAGGACACTTGCATTTTGCTGCTGTTTATTTGTTATCATCTGCTAAGACTATCACACAGTATGGGTGGGGGGTAAACTACCAAAGACATTTTTTTTGCTGGTACCAACTGTTTTCTCAACAGGCAAAATCTATTGGCACAATTACTGCAAATGTGTTGATCCAAATACTGGTCTGACAGTAAGCAAATCACATTCTGCAGCAGAGGAAGACGTTCCTAATTACCCATGCAAACTTTGGGGAATTGAGGTGTTGAAGACCTCAGTTTCTGTCCTTGATGAGATAAATGTCTTGCTGGTCGAAGACCTTTTTAAGGACACGCTATTCCCCTCCATTGTTGCTTTTAGTTTCCTTATTCCTGAAGAGGAACAGAGAACAATTTCCATCTGGGTGGACTGGGGTGGGTGTGCTGAAGCTGGGCATTATTCTAGTCTGTGTCACCAGATTTGTACTTCACCTCAGCATAGACAGTATGTGCACAAACCACTGTAACATATGATATGGCTTAAATCATTAATGATACATTTCTTGGTATTACAGATTTAACGTAGGGGTACTTAATTTTTTTTTCCTTTGAGCTTCTTGATGAACTGTTTCTGTGAAACATCTGACAGAAGCAACATGAGAACTGAAGATCATAGATGGTTCAGACACTTGCTAACGTTCCTCTACATGGGACACTGTGACAAAATGCATACTGGAAATATTTCAAAAGGAAACAACGAGAGGCTGGTTTCTTTCTGAAACCCAGAAATTCATGCTCTCTCACTGTTGTTGTTGTTGTTTTTTTTCAAGGTTTCAGGGCATGTAGTTGAAGAAACAGACACAAACTGACATGATTTTGCAAGCAGAAGACAAGAGTTCTCACTCTTTGGTCAACATCTCTGCCATGGTCATATTTCGCAAGTGCAAATCTAGAACTTCATCTCCAGATTTTTTTTTTCAACCTAAAAAGAAATTTTTTTTTAGTTTGTTGTGTTTTCACTGAACAAGTGTACAAGACATGGCAAAATCATTTGGTCAAACGGGTCTGCAATCATTATGATTATTGCCATCATTTTAATTACCCCATCCACTAACCCCCTCCACTGGTCTGTTAGTGTACATATGCTGTTACAGCTTTGAAATCCCAACTGTCTCTTTCCATATTTTAGTTTTTAAAGTTACTGAAAGCAGGTTGACAATGGAGAACCATTGTTTTGTAAAATCCTCAAACACACTTACCTCTAGCAAAGAATCATTTGTACTCATACCATTTTAATATTGATTTTCTGCATATATATTCCTCAGACAAATGCGCAAATGAGACCAGAACGTTCTGCTTCCTCTGTCATCTGAAGGAGAACACAACTGTATCTGAATACAAACATTTACAAACTTGGTCAATCCTTCTAAGTTTTTTTTTCTTGTTTTTTTTTTTTCCCCCTCCTACCTGGTATATAGAAAGGTAGGTGGTAGAATGATATTTAATGGGAAAGGAATGTTGATGCCACTGAGGGAAGCAACCAAAGTCAAATGGGATGAAAAAAAAAAAGGCATGCCAGTGTCTTTTACATTTTTGGGAAGGAGGGGGAGGAGTGAGAAGGGTCAGCATCAATACAGTTGCTCCATGTAGTTGTGTAATAATATGCTTCATCTATGTACAAACACAAAGTACTTACCTGACTTTATGTTTGAGCAGTAATCTTCCATAGTGCAACAATCTACTGATCATAGCTTTAGTGGTAGTGACTCGTCATGCATTCACTGATCCGTTTGGTTTTTACTGACAGCTGTAGAAGTAGGTGTTTGCCCTAATCACTTGATCCTTTGCTGAATTCCTCCTGCCAGTAGCAATTTTCATATGATCCTTAACAGGAATGCACACACTGACATTCTTCATTTATTTTGTTGGTGTTTTTTTTTTTTTAAACAGTGACAGCTGTTGTGGGTTTGTCCACTCACCTTTTCATAGAGATCAGGAGAAGAGAAGATATGTTTGACAGGCGGCGGAGGTGCAGTGGCCTGCACATCGCCCAAACAACCTGAGGCCCGGTCAGACAGCGCAGGTTGTCACCACTGACTCCCTTGGTCCCCACTTTGTTTTCCTGGGGAAATGGAACATAACAATATGAGTATCATACCCTGCTGGCTTGAGGAATCAATTACAGTGTAGGTATTCTGCTCTATAGGGAGTGCAATATGACATTACATCCTGTTTCCTTGAGAAGTACAAGCTTACACAGGTAACATGCTGTACTCCTGGGAAAAATAATATCATGTAGATGTTGCACAATTTCCTCCAGAGGAAACGCAACATTTCACCCCATTTCGGTCTGTTGTCCTGGAGATCTGTTCGCAGGGGTTCTGGTATTTTTGTCAGTTTTATTCAGCAACAAAACAGTGCTGAAAATTTTGCATTACCGCAGATCTTTATCTGTCACTAGCCCACAACTTTTTCAGTATTGTGATTGTGAAGAACGTTCAGAGTGCAAAAAAGGCTCATTATTTTGGTGGAAGGATTGTGACTTGTCTTTCTTGTCTGCCACAAAGTCACCAAGCTCACATTTGATGTTTCATAGGAACCTGACTTATAAGAATGCAGCATAAGTCTGCTCAATCAGTTACATTTGCCGACATCTTTATTACTATCACTTGAAGATCATCACCACCCCCATCCATCCACTTCTCTCTCTGTGAGTATAAATTATTATCCGTCTTAAAATAAGTGACTTTGTGATTTTCCATTGGGCTTTTCTGGAGAATTTTCTGTTTTTGGCGTCCCTGGTTCTCATGAGGAAATGAAAAATTACAATGGTATTAGACCCTGTTCTGGGAAAGTGCAACATGAGTATTACAATTGTTCTCCTGCAGAAATGCAACATAACATGGGCATCACACCGGTTATCTTTGGGAAATTATATTACATGGGAAATATTACACACTATTTTACTAGGGAAATACACTACAGGGGTTTCACATCCTGTTATCCAGTGCAAATGCGAAATTACAGGGGCAGGGCTCCCGCTTATACACATTCTGCACAGCAAGACGCTGAAGACACTGAAAATACGCTGTAGGTGCCACGTAACCCTTTCAAATTGAAAAATAGCGCAAAAAAAATTCTGCCGTGCGCATAACCATAGAAGATCAAAGTTTACTTGTAAATCATTGCATGTTTTTCCCCCTAATTTGAATTGGGAATATAAATTCCCTTTTTCTGTGATCCATGGAAAAACTTTGGTGCCATAAAAGGAAACAAACAAAAAGAAGAAAAAATCTAGGACAGTAGAAATGTGTTCAGAACAGCACAGTGCTCCGTCAGGCCTACATGAATTCTGAATCTGCTGTTTGATTCAGATCTACACCACAATTTAATGCTTTCAATAGTTTCATTCTTGGCCACACTCCATTTTCTTCAAATAGATCCTATAGGTTTTGTGTTTTCTTTCTAATCTAACACAGAAAAACCAGCAGAAGCAGGTGATAACACAGCCGCTGTGACGGAGGTAACGATGTGTACCTTTTCCTCAGGACGGGCATGGAGGCGTTCATTGAGCTTCCAGTAACGGCTGATCACCTTGTCCTCAAGGCAGATGCGTCGCCACTGCTGACTCACTCCACACATCCTGAAACAGGATAGAATGTCAATACTGACAGAGTTAGTGTAGATCATCAAGCCACACCTTACCAAAACATGAAACTCGATCGCATGATTTGAACTGCTGTCAAAATATCATTTCATTCTTCATCACCCAATCACTAAAACAGGCAACAGTGAGCTTATTCCAACGAATACATTGTCAAGTGTTGACAGACACCTCTGATAAGATATAATAGAAGTGCAATGTATAAGAATCAGTTTAATACAGTTTAAAATTTTATGTCAAGCGAGTCCACTGTTAGCCTGAAAACACCCAGAATGAAGTGTCATGACCAACGAGCAAAGGCAGCAGACATAGACTAGTTCAGTTACCTGATATACTCTGATGGTTAGAGGTAAGGGAGCAGCCATGCTATGAGGCCACAGGCAAACAGGTAAGCAAAACACCTGGAATGAACAGTGTCATGACCAATGAGCAAACACAGACTAGTTGAGAGTTACCTGATATAATCTGATGGTTGGAGGTAAGGGCGCAGCCATGCTATGACCCCACAGGCAGGCAGGTCACGCTGGTACAGCCCCATCACAATGTCCACGTGCTCCACCCCGACCTGTCTCCCCACCAACCTGTCGGCGAGGGGAGGTGTGAACTGACTCAGCACTCGCTGCATGCGCTGCACCAGACCCAGACTCTGGTTCGATTCCTCGTCCATGACGCTGGAAGGCGTCAATGACAGTCGGGAGGCTGAAAAGTAAGCTTCATCCTCGCTCTCTTCGTCTGCCCAGGAAGGCTGGGAGGGAGAGTCCCACTGTGGGGGTGGGAGGGGACGGAAGTTAAGTGAGGTAGTGGGAGCTGTGCTGGCTCTGTGGTGCCTGAACAAGGGGCCACTCAAAGCACTGCCATCACCAGTCTGGAGATCTTGTGCGGGCTGTAAGTCGTGGCCTGTGATGGGACTGTCACCATCAGGAGGAGTTATGGCTGCCACACCATGCTGTCTGCACAGTGCTGACCAGGACAGGCAGAGAGGAGTGGAGGAATTCCTAACCTTGGCTGCAGGACTAGGTGCAGTCTTGTGCTGTACGTCGTTCATAGTCGGCGTGGAGGTGGCCTCCATGTCTTCACTGTTCAAGAAACCTGAGTTCGTATCAGATGACAAGACAGATAGGGACACTGAGCGTGAAGGGTCATCGATGCCCGTCTGGGAGCTGGGCAGGCCAGAGATCTGGTCTTTGGAAGGGATCGTGCTAAGCCCAAAAAGGCTTGAAATCTGTGCTGGGGCCTGGATGCTGGAGCAGATGGAAATGCATGCATGGAGAGATGGTCCTACAGCACTGTCCTCTGGGCTGACAAACTGCAAACGACTGTCCAGCAAACGAGACTGGCAGCGTGGCGGGCAGGGTGTGCTGGTGCACACTGGGAGAGAAAAAAGGCCTTCACTCAGATCAACAGCATTGTCATCTAAGTCAATGGGGAGTGCTCTCTGCTGCCACTGCAGTGACTGGTATTCTCCCCTTCCGTAAAATTGTCGTCAGACATATCAGAATGAAGTTCGGAATGGAAGGCATCATTACACACAGAACTGTTGTCATTCTCTTCTGTTGCAGACCTGTTGTCAGCAATATTGGTATGATGTGTTGAATGGAGGGCATCACTGCAGACAGAACTGTCATTACTCTCTGCTAATGTGTACCCATCATCAGCCATATCAGTACGATGTGTGGAATGGACAGCTTCACGGGAAGCACCACTCTTGTTCTCTATTGCATAATTGTCGTCAGCCATATCAGTATGCTGTATGGAGTGTAGGGTGTCATGGAAACAGAACTGTCATCGTTCTCTGCAACTATGTAATCATCATCACCCATGTCAGTACACTGTGAAGAATGGATGGCGCAGGGAGAACTAATCCTGTTATCGTTGTCAGCGGATAAACGTCTATTCACATCATCATCGTCTCCACAATGCTTCTCGCATATATGTGCCATCTGAAAACAGAAATTAAAAATGTAAAGATCATTCAATGTTTATGTAATCTTAGCTATTTGCTTGCAACATGTCAAATTACAGAGAATATTGTACATTCAAGCCATAGGTATTTGAACTGAAATGGCTTTTAGTTTAATTTGTCAATTTCAGTTTATTGAGGGAAAATACACTAATACAGCAACTCCTCATGAAAAAGAATCATATAACAACAATGATAATGATAATCACGACTGCTACTCCATCACTGAACATTATTTCTTCTCAAATTTGTTAAAATGCAGTTTTTGAGTGGGTTATGACTACATCTTCACAGATGCACTAAGCAGTGTCTACATACCACTGTATTATAGTCACATTTTTGTTATGGCACCCCATGAAGACTATTGTCTTCACAGCAAAACTAGGGAGGGCGTTGAGAAATGGGGTGGGAAGAAGATGGAGGTTGGGGGCAAAGGGGTGGGTGGGGAAAAGAGAAGGGTGGCTTGTCCATGTCAGTTCTAATGAAATCATAAGATCAAAGTCATTCCGCTAAGATCAGAGCAAAGCTCTACAAAATGAAGAAAAAAAACTGGTGGGGGAGGGGAGGTGGAGGTGGGGGAAATGTCATGACTTATTCGGCGCAAAAAATTGAAAGAGCATCCAAAAGGCTTTAAAATGTATAGGCCCAGCACTAGCCCAGTAGCCAAACACAAACAGAAAATTAGGCAGGCTAGCAACATGTTCTATTCATGAATTAGTGTGGATCACACTGGATAGCAACAGCTTTATAGTTTGCGTATCAAATACGATATTCCCTGTTCTTTTTCTTGTGTGTCAGATTTTGTGTTCCAGTCACTGAATCTAGGTAACATTTGTTTGAGGCAAATTTTGGCAATTTATCTTGTTCTTGTACTACAGATCGCAAACTGTTTTTTCTCAATCTTGCAAGCACAGCAAGATTTCCATGGCCTCTGCATGCAAAGCTAGAGAGAGAGAGAGAGAGAGAGAGAGAGAGAGAGAGAGAGAGAGAGAGAGAAGAGAGAGAGAGAGAGTGTGTGTGGTGTGTGTGTGTGTGTGTGTGTGTGTGTGTGTGTGTGTGTGTAAGGGGGTTGGGGGCGTATGAGTCAGTGTTCCTTTGCAAAACAGTTATCAATCACATTTATGCCACATCTAGTACAGGGTATAGATTTCTAATTTGAGAAGATTTTTCTGTGAACTTGACCGGCTGAATCTAGTATAATCTGTAACATATAGATCTCTGTTTAACATGTTAATATGCAAACAACCATTTTCACTTATTTTGTCACTGAAACAATTAACTACTCAGTGACTCAGTAACCAAATGTGACACCTCCCATCTGCTCCCCAGCACCAGACAGGTTCCTATTCCTTTGTGCATAAAAATTCAAGTACCAAAATGTATGCAAAATGTAACTTGTAAGTTTAAAAGGAGTATGAGAAAGTCAGGCTTCAGTGTCAGTCTGAACAGAACTCTATCATGTGCTTTAGGTAATTAGGATGTGTGCAGTGGGATTGTCAAATATTCTGGTGTAGGCCTATGTCATATCCATTCATCTATTTTATCTATTTGTCACACTATGTAATCTAAGTTGATTAGACTCATTTGGAGACCCCCAAAAAAGTTTCTTTCATCAAAATGAAAAACATCTGCAAAAGTGATGACATTTTTCTATTTTTTTTCTTTTTTTAAAAAATAGATCAAGACCATAAACCTCCTTCGGATGAGATAAAGAGAAATAACGGATAGAAACTGACGGAAACTTGGCTCAAAGCCTGAAATGCCCTAAGGGAAGACCCTGAAAGAGAAGGGAAAAAAAGGAGCACGCGGTCATCTGTTGACCTGCTGACTTTGTTTTTCTGAGGACCGACAAAGTTCGGCTTTTTTTAACGGCGATTCTTCATCCCTTTTGCTTCAGCAGCAGCATTTTAATTTAAAATCTGTATTATTTAAACTCCCATAACACCGAATGATCGGTTGAAGTAACCCAGAAATGGCATTATTTTAGCAGGTCAAAAAATTTCCCCCATGTTTGCACTTACCTTCCAGTTGCGGCTCAGTTCAAAATTTTCGCCATCACATTCATGGAGCCAATCGCTGAAGCTGCTTCCTGGGGGCGATAACTCTAACCAGGTTTAGAATGAGGTGGCAGACACACACACACACACTCTCTCTCTCTCTCTCTCTCTCTCTCATCAGATTCAGACTGAGGGTTAGTGGTCTGAAAATTGTAAACAATGGTTTTAAAGTTTCAAAATGGAGTGACTGACGGCGGCGAACGAAGCAAAATTTAGAAATAGAGTTTGTTACTTACCACCAATGACATTGACAAACAAAGCACATGACTTGTTCAAAATTGACTTGTCATGTGCTTTGTTTGTCAATGTCATTGGCGGTAAGTAACAAACTCTATTTCTACATTTTAATGGTTTTAAAGTCCCTAAAGTACAGATGATATGATCTGCCCATCTTATAGAAGTGAATGTGAAACCGAAAAACACTTTTTATTTTTATTTTTATTTTTTTTAAATTACGAAATTGAAACTGAAATGAGGCAGGGAACAGTAAGCAATAAACAAGTAGGGTAACTCTTGCTCCCATAAGAATACCTAAAACACAGAGCAACTTTTATTCAAGACTGACCAGTCTTGAATTAAAGTTACTCTGTGTTAATTAGGTTTTCTTATGGGAGCAAGAGTTACCCTACTTGTTTACGTTTTATTACATTGTACTGTAGGCCTATATGTTGACAAACGTAAAAACTGCATCTGTTCAATTTTCTTTTCATACCACCCAAACAATCCAAGCGTTGCTATGATGTTATTTAATCATAATGAACGTGTCGTAAAGGGCCAGGCTATGTATGAAGCTGAAGACATGTACGACAAAAAAAAAAAAAAAAAAAAAAGTAGGAAAAAATCATCGCACATAGCACCGGTTGATTTCGGGATGATCCTGTGTGTGTGTGTGTGTGTGTGTGTGTGTGTGTGCGTGCGTGCGTGTGTTAGGAGGGGGGGGGGAGATAAGATGAGAGCGAGTGTGTGTGTGTTTGGTGGGAAGTGGGAGGGAAAAGGATCGGGGGAGGGGTGAAAGGAAGAGGGATACTGAAGGGGACGGGGTGAGAGAGAAAGAAAGGTGGGGATGTGTGTTTGTGTGAGCGTGTGTATGTATGAGATTTCAGCTTTTCATATTGGTGAATACGATTGTTTTCTCGCTTGTCTATAGGTCTCAACTGCTGAACAGACAAAAAAAAAAAAAAAAAAAAAACTCTCAATCTCTCCCCCCCCCCCTTCTCTCTCTCTCTCTCTCTCTCTCCTCTCTCTCTCTCTCTCTCTCTCTCTCGCTCTCTCTCTTTATTTGAGTGCACAGCATGGCACACATTCCATTATGCCTAAGCATGCTGACATGCATGTGTGCATATGTGCATGTGTGTGTGTGTGTGTGTGTGTGTGTGTGTGTGTGTGCGTGCGCGCGCGTGCGTGTGTGTACACGCATGCATGCACGCACACACATGTGTGTATGCGCACGTTAGGGTTTGGTGGTTTGTGGGAAAGTGTTAAAATGTCCACTGAAGATGTAGGAAACCAAATATTTTGTGAGAAACTCCATAGGCCCACAATCATGCTTGCCATGAATGCCTTTGAAGTATACTGTTCAAAAAAAGAAACGCAAAATGACAAGCTGCCGATTTAAAACACAATTTATTGAAGCTCAGTGTGACAACACGTTTAATGTGAAAATGACAAAAACAGGTCATCAGTAGGACAGAAGTCTCCCCTGTAATGCTGTGGTAAAGAACCAGCCCCAGACCCTCAGGGAAATCGCCAGGCCGCTTCCAAAGTCAGTAACGGGTGTGACCCCCTCTGGCTGCAATGGTAGCCTGGCATCTGCGGGGCAATGAAGCAATAATGTTCCTGATTGTCTGCTGTGGGATGGCCGCCCACTCGGCCTGCAATGCCCGGAACAGTTCATTTGGAGTCGCTGGGGCGTTGGCCCTCACTCTCAGGCGTCTGTCCAAAACGTCCCAAACGTGCTCAATAGGATTCAAATCTGGGGAAAGAGAGGGCCAGGCCAGGGTGTTGATGTTGTTGGCGGTAAAGAAGGCTGTGGTCAGGCGTGCTGTGTGGGGCCTGGCGTTGTCCTGCTGGAACACGGCCCTGGGAGTGGCCATTAGAGGCAGGACGTGTGGCTGAACAATGACCTGGACGTACTGCTGGGCTGTCAGGTGACCTTCCACGCGCACCAGCTGGCTCCTGCCTGGTTGCTGATGGCCCCCCATACCATGACATTGCCGCCACCATGCGGAGGTGCCTCGTTGACGCAGTTCTGCTGGTTGTGTTCATTAACCCGGCGGTAAACCCTTCGCCTCCTGTCATGGCGCTGCAGCAGAAACTGTGACTCATCCGAGAACCAGACGTGTCGCCAATGGTTCCTCAGTGTCCAGTGTCTGTGTTGCATAGCCCATTGCAGTCTGGTCTGTCGATGGCGCCCCGTCATTACGTTGCCACGTAGGGGCCTGTAAGCCCTCAGCCCAGCAGCATGCAGCCTGTTCTGGACAGTCTGGTCGTAGATGCGACGGACACCAGCGCATGCCTGGACAGTGGACGAGGCCGGCAGGAAGCGATTGCGGAGATGTCTGAGCCGTATAAAGCGGTCCTGGGCTGGCGTTGTGATATGAGGTCGGCCTGACCTCGGGGCATCAGCTGATGACCCTGTCCTCTGGAAGCGAGTCCAAAGTCGGCATATGGTACTGGGGGAGACATTCAAAGCATGGGCCACATCAGTTGCACTCTGACCAACTTGCAAACGACCCAGGGCGTTTTCTCTCTCTGCTGGGCTCAAACGTGGCATGCTGTTTTTTGGTACGGTGTGCCTGCCGGTTGCCAAAATGACCCGGCTTTTATACTGTACTATGACCATGGTGTGTGTGTTCACCACTGAGTTGGGCATGCTTTGCAGGCGAAACAACAGAAGCACAACCCAATGTTTGCACTGTCGCACCTGGCCCACAACACGCACGTGCACATAGTGACAACCTGAATCAATGTTATCCTAGCACGTCGACGTTCAAGACATACATCAGGGCCGGTTTTTGGCGTGTTCTCAACTGTATGGTCCACCCCAGGTGGCAAAATTTCATTTTGCGTTTCTTTTTTTGAACAGTATACTTTCTAGATTTCATATTCTCAAAAATAAAAGCCCAAATGTTCCCAACAGCATACATGCATACTTGGCTTGCCATTCGTGCTGATTTTTTTTTCTTGACCAGTAGTAATGAGTATTAACCACACTGAACTGCCATAAAAAATAATCAATAGATATTCATTTATGGATTAAACAAAATATCAAGTGTTATCTGGTGAAAACATTTACCCAGTAGGTCCGTTAATAGATCCTAATGATGGTGAAAACCCCAAAAAGGACACAAACCCCACAATGTAAGGTACGTGTGTGTGTGTGTGTGTGTGTGTGTGTGTGTGACTTTTTAAAAAGTTGGTCTTGTTGATGTCGGAGTACAAAATACTGAAATGAATAATTTCGGAATCGCTGTGGAGCAAGAGTAGAACACGGCCTGTTGTAACGTACAAAGGCAATAAAGTTTACAGACGGCGCCGAACCAGGTCGTTCGACGCTTTAAAGGCAGAAATTAAAAACAAAGACGAAGTTTAAAATAGTTGCTCAAATCCCACTTCACATTCGACAAGACGAATGGGCTAGGGATCGAAAACGAAACTTTTTCATCTCCATGACATCGAAACATTTGCGTCCTCTCATTGGTTGGCGAAATGGCCTGAATCAACATGCGGTTGGGGGTTGAAATATGGAAAGTTAAACAGAGTCAAGGATATCGTTTTCCTTATTACTTGAGATTTTTCCCATGTCAATCATTTAAATTTTTAAGAAAAGAAAAAAAGAAGTTTCATTTGTGAGCTGAAAAATTAAGGTCAGTTTTAAGGGTTCAGAGTCCATAGTCAAGGCCACTATTTAAATCCAATCGGGGATCGTCTCTGAACCAGTGCAATACCAGTGTGCTAAATAAACACAATCGTTGGGCATGGCCTTTGATCCAATAAGTAAATTTTCTTTCCGACTTTATGCGTATAGAACAAATGAACAACAATTTATGATGAGAAAAAAAATCTATGTTGCTTTTCATCGATTTTGAGGAAGTCAGTATAAAAAAACAGACAGGCGACGCTAAGAAGGTCAAGGAAACATTTGTGTGATCCCAACAGGAGAATTTTCGCTCTGGGTATTAGGAGGAGAAGGGGTGGGGGGGGAGGGGGGGGGGGGGGGGGGCGAGGACGAGAGATGAAGGAGACGGAGGGAAAAAAAAGAAAAGAAGGAAAGTGGGGGTAAAAAGCAGCAATAAAAAAGACTTAATTTGCATCGAAAGAAGCTGAAATCAGTTCACGTCTCTCTCTCTCTCTCTCTCTCTCTCTCTCTCTCTCTCCTTATTTGAAATTTACGACTGTGTGTATGATTTGATCTATTCAATAATTGTTGCAAAGTCTATTCGTAATCAGTCGTGGGTATTGTGCAGTTTAACTTTCGTGTCAAAGGTCTCATTCTGATATACAGGACAAGGTTTATCCACAACAACAACAACAACAAAGAAAAAAGAGAACGAAAATCAACAACAACGGTAATGGTGATAATAATGATAGTAATATAACAATAATAATAAAGAAGTTTTTTTCTTTAATGTCACTACTCTGGTGGATGACTGATGACTAGTGACAGTAAATTTAAACAACAACAACCAACCAAACAACCAAAAACAACTCATACGCTGTATTCATTTCAAGAGGGGAGGGGGAGGGGAAGATCGTCCTTGTGGGTGAGGGATGTTACAAAAATTAAATTAAAAAAAAAAGCAATTAAAGCGATTCAACACAGATAGTAATGTTCCAGATTTCACATTCTTGTCTTTAAAAAGATACATATCATAAGGAACTGCAGATAAGACACACAAAATGATACTTATAATAAACAAAAATAAAAGAAAGAGGAAAAGAATGTACTGTTTGCTAAGAGTTGAGCATACAAAGATACCAAAATTAACGCAAAAAAACGCTTGGTCATCGGTTGGTAGCCCTATATTATTATTATGTGAGCGCGTGCGTACAGCCACGCGCATCCATGCGCGCACGTGTGTGGGTGTGTTGTGGGTGTGTGTGTGTGTGTGTGTGTGTGTGTGTGTGTGTGTGTGTTGTGCGTGCGTGCGTGTGTGTGTGTTTGTGTGTGTGTGTGTGTGGGGTGTTTCTTTGTGTGCGTGTGTCCCCCCCGCCAAGTCTCCTTTAGCCTCCTAAACAGGTGAACTGAAGGTCTTTTTGGGTCCCTTGCAGGGAAGTTTACAAGGTTTGGTGTAGCCCGGAATACAAAAATTAACATCTAGGCCTAATGTTAAATCCCTCTCTCTCTCTCTCTCCCCTCTCTCTCTCTCTCTCTCTCTCTCTCTCTCTCTCTCTCTCTCTCTCTGTGTGAGAGAGAGAGAGAGAGAGAGAGAGAGAGAGACAGAGACAAGACAAAGACAGAGAGGAAGGGAGAGAGAAGAGAGAGAATGAATGAATGAATGATTCTTTAATTGTAAAGGCCAGTTAGTATTTTGTATCAAGAGAGAGAGAGAGAGAGAGAGAGAGAGAAGAGAGGAAGACAGACAGACAGACAGACAGAAGATTCCACACACACACACGCCCCACACTAACACTAACACACACACACATGCACGCACGCACGCACGCACACACACACACACACACACACACCCCACACACATGCACACAACACACACACACACACACACACACACACACACACACACACACACACACACACACACACACACACATACACACACACACAGTGAGGGAGACAGAGCGTGTGTGTGTGTGTGTTTGTGGTTCCCAACTGGTCAAACGTCAGAAAGTGGGCATTTATTCTTCCTTTCTTTCTTTCTTTTGATGTTTTGTTGTTGTTTGTTTGTTGTTGTTGTTGTGTTGTTTTGTTGTTGTTTGTGTTGTGCTGCTGGCTGCTGCTGCTGCTGTTTTTTGTTGTTTTTCTTTCTTTTTGATGTTGTTGTTGTTGCTGCTGCTGTTTTTTTGTTGTTGTTGTTTTTTTCTCTTCTTCTTTCTGTGATGAGAAATGGGAGTGGTCAGGGGGTCCTCTAGTGGAAGGACTAGGAAATTTCTCTATGAGAATTAATTAAAATTTCACTGCCCCCCTCTCTCTAACCAGTGGTGAAGGAGCAACTTTCCGGTACCAGTCATTGAAAGAAATTCATATTCATTCCGGGTACTGTTAAAATACTCAAAAGTGGCTCTGAGACAAGTTTCCTTAGGGTTGTACTTTTAAAAAGTATTTGTAGCTCTGAGAGACAGAATCAAAGAGAGAAGTTCAAACATTCAACACTGATTGAACAACAGAGAACTGACACCAGTTAAGTGCAATTTCACATATCAACTTTACTTGCTTACACACTGGCAAATATATATTATGCCTGTTCTATAGGCTGAGTTTAAGTCGAATACAGTGGGCATGTCAATGTTACTCTGAATGCATACTCTTTTACACATCCACTTCGCTTGCATTACACCAGTGCAGATAGCCAAAGTGATAATCATTGACATGTTCTCACTGTTTATCATTAAGAAAGGGAAAGTTCTGAATGAACTGGTTGCATTGAAGTCCAATCAGATTATGGTAACTCAGCTTAAGTTGGAGAGGATAGTTGATCTTTCCATTGGTTGGTGACTGATCCTGATGTGTAGACCTGTTGCTGTAGTGCTGGGCTGTGGTGTGTCTTCACACCAGTCTTGCCCAGTGTTTATGGCGTAACCCCGGTTTCTAGTGTAGCCACGGTGTATGGCATAACCACAGTTTCTGGCATAGCCATGGCTATGGTTTGGCCACAGTTTGTAGTGTAACCATGGTCCCAGGTCTCCAATAAGGAGAACCTGGTCTGTAGTTAAGTAGCTGAGTGGCCGGCTTGTTGAGTTCACACATTGGCCCTTCATCTGTCAGAACAGGTGTGAGAACTCAGCCAGCAAATGTTTGCTTCATTGTAGAGTTTCTACTATAACTATCAATCTCCACTTTTGTTTAAAGGCTGGGTTAAGCTTACAAAAGGGTAGGAGACAATAATACAATACTAACCATTTCAGTCAAATAGCTCTTCCATGTTTCTTACGTATTATATCACATTAACTTGCAATACACTTAGCCCAAGTACGCATGTGGTGCAGACTTAAAGTCATACACTACAAATCAGTTCAACAATCACCAGTATTTATAAATCAACTTAGCAGTTTTCACCTAGTACAGGTGTACTGGTTTTCTGATCCAAGTTTATCATTCAGTATCATCTTAACAGATAGAATGGAATGCTGGCAAAAGTCAGGTTGAACACAAAGAAAAGTGGTTAGATTGTTCACGAAGAATCATAACCACATGGTGATAGCTTTTACCACATGGGGGCAAGCAAACTACTATACAGAACAATCATTCATCATATTGATAAATGTCGCCAAGTATTAGCACAAAGTTACACTGCTAGACTGTATGGCATACATATAATCAATGTATAAATTCAAAATGTAGAAACATCGCTTCAACTTACATTTTCCCCAGGAGAACAGTGAAACTTTAGACTGGGAAGAGAATGGAAGAGATAACTGTGCCTCCACTTTGGGTTTTCTCTGTCTTTCACTGTTCTGATCTACAGGCGGTCTAGAGGAGTCAGTGAATGGGACGTGCTCAGTGTCCCTATTTTAACCACTAAACTGGGTATTCTAGATTTTTCCCTGGTGACAGGCTGTCACTCAGGGCAATGAGAAGGAGGAGAATTGTCTGTCATCTCCCCTCCCTTTTGATTGGGGATTGGCCAGTTGCAATTGAGGGAATCTATCCTGTGCCGCACCAAGATCAACGACTGATAATTAATGCACACATCTTTTGAACGAATGCTTATGAGCAAAGCGCTTGGCCAAAGTGTTTGCATCATCCACCAGGACGTGTGTGACTGTCTGTGAGCAGGTGGGTGAATATTAAAGGGGGGGGGGGGGGGGGGGATGGATGGGGAGGGGGGGGAGTGAGACGCAGGCCTCATGCCTTTGTTCTAGGTGAGAAGGGGGGAGGGTGTGGGTGGAGAGAGCGGGCAACTTGTAATGCCTGGTAAACTTTCTGCTGTGTCATGCTGCTACACTAAAGCATGAAGGGGCAGGAGGTGGTGGTAGGGGAGGAAAGTGGAGTGAGAATGGCGATGAGTCGCACGCGCAGTGACGTAATTTTCTTTTCCCGTGCAATACTACATCAAGGCGAGAAAGAAGGGGACTGATCGGGTGGAGCTGTCAAGTGTTTCATCACACTTTCTTTCTTTTTTTCTTCTTCTCCTTTCGTGTAGACTGATCTCGACATATTTTCAATGTCCAAAATGTTTAAGAAATAATCAAGACCTTCTGTATATTTGATTTATGAATTGAAAGTCGACATTTCAAAAGTGTATTTCCAAAAACGTCTATCGTCAAAACAAAACAAAATAAATAGATGGAAAAAAAAAGAATGAATGAAGAAATTGATAGACACCAGCCGCCGTGGCGAAGTGGTTAGCGTTGCGGACTCCCGGCTGGGAGGTCGTGGGTTCGAATCCCATCAGAGTCATGTGGGTTTTTTCTGCCCCGACCGGCTCCTACCCAGAGTTGAGTTTGCTGCGGACTCAGTTGGGAAGACTGGGACCACACAGTCGAGTTTCATCCACTTAATGGATGCGTTTCTGAGAGTGTTGCTCAAATTTTCTGACCAACACTGCAGGTGCCTGTATCTCTCGGGCCTGGTTGACGCCAGGATATATTATGAAAGGAAGCGTAGAGTACAGCCCTGTCATGTAGTCTCAGACCGAAATGGAAATCCGTAGCATCATCTTAATCACCCTCATTCCCATTGATCAGCATTAAAAAAAAAAGTCTCAAGTTCTGTGGCCCTTCATGCCCTGCTCTCATGGTGACCTCAATTTCGATGTCCTCTCCACGTCTGTGGCCTTGGTTTGCTTCCGTCGGGGTCACCGGTATCGGCGAGTCCATGGGGGCTGTCGTTGGACGGACGTGGTGGCGCCCTCCGGAGGGAGAGCTCACTCACGCCGGCTCCGCGACTAAGCAATTATTGTCATCAGTAGGGGGCTTAGTAGGTGGTGTCCTGCATATGTTAGATCAGAACAGGCGCCACTGAACACCACCGAAGTGACTCGGCAGCAGTGCAGTGTCTCCTCCGGTCGGTTGCCTCTTGACGACTTGACATTGACTGCTCCCTGTGGATTGCTGGTGCCGGGGCTGCGGCGGGGCCAGCCGGGCTATGGCTGTGGACAGGGTGTCGGAATGAGCGGTGTGGGTGCACTGCCTCTAAGGTGGCACAGAGGTTGGGACAGCAAAAAAAAAAAAAAAGAAAAAAAAAAAAGAAATTGATAGACAAATAAACAAATAAATGAACACATCGTAGAATAGTTTCGTTTGAGTGATGGGATTAAGTCTCAAAACACCACATCTAAACTTTACATTCCCTCCATAAATGGTAACCTACTTAAAAATGCATTTGAAAAGCTGATAAACCGAGTTCGGATGTTGTATACGCATGGTGTGCTCCTTTTTCAAATCACAGTTTTTGTCAGATGTTCCTCAAATTAGGCAGACTCGACACCATACTAGGCACACCATGAGCAAACCTTTATGTGCTTGGAAGTTGTCGTTCTAATATGACCGAGGGATGAAGCAAAGTGCTGGTGGAATTACAAGACAGTCAACGTTGTTGTGGCATTGGTGTTCATACCGTTGGCGTTCATATACATTTAAAACAGAATGTTTAGTATGAGTGCGAAGAACTATCACAACTGCTACTACTACTACCAGTACAGCTGCCTCTGCTGCTACTACTACCACCACGACCATTACTACTACAACTGCTGCTGCTGCTGCTGCTGCTGCTGCCACTATTATGGCGACAAAGACTTCTACGACTAGGACTGCTTCTACTAAGCCTACTTTTGCGACGATGACGAAATGGCCAGGACTACTACAGCAACCACTACAGATACAACATCTTCTACCGCTTCAACGACAACGACGAGTACAACTATTACAGCTTGCTGCTGCTGCTACTGCTCATATGGTTATGTGTGTGTGTGTGTGTGTGTGTGTGTGTGTGTGTGTGTGTGTGTGTGTGTGTGTGTGTGTGTGTGCGTGCGCGCGCGTGCGTGCGTGCGTGCGTGCGTGTGTGTGTGTGTGTGTGTGTGTGTGTGTGGTGTGTGTGTGTGTGTGTGTGTGTGTGTGTGTGTGTGTGTATGGAAACCTTTGTTGAGTTCGACAGAAATCTCGGCAACTGACTGCTCATAATTATCTAAACACTTTCCTTTTCATCCTATCTCTCCTCCTCCTCCCTGGCATTCTTCTCAGTTCCCTTTTGAAATCCGCATTTACGTGGTAAATGAGTTATTCACTTCACTTCCCCCCCACCCCCCCATCTCCCCCATGTGTATGTGTGTGTGTGTGTGTGTGTGTGTGTGTGTGTGTGTGTGTGCGTGCGTGCGTGCGTGCGTGCGTGCGTGCGTGCGTGCGTGCGTGCGTGCGCGCGGTGTGTGTGTGTGTGTGTGTGTGTGTGTGTGTGTGTGCCATTCGCACCGACCTTCAATGGGTTCGTCCCTGAAACCCGTCCCATCTTTTGACTTAGTTTGGTTCAAATGGTGGTGGGATGTGTGTGTGTGTGTGTGTGTGTGTGTGTGTGTGTGTGTGTGTGTGTGTGTGTGTGTGTAAATCTTGCCAACTAACCGATAAACGAGCAAAGGACTGGACGCAGATGAAGACGAAACATCTGTGCAAGAGGTAACAAGTCTATGGATTGCGATGCCTGTATGGACAAGGACAAAAAGGGGAAAAAAAAGAAAAAAAAAAGAAAGAAAAAGAAAGAACATGTGCGACAGGTGCCGCTGAATTGATCTTCGCCTGAAGGAGTGTTCGGTTAAGAAAGTGGTCAATGTCAATCCCCAGTGCATAGTTCACCGATTGATTAAACGTCGGTACAGTGCCGTGATGATGTCAACCAGCTTGTGACGAAAGACAGTGACATCATGCATGACGTCACGAATTTACGGGTAAAGCAGGCAAAAAGAACTTCCTTATGATCCGAGATTTTTCAATTCAAAACTCACTCAGCACAACAGATTCCTAAGGCATCATTTATTATCAGCAATAATCAATATTGTAACATGCGCATTTCACATCCAAACATGCATAATATCCTCTCTCTCATCAGTGCTTCCCCTCTTTCTTAACACACACACACACACACACGCACGCACATA
The DNA here is from genome assembly GCA_018398815.1 of Conus ventricosus. NCBI lineage: Eukaryota > Metazoa > Mollusca > Gastropoda > Neogastropoda > Conidae > Conus > Conus ventricosus. The sequence continues at coordinate 36,304,256 of CM031622.1, read as the reverse complement.
GAGAGTCATGTACACCGCGCGCGCGCACACACACACACACACACACACACACACACACACACACACACACACACACACACACGAACATTAAATTAATACTCAAAAGGTAAGGTAGACCGGGCATGTAGTATATAACCACATGTGGAAGAAAATCACTGATCTGACGCACACAGAACACAACAGACTATATCCTTAACATCGAACAAACAAAACAGACAATATTACGATACAACAGCTTGCCAGAAACAATCTGACAGACAACGCTATGACGTCACTGAGCAACTGTTCGTCCTTCCTTCCTTCCTTCCTTCCATCGTTCCTCCCTTTCTTCTTTCCTTTCTTGTGACTGTTTTGATGGCAGTCGTCGTCTCTGCTATTGATTAACGGATTCAGTCACATCGCAAAGAATCAGAATCTTAACATATAGGCGTAATGGATACAAGCGAACCGAGCAGCAAAATCAGACATTATGACGTGGGTTCTCTATGACGTAGATATCTATGACACAGTCTGTGGGAATCAAAGCAACCTGTCTCATGTTTGACACTGACTTGCTACAGACCGTGTTTAATTCCAAGCTTGAAGTTGTTGCATTTTCTGTCATTTCTTCAACAGTTTCTTTGACGACAGTGATCAGAGATCGTCAGCTCCCAGCCGATCCTTCGCCGAACGTGTCCACAGACCACGAAGAAGAGTGTGGATGACCTCTGCGTGTAGAAGCCACTCAGCCGAACAGAGGCTGAGACTTGACGAGAAGACGCTCGTGCTGTACTTTCTCCAGGTTGGCGGAATGGCCGTCCAAGCACGTGGGATGGCCGTCGCAGCTATGGATGACGAAGTACTGACTCTCAGGGTCGAACCCCACCTCCAGCAGGTGAGAGTGACCGCCTCCCAGGGTGGTCCTCACCTTCACCCTCGCCCCCTCCTTCACCACCTTCCGCCGCTGCTCCGCGCTCAGCTCGAACGTGTGCACGTGCAGAAAGCCGCCGCGCGTGGGGGGTGACGTTACCAGGACCACGGGGCTGGACGGGGGGTCAGGATCCGGGAAAGAACGAAGCGGGCCGAGGCCGTCCTGAAGAACGATGTTGATCGGAGCTTCCTGCAGGATTCCGGCACTGTCTGAGCTGACCTCCACGGCGTTGAGGGCTGGGCAGGGGCTGGTCCGAGAAGGATGTTTGGAGATCCCCGTGGAGGGGAACCGTGCTCGGAGGGAGCAGGCACCTTCCTGATACGGACATCCACTGCGGTTCAACGTTCTTGACGTTCTGCTCCTCAGCATTGTTGGCAGTCAAGAAAGAAGGAACCTTCTTGAAGAAGAGCTTGTGCTCGTCCATCTCCATCACCAGCTCCCTCAGCGCCTCCACCTCCTTCCACACCGTACTGCCCTCAGCGTACAGCGGCATGATGGGATAGCGCGTGCGTAGAACGCCCAGTCCTTCAATCTTGGGCAGGAGCACGCGCACGCCTGAGGCCACCACGGACCTCACTTGACCTTTAGTGTCAAGGACCCCGACGACGCCCCTGACCGTGTCCGCGGGGTCAGACCGCACTTCCTTCCCGGACTGGAAGAAGGAGACGGGCGTCTGATAGAAGTGGCGGTTGTTGGTGCCGTTGAAAGCGCCCTCTACACTGCGCAAGCCCGTCCTGCCCACATCGACCACCGTCTGTCCCAACGGGGATCGGTTACCCCCCTTGTACTGCAGTCTGTAAGGGTTCCAGGCGTGGAGCGGCGTGAGGAAGACGACCTCGAGGGGGATGGCGTAGGACACCCTCCTAGCCTCCGACCGACACTTTCTGGGCTTCCCCGAAGACGCGGGGCACACCTCGACCTTCATGGGCGCCACCCGAGGCTGGGTGGTCTCCGCCACGAACAGGTTGCGGTCGGCAAAGCCCGTGTGCGCTACCTGCTGCCCCATGGCCCCGGGCTTGGTCAGTTTGTACCAGCGGTGGTAGTAGGCGGTGTTGAGGGGCCGAGAGCTGTGGGCGTTCAACTTCAAGCCGGCCTCCGTCTGGTCCATCAGCCGGGCCCCGTAGTTGTTCTTGCCTTGAGACAGACGGGGCAGACAGACAGGCAGACAGACAGACAGACACGCACGCACGTGTACATGCACGCACGCACGCATACATACACACATGCAACACACACACACACCACACACACACACACACACACACACACACACACACACACACACACACACACACCATGTACATATATACGAACAAGAGCACGCACACACACACACACACACACACACACACACACACACACACACACGCGCGCGCGTGCGCGCGCGCGCGCGCGCACGCACGCACGCACGCACGCACGCACACACACACACACACACACACACACACAAGGGCACACACGCGCGCGCGCACGCACGCACGCACATGGAGAAGATTGTTACATTCTGGTTTGATGTAAATCGTATCACAGATTTCTAGTTTCAAAGCAACATTTTCCTAGATCTACATGACGTAATTACTTATTTTGTGAACATTATGAATTCTTCGCGAAAATGGTTATCTGATAACTAGAAGAGCGCTTGGGAGAGTGCAGATCTCAGTCAAGGTCGAACGTATCCAGGATCTGGATCTTTAAGCTGGATCCGATCCACAGACCCACACAAATGGCCACTGGGTTCGTTCTTTACATACATTTCATTCTTCCATCTATTTTCTTTTTTTTTTCCCTCGGTCTCATCTTCCGTACCACATCAGAGGCATTGCACCTACGCTGATCAAGTCGACATGAGGCCACCCACCAGAGGAGACACTGCACTGCTGCCGAGTCTTTTTTGATGGTGTTCAGTGGTGCCTGTTCTGATCCGATATGTACAGGACACCACCTACTAAGTCCCCTACTGACAACAATATTTGCTTCTCGGGGTCAGCCTAAGTAAACTCTCACTTCAGAGGGCGCCACCACGTCCGTCCAACAACAGTCCCCACGAATTTGTCGATACTGGTGACGTCGACAGAACTAAACCCAGGGCACAGGCGTGGAGAATGAATCTGAACTGAGGTTACCATGGAAGCAGGGCATGAAGAGTCACAGAATTTGAGACATCTTTTCATGCTGATCAATGAGGATGAAGATGATAAAGATGATGCCGCGAGTTTCCATGCAGGTCTGAGACTGCATGACAGGGCTGTACTCTACACTTCATTTCATAATGTATCCCGGCGTCAACCAGCCCTGAGAGATACAGGCACCTGCAGTGTTGGTCATGAAATTTGAGCAACAGTCTCAGAGACGCATCCAGTAAGTGGATGAAACTCGACTGTGTGGTCCCACTCATCCCAAATGAACCTATAGTAAACTCAGCTCTGGGCAGAAACGTGCCCAGGCAGAAAAATCCCGCAGATAAATGTCTCTGACGGGAGTCGATCCCGTAAAGTCACAGCTGGGAGTTTGCGACGTTAACCACATCACCACGGCGACTGGTATGGCCGACATTCTTTCTTTGATTAATGGAGGACATGAAAAGAAAATCTTGTAGTTTGCCACTGCAACACAATTTATGTAATGATATTTTTTTGTTTTTGTGTTTTTGAAAATCCAGTTTTGTAAAGTTTGGGTTAGGTTAGGTTTGATTTAGGATTAAGATCAGAGTTAAGGTTGGAATAGGTTTAGGGTTAGGATCAGGATCAGGATTGGAATAGGTTTAGGTTCAGGATCAGGGTAAAGATTGGAAGGTTTAGGGTTAGGATCAGGGTAAGCGTTGGAGGAGATTTAGGTAAGGATCAGGGTAAGAGTTAGAATAGGTTTAAGGTTAGGATCAGGGTAAGGGTTGGAATAGGTTTAAGGTTAGGATCAGGGTAAGGGCTGGAATAGGTTTAGGGTCAAGATCAGGGTAAGGGTTGCAATAGGTTTAGGGTTAGGATCAGGGTAAGGGTTGGAACAGCTTTAGGGCCAGGATCAGGGTAAAGGTTGGAATAGCTTTAGGGTCAGGATCAGGGTAAAGGTTGGTATAGGTTTAGGATTAGGGTAAGGGTTGGAACAGGTTTAAGATCAGGATCAGGGTAAGGGTTGGAATAGCTTAGGATCAGGATCAGGGTCCGGTTAGAGTCATCACATTCCGGTGTTGGAGAGGATTTTCCTGTTCTCCCGTCTAAGTTCCGATCTCTAGATGCATAAAGTGATAAAAACACCGCTCAACGATTAGGTAAGGCAAGGTAATGTTGCTTATAGCCCAGCCGACCGCAAAGGGCCATATCAGGGCTGTCACCACGTTAAAATCAACCCACAAGTCATTAAAAAAACAAAACTTTTCACACGTCTCTTTAAAATACATCTTCTAAAAACGCACCAGAAACTTTGTTAAAAAGCTTTCTTCCGTAAAATCTTAAATCAGATGAGAAATGTTAATCTCTTTCAGAAACTCAAAGATCACGTCAGGTGGGACATCTCTGAACAGGGTTTTCATGGACTCGGCTGTAAAGTGTTTATGTCTCACATCGTGCAAGTCCCAACAATCTAAAAGAATATGTTTCACTGTGAGCGGAACATGACATGGAATACACCACGGAACCTCTTCACATTTTAAAAGATAAGAATGGGTAGGAATCAGCGGGAATGACTATAGACCTTTAATAAAAACCCTCTACCACATGATTAGGAATAGAGTTGTTTAGAACTTACCGCCAATGACATTGACAAACAAAGCACAAGACAAGACACGATGCATTTCAACCACTTGGGTCTTCTTCAGGCGAAAAAATAAATCACATTTAACATGTGGGACAGTACAAACAACGAAAAACGAAAAAAGAAAGAAAATGACTTATCCGTTCTTGGCCATGTGTTTGGTGGGCGGAAATGACATGCTGCCAGGGGGATTATGGGAGAGGAAACGGAGGGGGGGGGGGGGGGGGGGGGGGGGGTTGCGTCAGGGGAGGTGTGTGTGTGTGATATGATAGGGTTGTGTGTCCAGTTTATTGGGATGGTGTGATATCTTTGTGATGGTTGTGGTAATGGTGGATTGATAATAATGGTAAGGGGGGGAAAAAAAAAAAAAAAAAAAAAAAAAAAAAAATTAGTGGGGGGGGGGGGGGGGGGGGGGGGGGGGGATTTAAGGGGAAGGATAATACAAACTAAGATTAATAGATGGAGGGTTGCTGTAACTACTGTATGAAGTGAGTGAAGGGGATGTGGTGGTGGTGTATGTAGTGTGTGTGTATGTGTGTGTGTGTATGGTGTGTGTTGGTAGGGGATTTGCCAACTGGTGTGGAAGAGGTGAGTATGTGTGTTTGGTTATTGTTGGATATTGATGCCTTGGGGGTGTAGTGTGCCAGTTTGGCAATGAGATGGGATTCTTGAGTTGTGCGTTCACTAATTTTTTTTTTTTGTTTTTTTTTTTTTTTTTTTTCCCCCCTTACCATTATTATCAATCCCCCATTACCACAACCATCACAAAGATATCACACCATCCCAATAAACTGGACACACAACCCTATCATATCACACACACACCTCCCCTGACGCAACCCCCCCCCCCCCCCCCCCCCCCCCCCCCCCCCCCCCTCCGTTTCCTCTCCCATAATCCCCCTGGCAGCATGTCATTTCCGCCCACCAAACACATGGCCAAGAACGGATAAGTCATTTTCTTTCTTTTTTCGTTTTTCGTTGTTTGTACTGTCCCACATGTTAAAAGTGATTTATTTTTTCGCCTGAAAGAAGACCCAAGTGGTTGAAACATCGTGTCTTGTCTTGTGCAAACTCACTTCAGCACAACAGATTCCTAAGGCATCTATTTATTATCAGCAATAATCAATATTGTAACATGAGCATTTCACATCCAAACATGCATATTAATCCTCTTCTCTCATCAGTGCTTCCCTCTTTTTAATGAGTCCTCAAACACACAAACACGGCTCGCACTAGAGATGTCATGTACACCGCGCGCGGCAGCACACACAACACACACACACAACACACAACACACACACAACACACTCACACGAACAATAATTTTATTCTACCATAGCGTTAGGTAGACGGGATGTTGTATATAACCACATGTGGTAGAAATTCACTGATTGTGACGCACACAGACACAACAGACTATATCCTTAACATCGAACTCAATTACATAACACGACATATTTCGATACATCAGCTTGCCAGAAACAATCTGTCAGTACAACGTCTATGTCGTCACTGAGCAAAAACTGTTCGTCCTTCCTTCCTTCCTTCCTTCCATCGTTCCTCCCTTTCTTCTTTCCTTTCTTTGACTGTTTTGATGGCTAGTCGTCGTCTCTGCTTATTGATTAACGGAGTCAGTCACATCGCAACAGATCAGAATCTTAACATATAGGCGTTAATGGTACAAAGGCGACCGAGCAGCAAATCAGACATTATGCGTCGGGTTCTCTAGGACGTAGATATCTATGACACAGGTCTGTGGGAATAAAAAGAAACCTGTCTTCATGTTTGTCACACTGACTTGCTACAGACCGTGTTCCCTGTTTAATTCCAACTTGAAGTTGTTGCATTTCTGTCATTTCTTCAACTGTTTTCTTTGACGACAGTGATCAGAGATCGTCTAGATCCCAGCCGATCCTTGCCGAAGTGTCCAAGACCACGAACCAAGAGTGTGGATGGACCCTCTGCGTGTATGAAGCCACTCAGCGAACATAGGCTGAGGGACTTGTCGAGAAGACGCTCGTGCTGTAACTTTCTCCAGGTTGGCGGTCATGGCCCGTCCATGCACGTGGGATGGCGCCGTCGCAGCTATGGATGACGAAGTACTGACTCTCAGGGTCGAACCCACCTCCAGCAGTGTGAGAGTGACCGCCCTTCCAGGCAGTGGTCCTCTACCTTCACCCTGCCCCCTCCTTCACCACCTTCCGCCGCTGCTCACGCGCTCAGCTCGAACGTGTGCACGTGCAGAAAGACGCCGCGCGTGGGGGGTTGTCGTTATCCAGGACACGGGCTGGACGGGGGACCTGGCGGGGGGTCAGGATCCGGGAAAGAACGATGCGGGGCCGAGGCCGTCCTTGAAGAACGTTGTTGATCGGAGGCTTCCTGCAGATTCTCAGGACACTGTACTGAGTGACCTCCACGTGCCGGTTGAGGGGCTGGGCAGGCGGCTGGTCCGAGGACGGATGTTTGGAGATCCCCTTGAGGGGAACCGTGCTCGGAGTGGAGCAGGCACCTTCCTGATAGGACGCCACCTGTCGGTTCCAATTCTTGGACGTTCTGCCCTCAGCATTGTTGGCAGTAAAGAAAGATAGGAACCTTCTTGAAGAAGAGTTTGATGCTCGTCCATCTCCATCACCACACTCCCTCCTGCGCCTCCACCTCATTCCACACCGTACTGCCTCAGGTACAGCGGCATGTTGGAGATTGCGCGACGTGCGTAGAACGCCCAGTCCTTCAATTTGGGCAGGGGAGCAACGCGCACGCCTTGAGGCCACCACCGGGACCTCACTTGACCTTTAGTGTCAAGGACCCGACGACGCCCCTGAACCGTGTCGCCGGGGTCAGACCGCAACTTCCTTCCCGGACTGGAAAAGGAGACGGGCGTCTGATAGAAGTGGCGGTTTTTGTTGGGCCGTTGTGGAAAGCGCCCTCTACATGCGCAAGCCGTCCTGACCACATCGCCACGTCTGTCCCAACGGGATCGGTTCCCCCCTTGTACTGCAGTCTGTAAGGGGTTCCAGGCCGTGAGAGAGGCCGTGTGGGGAAGACGACCTCGAGGGGATGGAGTAGGACACACTCCTAGCCTCCCGACCGGGAACACTTTCGGGCTTCCCCCGAAGGACGCGGGGCACCACCTCGACCTTCATGGGCGCCACCCGAGGCTGAGGTGGTCTCCCGCACGAAACATGGTTGCGGTCGGCAAAGCCGTGTGCGCTACCTGCTGCACCATGGTAACCCGGGCTTGGTCAGTTTGTACCTGCGGTGGTAGTAGGCGGGGTTGAGGGGGCCGAGAGCTGTGGGCGTTCAAACTTCAAGCCGGCCCTCCGTCTGGTCATCAGGCGGGCCCCGTAGTTGTTCTTGCCTTGAGACACAGACGGAGGCTGACAGGACAGGCAGTCAGACAGACTGACACGCACGCACGTGTACTTGCACGCACGCACGCAACATAACACACATGCACACACACGCACACACACACCACAACACACACACATCACACACACACCACACACCACACACACACATGTACATATTACGACAAGAGCAGCACACACACACACCCACACACACACAAACACACAACACACACACACACACGCGCGCGCGTGCGCGCCGCGCGCTGCGCGCACGCACGCACGCACGCACCGCACGCAATCACACACACACACACACACACACACAAGGGCTCCACACGCGCGCGCGCAAGCAACGCACGCCACTTGGAGAAGAGTGTTACTTCTGGTTTGAGTTAAGATCGTATCACAGATTTCTAGTTTCAAGCATCATTTTCTAGATTCTCATGACAGTAATTACTATTTTGTGAACATTATGAATTCTTCGCGAACGAAAATGGGTATCATGATATATTGAAGCGCGCTTGGGAGAGTGCAGATCTCAGTCAAGGTCGAAGTAGCCAGGATCTGGATCTTTAAGCTGGATCCGTTCCACAGACCACACAATATGGCCACTGGGTTCGTTCTTTACATTTCATTTCATCTCTTCCTTCTTTTTCTTTTTTTTTTCATCAGTCTCATCTTCCTTTACCACCCAGAGGCATTGCACCTACGCTGATCATGTCGACAATGATGGCCACCCACCAGAGGAGACTCTGCACTGCTGCCGAGTCTTTTTGATGGTTTCAGTGGTGCATCTGTTCTGTCCGTATGTACAGGGTCACCACCTACTAAGTCCCCTATGACAACAATATTTGCTTCTCGGGGTCAGGCCTATATTTTAAATCTCTACTTAGAGGGCACCACGTTACGTCCAACAAACAGACCCCACGAATTTGTCGATACTGGTGACGTCGACAGAACTAAACCCAGGGCACAGGCGTGGAGGAATGATCTGAACTGAGGTTACCATGGAAGCAGGCTGAAGAGTCACAGACTTTGAGACATCTTTTCATGCTGTCATGAGGATGAGATGATAAAAGATGATGCCGCGAGTTTCCATGCTAGGTCTGAGTCTGCAAGACAGGGCTGTACTCTACACTTTTTCTTAATGTATCCGGCGTCAACCTGCCTCTGAGAGATAAAGGGCACCTGCAGTGTTGGTCTTGAAATTTGAAGCTAAATCAGTCTCAGAGACGCATCCAGTAAGTGGATGAAACTCGAGCCCTGTGTGGTCCCACTCATCCCTATTGTACCTTTAGTAAACTCGCATCTGGGCAGGAAACGTGCCCAGGCAGAAAAATCCCGCAGATAAATGTCTCTGACGGGAAGTCAGATCCCGTAAGTACAGCTGGAGTTTTGAGACGTTAAACACATCACCACGGGCGGATGGTATGGCGACATTCTTTCTTTGGTTTTGGAGGACATGAAATAGAAAATCTTGTTGTTTGCCCTGCAACACATTTATGTAATGATATTTTTTTTGTTTTTTGTGTTTTTGAAAAATCAGTTTTGTAAGTTTGGGTTAGGTTAGGTTTGATTTAGGATTAAGACAGAGTTAAGGTTGAATAGGGTTTAGGGTTAGGATCAGGAATCAGGATTGGAATAGGTTTTGGTTCAGGATCAGGTAAAGATTGGAAGGTTTTAGGGTTAGGTTCTGGGTAGCGTTGGAGGAGATTTTAGGTAAGGTTCAGGGTTAAGAGTTAGATAGTTTAAGGTTAGGATCAGGGTTAGGGTTGGTATAGGTTTCATGGTTAGGTTCAGGGTAAGGGCTGGAAATAGTTTAGGGTCAAGATCAGGGTTAAGGGTTGCAATAGGGGTTAGGGTTAGGATCTGGGTTAAGGTTGGAACAGCTTTTAGGGCCAGGATTAGGGGTAATAGGTTGGAATAGCTTTAGGGTCTGGATCAGGGTTAAAAAAAATAGGGTTGGTATAGGTTTAGGTTTTGGGTAAGGGTTGGAACTGGTTGAAGATCAGGATCAGGGTAAGGGTTTGTGGAATAGCTTAGGATCAGGATCAGGGTCGGTTAGAGTCAATCACATTCCGGTGTTTGGAGAGGATTTTCCTGTTATCCCGTCTAAGTTCGATCTCTAGATGCATCATAAAGTGATTAAATAACACCGCTCTTACGATTAGGTATGGCAAGGTATTGTTGCTTATAGCCCAGCCTGACGCACAAAGGGCCCATTTCAGGGCTGTCACCACGTTTAAAATCAACCCACAAGTATTAAAAAAAACAATACTTTTCACACGTCTCTTTAAATATAAATCTTCTAATAACGCACCAGAAACTTTGTTAAAAAGCGTTCTTCCGTAAAATCTTAAATCAGATGAGAAATGTTCATCTCTTTGAAAACTCAAAGATCACGTCAGGTGGGAATTCTGACATGGGGTTTTCATGGACTCGGCTGTAAAGTGTTTATGTCTCAATTTGAGCAAGTCCAACAATCTAAAAGAATATGCCCCCATACCCCGTTCACTGTGAGCGGAACATGACACTGGAATACACCTAGGATAAGAACCTCTTCACATTTTAAAAGATAAGAATGGGTAGGAATCAGCCGGAATGACTATAGACTTTTTAATAAAAACCCTCTACCACATGATTAGGAATGATTGTTTAGAACTTACGCCAATGACATTGACAAACAAAGCACAAGACTAGACACGATGCATTTCAACCACTTGGGTTTCTTCAGGCGAAAAAATAAATCACAATTTAAATGTGCGGACAGTTTACAAACAACGAAAAACGAAAAAAAGAAAAGAAAATGACTTATCCCGTTCATTGGCCATGTGTTTTGGTGGGCGGAACTGACATGCTGCCAGGGGGATTATGGGAGAGAACGGCAGGGGGGGGGGGGGGGGGGGGGGGGTTTGCGTCAGGGGAGGTGTGTGGTGTGTGATATGATAGGGTTGTGTGTCCTGGTTTTTTGGGATGGTGTGATTATTTGTGATGGTTGTGAGTAATGGGGATTGATAATAATGGTAAGGGGGGGGGGAAAAAAAAAATAAAAAAAAAAAAAAAAAATATAAAATTAGTGGGGGGTGGGGGGGCGGGGGGGATTTAAGGGGAAAGATAATACAAAAACTAAGATTAAATAGATGGAGGGTTGCTGTAACTACTGTATGAAGTGAGTGTGGGGATGTGGTGGTGGTGATGTACGTGTGTGTGTATGTGTGTGTGAGTTATGTGTGTGTGTTGTAGGGGATTTTGCAACTGGTGTGGAAGAGGTGAGTCTATGTGTGTTTGGTTATTGTTGGATTATTGATGCCTTGGGGGTGTGTGTGCCAGTTTGGCAATGAGATGGGATTCTTGATTGTGCGTTCACTAATTTTTTTTTTTTTTTTTTTTTTTTTTTTTTTTTTCCCCCCATTTCATTTTTATACAATCCACCTTTACCTCAACCATCACAAAGATTATCACACCATCCCAATAAACTGGACACACAACCCTTTCTTTTCTCACACACACACCTCCCTGACGCAACCCCCCCCCCCACCCCCCACTCCGTTTCCTCTCCCTTAATACCTGGCAGCATTGTCATTTTCCGCCCACAAACACAGTGGCCAAGAAAACGGATAAGTCTTTTTCTTTCTTTTTTGTTTTTCGTGTTTGTTCTGTCCCACATGTTAAATGTGATTTATTTTTTCGCCTGAAGAAGACCAAGTGGTTGAAATGCATCGTGTCTTGTCTTGTGTATTGTTTGTCAATGTCATACTGGCGGTTAAGTTCTAAACTATCTATTCCTAATCTTGCTTCGTTGCCGCCGTCAGTCACTCCATTTTTAAATTCCTCTACCACATGTCATGAAAAAACAAGACTTTGTTCTCACCCACGGTATCTCCTTCATGATTTGTCCTGCCATATTCCACTTTGTAAATGTTCTTCGCCGAAAAACGGATTTCAGCGTGAGCGACGCGGCAACGTGACATGACGTATTCCCTCAGGGTGCTTCCCAGCCAGACGATTGGCCAGGTCCTCGACAGGTTGAAGGTCACGCAGTCGGACTCCGCTTGGATTGGGTGACACAGGATGCGGGTAGTTCCCACCTGCGCTATTGTGCCTCCCCCTCTGTGGAAGTTGAGCACCTGGCATGGGAGGTAAGCAGGTTTTCGTGAGGTGTTTGTTCCCGTGTTGCCGCGCAATAATTTTGTCTGTGACAACACAGAGAGGGTTTAGAAACAAGAAACAAAAACAAAATAACAAAAAAAACCAAAAGCAAAAAATAAAAAGAAGGGGAAAAAAAAGGGGAGGGAGGGGCGGGGGGAGAGGGGGAGAAAAGAAAACACACACACACACACCACACACACCACTCCACACTCACTCACACTACCCCCCCCCCCCCCACCCCCCCCCCCCCCCACACACACACACACATATATTTTATATAATATATATATATATATTTATATATATATATAGAATATTTATATTTATTTTAATATATATAAAATCAGAGTTAAAAAAGCCACTCAGGACGTAAAAAGTGCTAACCATGTGGGTGTCTACATTCCAGTCTAAAAATAGGATTTAAAATGAAGTGGTTAAACCTACAAGCTTGTTTCAAGCTAAAGCGCTCTCCTCAGGGTCTACAAACGTGTCTTTTTCACACACACACATTTATATCAAAGTGTCTTTTTCAACACACACACACACACACACACACACACACACTCACACACTCACACACCAACTCACAACACACACACACACACACACACTCACCCACACACACACACACCACACACTCACACACACACACATCATCTTCATCAATTCATCATTCATCATCATAAGGGGAGTTTTTTCTCTTGACGAATCAATACCTATTTTTTAATTTTCTTTATGATTTTTCGTTTAGTGTGCGTGCGTTCTGCGTGTGTGGGCGCCCGTGTGTGCTCTGGGCCGCGAGTGAGTGCGCGCCGTGCGGCGCGCGCGCGAGCGTGTGAGTGTGCGCGCGCGACACGCGAACACTTTCAGTGTGGAAAAGCAGCAAGTGAGCTTTATTTTCTCATCGGAGGGCGATACTCTCCAACACTTCTGTTGTTCGTCTCCTGATGTGAATACAACTGACACAAAACACTGTGGAACTGATTTCAATGGCACTTGTTGGAAACATGGTTTATGTCCAAAGATAAAAAAATCCTTTTAGAGTCTGGAGGATCCATATCAAGAGGGCGCATCTATGTTTAGGAGCTGGGTATCGTATTATTAAAAGGCAGATCCAGGAATTCGTTTGTCTACCTGGGAGGCAGCGACCGCCGTTTGTGTATTGTACATAGGATAAAAATCTCGAGGCTGTTTGTCACGGACAAAAAAAAAAGAAACAACCCAACCTTGGAGGAGTCGCCAGCCAATTTGTTCGGACAAAAGTCCAAACTCAAACATTCACGGCGCCACGTAGGACCGGGACCCATGGTCGAATCCGGCAATTAAGCTTAGTGGTGAGGCTTCACAGAGACGGTGCGATCCTCCCAGACTGACCTATGCGTTTTGAACGACGCTCGATGTATAGCGAGACGGTCGTTAGCGCCTGGCTCAGACTCACTGGCCACTTTGTGGTACCAGCGTCCGGTCATTGTAATCAGACGTCGTGGGCGCCCAACCCAGACTCAGTGGCCTTATTTACACTGACAGTGTCCACGACTTAAGCCACCACGGCGCAGTTTAAGTAGGAAAGGGGGGAAGGTTTAGCGTGTGGTGGGGGGTGAAATCTAGCTAATCAAATTAAAATGGACTATTGACCCCAAAGGGAGTAAGGCGTCTGTCGGTGACTGTCATGGATTTGTATATTCCAATGGAAGTAGAGGGAGGATAACTTCCGGGTGTCAGGGCGGTTAAAAAGCTGACCAATGGTACTCGCCTTTTTGGGACAGTTCAGGAACGAAATAAAGAGGATGTGAGAGATGACGAGAACGGGAGATCGAGAGGGGGAGAACGAACAGAGAACGAAACAGGGTGAGGGAGAGGTTTTAGGTCTGCTTGAGAGAAAAAGCAGGAGATGATGGAGGAGAGAATGAGAACCTAGTTGGAGAGATTAGCATGAGATAGTCTGCAGAGGTAGGATCTGAGGAGAGATGGTGGAGATAGAGAGAGAGTTGCTAATTAATGAAGAGAAAAGAAAGAAAGAAAAATGAAAAGAAAAAAGAATCCCATGTCCATTTGTAAGAGCAGATAGAAGTGAGAGAGAGGAGAGTGCAATGCGTTATTGCAGGTCAAGAAGAAAGGAGAACAGATTCGATGTTGATAGTCATGTTCTATCCTTAACCGGGGGTTGACCTCATACCTGGCAGCGTCACTTCGCCAGCAGAGAACCACAGGGACCAACGCCATCTGTCTCACTGCCAGGCGGGCCCTTTCAGACCAAAAACCAGTTGCCAGCAGTTGGGTCGTGTTGTGAACCCGCCCTCCCCCCCCCCACCCCCCCTACCCGTGAAAAGAAAAGAAAGAAAAGAAAAGGGACAGTGATTGTGAAATAGTTAGATCACCTGGCCAGGTATAAGTAGAAATCTATTTATACCGGGTTGTTAGTTATGATGTTATTAGATAAATGATTTGTGAGCTCATGGGAAGAGAGAGAAATGTTTTAATTTTTGTTTGATTCCATATGCATTGATGTTTCGTTCTATGATATGTACAGTAAAGTTTGACTTTACTAGTGGTTTGTTTATGTGACGGAATGGTATGATATATGAATGAGATCGTAAGAAGCTGGTGAGTGTGTTTGGGCTGTGCGCTAGTCCCTTCTCCACTGACATCACCGGGGTTGACTAAATTATTGGCGAGCCTGCCAGGAATTCTGGCCCATTTATTATAATTTGTTCAACTTTCTCAGAGAGGAAGCTGGGTGGGATTCAAGTATTGTAATCTAAGTCAAGGGTTGTCTTCTGTATGTTCCAAGATAGTTAAATATAGGCTTGCATTGCTTCCAAGGCAGTTAATACTTGGTCTTGGCATTTTCAGCCCAGAGTACTTATTTCGCACAGGATTTCCTATAATTCGTCTCATAGTTGAGGTTCAGGTCGCTGGGCGTCTTATAAAAACTAATACGTTTGTCCATGACTAATCTCATCATTCATAGGATTGTGCTATTACGTCACTCGTGTCGGTAACACCAGTTTGGCTGTCGTAGTTATAAAATCTTGTTAACAAAATAAAGAGATATAATGGGGAAAGAAAGAACACCCCTAATTGACAACTTGTGGCGATCGCTGTGATTTAGGTTTACTCAGAGATGAGTTGGTTCGCATTTTCGAAAAACCAACAACGATGGAAAGAGAATGGAACGCGCGGAAAAGACGCCGGTCGCATCATTGGAAATTGGAGAGCAGGGAAAAAAGGTAAAGGGCGACAGGAAACAGAAAGATTAAGGAGACGCAGGAGAAACAGAAAGGATTAAAGCTAGGGGAAACGCAGGAAACAGAAGAGCTAAAGTTCAATTAGGGTTGGAGGAAAGTGAGAATACAAAGGGAGACTACGAGGGATGGTAGTTCAGTTTTCCAGTGACTCTGTGCGCCAAGCTAATGTCCGACCCAAGTTGCCAAATTTCGGATCGGGACCGATTCGATTGCGCATACATCAGTCGTTTTGTATCGTTTGCGAGCCAAGTCAGGGTTGGCCTCCGAAGAGTGGGCAGGTTCATTTTGTCAGCGCTATTGACGGTAAGGCGTTGCAGATTTCACTGCGTTACCAGCAGAACTAACAGTCTGATTTTGGGTGCTGTGAAGGAGTCTTTATGATGGGATTTGACCTCACAGAGAAAGGATTCAGAAAATAATTTCAGTTGCAGCTAGATTGCACGCAGGGAACGTACACTCAGTTTGGTGCACGTTAGTCACTATTTTGAGAAATGGTTAGAGTTGAGTGGTACGAAGAAGGGAGTTTGGCTGAATTGAAAGAGCTAGTTATGAAAAGGAACAGATCTTTGTCAGTTGCGGCCCTGAGTTAAATATACATTGATTTGAAAGAGAGACAGCCAGAGACAGCGGGGATTTGTTGAAGTTCGCAGAGGTGTATAGAGAGGCACGTTTGGGCACTAAGGTGCAGAGAACACAGGTGCTAGGCACAGGTTGGAGAAGAGTGCAAGGAGACTAGGAGAGTTTTTGCAAAGTCTGCAAACCCAGTGGTGGGGCAGAAGGAAGGGCAAAGGGACATTAGGTGTTTCATTTGTCACAAGGAAGGGACATGTTGGCGAGGATTGTCGATGAGGTTTCCAGAAGAGCGCAGCATTGAAGGGTGGATAAGGTCGTCAATGGGAAACGGACCTGCAATGGAACCAAGGGGATTCAGTTGAAGGAGGTGTGGAGTGCGCTATGGCTAGCACTGGACAGCAGTCAGTGTCAGGGATGGAGGGCACTAGGCTGAGTGGTTCGTTACAGTGGAAGTAGGGTGGATTGGCAGCAGAGGGTGAAAGTGTTTCGAGGACTCTGGTTGTTCATGTGGAGTAGTTAGATCACGTGGTCGAGAAAGGGGATTTGACAGGGCAAAATCCAGACTGTCTTTATCGATGGCATGTGAGGGAGGTTCAAGTTTGCTAAGACTAGAAGTACGTACCCCTTACTTCTCAGGCGAGTTGTTCTGCGTTGGTGATGGAGAAACCTTCATGATTTGTTCATCGGAAATATTCCAGGTTGCCAAGGGTCCAGGGGGATCTGAGTCGTTGGATGCTATGGAGGCAGCAGTTTCAAACCGGAGCAAGAAGGAGGGAAAGGTTGATAAACCGTTAGTCGTTTCCGGCAAGGAAGGACAGGCAGAGGATGTGTCGCCTGATGAGTTTAGCGGCAGCGCAGGAACAAGACCCTTCGCTCGTGAAGTCTTGGGAGTTGGCAAGAGGTGGGAGAAACAGGAGGGTAGAGGAGGTGAGACAGAATTTCTTGTGAAAGGGGGGGGGGGTGTTTGACCGAGTGTTCACCAAGGGGAAGACAGGTAAGGGACCACTCTGTTAGAGGTAACAGCAGGTTATCGTGACTCTGTCTTGTTGTGGGTCTACGAGTGCTCATGGCGGGTCATATCGGCACAGCAAAAACAGCTGACCGAATCTTTGATGAACTTTCTTGGCCCGGAGCAATGGGCAGGACTTCAAGCGTTTCTGCATGTCATGTGACGTCGTGTCAAAGTTAAGCCCACAAAGAGGGTGAGAGGAAGGCGCCTCTTAAACAGGCCTCCTTTAATTGACAACACCATTATAAGGAGGGTGGTGTTGATCTGATGGCCCAATCGCGCCCTGTCCAAAGTGGGCACAGGTTACTGTGTTGACACTTGTGGGACATTTACGCTACCAGATTACCAGAAGCGGTTGCATTGAAAGGCGTAAGATACGCAAACAGGTCGGCTGAAGGGTGGTAGACATCTCTCTAGCGTGGGTGTGCAGCACTAATCTCAGTGAACAGGGGGTCACAGTTCACCTCAGGCGTTGAATGAGGGATGGTTCAACTGGCTGCTAGGGTCACACAGCTGCTCATACCCATACAAATTCTCAATGCATGGCTTGGTGGAGTGATTCAATGGTGTGCTGAAGTGGCTCTTAAAGAAGCTCTGTGTGGATAGGCCAGCGATTGGGACGCTACCATTCCAGCGGCTCTGTTTTGCTACAGGGAAGCCTCAGGAAAGCACAGGCTTTTCGCCAATTGAGCTGCTGTATGGAGCGGACAGTTCGGGGACGGTGTGCAGTTCAAGAAGCTGTGGTCCTGGAGAACAGGAGTGTCCGAAGAAGTCAAAACCACATATCAGTATGTGGAGATTACGCAATAGCGCCGAGGAGACATGTAAGGGTCGCAAAGGGAGTGTTTGCAGGAGGCTAGGGTCGTCCAGAAGAAGCAGTATGACAGGAAGGTGAGGAAAAGCAATTCTTAGGTGGGAGATCATGTACCTGTTATGCTTCCACGGATCACAACAAGCTGGCTGAAGCATTGGAAGGGGACCACTTCACCATCATTGAAAAGGTAGCTCAGGATCCCGATCGGATGTGAATGGGAAAACCCAAACTTTTCATGCAATTCTACTCCTGCAAATATATTCAGCGTGGTGAGACTCAGCAATAGGCGGCAGCAGCAATCATTGCTTGGAGGTGAGGAGACCCAGCAGAAGAGGGGAGATTTTTGTGCCTGCGTTTCCCAGGGAAGAGTCATACAGGGATGATGTCACTTATGAAGGGCTTGGCAGTTGGAGACAGGGGGGGAAGTTATGGGGCTCCTAGTAGAACAGTTTAGGGCCGTCCCTGATGATAAACCAGGCAGGACAACTCTAGAGACATGACGGTGGAGTTGGAATCACAGAACCTGTACATAGTGAAAGGCCTACCCGATCCTATGCCACCAAGCAATGTGATCGAGGAGGAGGTAGGAAAAGATGTTGGACCTTGGGTGATTGAACCGTCACAAATCATCATATAGTGACCCGTCGTCTTAGTGAGGAAAAAAAGTCAGGGGGGTTTGAGAAGCATGAATCTGTGTCGGACTATAGACGTTCTGAACAGTGTCTCCAGGTCGATGCAGAGGTCATAACCAACATGGAAGACTTGTTCGCTCAGATCGCCACAAGCCAAGAGCTTGTATTTCACAGGGATCGATCAGAGCAAGGGTTACTGAGCATTAATAGCCTTGAGTGAGGGACTCAAAGGAAAGTCACGCATTTTCACTCTATGTGGCTTATACCAGTGGCGTGTATCCCTTTTGGTATGGTCAACGCACTGCAGTCTTCTCTCGAATGATGAGGAAGCTATTGGACGGGATTGATGGAAGGTAGGTTTGTGAATTTCATGGATGACATTCTGATGCATCCGAGACATGGTGGGAGGGATATAGGCAGCTTAGGAGCAGTTTTGGAGAGTTTGAGACAAGCCAATCTCAAAGCCAGACCAACAAAGTGCAGGTTGGTTTTCCATGCCTGGAGTAAGTTCCTAGGTTTTGTTGTCGGAGGCGACACAAAAAGCAGCCGGAAAGAGGAAAGGTGGGAGCAGAGTTGATATTCAGAGAGACAAAGACCAAAAACTGAAGTCGAAAGTCTGCTAGGTTTTATTGGGTTTATAGGGAGTTCTGTCCCAACTTTTGCTGCTAATCCACGATTCTCTCAGTGATTTGGTCAAGGCTGGGAAACCGGCAGTGCAGTGGTCGAGTGGTCAGACGCTGCAGAGCAAGCACTGCCAGACGGTGTTGAAGACTAGGTTCCGTCCATCTTGAGCTACAGGATATGTCCAATACCATTTTTGTGCTGGAAGTTGCATCAGGCGGGGGGTGATGGTGCAGTATTGTTGCAGGAGCATGAGAGGTCGAGTTTCCTGTGAGATATGCTAGCAGGAAGTTGACAATGTGTGAAGAAGGGTACGAACGGAGGAGAGAAGGAGTGTTTGCGGTCGTGTGGGCCGGCAGAAGTTCCACATACTTGTATGGGAAAGAGTTCGTGATAGAGACAGAAGCAACAACCACTCCAAATTCTGCAGGAGGCACAGCTGAATAAACAGCAGGGTTCTGCGTTGGGCAATGGCACTGCAGCCTACAGGTATCGAGTGCAGTACATTCACGGTCGACAGAATGTCGGAGCTGATATTTAAGCCGTGTTGTCTAGCAAGCTGCAACTCAGAGGAAGTAGGTTCTATATCCGGGGTGCTTTGTTGATAATATGGTTGATGACAGTTATGTTGTTTGGATATGGGTCCATTCCCAGTTGGTATGGTTCATATTATTTTGTGTGAGGACTTGTTCATATTTTCTTTGTGAGGTACTTGTTCATGTGAATGTAGTTATGCTTGGAGGGGCCAATACAGTCGCTTGTGTAGTGATGCTTTATTTGCAATAAGTGAGGATGGAGATTCCTCAGTGATGATGTCATCATGGATTCGTGATCATTTTATATTGTGCTTTTCATAAGAATGTGGAGAGAAGATATGGCAAATCCGCTGGTAGGGGAATCGCCATAAGTGCGACAACTGAGGTCGTTATATAAAATGAGTTGATATTAACGCCGCAAGAGCGCACGCTCAATGATAACTCATTGGAGTGGTATTCCACTTAATGATATATTTTGTAATTTATAAAACGTTGGTGTAAAGCATTTTTCAAACTTTGCGCGTGTAGATGTGTGCAGCAAATTCGGTTGATTGTTTTTTTTTGTACCGTTGTTTTGAGGAATCAATGCGGAGCTGGTCTTTTGCAAGGGGGAAATGTACGGACAAAAAAAAAGTAACAACCCAACTTGGGGGAGTCGCAGCCAATTTGTCGGTACATAAGTCAAACTTCAAACATTCTAGGCGGCCAAGTAGACCGCAGGCCACCATGGTTCGGATACGGCCAATTAAGCTTAGTGGAGAGGCTATCACAGGACGGTGCGATCACCAGACTGTACTAAGCCGTTTTGACCGACGCCTCGATGTCTAGCAGAGACGTGTCGTAGCGCTGGCTCAGACTCATCTGGCCACTTTGTGGAACCTGCAGTCATTGTTAAATCAGACGTCGTGGCGGCCACCAGACTCAGCTGGCCAATTTACATGACCAGTGTCCGCGAATTAAGACACACGGCGCCGTTATAGTAGGAAAGGGGGGTAGGTTAGAGTGTGGTGTGGGGTTGAAATCTAGCTAATCAATTTAAATGCCAATTGACACCACAGGGAGGTAAGGCGTGTCAGGCGTGGACTGTCATGATTTGAATATCCATGGAAATAGAGGGAGATAAATTCGGGATGTCAGGGCGGGTAAAAATACTGACCAATGGTATCGACCTTTTGGACAGATCGGAACGAATAAAGAGGATGTGAGAGTGAGAGAACGGGAGAAACGGAGGGGAAAGGGTAGAACGAACAGAGAAACAGGGAGAGGGAGAGTTGCTAGGTCCTTGTTGAGAGAAAGCAGAGAGATTGAGGGGGAGGAGAGAAGAGATCCAAGTTGAGAGATGATGAGATAGTCTGCAGAAGAAGGATGAGGTGAGTTTGGACGAGAGAGAGAGAGAGTTGCTAATGAAAGAAGAAGAAAGAAAGAAAAGAAAAAAAAGAAAAGAAAAGCAACCTTGTCCAAATTTGATAAGAGCAGACTAGAAGAGAGAAGAGAGAGAGGACGAGAGAGAGCGAGAGTGCAATGCGTTAATGCAGAAGAAAGAAAGGAGAAAAACAGTTCGATGTTGATAGTCCACCTGTTCTATCCTAACGGGGGTTCGACCTCATACCTGGCAGCGTCACTTGCCAAGCAGAACCCAGGGTTAAAATCGCAACTGTCTTCACCTGACCAGGCGCCCATCAGACCCAAAACAGTGCCAGCAGTTGGTGTCGTGTTGTGGTCGAAAGTGACAGTGAAATGAAAAAGAAAAGAAAAGAAAAGGACAGTGATTCGTGAATAGTTAAGCTCACCTGGCAAAGGTAAAGTTAGAAATCTATTTTATACCCGGGTTAGTTAATGATTTTAGATTAAATGATTTTGTGAAGCTCAGGAAAG
>CM031622.1:36270292-36277792 GCA_018398815.1 Conus ventricosus | reverse complement strand
GATGACAGCTTAGTATATAGAACAATCAGAAGCAAGAATAATGACACACGCATTCTACAAGAAGATCTAAACGCTTTACAAGAGTGGGAAAGAACTTGGAAAATGGAATTTCATCCCCAAAAGTGCCAAGTGTTGCGTATATGTAACAAACGCTCACCAATTAAATCAGATTATTCTATCCATAATACTATTCTTAAAGAAACTAATGCTGCAAAATATTTAGGCGTGATTATAGATAGTCGTCTCAAATGGAAAGAACATTACAATTTAGTATGTAAGAAAGCAAATAACATCTTAGCTTTCTTATACAGGAATATCAATGACTGCCCCCAAAAGGTTAAAGACGACTGCTACGAAACACTGGTTAGACCAGTACTGGAATATGGTTGCTCAGTTTGGGATCCTTACCATCTAAAGGACATTGATAACCTCGAAAAGATTCAGAAGAGAGCAGCACGGTTCGTAACAGGGAACCACATCAGAGAAAAGGGGAATACTAGGAAGAACATGAGGAGATTAGAATGGAAACCCTTAGAAGAGAGAAGAGCTTTTATCAAACTTAACATTTTCTTCAAAGGCAGAGCTAAAGTAATTGATATTCCAATGGAACAACTAGTATTGAATAAAAGTAGCACCAGGAGTGGCAGTCAATGTTATACTATACCTGCATCAAATATTGACAGCCACTTACATTCTTTTTATCCCAGTTCTGTACGGCTGTGGAACTCACTGCCGGGTGCCATCAAGATTGCCACAAATGCAATCTCATTTAAAAAACAAATTGATTCGACAGTTTTGAGATCTGCATATTGACGATTTTCTATTTTTACTTCCCCAGATATTTTACTATTACCTGGGCCTGAATTTGGCCATTGCTTTTAACTTCTTGAATATCGAGTGCGACCCCTTGTTGCCAAATTTGCTCCAGGGGCCAACAGTCTGAGTCGCACTGTTTTATGTTATTTTATTTTACTTTTTAACATGCGCGCTGGTGACCTACTCGTTTTTGAGTGAACCAGTATTTTAGGAAGAAGAAGAAGAAGAAGTCAACATCATCCGTCATATATAACCTGTTTGTCCAGTCCGGCTGATCATAGGTCCAAGTCCAGTTCTACATATCATAGCCTTGTGTCCAGTATTGCCTAATTAAGTTCATGTCCACTATCGCCTATCGTAGCTTTTTGTTCAGTATAGCCTGGCAAAACTCACTATTGCCCATCAATACCTTCTGTTCAGTATTCCCAGTCAAAAAGCCATGTCCCGTATTACCTACCATAGCCCTGTCGTCAGCATTGCCGATTAAAAATCCATGTCCGGTGTAACGAAAAGTTTTAACTCCCGAATAGTTTAACTCCTAGGGAGTTAAACTGTTCATTTGTAAATTTTAATTCCCTCTGTGTTTCAGTTTGACTCCAGGGGATTATTCTGACATACCACCAGAATGACTCCCACCCACCACCCACTTTCCGCACCTCGCTATCACCCATGCATCTTATATGTATATATTTTCGATAACTCCTAGGGAGTTAAACTGTTCATTTGTAAATTTTAATTCCCTCTGTGTTTCAGTTTGACTCCAGGGGAGTTATTCTGACATACCACCAGAATGACTCCCACCCACCACCCACTTTCCGCACCTCGCTATCACCCATGCATCTTATATGTATATATTTTCGAAATGTGCGAAATGTGTGTGTGTGTGTGGGGTGTGTGTGTGTGTGTGTGTGTGTGTGTGTTCCTACACTAACTTGCCAGATCAAGACTTGTCAGGTAGAATTGTTTCCTTCGATATTATTGGTTTGTGTGAATTAGTCACGTGTCCTGAATTTTATTGAAAAATGTGTGTTTTTTGATTGGCTAGCCGACTTTCGTTTTTAGTTTGGCACACGCACACCCCTCACAGCTATGACGAGTCACTTGACAACTTCATCAATCGGTCCCAAGCAGCCACCCTCTTGTACAAATTGTACAAAAACAGGCACCCCCCTCCCCTTTCTCTATCCCCTGTGTCTCACACACAAATTTCTAATCTATGCCAACCCCTTTTCCCCTTCCTTGTCTCCCAGATGTAGCGAGTCAATGCAAAAATTGAAATTTTTCCATTTCTACGACATTTGAGCGTAATGGCCTACACTTATGGGTGACTGTTTGATAGTCGCATAGATTCCATGAGAGAGAGAGAGAGAGAGAGAGAGAGAGAGAGAGAGAGAGAGAGAGAGAGAGAGAGAGAGAGAGAGAGAGAGAGAACGCCAAAGACTGAAGGTACAGTATTTCTACCAAAGGCATCAAACCATTAATTCATGTATACAGACTTAACATACCGATTATATACAAAAAGGCATAGTAAAATGTCAAGGATATGCATAGATGAGCACATGAATATGTACACGGACATTTCCTTTCCCTATGATGATGATGATCATGAACATTAAATCCCCTTCTCCATTCTCTTACAGAAAGACACCAGGGAACAGGTGGGTGGGGAGTCATCTTAGTCATGACCAGATTAGCTCCCCTTCTGTGACAAAATAACTCCCTGAGAGTCAGAAAACACGTGTACACATTAACTCCTAGGCGAGTTATTCTAAACTGTGAAAAACTGATCCCCCTTAGTGGGCAGGGAGTTAAACTTTTACACACCTGGATTAACTCCTGGGAGTTACTCTGGATATAGTACAGACTAACTCCCAGGGGGGTCATTCTGTTAGCCCCGACACCAATAGATCCCTAACCCTAACCCTAACCCTTTGCGGGGATCCACCGATGCGGGGATCTATCGGTGCGGGGATCTATCGGTTCGGTGCGGGGATCTATCGGTGCGGGGATCTATCGGGATGACCCCTTCTGTTACAGGGTGGGAGTTAAGTCTGATATATGTACAAAATGACTTTCAAGAATTTATTGAGACTTGTAAAAAAAAAGATTTTAGAACATTTTGAAGTTTTACTGAGTGGAGTTATTTTGGCACAGGGTGGGAGTCTTTCTAGTTCAACTCCCAGGGAGTTAAAATTTACATATGAACAGTTTAACTCCCTGGGAGTTAAACCATTCGGGGAGTTAAAACTTTTCGTCACACCGGTACTACATATCATAGCCCTGTGTTCAGTATTGTATATCAAAGCTCCATGTCCAGAATTGCCTAACATAGCCTTGTGTTACGCTATGGCGTAATAGGACAATGACCAGTTGAACGCTCGGGTCTTAAGATTTCGCTGTCGCTGCAGTAGTAGTAGTAGTTGTAGTTGTTGTTGTTGTTAACCGAATTAAGGAGACGCGGGCATAAGGTCACTGTCCGTGATTAAAACGTTGTTGTTGCATTAGCATTAGTGGATGTTGTGAAGTGACCCAGGAGCACGGGGAACGGGGTGTCAGCGACCTGTTTGATGCCGGAGTCACCATCCGAGCGCCGCATCTCCTGTTGAGACAGCTGCAGCATCATCAGCTGGCGCCACAGAGTCTTCACCGACTGTTCCAGTGACCTCACGCGCTCGGCTTCCTCTGACGTCATGCCCGAAGCCGAAGGCGTCAGCAGTGAGGTCAGGGCGAGGAGAGTCGTCCACGTCAGTATGAGAATCTGGGGAAATAGCGGAAAGATTAACTGACTGACGTTTACTAAATGAGAATCTGGGGAAAGAGAGTAAAAAAAGATTGATGTACAGATTAACTGATTGATGTTTAACACTCGAATGGTTGTTTGGTTTTTAATACCTGAGGATGAAGGCTTAAGTCCGATGTTTAGTTTTATTGTCAGCCTTCTCAGGTATACATAGTTGTCTTCATACGCATCATTCGTACTAATCAAACAAGTCAAAATCAGTGCGAACACATGGGCTTAAATGGGATGGCGAAATCTCAGATTCATTAAGCACTGAAAAGTTGGAGAGAGAGAGAGAGAGAGAGAGAGAGAGAGAGAGAGAGAGAGAGAGAGAGAGAGAGAGAGAGAGAGAGAGAGAATACTTGGAACTTGTCTACCAAAATCTGTGTTCCTTTTATGATCGATTTTACATCATTCGAAGGAAAACATCGAGTGGAAAGTAACCTACCTGATGTTCCTGTCGAGTGGATGTAACCCGACATCCTGTTTGAATAGATTTAAGAGCGTTGCATAATGTTCACACCAGTTTTCTACTTCCATGGGATTTTGCTGTAACCGACCAATAGTACTGGTGACATCCGAATCAGGAGAGTGTATAATACCACCATAAGCAGACAACTCAAAATGGTATGTCCCGACATGAAATGTGTAACTGCAGGTCATAAATAAACAGGCCGAAGAGAGAGGTGGAACCTTGTGGTACCCTTCATTTATTGCTTTCTCCACAGAAAACGTTGAGAAAGATACGTTGATATGCATTGGACACACACACACACACACACACACACACACACACACACACACACACACACACACACACACACACACACACACAATGCTGTAGTCTATAGAGTAGGCACATTAACCTTTTTTTCCTTACCGAATTTCATGGTCAACCAAATCAAAAGCGTTTTTACGGTCAAGGAAGATGACACCAGCTCACAGAAATTTATTTCCAGCGAGGATCAAGGTGTTCATTCAATATGCTGACACCGTATGACAGAAATGTTTGGATAGAAAATCAAACTGTAAAAAAGGTGAACGAGGTCATGTTATTCCAGGTATTCTTGTGTACGTGTTTTCCGAAGACTTCTTATAATATTCATAGTAGGGACTCGGATCCAACCGTCGATTTCTGTTAGTTCTTTTTGATTTTAAGAACAGACACTATCTTTGTCTAAAATACCTTTGAAAGGTATTTTTCATAGCAAAAATGGTAGATCTCAGAGAGAGAGAGAGAGAGAGAGAGAGAGAGAGAGAGAGAGAGAGAGAGAGAGAGAGAGAGAGGGGGTGAAAAGCTGGGTCAGTGTCAACAAAAACAGACCGTAGATCTTCCAAACACAGTAACATTTTTTCTCCCACTTTCTCTCTCTCTCTCTCTCTCTCTCTCTCTCTCTCTCTCTCTCTCTCTCTCTCTCTCTCCTCTCTTCCCCCCCTCTTTCCCTGCTCGCCCCCATCATCCCCTTTCTTTTCCCCCTCCTTCGCATAATCTCTCTCTCTCTCTCTCTCTCTCTTCTCTCTTCTCCATGGTCAAGTTGGCCGCTCGTTGACCCAGCAGGGTTATCTGTCCTACCGGTGTTGCAGTGTCAGTGGGCGTGAATACCGTGGCTCATTTTCCATCTGACTTACTTCCACCTGAGCGCAGGGTTTTCCGCAAAAAAAGGCGGTAAAGTACGGCTCATCAGGCCAGCAGCTGCGTCAGACATTCATTAGTTAGACAAGGCAGCGCTGGACTGCTCATTGTGGGAATGGTCATTGTTGCTCTTCCTCGCGCTAATTTCGCACCACAATGAAAACTGGATACGAAACCCAGCGAAGTGGTTAGCTTCGCGGACTTCCGTCTGGGAGGTCTTGGGTTCGATTCTTATCAGAGTCATTTATCTGTGGGATTTTTCTGCCCCGATCGGTTCCTACCCAAAGCTGAGTTTGCTGTGGGCTCGGCTGGGAAGACTGGGACCACAGAGTCGAGTTTCATCCGCTTATTGGATGCGTCTCTGAGAGTGTTGCTCAAATTTCCTGACCAACACTGCAGGTGTCTGTATCTCACGAGCCTGTTTGACGCCGGGATATGTTATGAAAATGAGCATAGAGTACAGCCTTGTCATGCCGTATCAAAGCAGAATGGAAATACATAGCATCATCTTCATCATCCCCATCCACATCGATCAGCATTGAAAAACAAACGTCTCAGATTATGAGGCTATTTATGCCCTGCTCTCATGGTGACTTCAGTGTTGATTCCCTTTCCACGTCTATGACCGTGGTTTGATTCTGTCGGGGTCACCGGTATCAGCGACTGTCACTGGACGGACGTGGTGACGCGTTTTACGGAGGACGAGCTCACTCACGCCGGCTCCGGCACTCGTGTCGTCAGTAGGGGGCCTAGTAGGTGGTGTCCTGCGTATGTTGGATCAGAACAGGCGCCACTGAACACCACCGAAGTGACTCAGCAGCAGTGCCGTGTGTCCTCTGGTGGGTTGCCTCTTGACGACTTGATAAAGATGCTCCCTATGGATTGTCGGTGAGGGGCTGCAGCCGGCCGGGCCGGCAAAGGTTATAGACGGTGTAGGGTGAGAGGGGTTGGGATGGGAAGAGGGGGGGGGGGGGGGGGGGGGGGGGGGGGGGGGGGGGGGGGGGGGGGTCTAAATGAGCCGCATGGGTGCAATGCCACTCAAAATGGCACAGAAGATGGGACGGGAAAAACGAATGGTGGCTGAAGCGTCATGGGAACAATGCTCATTGTCTAATCTGTCAATATAAATAATATGATGCACGACGAACGTATAACCAAACCTAAGGTATCATCTTAATGATGATGCAGACTGAGGCAACTGTGATTTACGGTGTATCTTTCACCTGAAATGCGGTGTTATGAATATTGTGCACCAGGAAGGTATATACATAGCTTTAATGAGCGTTTCGCCCAAGCTTCGGTGTTGAAATTACGGTGCACAATTTTTGATATGGCCCTAGCTGAGAGGCTGTCATAATTTCATAATTTTTCTGTATTTCACAATGAGCATCCAGTTCACCAATTCATGTTGTTGGCAGCCCAGCCAACCACAAGGGATCATATCGGGGTTCTCATCTCGCAGAAGTCAGTTCCTCATACGCTCAACAAGCATATTTCCTGAGGTAAGCCGTTATCGTTCCAATTATCGTGCACAGTGACATATTGCCTAAGCTATATTATCGTTGTGCGCGATAGTTAGAACGATGACTTACATACCGCACAGTAAACGTAGAAGAGCGATGAGCCAGAAAGAGACAACTAAACCGCCTGCTCCAAATAACACTCTTGGCACAACCGAGACATATTTTCAATGTTCCCTTCTTTAAATGCACTTTCTGCTGTTCGTAATAACGACAGTAGCATTGGTTTGGCGTTAGGGACATGGCATTTGTTTCACCATGGGAGCAGAAATGGCCAAGCTTGGATGCTGCTATAAATTATGCCGTCAAAATATCATTTGAAATGTGATTTTTGATTGACTTTTATAGTTCCCCTCGTTCGTTTCATCTTGGGAGCAAATATTGCTTAGCTTGTCTGCTGCTTTCTGCTTCTGGTAATTACGACAGACATCTAAAATAAGGCGGGGAGACGAAACCAGTAAACAACAAGCAGCTGAGATTTTTTTTTTTCATGAGCCCCAAACAATTACCAGCCCATAACTCTATGGTAATGCTGAACTGAGTTTCACAGAGGCAAAAACTTGTTAGATGGCTTCATATCCTTGCGGTGAGGGATGTAAGAAGCGAGGGGAGATAAGAAACGGGTGCAAGCCAAAAATATGACTTGACTTGACTGCTGCTTTGAATTATGTCGTCAAAATATTACTTAAATGTACTTTTGATTAACTTTAATATTTCCTCTTCAACAGGTTTTGTTTCACCATGGGAGCAGA
>CM031622.1:36255292-36262792 GCA_018398815.1 Conus ventricosus | reverse complement strand
CTCTCTCTCTCTCTCTCTCTCTCTCTCTCTCTCTCTGTGTCTCTCTCTCTGTCCCTTTCTCTGTCTCTCTATCTCTCTTCTTCTTCTTCTTTTTCATTTTCTTCTTGTTCTTGTTCTTGTTCTCCTCCTTCTCCTCCTCATCCTTGATTGAAACTTTTTGTGTGTGGTAAATGCACATACTTATTTGGGCATCATCTTCACGACCACTATAAGATCCTATGAAAACGCTTCACAGTTAGCTAAGAAAATGGGACACTTTATTCAGAACATGTATACAGCTTAATGATATCTCGAGAAAGTGTTTTTCAAACCTTTTTTGTGTCGAAATTCAGCCAATTATTCAAGTCTTCTGGAGTGTGGGATTTTCTGGCAAAAACAATCCAGCAAAGATTTTGTTTTTAATTCACTGCCTGCTCTGAACAAAATGACCCACGGCGACCTCAGGAGATATTGTTTACAAAACACCTGTTGTGTGCGTGCTCCTAAATACCGGTTTTGTTGATTAAATGCGAAAGAGGAACATTTAACCAAATAAGCATATCAGATGTTATGTGCATAACTAATGCAGTAGAAAGAAACCGTTTTGTGCGTGCTGTTAAATACTGGTTTCGTTCATTGAATACGGATGGACACGGAAGATACACTTACCAAACAGGCATAGCAGATGCTGGTTCGCATAGATAATGTAAGTGAAAGATCTTTTTTTTTTTTCTCAGTTGAAAAGTTCGGAACAAAGTCTAAGGCGAGGGTCGATCAGGACGGTCTGAGAAGTTGACAACGATTCGTGTTTCTTTCTGTCTTTCCATTCGTTTTTCTTTCTGTCTTCCTTTTCGTGGTGCTTTCTGTCTTTCTATTCGTGTTCCTTTCTGTCTTCCCATTCGTGTTTCTTTCTTTCTTTTCGTGCATTTTCCTTTCTTTTTCTTTCCCACCTGGACAACGATTCGTGTTTCTTTCTGTTTTTCTATTCGTGTTTCTTTCTATCTCCCTATTCGTGTTTCTTTCTGTCTTTCTATTCGTGTTTCTTTCTGTCTTTCTATTCGTGTTTCTTCCTGTCTTTCTATTCGTGTTTCTTTCTGTCTTTCTATTCGTGTTTCTTTCTGTCTTTCTATTCGTGTTTCTTTCTGTCTTTCTATTCGTGTTTCTTTCTGCCTTTCTATTCGTGTTTCTTTCTGCCTTTCTATTAGTGTTTCTTTCTACCTTTCTATTCGTGTTTCTTTCTGTCTATTCGTGCTTGTTTCTGTCTTTCTTTTCGTGTTTGTTTCTGTCTTTCTATTCGTGTTTCTTTCTGTCTTTCTATTCGTGTTTCTTTCTGTCTTTCTATTCGTATTTCTTTCTGTCTTTCTATTCGTGTTTCTTTCTGCCTTTTTATTTGTGCTTCTTTCTGTCTTTCTATTTGTGTTTCTTTCTGTCTTTCTATTCGTGTTTCTTTCTGTCTTTCTTTTCGTGTTTCTTTCTTTCTATCTTTCTTTTCGTGTTTCTTTCTGTCTTTTTATTCGTGTTTCTTTCTGTCCTTCCTTTCGTGTTTTTCCCTGTCTTTCTTTCTTATCTGGACAACGACTCGTGTTCCTTTCTGTCTTTCTATTCGTGTTTCTTTCTGTCTTTCTATTTCTGTTTCTTTCTGTCTTTCTATTCGTGTTTCTTTCTGTCTTTCTATTCGTGTTTCTTTCTGTCTGTCTATTCGTGTTTCTGTCTTTGTATTCGTGTTTCTTTCTGTCTTTGTATTCGTGTTTCTTTCTGTCTTTGTATTCGTGTTTCTTTCTGTCTTTCTATTCGTGTTTCTTTCTGTCTTTGCATTCGTGTTTCTTTCTGCCTTTCTATTTGTGTTTCTTTCTGTCTTTCTATTTGTGTTTCTTTCTGTCTTTCTATTCGTGTTTCTTTCTGTCTTTCTTTCCGTGTTTCTTTCTATCTTTCTTTTCGTGTTTCTTTCTGCCTTTCTATTTGTGTTTCTTTCTGTCTTTCTATTTGTGTTTCTTTCTGTCTTTCTATTCGTGTTTCTTTCTGTCTTTCTTTCCGTGTTTCTTTCTATCTTTCTATTCGATTTCCTTTCTGTCTTTCTATTCGTGTTTCTTTCTGTCCTTCCTTTCGTGTTTTTCCCTGTCTTTCTTTCTTATCTGGACAACGATTCGTGTTCCTTTCTGTCTTTCTATTCGTGTTCCTTTCTGTCTTTCCATTCGTGTTTCTTTCTGTCTTTCTTTTCGTGTTTTTCTTTCTTGTGTGGACAACGATTCGTGTTTCTTTCTATCTTTCTATTTGTGTTTCTTTCTGTCTTTCCATCCAATCTGGACAATTCGTGTTTCTTTCTGTCTTTCTATTCGTGTTTCTTTCTGTCTTTCTATTCGTGTTTTTTTTCTGTCTTTCTATTCGTGTTTTTTTTCTGACATTTCTTCCTATGTGGACAACGATTCGTGTTTCTTTCTGTCTCCTATTCGTGTTTTCTCTGTCTTTCTAATCGTGTTTTTTTTGTCGTTATGTTCGTGTTTCTTTCTGTCTTTCTATTCGTGTTTCTTTCTGTCTTTCTATTCGTGTTTCTGTTTGTCTTTCCTTTCCATCTAGACAAGGATTCATGTTTCTTTCTGTCTTTCTATTCGTGTTTCTTTCCGTCTTTCTATTTGTGTTTCTTTCTCTGTCTTTCTATTCGTGTTTGTTTCTGTCTTTCTATTCGTGCTTCTTTCTGTCTTTCTATTCGTGTTACTTTCTGTCTTTCTATTCGTGTTACTTTCTGTCTTTCTATTCGTGTTACTTTCTGTCTTTCTATTCGTGTTACTTTCTGTCTTTCTATTCGTGTTTCTTTCTGTATTTCTTTCCTGTCTTTTTTCTTTCCGCTGTCTCATTTTCCGTGTAAGTGTAGAGACATTATTCCCACGTCGCCCACTCTGACTCCTTGTCGGCAGTCAATTCCTGTATGCCCTGGCACCAGCAATCCACAGGGAGCAGTCAACATCAAATCGTCAAGAGGCAACCCACCAGAGGAGACACAGCACTGCCGCCAAGTCACTTCGGTGATGTTCAGTGGTGCCTGTTCTGATGCAACATACTCAGGGCACTATCTACGGAGCCCCTACCCTTTTGAAGACAACCAAAGTTACGTGGTCGCGGAGCCAGCGTGAATAAACTTCCACCTCCGGAAGGCGTCGCCATGTTCGTCCAACGATAGTTCCCATGAACGTGTATAAACAGAAGACCTCACAAGTTCAGCAAAGGCACAGAGGAGGAGGTCAAATCGGAGCTGACGTCACTACAAGAGTAGAGTACGAGGAGCCATAGAATTTGAGATCCTCTTAATGCGTATCGATGAGAATAAAGACGATGATGATGCTGAAAGTTTATCCTGGTTAGAGACTATATGACAGGGTTACACTTTAATCATCCCGGTGTCAACCAGGCCTGAGAGGCACAGACACCTGCAGTGCTGGTAACAAAAATTGAGCATCCTACGACATACATCTATTCAATGGAAGAAAATCGACAGATTGGTTCCAGTCTTCCCATTTGAATGCATAGCAAACTTAACTTCAAGTGGACGCCAGTTGGAGCTGACAAAATCCCTCAGATTAATTACTGTAATGGGAATCGAACCCACGATCTGCCAGCCCGTAATCCGCTGAGAATTCACATTCTGAGTCTTTAATGCTTCCCGAAACATACTGAGATCGTTAGTGACGAGAATATTTTGGAGACTTCCTGCAAGAGGCTTGGGGGTTAGTGATCTTAAAGTCAGAAACCGATACGTTCACTCTGATGTAAACATTAAAAACACTTGCCCTTTTTGTCGAGGTTTAGAAGAAAATAAACAGAATAACTGCTCTCATTTGGAACTTTGCTTTGTGGCCAAACATTATCAATAGAAAAAAAAAGTGGTCACATTTTCGTTTTCGAACAGCAAAAATCACAAGTTTTATGACCAGTTATGATGGCCCAACAAAAACTAAACTGACACGCATTTTCTTCAAAGCTTTTGAACTGCGAAAGCATGACCTCAATAGTTTAAGTGTTTAATACAATAGATTATAGTGTTTTCTTTTTTCGGACTGTAATTTGATCCTTTTTGAGATACATATTTTCCTTCAAACGAGTACCAAAAAACTTTTACAATGTCACCTTAAATGACTATGCAATTAAATCATATACTTTTCCTTCCCCTTCTTCTCACATCTGCCCCAGTCCTGACAAAGGGACAACATGAAAATTTAATGAAAAAGGGTGCAGACCTCCCACTCTCCATCGTACATTGCTTTCAAAAGATCCAACGCAATGAATTATACAATATTGGTGCAGCCAGTACTTCGTGTCCTTCCTTTAATTCAATTTTCTCACACAATTTTGCTTAAGCGGGCGTATTGCGATGATTGACACGTGCGTTCAGAGACAGGATCATGGTACAAGTGCTTCCACAGTGAACCTTAAAAGTCCCACACATGTAGAACGAATCCACACTGGTGAGCCAATGCTGAATCAACATTGCAAGTACCATCGCCCGTAGACATGGCTGATCGATACGAAAGACGAATGGTGAAGTTATTTGCATTTTCAACCTTTGATCTTGTACCCTTTTCTGCTTGAAGGCATGAATGGCTGTGATTCAAATGGAGATAATGTCGTGAGAGCGAGGTGAATAAAACTGGTAGCAGTCTTACATGAACGGTAACACTTTAAATTAATACTGACATGGATACATATCCTGAAAACAGTGGTATTCCACTACGCTGATACGTGTGCACAGTCAGTTGTTCTTACACACTGGTTAATCCTCTCCAACACGCAAAGACTTGACCTCACATCCCTCCAATCAGCTGATTCTGAGCAGTTGGATTGCTCAGCTTCCTTTGAGCAAGTGATTGTTTTCCTTGCTCTATGTCTTTAAATCAATTATTGCTCTGTTTTCCTTGCTCTATATCTTTAAATCAATTATTGCTCTGAGTGATGGAATTCATAACTGAGTCATCATCAGCAAAACAGTCACTACTTCTGAAGGCAAGAAAGCCACTAATGGGTTATCCACTCCCGATCGTAGAAAGGGATTCTAACTGGACAGTTTCAAGCAAATTCTGATGAAGAGAGATAATCCGTGCATAACTTTTTTTTTTTTTTTTTATCTGTCAACGTTTTGCTCTGAATGTTGTGAACAGGCCCAACCAATGCTTGAGCCATACTTAAAACTTGCTGCACGAGCAGGTCCCGTTAGGAAGACCCACACGGACCAGAACCTGCTATCCCCTAAAAGCATCCACTCCAACACATACTGGGGGAAGTTCGCAAACACTGACCCACAGCAGAGGTAGATACTTCCCGGACAGAAGACAGAGTGACAGACATGAAGAACATCATGGTAGCTCTGACAAACTGGGGGCACACAGAACCGGCGTGGACGCCAACCAACCGCCTGCATGTGTCAACAGCAAACCAACCGACCATGAGGAGAAAGAGCCAGAGGCAAGGTGACACTTCCGCACACACCATCCGTCACGGAAGTCCTCAAGCGCGGCTCCACCAGCACAAGGATGTCACCACTGACACCGGGCCCACCAACACACACTGAAGGACCTCTCGGTGACCCCCACGGACAAAATCAGCCAGTGGAACAAAGACGGGGGTAATTTGTCACGTCAAGTGTGTAAATGCGACGGCAGTTACGTGGGCGAGTCAGAACGAGCACTCTACACTGGACAAACATCACTGGCTCAGGTCCTCTGTGTCCAGCCAGGGGTAAGTCAGCCAGCGCCATTTAGACTGCGACAACTGCCGGCATCTGGGAGACCGTTGGCTTACAAGAGGTCAGTCAGAGAGGCCATCCAGATCAAAAGAAAAGGGGTAGACATGAACTATGTCATCGGAAGACCGTCTAGGCCTGATCAACATGCTGCTTCTCCGGAATTTTCGGAAAACTGCTGATTAGTCTTCAGGGTCGATGCCGCCATATTTTCCACCCAGGAACAGTTCGAGTGATGTAGATCCATGGTATGAATTGCAAGGTCTTGGATGAGAGAACTGTTCGTTGTGTAAATTGTTCAAAACGTTTGACACATTTGCTTTTATTGTGTATGTTACGCGTAATTATTGACCAAGCGCAGTTCATGTGGTGTGCAAAACTTTGCGTACTACGCGAACTTTTAAGATAGACAACGTTTAAAGAGCCTTGTCTTAGAGTCAGCAGCTTTCCATTTTAAATCCACTTTTCTGCGATACAAATGAGCTAAATGTTGACGAAGTGGATTTCGGACGGAAAGAAATTCATCTGTCTTTGGTCACCTTGAGGCAACCCGTTAGAGGAAACACTGCTCTGCTGCTGAGTCACTTTGGATCGGAGGTATCCAGCAGTGATTGATCCCATCCAAGGCATGCAGAGCGCTATTCCTACACCAGTTCCTCTACCCACCTCGCCCAGCCGTCCTCCTCATTCCCCCAAGCCTCAGCCATTCCTATATTGATGATAATAATCACTTAGTCGTGAAGCCACCCAGAGTGTATATCCCCCCCCCCCCCCTCCCCAGGAAGGGACCACAACTCCATTCAACAGCACACTGTGTGAACTGACCGAATTGGTGACGGACAGTTTTCATTTAGGTTAGGTAAGGGAAAGTTTAAATCGTGCAAGTAATGCATCCTCTTCTCCAATCCTGTTTACCTCATTAAAATATTATTTCTGCTTGATAATCAGCAGATACTGGACACGAAAGAGATCGACATTTTACATCATTACTAGTGCGCAGAACATCGAAATAAAAGTCTTGACATGGTTTTGTTTGTTTGTGTGTTTTGTCTTAACTTCAACGAAACAATTGGAGCGTGCGAAGTAAAAGCCTTGACGAAGTTTTGTTTGTTTTGTTTTGTTTTGTTTTGTTTTGTTTTGTTTTCCTTTCAGCGAAATGATTGGGCTGATGTAGCAATTCACATCTAAGGCAACAGTTCCACAGAGCGCTCGATCTGGATTCCGATTCATTATTTGCTGCACTTGGGTGTCATAAAGGGAGGGAACTAGGTTTCTTACTCTCTTTCTCTCTTTGTCAGTGTGTCTCTGAAGCACACCGGTGAAGACAACAGTGTCGTATACCGCAGGGAAATGTCCTTCACATATTTCGAGAGACAGAGACGGCTGAGGTGCACAGAGCAGTGACAACACAGAAGGCAAGTCCCACTTCACTCCCTCAGGGCTGAGGTGCACAGAGCAGTGACAACACAGAAGGCAAGTCCCACTTCATCTCCCTCAGGGCTGAGGTGCACAGAGCAGTGACGACACAGAAAGGCAAGTCCCACTTCATCTCCCCCAGGGCTGAGGTGCACAGAGCAGTGACAACACAGAAGGCAAGTCCCACTTCATCTCCCTCAGGGCTGAGGTGCACAGAGCAGTGACAACACAGAAGGCAAGTCCCACTTCATCTTCCTCAGGGCTGAGGTGCACAGAGCAGTGACAACACAGAAGGCAAGTCCCACTTCATCTTCCTCAGGGCTGAGGTGCACAGAGCAGTGACAACACAGAAGGCAAGTCCCACTTCATCTCCCTCA
>CM031622.1:36227792-36245292 GCA_018398815.1 Conus ventricosus | reverse complement strand
GCGAGAAAGATATTGACTGTAACAGGGCGATGAAAGATTTTGACTGTAACATGGCAATGAAAGATGTACTGCAACACTGTCATTGTGATGAAAAAATACTGACTGCAACAGGGCGATGAAAAGATAGACTGCTGTCACATTGCTAAAAAAAAAAAAAAATTGGGACTGCCACACGAGATGAAAAAGATTGACTGTAACATTGCTATAGAAAAAGATTGACCGTAACACTTCAGATGAAAAAGATTGATTGAACATTGGGGAACGGGAAAGATCGACTGTAACATTGCTATAGAAAATATTGATTGAAAGAAAGATTGACTGTATACATGAAGGTTGTGATGAAAAGATTGACTGGAACACTTAAGAGAAAAAAATGGTAGACAAGTCTATTCATAGCTGTTTCACTCACTTTTTGATGTTTCACGTAATCTTGAATGATAAATGTGTGTGTTTTTGGTGTTGTGTGTGTGTGTGGTGTGTGGTGGGGTGGGGTTTTGTGTGTGTGTGAGAGAGAGAAGAGAGAGAAAAGAGACAAGAGAGAGAGAGAGAGAGAAGAGAGAAGAGAGAGAGAGTATTTATCTTGTCAGTAAGCGCATTTTTATCTGCCAGTCTGCCGTTTTGCGTCGTATAATGTTGTTCCGCATCAAGAATAAATTAATGCGTATTCAAAAATCCTTTCTGTGACAAAATGGCTCCTCTTTTACATTTACCCCCCTTCTTTTAGTGGATGGGTAGGATAGGGCTGAGGCCAGGAATGTCGTGTGTGTGTGTGTGGTTGTGTGTGTTGTGTGTTTGTGTTGTTGTTTGGAGAGGGAGGGGGGGGTACGGGGTAGGGGTAGGGGCAAGGGAAGCTGGGAGGGGGGATTACATGTCTTTCCTCATTCGTCAAAACCAGGGGAAATATTATTCCCCCACTTTCCCCTCCCCCTTCCTTTTTTTTTCTTTCTTTTCCCATTTTTTTTTGTTTTTTTTTTTTTTTTTTTTCTTAATTGATCATCCGAGCACTTAAAAAAAAATTGATTCGTTAAAAGACATGGTTACCCAAACAAGTGTTCGGGCTCTCTGATTGTTTGGGAAAAGCTCTAAGCTACGGGTTTTATAGCTGCAGTGCCGAAAAATGTTTGAAGTTTTTTTAATTGGCTGGCGGCCGGTGCAGGCATACATTCGGCATAAGTAAAAAAAAAAAAAAAGCCTCCGTGTCTATTGGTTTTTTATATGCGATGCTAACATACGTCTTGGTTCTTTTTAATTCAAGCACATAAGTGGTTGGTCGGGAATGTTTACACGCTTTATGTATCACTACAACTTTAAAGAAATAACAGGTAAGAGTAACGGACTTAAAAAAAAAGAAGATTCAAACACCAGGACCATGAAATACACTGCGTGCACTGGTAAAAAAATGGACAATCTGACAAGCTAATTTTTAAACACAGCCGAAAAAGTATCACCATTCAAAACAAGGCCTTCCACAAAGTAAAAAGCTGTCACAGGCAAACCAGAGTAATACGATAGAATTACAGCACAAAATGCACAAATGCCAGCATTTGCACACAGTGGGTAGGGGTGCTCAATCCCTAACCCCTAAATAGCTCGATTTGTGTGTGGGGGTGTGTTGTGGATTGGGGGGGGGGGGGGGGGGATAGAGGAGGGGAAAAAGAGAGGGGAGGGGGAGAGGATCAAGGAAGAGGAGGGGGGGGGAAGCGAGGGAAGGAGGAAGTGGGGGAGAGGACGGGGTCAGAGTGTGTTTTCTATTAAAACGGAAAAGGGGGCATATCTTTTTTCTCTCTCTCCAAAACGAATATCTACATGAGCATTTTTTTGTTTGTTGAAAACGATACCATCGTTTAGTGCAGCCTATTTCCCAGTGAATGCCTATGGACATCTTACCGATCGAAATGTAAGTCGTGATAATATTTCCAATGACCTTTTTAGATATTCCCTAATTATTGTTGACACCAACGAGAATGGGAAAGCAAAAGTACATGCTGGAAAACCAGATGGTTTAAAACTGGGTTTTCAATTTTTTTTTTAAAATCAGGAAAGCCGCTCAATGCAATGATTTGAATATAAATGTTGCTAGATTATTTATTACATTCTATTCTGTTTTGCCAAAGCATTGAAAAATCTAAAACATGATGGGTATTATAAACTTGGCGGGAATATACTGTTTCCCTTAGTTTTTTTATTTCGGACATTCTAAGAGAGAGAGAGAGAGAGAGAGAGAGAGAAAAAGAGAAGAGAGAGAAGGGCAGAGACAGACAGACAGACAGACAGACAACAGACACAGACCCCAGACACAGACCGAACCCGCATGCCGATGATGAATAGTATCTTCCAGAGGCGCGCAACTGTAACTGGTGTGACGGACAACACCGCCTGCGCGCGGCTGCGGAAAGAATGAGTTGGTTACATCCGCAAAGGATGTGCATTACTGTTAACTTACGGTCAGCTGTTAGCATAAGGGACTCACAGACGTGGATCTTCGCAGCGCTTGGGGACTGCTGTCCTGCCTGTTTTTCTTTGTGAGTCGGGCCCCACGCGGGACGGGACCGTCCCCACGACTCAGCACGAAGACGGCCACCCGGTAGTCCTGAAGACGGCCTGGAAGGATGTCAACAAGGCAAGACACCATCATCACCCAGACATCTGTCTGGGACGACTGAAAACAGAAAGAAGAAAACACTGACTACAAACGAATAACAACTTGATTCAGGCGTCTGCTTGAGGGAAAAGACTGAGTACCCTGGATGCCTCCTTCCCAACCCAGATAGACCCCCCCCCCCCACTTCCTAGGGCTGCCAGCTTCCAAGTCCGTCAGACAACTGACTACATATCGCAGCTTGCAGTATACAACACATGTCCGTAAAAGTCATGCTGTGGGACGTTAAACTCTACCATCAATCGACCAACCATGAGCCATTGACGGAGAAAAGTTCTACGATTTTTCTACTGTGTCCTGGCCAAGAGAACGATTAGAACTGCCTTTGATTTTCGTTTTTGTTTGACGCCCCCATCTTGCGCCGATTTCACTGACACAAGTGATTGCTCGTTCTTCATCGTCGTTGTCCCGAGTGTTGCTTCGCTCGCGTCGTGTTTTATCTTGTCATTCGTTTGTTCATGTTGGTGGATACAGTATTAATATAATCTTATTATTTTTTTTTCCCAGATTTGTTTAGATCTCCGCCTGCAGTCGCCTCCCTTTGCAACAGTTTTGTTCAGGAAAACATTCGCTGGGTAAATATCAATCGCAAAAATATTTGACTGGAGCACTCTCTGTCTGATTTCTTTTATTACATTCTACGTGTATTACCCATGCTGCTCGTTTAGATATTAATAGCAAAGCTTTGTTTTAAATTAACATCAAACAGGGCTATTTGAAACCAGAAATTGCAGATGATCGTCATTATTTTTGGGGTTTTGTAGACGTTTTTTCTTCGTATTCTTCTTCTTTATTTGAACATGTCCGCTTCACAGAATGGTATTTACATAGCCACTTTTTGCAATATACAGTGGTTGGAAATTTCTTCATTCTCTGTCTGTCTGTCTGTGTCTGTCTGTCTATCTATCTATCTATCTATCTATCTATCTATCTATCTATCTTTCTATCTATCTATGTGTCTGTCTGTCTGTCTGTCTGTCTGTCTGTCTGTCTGTCTATCTATCTATCTATCTGTCTGTCTGTCTGCCCGTCTATCTACCTACTTACCTACGTACGTACGTAACCTACCTATCTACCTACCTACTTACTTTCCTACCTACCTGTTTACCCTCCTAGCTCATCATCATCATCATTCTCTTGCCCATGATGGGCGTAGAGGAGAGATGAGAGACACTCTCGAAGCCAGACACCGCCATCCGGCCCCTGTCCTCTGCCTGTCGCATCAGCGTAGGGCCATCCATCCTGGTCCCATTCTTTGATGTTGTCCATCCAGCATTTGGCTTGTCGTCCCTTCGTCTGCCGCCTTCCAGCGTGCCCTGGATGACTGTTTTGGGCAGTGAATTGTGGCGTATGACATGCCCGAACCACGACAGCTTCCTCTTCTTGACTGTTGTCAAGAGGGTTCTTGGGGCCTGCAAGTGATGTTATTTTGCTCCTCACAACGTCGTTTGTCTTCCGTCTTGCCAAGAGATCCGAGCAAGCGCCTGAAGCATTTAGTTTCAAACGTCTGGATTCTCTTGGTGGTCTCTGCTGTCATGGTCCAGCTTTCGCAGCCATACAGCAGGATGGACAGCACCAGGGACTTGTACAGCTTCATCTTTGTAGGAAAGCTGATCTCCCTGCTCTTCCAGATCTTGTTTAGCTTTGCCATTGCTGCTGTTGCGATCGCTAGTCTGTCTTGATTTCTGTTGTAGACGACCGTCTTTGGTGAGAGTGGCGCCAAGGTATTTGAAAGCGCCCACTTCTCAAGCTGTTGTCCGTTCATGTAGATTTCAGCATGGGTGTTGGTTGTGCTGTTGACCAGGACTTTGCTTTTTTCTGTGCTCACTTCCATTCCATATGCACCTGCCCTTTCTTCCAGTCTCTTTGTCAGTCTTGTAGTTCTTCGTTGCTGCCTCCCATCAGGTCGATGTCATCTGCGAACCTCAGATTATTGATGATTCTTCCTCCGATGGAGACAGTGGAGTGGAAGTCAGGAGGGTTTCACGCATGATGTTTTCCAGGAAGAGATTGAACAGTACGGGAGATAGCAGGCAGCCTTGACGGACTCCAACTGTGGTCTTGAAGTAGTCCCCTATCTGGTTGTTGAGGAGACTGCGCTGCTGGCGGTGTCATACAGCGCCTGGATGGTTTGGACGAGACTCTCCTCTATGCCAAACTTTCTGAGCACCTGCACAGACCCTTGTGCCACACCCTGTCAAACGCTTTCCTAAAGTCAATGAAGTTGTGGAACAGGTCTCTCTGATGTTGCGATGTTTCTCCATCAGTATCCGGCAGGTGAAGATCTGTTCTACTGTGCTTCTGCCTGCCTGAATCCAGCTTGTTCTTCCGCCAGTGTTCTTCCGCCTCTTTCTTCAGTCGATTCAAGATGACTCTGAGCATGATTTTACTGGTGTGGCTAATGAGACTTTTGTTCTGTAGTTCTGGCATTGGCGTAGATTTCCCTTTTGGGCAGGGGGATGATGAGTGATTGAGTCCATTCTGTGGGCCACTGTTTTGTCTCCCAGATCTTCTGACAAATCGATGTTACTAGAGTGACCAATTCCTTCCCTCCATGTTGAGCAGCTCTGCTGGAATATTGTCTGCTCCAGGTGATTTCCCTGTCGAAGGCTGCGATGGCTTCTTCCACTTCTTCTCTCATCACTGGTAGTGGTGAGGATTCCCTTGATGGTGTTGAGTCCCCCTCAACAAGACTGTCGTTTGGCTGTATAGGGTAGTTGTAAAGCTGTGTCCATCTGTTCAAAACAGTGGAGCTTTCTCGTCAGCAGCTCGCCTGAGGTATCCTCGATGACTGACGATCTGTTTTGCTGCGTCTTGGTGAGGTTTTTCAGTGTGGTGAAGGCATGTTTGCTGTTTCCTTTTCCATGCCTTTCTCTATGTTCTCGCACTGATTATTGATCCATTGTTCTTTGGCTTCAATTATTTCCTTCTTTACAAGGTTGTTGTTTTTCGATACTGTGCGGCTTGTTCAGGGCTGGAATTTTTCGTATTCTTCAGTGATCTTCTTTTGTCGCAGAGGTCAAGGATGTCGTTTGAGATCCATGCTTGGTGTTTCTTCCTCTGTCGCCCAAGTACCTCCTCTGCTGTTTCGCAGACTGCCTCATTGAAGCTGTTTGTGAGGTCGTTGATGTCATTGTCCAGGAGTTGAGTGCCGCGAACCGCCCCCCGAGCTATGCCTGGAATGCCTCTTCTATCTCTGGTCTTTTAACTTCTCCAGGTCAAACTTGATGCTGGCTGCGCAGCTTGGTGCTTTTTCTTCAATTTGATCTTCATTGTGAGCAGCACGAGATCGTGGTCGCTGCCTATATCAGCTCCGGGTATGTCCTCGTCTTTGCTTTATTGATGCTTGATTTGAAGCGCCGCGGAGTGAGACAAAGTCGATCTGGTTGGAGTCATTCCGTTCGGCGCATGCCAGGTGTTCGTCTTGACAGTTTGTGGGGTAAAGGGTGTTGGCAATGGTGAGCCGTTGGGTGCAGGCAAACTCCAGAAGGCGAAGTCCCCTGTCGTTAGTTTCCCCTGTGCCGTATTGACCCACTGTTCCAGCCCAGTCTTTGTAGGCATCTGGGCCGACTTTGGCGTTGAAGTCCCCTGAACTATGATGATTCTTTCTTGGGGGCTTTTCTGATGGTGTCTTCTACTTTCTCGTAGAATTCTTCCTACCGCCTGATCTTCGTGGCTGGTAGTTGGAGCATACACCTGTATGATGTGATGTTCTTTGGTTTGGTCTGACACACGAATGCTGATGATTCTGCTGTTAACAGGTGTTGCAGCTCAAGATGCATCCAGTGATTTCTTTGCGCACGATGAAAGCTACGCCTTTTTCATGTAGTGACTCTTCGCCACTGTACCACATCTTGTGTCCTTCCTCTGTGATTGCTTCTCCAAAGCCTGTCCATCTTACTTCCGACATACCCACAATGTCCCCATTGGTAACGTCTCAGCTCGTGCTCTAGTTCTTTTACTTTGCCGCACTGATGGAGTGTACGAACAATTCCAGGTTCCAATGGTAATTTTCTCAGTTGGCAGCTTGTATGATGTCTTTGCCCCAGTAGCTGACTTTTCACTTCCACCCTGGTGCTTGTCAGTGGGAAGCGCGGTCGTTGGTAACCCGGGCCCCGGCCGATCCGGTATGTTGCTGGCTATGGTTGTAACTCTCATGACTCTCAGGTCAGGTCAGACAAATGGTCTGCTACTGGTAAAGCTGTAGCCCAGTACTACCTGTCACAGTAGAGACTTGGAGAGGGGATTGGCGCCACCAAGGATTAACCTAAGCCCTCCCTAGCTCACCCTCTATACATACATACATACATACATACAACATACATACATACAGACATACATACATGCACACACATACATACATACATACATACACACATACATACATACATGCATACATATATACACACATACACACACATACATACATACATACTTACATACATACATACATACATACATTACATGCAACATACATACATACATACACACATACATACATGCATACATACATACATACATACATACATACATACATACATACATACATGCTACATACATACTAAAAGAGCATGAGTAGTCACATTACCTAATCTCACGCTATGTCACTCACGAGTTGATCACTTTCATAAACAGTAGAAAATTAATGCTATGAAAGTAAAAGCTGAGCACGCAAAACAAAAAAAACAAAAAACAAAAAAAGTCGTAACAAGTAGGCTTAAAAATGTGTTTCATGTGTGATGGTTATATTCATCAGTTTTGGTGGTGCTTTTTACCGCGCAGGAAGAAAAGATCTGTGTTCGGCGGAAAAAAAACGTCATGCGTAGAAGGGACGCAGCTCTGTCAGAGAAAGAGCATTGTAGGTTTCCAGAGTTACCGCGCCCCGCAACCCACCACGTTCTGAGGTTTAGATAGACCGATTTTTTTGTTTCATGTGTGATAAAAAGTGTGTGTTTGTGTGTGTGCGTGCGTGCGCGCGCGCGCGTGCGTGCGTGTGTGTGTGTGTGTGTGTGTGTGTGTGCGTGCGTGTGTGTGTGTGTGTGTGTGTGTGTGTGTGTGTGTGTGTGTGTGTGTGTGTGTGTGTGTGTGTG
This sequence comes from Conus ventricosus, assembly GCA_018398815.1. Classification (NCBI taxonomy): domain Eukaryota; kingdom Metazoa; phylum Mollusca; class Gastropoda; order Neogastropoda; family Conidae; genus Conus; species Conus ventricosus. Next base: position 36,237,543 of record CM031622.1, on the reverse strand, counting down.
TGTTTACGGATTACTCTATACTTGTCTTTTTTCTCTCTTTGGATTCTTGCTATATCCATTTCTTTTCTAACATGGCTGCCTTGGTTTTCACTGACTTTGTTGCTATGTATGTTGTTAGACAGTATCAGGAAGCAGAGGTGGACTATAGGGTAGCTCTTCTGATGAGTTGAACCAAAGGACGAAAGTTGAGTCATGCACACTTCTTTGATGATTGCCATATACTGGCAGTAATGGGGGTTTACATTTTTCTGTTCCTTTCTGCGTTTCTGCGATCCTTATATCTAACTAGCACCGGCCCACCCCCCCCCCCGCCTTTCTCTTTCCATACCCTTCCTTTCTCTCTGTTTTTGCTTTCTCTCTGTCTCTGTCTGTATGTCTGTCTGTCTGTCTGATCTTCATCAGTTGCCTCGGAGACTGTTTTTGTATTGCTGTGCGCGCATGAGTCTTTAGTTGTAAACAGATGGGGTTTGTTAGCTCATGCCCGTCACATCGGGCTGTGACTTTCATCTCAACTCCCTCTCTCTGTCTCGTCTCTGTCTGTCTGTCTGTCTGTCTGTCTGTCTTCTGTCTGTTTCTGTCGTTCTCTCTCTCTCGCTCTCTCTCTCTCTCTTCTCTCTCTCTCTTACGGCACGCTGTCCCGCCACGGTGCTCCACTCCCCCATTTCCTTACAGGCATTGCTGAAGGCAGTGCGACTGCTACCAGGCAGTCAACTGTGCCTTTCTTTCAGTGTGAAGGACTGTAAGAGTCATCCCTTCCAAACCCACCAGCGCCCTCCCCCCCCCCCAACCCCCCCACCCCCCCAAAAAAAAACACAAAAAACTGAGGAACTAGGACGTGTGTTATACGTTACAAGTCCTTGATATAAGTGTGTGTGTGTGTGTGTGTGTGTGTGGGGGGTGTGTGTGTTGTGTGTGTGGGTGTTGTGATGTGTGTGTGTGGAACTTTCATCCTTCCTTGCCAGACTGAGAATTAATCATCGGATATACTTGGGCGTGTCATTTTGTTCTTAGGTATAATAACTATCTTTTCACATCGGCATTATTGTTGACATTGTAAACGTAGGTGTGTACGAAATCATTTTGTGTTCTACTCTTTTACTATCAAGACCACAGTGTTTCTATCTGGACATTTCGCCCCAGGATTTCTGAATGATGAACTGTGTGGCTCATGAATCATATGTGCCTTCTTGATGTAAGACTAGCCACTTTTGTGTTTCTAAAACGACAACAACAACAAAAAAACTATTTCTTTTACCTGCGTTCGGTGGATGTGACGATTGGAGAGCGCGCATAGTGCAACGCATTTGTGCCAAACAGACTTGGTCCTATAGACTATTTAATCTGATAATCCGCATATAGATATGTGTGTTCAGATACAAATGAGTTGGAGATTCGTGCGTGCAACTTACAGGAGTGTGCTTTTTAGTATTGCAGTTACTTCTCCTGTACACATGACAGCAATTAGTTGTGTGACATTAAATTGTAAGTGCTTTCTCAGTCACATATTCCGACCATGCTGTAGGTACCTAATCTACCTGTTTGTTTGATTTGATTTTTCTTGTTTTTGGTTTTGTTATGGTTGCTGTTATTTGTTTTGTTGTTGTTGGTTGTTGTTTTTCATTATTTATTTTACTTTTTATACTTGTCCTTTCGTCCCCTTTCTTTTGGTTTTTCCTTTTACTTGTGCACTCTGGACTTAAAATGACCACAAACCAGTACTCAAGGCCATCGAGAGATGGGATGTGAATTGCCATTTAAATTTCAATAGTGCAGTTCAGTAAGATCTCTGTTATCTCGACCCTGATTATGAAACACCAAAGCCATTCTTGTTCTGGGGTCTATCGAATAAGACTAATCCCTACATTTGTGATAATGATTGTAGCAGTCCCAGGTTAATAATATCGTTCGAAAAGACCCTACTTAAGACAATTGAGTAAGGACTTCTTGTGTCAGGTCAGTGAATCTCTCAACTTCAGGAGGCTTTCCCAATAGATTCAGATGTCGTTAGAAGCAGAGCGGATACAAATCACACTGTAAACAAATCACGATCCATTTTAAATCGGGTTGTTTTGCTATCGGTAAACCCAGCTGAAAGAGGTCAGCGGGACGATATATACAATTTGTTACTATGAGGGACGCGGTGTCTTAGATTGTAAAGAGAATGGTTTTTCTCGGTGACTTCAATGTAGATCTTTTGAACAGTCAATCATAGCCAATTGGCAGCCCCAAACGTATAAGTGTGTTGAATTTACATCAGAGTATCAAAACACCCACCTGAAGTTGTAACACAACTTCAAAGACAATCATTTCCATATCTATATCTCAAATGAATCATAAACATACTAGAAAGTTGTGTACCAGTCTTTTCTTCTAGTGATCATTACCCAGTGTGTGTTACTTGGTCCTAAAACATGGGAGAAGAAAATCACCAAGCCAGGCACAAAACCATAACCTATCGTTGCTTCTCAAATTTACCCCCCCCGACAACAACAATACTCTTTTTGCTTGATTTAATGGAACTACAGAAACTTTATACAGTATACAATTATGTGGATCAGATTAAGCGATTGTCTTTTGGATTTCGAAAATTTTACAGAAGTCTATAACAGTATGCTCCGTTCAAAAAATCAGAGTATAGCATATCCCAAAAACCACCGTGGTAACACGAAGTAAGAGATTACAGGAGGCATGCTACCTTAGTGACTTTTGATTGAACATGGTATGAAGAAGAATAAAGATCACTAAGATTTACACTAACTCTCAGAAGCGCAGGGGAAAAAAACTAAATACTATCGCGAGTTATTAATCTTCCAAACAATATCCGAAACTGGTTTGGCAAGCATAAACCAGCATTACAACAACAGTTCTTCTTCAAAATCAACTGTTATCCAGGTATTTCTGTGAACATATTTAACATCACTTCTCTAACATTCAAGAGCACAGTTGCCGCTACTTCTGATAATTCAAGCTCTAATGAACTTAAAGAACTCCATAATTTTGTCACGACAAAAAATCCAAGTCTGATTCTTATTACACTCAGAAACTGTGAACGAGGTGTATCAGTACCTTCTTATCTCAAACAGTCAGGAACAGTGGACTAGATGGCATAGATGGCAAATTCTGAAACTCTCGGCTCAAGTTATAACTGACACGTTATCGTATATCTTTAATATGTCATAGATAATAGTTATTTTCCCTAATGCGTTCAAAAAAAGCAATGTTATACCCATTCTTAAATCTTGGTGATAATACTGATCCTTCAAACTACAGGACCTATATCAATCTGATCTATCCCTTTCCCCCAAACTCTAGAAAAAAGCATTAAATAAACACATCCTCATCACTTCAACAAGTACGAATTTGCTCCATCACGGACAGTCTGGTTTAAGACTGAAACTTTCCTTGCCATATGCTTTAACAAATCTTGTAGATGTGTGGCTTAATAATATAATAACAACAGATATTGTGGTGTCTATGCGTTGATTCTGATTTTAAAAAGCATTCGATGTCATTGACCACATTCTCCTTATTCGAAAACTGGAGATATACGGTCTTTCAAAAATCCGCCCTTATCTTCTAAAATCTTACTTCACAAACGACAAAATGCGGTTATTATCGAGGGCGGCTCGTCTCTTTCTATAACAACTCTTAAGTATGGCGTTTCCACAAGGCTCCTTTTTAGGCCCGATACTCTTTTTCTATCTACATTTATGCCTTCCCCTACAGGTGAGATCTACATGCGACCTCTTTGCTAGGATGACTCCACAATTCTCACCCAGCCATATTGACTCCTTCCAGGTCTTTCAAACATTTGCAAGAGGAGTACCAACGACCTTGTTAAATGGACCGATAATTAATCTTATGTCACTTCTCACTCAAAAAACAAAATCTCATGTACATACAACAGCAAAAATGACAATTAGCTCACCAATGATTTCCCTCCTTACACCTCAATAATTGTACGTGTGGAACAAGTCATCATCATTAATGTATTAGGTATAATTAATTTGACAATAGTATCAGCTGGAATCCCCAATACGCTTGACTTTGCAAAAAGCTATCCTGAAGTTTTCAGCTCACCAAAATCATACAACTTTCTTGACATTATTCACGAAGGAAAAACTTGTTTTCCTGTCATATTCAGTCTCATGGTGATTATGCATCGACTATTAGGGGATTCTGACATGTGCAAACACACTAAAACCATTGTTCAGCCTACATAAACGGAGCGCTCAAACTAATCCTTCTGAAGAAAAACTAGCCTTGATAAAGCATCTGATTATAAAATTCTTCTATATTCTACCATTTCAGCAGGAGACTCAAATACAAACAAAGGGCTAATGATGCTAATTGATTCTGTCCAGGGATGCGCCAACAACTTAATGACGTCGATTCGCAAAGTCTAGTCGAGAAAACTACACAAACTCCATATCCCAATCCAGATATTGACCTATTTATATCTAGTCTAACGTAATCGGGAACCTCTTTGTGGATATCCCTTTCAGTATACACCAAATCAATTCCATTTGTACCACAACTTTCAAAAACAACTTATCCTTACCCATCTTTTGCGGGTATAAATATTCAAATAACATAATTAAAAATAAATAATTAACCTTGTGTAATCCAAGTAATCTCAAAGCATAAATCTTCCCATTTCATGGACTTACCAATTTTTCTTTTCTATAATTTTTTTCTTATTTTTTTCCATGTATCAAGTTTCTTGATAATATATATATTTATATTTATTTATATATATATATATATATTAATAGTATAAACAATGCTGGCTCTTATGTCTTGATTGAAGAAATAGGGGGTGATACGCAGTCATATCTGCTTGTGGTAGATGATTTCTCCTAACTACAGTAAGTGCATGAAGTGGGTGAATGGGGTTAAATAAATAAATGCTTCTCAAAAATGAGCCTATCGCAAGCTTATATTCTCCAAGAGGGGAGACTTCCTAAAAGGAGGAAACTCACTTACATTTAATCTGGTATATACGTTTATTTCGTAAACTTGGGGGTGTCTCCTCAGTGACCGCGGAAAGTGGTTAATTTGACTCCTCTGCCTTTTCAGTTTTAAGAAGAATGCAATCCCAGGAATAGGTTGGTGTGCAGTTACCGGAGTTTGTTTTGTTTGAGTTTTCAAAAAACCAACCAAAGGTGCATCTTAGAATGCAAAAGAAAATTTTTAAAAGAGCAAAAACAAAACTTCATTTTTTGTGAAAAATAGAAAATATAAAACGATATCCTCTTATAGCACAAGGGCTGAGGTTGTTTTGGAAGGGAACGCAAGGTCTAAAATAACAAAACTAATAATTCAAAGGATAAGTACGCACCGTTCCAGCAACTTTCGAGCAGCTTGGTGTTGCAATGACTGCAAGATGAATTTTTAATATTATAAACTTAGCTTGCTCTTGTTAGATTGAGATTTAGGGGGAGATTACGCATTATTCTGCAGTGGTAGTTGTCTGCCTAACTAACAGTATGTTGCTGAGTGGGTGGAATGGGGAAAAATAAAATAAAAGCTTCTCAAAATGAGCCTTCAGCAAGCTTATATCTCCAAGAGGAGGACATCTCCAATAAGGAGGGAAAATCACTTAATATAACTCCTGGTCATTTACCGATATTTCGTAATTGGTGGTTTCTCTCAGTGACGCCGGAAAGTGGTTAGTTGTCTCTCTGCCTTTTCAGTTTTAGACGAATGCAATCCCAGAAAAGGTTGGTGGTGCAATACGTAGTATGTTTGTGAGTTTTCAAAACCAAACCATGGTGCCATCTAAGAAGCAAAGATTATCATAAAGGCAGCAAATCTAAATTCATATTCTTGTGAAAATAGAAAATATAAACGATATCCTCTAAGACACAACGTGCTGAGGGTAGTTCTTGGAATGAATCCGCAAGGGACTAAATACAACAAATAATCATTTCCATGGATAAGTACGCCACCAGTTCCAGAAACTTACAGAGCAGCTTGGTGTTGCAATGACTGCAAGAAATATATATTATAAACAAAGCTTGCTCTTATGTCTTAGTTGAAGAATTGGGGGTGAAAGATACGCATTCTTAATCTGTGTGGTAGATGTTTCTGCTAACTACCAGTAGTGCATGAGTGGGTGAATATGGGGGAGAAAAATAAAATAAATGGTTCTCCAAAATGAGCCTTAAGCAATGCTTATATTTCCTAGAGGGAGCATTCCGCAATAAGAGGGCAACTCACTAACATATAACTTCGGGTCATTTAGATATTTCGAAACTTGGTGGTTTCTCCTCAGGGACCGCCGGAAAGTGTAATTGGGATCTCCTCTGCTTTTCAGTTTTAGAAGGAATGCAATCCAGAAAAAGTTGCGTGGTGCAATACGTAGTATGTTGGTTGAGTTTTCAAAAATCCAACAAAAAGGTGCATCTATAAGAAGCAAAAAGAAAATTCTAAAAGAAGAGCAAAACAAATACATTTCTTGTGAAAAATAGTTAGGCTGAATCTTCTACCATTGCTGCTTATGATCAAATTAAATAATATTTCTTGAGTCATGCAACAACAAGCTGTAAGTTGCTGGAACGGTGGCGGTATTAGTTTGTGTTGTTGTTGTGTTGTTGGTGTTTTATATATCTATATATATATATATATATAGTATATATATATTTATATTATATATTTATAATATTATATCACCAGTGTGTGTGTATGTATGTAGTATGTCTTGTATGTATGTATGTATGTGCCTGTATATATTGTACGTTCCGTTGTGTGGCATGTATGGTTATGTGTGGGCGGGATGTATGTTTGCTACAAGTTGTGTGTATATGTATATATGTTGAGCGGATGTTATATATATATATATATATATATATATATATATATGAATATGTATATGTTATATTATATATATATTTATATATATATATTTATTATATCAATATATATATATTTTATATATTTATATTATATATATGTGTGTGTGTATATATGCATATGTGTGTGTGTGGGGGTATTTTTATGTGTGATATGGATATTAATCTTATGAAAAATGATTATATGTTGTCCCTTTCTCTCTCTCTCTTCTCTTCTCTCTCTCACTCCTCTCTCTCTCTCTCTCTTCTGCCGTCTCTTTCTCTCTTCTCCTCTATCTCTCTGCCTCTCTCATTCTCTCTTCTCTCTCTCTCTCTGGTGCAATTTATGTGGTGTGTATGTGCCGAATTCCGTAAATATTTTGTCATGTCATTTTACTGTTGATTTATTACAGGCTAAATATGTAGTTTTAGTACAGTTCCTTTTCATCATTACATCTCATGCTGTTCCCTCTCCTTCATCCTCTCTCTCTCTCTCTCTTCTCTCTCTCTCTCTCTCTCTCTCTCTCTTTCTCTCTCTCTCTCCTTTTTCTCCCCCCCCCAATGTCATTAACTTTGCTACTAGTTCTACGTATTTTCATGGCCTTGCGAAAAATGAATGCATGTGGGCCTTGATCTCTCTCTTCTCTTCTCTCTCTCTTATCTCTCTATCTCTCTCTCTCTTCTCTTCTCTCTCTCTCTATCTCTTTCTCTCTTCTCTCTCTCTCTTCTGTGGAACGTGCGTGTAATTTGTGTGTTTCAAAAATGATGTACGCACTTTGTCATTTCACTTCATGTCTTTTTCATACAGTGCAATTTGTACGTTGTAGTTACACTACATATGTTTCTCCAGCCCACCTCACTCCCTACCCCCGCTTCTCCTTTCCTCTTCATTATTGTAATTTCAATTTTATTTTATTTTATATTTTTGTTATTATTATTTTTTGTTGTTGTTTTGTTTATTATTATTCTTATTTTTTGTTTTGTTTTATTTATCTTCTATCTTTATTTGATGTTTTCCTCTTTGATTACATTGACCGCTTTGCTTGCTTCTTTGTGCTTTCTTACATTAATTGATTTCACTGATGTTGTTGTCTATACAGGGCGAGGATGGATGTAAAAAAGCACGTTAGTGCTTATTATTATACTCGTTAATAAAGAATTTTGTTTTGTCTTGTTTGTCTTGTCTCTCTCTCTCTCTCTCTCTTCTCTACCCCAGGGGAAGGGGAAGACAAGGCCTTGCTAAAATCTTCATCTTGAGCATCAAAGATAAGTCAATCAACAAATCAATCAATATCAATCATAAATCAATATTCAATCAATCAATCAATCAATCAATCAACCAAACAAAAACCAACCCAAGCAATCAATCAATCAATCAAATCATCAATCTCAATCAATCAATCCAATCAACAACCAATCAACCAACCAATCGACGACCGACCGACCGATCGATCGATCAACCAACCAAAAACCAACACGCAACAACCAAACCATCATTCAACCAACAACAACCAACAATCTGTCTCTTGAGGGTTATTCCTCTTCCTGCCCCACAGTGGCTGCACACCAAAAATTCATTGTGCCATGGCCCTTGCTTTAAAGGGAAAAGGTTTTGGGGTAGTCGAGTTTTATCACTGGCGTTATTAGAATTGTTTTGAGGAATTTTATTTACGTCTGAAAGTTGAATTTCTCTTATTTGTTATTTCATATGGCCATCAAGGTACAGCAGATGGGATTCAAGCAGACAGATTAATCCAAAGGAATGGAAACTATTTGGCGCTTCCAGACGGCACGAAAGTTTTAGGGTTCACGGGCGAGTTGCAAGCTGAAATGTGACGTCAACGACGGGGAAGTCAATGATGTGTGTTCATTTGTGATTTCGTCGGTGAAAATTCGCAAAAATGGGGAAAAATTGGTGGAGGAGTTGTTCTGTTGATCAGTTATCAGTTTAATTGATGCTGGCTGCGGGGGCCGGACTGTAGCCAGTGGCAGAGCTTATCTGTGATCTAGGTTGCGGGTTTCAAATCTCGCCAGGCCGTTTCGGTTGCAGCGGGATTTTTCCCTCGGAGTGAACATTAGTTTGACTCCATTTCCATACGTCCTTCGAAGTGGACTATAAACGAGGATCCGTGTATGAACGCACGATAAACATCTTTGCACACACGTCAAACCCCATCACCAACTTTCGGCAATGAGGAGGCAGTTTGCTGTTGGTCTGGATGACAGCGTTACACATAGATGCGCCTTCCCCGAGAGCAGGTGTATGGCTGCTTTAATGGCAGGAAAAAAAAACAACTAACCAAACAACAAAAAACCAAAAACGGTCATACTCAAGACTCACTCCTTTTGTTGGGTATATAGGATTAATCTTTGCCTGTCTACACAGGGAGTGTCCGTAGGAGTATTTAGCCTGCTTACGCAGAAGTAAAAAAAACAACAACAAAAAAAACAAAAGAAGAAAATACGCTGGCGCAAATTTATGGCCGCCTTCAAATCGCTTTGTGGATATTAATTTACAGTGTTTGTCCAGTGACAAAATCCTTAATTGTGCGTATGGCCGGTCTCTCTGGATAGTATGGAGCGGCAGGCCTGTCCCGTTGCTATTGCGACACGCCAATGTTTGTGTTTGGTCTGAGGGCTGCACTACACCAGCCCTCGACTCCAACCCCCCCATCCCCCCACCACCTTTGACCCCCCCCCCCACTGCAAACAACCATGCAATATTCAACGCGCAGGCAACTGAGAAGCACTCATGCATGCTCACTTAACAATCTCTGTCTCTCTCTGATCTCTTTCTCTAAGGCACTCAAGCATGCTCAATTTACAATCTCTGTCTCTCTCTCTCTCAGGCACTCAAGCATGGTCACTTTACAATCTCTCTCTCTCCTCTCTCTCTCTCTCTCTCTCTCTCTCTCTCT
>CM031622.1:36084511-36217692 GCA_018398815.1 Conus ventricosus | reverse complement strand
CAACTTTAAGCTTGGCCCACAAAATGCCAACGTTGTTCTGCGTGAGTTTTTTAAAAAAAAAAGAAAGATTTTTTTAATGTTGGTTGATGGAAATGACAAATTGATGTCAGGAATGTAGGATGTGTGGTGTGCTGTGATTCTTTAGCGATGAATATTGAATATGTATTGATTCCTGAAGGAAAAAATTTTAATTGTGTCATGCTGCAAATCAATTATGCATGAAAGTTGTTTCAAGATTATTATATGTGATTGTTTTTGCTCTAGTTTTAATTGTGTCATGCTGCAAACGCAATTATATACATGAATTGTTCTCAAGATTATTATATGTGATCTGATTTTGCTTCAGTTTTAATTGTGTCGGGGGGGGGGGGGGGGGGGGGGGGGGGGGGTTGAAAGAAGTCCGAACATGAAGTTCTTGAGCTGGAATTACACTTGCAGAGTGTGGCCATGGCAGGGGCTTTGACCAAGAACAATAGCTTTTGCTGCATTCTGCTCACAAAACGTGTCGGACAGCTTTCAATGACATGCCAGGAAACAAAAAAAGAAAAAAAAAAAATGGCGAGAGGGCACAAGTTTGTGCTAAAGTATGCAGATGAAGTAGATCTGAAAGTAATTTGTGTTAGATAGCATGTATATTTACCAATGTTTAATGCAAGGTCAGGTGATTCTTACTTGGAAGATACGTAATGTGATGGCAGGTGAAAAACTGAAGCAACTCCTCACCTCCATCCCTACTTCCCACACTTCTACAGAGTTGGGAACTTAATACTCTTTTGGTTGGAAATACTCATTCTCGTTGAAAAGTACACCAATACCAGTTTAAGGGTAACGGGTCTGATAAACGTTTGTGGTACTCGCGCGACTGTATGTTTCTTATTACAATGCAGACTGCTTGATGCCTCATATGAAGAGCTGCTGTGCTTCAACCGAGCTTTGCGGGAATTGTGGCTCCATTGATCCCCTCTACAGCAAACAACACGAAGAATTCTATGTTGGCTTCGAGGGAAGGTAAGATACTCTGCATTTTTTCAGCATCAAGTTCATTCATGATAAAGTTTAGAAAATTAACTGGGTACAGACTTGTGTCTGAAATATATTTTGGATTGCTACAAGAAACAGAGACTGTCATAGAGTTTGACCAGGTGGTAAGGAGTTTGTCCCAGACTTGTATATATACGTATCTGAAGTGTATTTTTTTAACCTGCATCCAAGAAACTGGCTATCGTGGAGTTTGACCAGGAGGTGAGAAGTTTGTCTCAGACTTGAAGGTTAGTGTTGAACATGAATCACACTGAACAGAAGCATTCTTGGGAGTGTCGTGCAGACAGTTCATTGAGTATAGTCTCATTCAGGTCGACACCTGGATACGTTGTGAAAACACAGTTTGGGCGAGATCTGTTGTGTGCTCTGTGAATGAGGTTTGGATACCACACAACCTGTCCATGGTTTTTCTTCTTGAAATTTGTGTCTGAAATTTTGTGCCCTGTTGTTGTGTCATGTACCTGTTGTTGTGTCGTGTACCTGTTGTGATTTAGATTTCTGTTTCTGTGGATCAACGTGTATTTGAAGAAAGAGAAAAGCAGTGGTGTGTGACCGACATAGTACCTTCTCGGCTCTTGTACAGTTGTAACCTGTCATCAACTGTGAACACCATCAGTGCTTATTGTGGACACTGAATGCAGACTTGCACAAGTGCATGTGTATGTGTATGTGATGGGGGGCATGCGCAAGTATAGATGCATATGAGAACATGGATGTGAAGGATGATGTTAATGGGGGGGGGGGGGGGGGGTGAATTTTTTTTTTATTTTTTTTTTTTAAAGAAAATCTCTTTCCAGCTCTGTAGAACTGGTTGTTGATTCTGTCCATTTTTGCTTCACTTATGTGACATTTTTGTGATTGCGGATAATACTGTATAAAGAAAGCCGAATGCATTTTGCCGACATTTGCTGCGAAGCAAAGGGATGCGACTCTGTTCTTACTTGAGAGAAGTTTTGTCACTAGTGGTGGATTCCAGTTTGATCACAAGCTGACCATTCACATTTTGGAATGAAGATGGTAGGGACAGCACTGTTTGCCCCTGTTTATGAAGGTGGGAAAAATGAACGGAGAACAGGAGCCCACAGACCTGCCAGCCATAGTCACAAGTTTGATATTCACATTTTGGAATGAAGATGGTAGGGACAGGCACTGTTTGCCCCTGTTTATGAAGTGGGAAAAAAATGAGACGGGAGAACAGGAGCCCACAGACCTGCCAGCCATAGTCACAAGTTGATATTCACATTTTGGAATGAAGATGGTAGGGACAGGCACTGTTTGCCCCTGTTTATGAAGGTGGGAAAAAATGAGACGGAGAACAGGAGCCTGCAGACCTGCCAGCCATAGTCACAAGTTGATATTCACATTTTGGAATGAAGATGGTAGGGACAGGCACTGTTTGCCCCTGTTTATGAAGGTGGGAAAAAATGAGACGGAGAACAGGAGCCTGCAGAACTGCCAGCCATAGTCTTGATTGTGAATTTTCTTGCTCGGCATGATGATGTTACAGTTTCATTTCTTTAATTGGCTAAAGAAAATGTGTTTTTACTCTGGGAACTGTACTACACTTGGTCTTTGCCTCTTTTTTTTTTTTTTTTTCAAATGAAGTAGTTCATGAAATAGGTACTTGTTTCAAAGATTTCGACACGGTAAGGTGGTCGGATACGTCGACTTGTCGTAGTGGGGTCAAAGGTTGGCAGTTCTGAACCTGTATATGACTGTGCAAAGAGAAGAGTGCAGGTGATCGAAATGATCAGAATAAGTGTTATGCTTGTGGTTAGAAGATGTTGAACATACTGCTATGAAAAATGAACATTTGATTCTTGTGACAAGTGTCAAAGCTTGCCAGAGTTCAACATGCAAACACATTTAGCGTAAACGAGGAGTATGAGGGAAAATTCTCTTTGCATGCGTGCGTGTTGAACGTGTACGTAGGCTTAAATGATTCAGTCGATGTCTGCACGTGTTGATGTTCAGCTTTGGGAACAAGCACGTAACTCCAAGGTCGCTCACCCAGCAAGTTCCTGGCAACTTGGTGTGTGTGGAAGGCATTGTCCACCAAATGTGAGTCAGGCTCTTAGTCTCTGCTCTGCATTGTCACGACAGATTTTCTGTGTGTAAACTTCAGGCTGCTGTGTTCATAGGAGCGAGTCGCGTTATAGTGTGATGCTGTGCCCATTTCCTTACCTAGTCCCTGGAATATGCCAAAGACAGATATTTCTGTTCTCGTTACTAGTTTGATCTTTCAGATATTGTGGACAAGGCTGACCCCAGTTAACACTGTTAAGAAAGGTTGACATTTTAGTTTTTGTGTTTTTTTTTGTTTTTTCCCCTGCTGTCCCGTTTTTTTGTGCCACCTTGAGGGCATCACACCCATGCCGTTCATTCCAACCATTTCGATGTGGCCATAACCAACCAGCCTTCAGGAACGACAGATGCTGAGGCTTGTTTTTGGTCAGTCTGTGACTAACTGCACACAGACATGCACACGAGCTACACACAGTCGACAGTGATCATTTGACAGCGTTCAGTGACTTACTGTGCAGTGGAACTCCGTTTCACTCTGGGTTCACATATCTTTCATTCAGCGTTTATTCATTACTGCTGGCTATTTGGAATTTATGAAGTTTGTTATCAATCGTGTTGAGTTTTAACCAAACAAAACCCCCCCCCCCCCCCCCCCCCCCCCCCCCCCCCCCCCCCCCCCCAATGATTAAGGTAAACTGTAAACAATTACAAGTAGAGTAACTCTTGCTCCCATATGAAAACCTAACACGGAGTAACTTTTGTTTAAGACTGGCACAGCCTTTGAACTTGAATAAAGTCAGACAAGTGCAAAGACAATCAATCTAATAGTGGGGAAAAAAACAAGCGCAGGCCAACAACTCCTCTGTGTTAGGTTTTTCCTTATGGGAGCAAGAGTTACCCTACTTGTTTATTGTTTACTGTTCCCTGCCTCATTTTATTTTCAACTAAGATAAATTGGTTCATGGAAAAGTAAACTAGATAGATATTGATTGTAAACTTTCCATCAAATTGAGTGGGTTGAAGCATTAGTCCGATACTATCGAGCATCTGAAGTTGGTAGGTATGCAGACCTGTAAAACAACGGGCCGTGATCCATGTTGTTCTGTGCGGTCAGGCTCGCTCATTCACCCCAAAGTAGTGCGCAGCGTGCACTACTGCCCAGCACCAAGAAGACCATGGAGCGTCGCTACACCGACATGACCTCACTGGACGCCAAGCCCTCCTCTGCTGTCTACCCTACAAAGGTCGGTGGGGGGGGTAAATGGAAGAGATGCAAGGTTGCACATTATGTATGGGAGTATGCAATACAGGAAAGACATGAAGGGTTGGAGGAGCATGCAGATAAGTAACAGAATTGTTGAAGACTTATGAATTGACGTGTTTTGAGCAGAGGACAAGTATAGCGAGATGGAGCAAAAACGTGACTTCTCATGGAGAGTTTAGCTAAAGGAACAAAAGAAAGAAGCCTTGGAATTGTCTGCCAGAAATGCAACAAAAAATACGAACCCACCCCCACCCCCCCAAAAAAAGACCCTATAAAAGAAAAAGTTGTCCAGAGCTTGTTAAGTGGTTTTAGTGTTTGAAAGGTTGATGAATTTTTCCAAACAGAAAGTATCGATCCGGGGATCCAGGAAATGTTTCACCTGCTTTTAAATTGTAACCTAGAGGCATTACTTTACATGTTTCATGAAATTCTGAAGAAATGATGTTCGGATCTCATTGAAAATCGATCATTTGATATTGTTATGGCAATGAACTTGCAACAGTTGTGGCAGATTCGGATTAGATTATGGGTCCAGTAAGCCAGAGGACATTCATAAAGTTATGTTTACAAGGTGCGTAGGCTGTGGGATAAAATGTGAGGTCTGAGGTCTGCTGATTGCCTTCCAAGTTTAGCGAATAAGTTAATTCACATGACCTGGTTGTGAAACGACCCATCTTGAAAGTGAAGGATTGCATGTCTGTAGCATTTATTCAAGTTGATCGCCAAGTGAAAATGAAGGCAGTGCAATGATGTGTTTGTCATAAGCATGTGCATATAGATTATATTTACTCCCAGGTGGTCAGTGTTTTGATTAAGGCATACAGAATGGCAGAGATTTTAGAAAAAGCATGAATTTTAAGTTTCTGGAAGGGTGCTGAAATCCTGGGATGTGTTAGTTCACACACTGATATCGATTGTTGGAGGAGGAAATGTTCCACGTGTTATGTTCCCCCCCCCCTCCAAGGCTGAGTACCACTGTTTCCAGTGTTATTAATGTATGATGGAATGGATAATGTAACATCATACGTAGAAATATACTTTCATTTATCTTTGTTTTCTTGATAATTGTTGTCGGTAAATGCGCATTTTGTGCTTTACCACATTTGGGCTGAATACTTGACCAAGTTCACTACCACCTGCCCTTGGCAAGCCAGGTAAATGTACAGCTGTGAGATTTGGGGAGGGGAAGGTTGAGAGCCTGCCATGTGGTTATAAGTTTCAATCAAAAATTGGATTTCAGGTGTAGCATGGTACTGCGAATGCTAACGATGTTGATGTGATTGATCAGGACGATGACGGCAACTTGTTGGAGACAGAGTATGGCCTGTGTGTGTACAAAGACCACCAGACCTTCAGCATTCAGGTCAGCATGCATACTATTTCTTGATGGGCTATTTACCCGTTGAGTGCCTAAAAATAGTACAAACAAGGGTGTTCCCAGGTGCCGGGGAAATCTCATGATTTGGGGTTATAATTAACAAAAAATTCTAGCTAAAAAACTACAAAAGATAGAAAAATGAAATCTATATAATTTTTGAAGGAAATTGAATGAAGATTTTGAATCTGGGCTTCTTTTGTTTTAATTTTGATAATAAAAAAGTATTTAGGCTTTTAGATTTGGATAGATTTTTTTGCACGATCAAAAACATATGTATTTACCACGACATCTTCACATCCAAACAAGAACACACAGCAAAAAAGTTGAAAATAAAGTTTGTATTGTCACACTACACCTGTAAATGAAAGTAAAACAGTTTGGAAGTCTATCAAGACGCTCACACTCGATGCAGACTGACCAGTCCACGACCACGCCCCCCCTCTCCCCACCACGCCCCCTTGCTGGACTGCAACCCTCTCTTTCACCCCTCATCTTCCCCTACCTTTCCGTCTGCACCGTGTCACGCCGAGAGCAGGCCACGCTCCCCTCTCGCGCTGACTTTCACATCACTGGACACCAGCATGCGGTGCAGAGTACACACTAGGCTAGCTCGTTCAACGCTGTCAGCTGAACACACACTGAGGTCACAGAGCCCTACTCAATAACTGACGAATATGGTCGGCAATTCCACCACTATCATCATCTCACCTTCATGCTCGAGTGAGTCGTTGAATAAAAGATTATTGTGTTTGTCAAAAATCATCAGCAGAGCCTGCTCAGCTGTGTAAATACGTTGATTTGGTCGCTGGGCTTGTCGAAGGTTGCGCCGCCATCTTTGCAAGCGAGACGAAGTGCTGGCTGGTCATCCAGTCAGTGATGAGAATAAATGGGCTTTCCCCTCACGTGTGGTCATTTACATATTATTTTAAGACTACAGACATCTAAGGCTTTCTACGCAAACTCTATTTGAGTCCGTTGATAGAAATAGTAACGAATGAAAATTCAAGAAAAATGCATGACGTCGGAGGACTGCCATAGGCACTGGGAAAGCACTTTTATTTCCGCGTCAGTTGATGACTAAAGGCGCTCTACGGGTTAAGATGCCAAGAAAACATAATGGTTTTTGAAGTGCTGGGTAATTACTGACCAGTCGGAGTTGAAGAACCGGAAAATTGGCTTATAAGTAATGTACAGAAGAGAGAAATTGGGCAAATGATTTTTGACTGCTGACGTTCCGTTGTAACAGTACAATCTACCTTTGAGGATGCTCCGTTATGGCATATGCTTTTATACGTCATTGTCTATACGTATTTATTTGTCTTTTATTTGATGTCATTGGAACGCAAAGAAAAGAAAGTTTGGTGTCGCAGTCCTGAAGACGGTCAAACATTTGATGTCATCGGACCTGAAGACAGGCTGTTACCACATAACATTGATTTCTGCTGCTTTTTTTTTCTATTGTAAATCTGTTGAGCATCTTCAAAGTTCGATTATTTTGACAAATTAGACGTTCACATTCATAGTTATAATGCACCACCATTTATTTTGTGATGTCATTACCTTGCTGTTTAATGAATCTACAGTAGTGGTAAGGGTTGATGGGTTGTTTTTTTTTCCCCTTTTTAAAAAAAAAAGAAGACGACTCGAGTTGCTTCAACACGGGGATAGCCCTGAAATGGCCCTTGGCAGTCGGCCGAGCCAGAAGCGACATTACCAATACTTTATTAGTTCAGGCAATGATACAGGCTGCGTTAGCACAGGCAGCACTGGGAGTCCTGTTTATTTCAAATGAAGGAATGTGTGACAGGAAATGCCAGAGAAGGCGCCGCCTGGGCAGTTGCCTCGTTCCGTGGACATTGTCGCCGACGGAGACCTGGTGGATCGCTGCAAGGTGAGGGGTCAGAGAGGGACGGAGTAATGGGTGGAGTGCATTGTTCGAACTATGAATAAGCTAGTTGCAAAGCGAGACGACTGCAGGCGGAAATCTAAACAAATCTTAAATAAATGTTAGCGAACCGCCCAGAGAACGTGGACAAACGAGTCACAAGACAAAACACAACGCGTTTCGACCTCTTAGGTCTTCGTCAGGTGATATATAAACGAATAAAACAACGAAAATTCACTTAGCTTTGATCACTTCAGATCGCTTTGGGTTCAGCGCAAGGAAGAAGGCGTTGAATGAGAACGAGGCTGTTGGAAGGGAAATAGTGAGTGAGTCAAAGTCGTAATGATGATAATAATATTACTGATAGGAATACTAATAATGGTCAAAATATTGGGGAGGGAGGGGGGGGGGAAGACAGGATCAATCTTGGTGTCAATAGGTATGGGAGAAAGGAGAGTGGGTTTGACACCAAGATTGATCCTGTCTCTCTCCCCCCCCCCCCCCCCCCCAATATTTTGACCATTATTAGTATTCCTATCAGTAATATTATTATCATCATTACGACTTTGACTCACACACTATTTCCCTTCCAACAGCCTCGTTCTCATTCAACGCCTTCTTCCTTGCGCTGAACCCAAAGCGATCTGAAGTGATCAAAGCTAAGTGAATTTTCGTTGTTTTATTCGTTTATATATCACCTGACGAAGACCTAAGAGGTCGAAACGCGTTGTGTTTTGTCTTGTGACTCGTTTGTCCACGTTCTCTGGGCGGTTCGCTAACATTTATTTAAGATATGAATAAGCATTTGTCACTTTCTGCTGGGACATGTACGTATGTGTGCACGCTAATAATTAAAGGTGATCGATACCTGAGAGAAGGGTAGGTAGGTGTTTTTTTGGTTGTAGGATTTCGGTATGCTTGTTTGAGAGGAATGAACTTTGCTGGGTAGTGTCGATGAGGTATATTTATTACTGCAAGAATGACAGATCTTTAATAATTCAGTTCATTTGGAACCTACTTCTTAAAATATTTTTCTTCTAGGGTTAGACGTATTTACCTGTACAGCTTTGCGGTATTTTGCACGTTGTTGAAAATGGGACATAAACGACAAAGTAACAGATGTTGAGAAAGGGGGTTGGGGTGTTGCCTAGACATACAGAGTTGTTGAACAATAATGGTGGTGTAGGAGGGTGGACGGTCACCTGTGCTTCACTCATACATTTTCATACTCTCTGTTCTCATCTCTTATGAAGTCGCTACACACACGAGAGTTTGCATACCCGGTGGCACTCAAAATCATTACTTTTGTTTCACAGCCAGGTGACAGAGTACAGGTGATTGGCACTTACCGCTGTTTACCTGGCAAGAAGAACAGCTTCACCTCCTGCACCTTCAGGTAAGGGATGGCCAGAAGGGTTGCCAGATGATTTCCCGTCGAGTTGGGGGGGGGGGTAGGCTTATATTCATGTCGCATGGTTGCTGCTCAGATATGTTTTTGATTCTCAGGTGTACCACACAAGCAAATGCTGCTCTGAAGATCTACACCTCTCACAAAAGTTTAAAGATCTCGTGTGTCCAAAGTATTGGTGAAAACATTCATTTTCAGTGTGTCTAAAATGAAAAGGATAGGGGAGTGTTCTGATAGTTTGCAGTTGCATTTAACCCTCTTGCATTTGCATTTTCCAGCCCAAAACTGCTCCTAGTATTCATAATTTGTTATATCGGTGGAATGCGGTCGGTTCACGACCCTAGTCTTTTGGATGAATCATTTCCCACACCCCATACTACTGCCAAGATTTCATTGGACACCTCTCAGGGATGCCCATTTATTTTGTCCGGCCTTGACTTAAAACAAGGCCACAGTGTGCGAGGGAAAGTTACACGGCACGTGCGGCCGAAACAAACACCAGGGGAGATAAAGAGAGCGGCCGAATATGGGCGAAACAAATGCAAGAGGGTTAAATCGTAATGGTTTTCTGACTTCAGTTTTATTCCAAGGGATATGGTTACACCTTTTCTCTGAATCTTCAGTAATTTTCTAACTCGTGGCTTCATTTAAAGATTTGAACATGACTGAGTATTTCTCTGTATGAAAGCGCCCTGCGTGATCAGCTCAGAAGTGGAATTCTGAAGAGAGCAGGTAGCTGTTCATCACGCACATTTAATGCCGAATCCCATCTTCACAATTTTGGAACAGTGTCTGTGTGCATAATTACAGTACCAACTCCTCGTGTGTTTTCAGAACCATTCTGATTGCCAGTAACATATCCTTGATGAGCAAAGAGCTGTCGCCTGTGTTTTCCGTGGATGATATTGCCAAGATCAAACAGTTTAGTCGTCAGAAAAAGGTAACTTGAAAGTCTTGTCTATGCTTTTTTTTCTGATCTACTGTTTTTTTATATCGTAGGAAAACCTGAAGAAGGAAAAATCGTTATTGAAAGTAAAGGAATTGGTGTGTGTTATCGTGTAGTGCAAGATGATGAGTATTGATACAGCTGCAGAAAGTAGGTGCAAACTCGACTACAGTTATATGTTTTATTGTTGTTGGTTTTTTTACAGCTTTACTGCAACGACGTTTTTCTTTTATTACTGTCTGAATTTTTTTTCTTTCAAATGTAAGGATGAATAAGATTCAGGGATGTTCTTGAAGATCTTAGTGCAAACAAGAATGCACTGTTCATGCATTGAATGACGTCTTCCGTAGTTCGAGAATAATTTGCACAGTTGAAGGAGTACCTTAAAGGAAAGCGATGTGCAGTTTATACGACGTGGTTTTCAAAATGTAGAATAGTGCGTGGAATTAATTGATTTCTGACCGGGTCGCTTGGAACTAGGTGCTCGGTGTTTGGCGTGTTGCTTGAAGTCGAGTCAGGCGTGCTGTTCGTGGTGTGCAGGATGTGTTCGAGATCCTGTCGCGGTCCATGGCGCCCTCCATCCACGGCCACGAGTACATCAAGAAAGCCGTGCTGTGCATGCTGCTGGGAGGCAACGAGAAAGTGCTGGCCAACGGCACCCGCCTCAGAGGGTCAGTGGGACATTTGACCTTTTGCCGTCGGCTGTTGCACTTCGTCTGTAGACATTGTGCAGCCCTGATGTGACCCTCGGCGGTCAGCATGGCTATAAGCGACAAGTGTTTACCTTAACTTGTTCTGTCGAACACTGTAATTTGAAACTTCACTTTCAAATTAGCGTGCTTATTCTGTTGAACACTGTAAATTGAAACTACACTTTGAAATTAACATGCTTGTTCTGTTGAATTGAAACTACACTTTGAAATTAACGTGCTTATTCTGTTGAACACTGTAATTTGAAACTTCACTTTGAAACTAGCGTGCTTATTCTGTTGAACACTGTAATTTGAAACTTCGCTTTGAAGTCAACATGCTTGTTCTGCTGAACACTGTAATTTGAAACTTCACAACCTGGTGGGGTTTAGCGTTCCAACATCACCGCCCTGCTAAGATTGTAACATTCAGATGCTTCAGTGTTGGCAGATTGCAGTGCTGTTTTCATTTTGTTTGTTTGTTTTGTTTTCCTTTTTTTCAGTAATCGAGTTATTGTGAGGAAACTTCATGTAGCTTGTTCATCTGAGGAGAATAATCATGCTTTTCCTGTATAGCTGACTAACATGTGGGATCTGTGCATCATTCGTGACCTTATGAGCTGCTTGATATAACTCTCCCTGTTATTTTCTTTCTTACTTTATCTTAAACCTCAGTATACTGTGGTCTCATGGTGACACTGTTTTGACTGATGAATCCAGTATATTGACATGGTAGTATTGATCAGTGAGTTAAACATGTTGATCGCAGTGTGTTGACATATTGTTTATTCAGTAAGATAACGCATGCTGAATGTTTGATCTGATTGTGTTGATGTTGTATTGATCCAGATAATGTAACACATTAATTGTTTAGCCTGTGTGTTGACACTTCTGTTGATTCAGTGTGTTAACAGACGCTGCTTGTATGGCATTGTGTTGACACTGTTGACCAGTGAATTAGCATGTTAATTACTTTGAAGATAAATTGTGATGTGTCAACTGTGTTCATCAGTGTTGCAGAGATGCCAACATTCTCTTTGTTGTTGAGCCAGCAGGTTGACAAGTTGATTGGTTGTTGAGCCAGCAGGTTGACAAGTTGATTGGTTGTTGAGCCAGCAGGTTGATTGGTTGTTGAGCCAGCAGGTTGATTGGTTGTTGAGCCAGTAGGTTGGCAGGTTGATTGGTTGTTGAGCCAGTAAGGTGACAAGTTGATTGGTTGTTGAGCCAGCAGGTTGACAAGTTGATTGGTTGTTGAGCCAGCAGGTTGATTGGTTGTTGAGCCAGCAAGGTGACAAGTTGATTGGTTGTTGAGCCAGCAGGTTGACAAGTTGATTGGTTGTTGAGCCAGCAAGGTGACAAGTTGATTGGTTGTTGAGCCAGCAGGTTGATTGGTTGTTGAGCCAGCAGGTTGATCGGTTGTTGAGCCAGCAGGTTGACAAGTTAATTGGTTGTTGAGCCAGCAGGTTGACAAGTTGATTGGTTGTTGAGCCAGTAGGTTGACAAGTTGATTGGTTGGTGAGCCAGTAGGTTGACAGATTGATTGGTTGTTGAGCCAGTAAGGTGACAAGTTGATTGGTTGTTGAGCCAGTAAGGTGACAAGTTGATTGGTTGTTGAGCCAGTAGGTTGATTGGTTGTTGAGCCAGTAGGTTGACAAGTTGATTGGTTGTTGAGCCAGTAGGTTGACAAGTTGATTGCTTGTTGAGCCAGTAAGGTGACAAGTTGATTGGTTGTTGAGCCAGTAGGTTGACAGGTTGATTGGTTGTTGAGCCAGTAGGTTGACAGGTTGATTGGTTGTTGAGCCAGCAGGTTGACAAGTTGATTGGTTGTTGAGCCAGTAGGTTGACAGGTTGATTGGTTGTTGAGCCAGTAAGGTGACAAGTTGATTGTATAACCACTGTGTTGACACTTGTGTTGACCAGTGAGTGAACACATCAGTTAGGTTGAAGATTACAACAACCCAGTGTGTTTGACCATGTTCACTTGTGTTGCAGAGATATCAACGTTCTGCTGATCGGGGACCCATCGGTGGCCAAGTCGCAGATGTTGAGGTGAGTGTGTTACGGTTTGTGTACGCAGTTGATATTATGTCACAGGTTTACAAGGTGTGTTATGGTTTGTGTACGCAGTTGATACTATGTCACGGGTTTACATACTATGTCACGGGGTTTACTAGAGCAGCAGATCTCCTCAGTCATGATGGTCTGACTGCAGCTCGATCTCCATTGGACAGTTTATTCCTGATGTGTGTTCAAGGACAGAGCCCATGACCTCTTTGATTTTTCTCTTTAGGGGTTGAGGGGTTGGCTGCTGTTGTCAGGATTATGTCACAAGATACATTGACGCACTAGCTCTTAACGAGATATGACACATGGACATTCTAGTTCTTGCTGAGATATGTCACAAGACACATTGACACACTAGTTCTTGCTGAGATATGTCACAAGACACATTGACACACTAGTCCTTACTGAGATATGTCACAAGATACATTAACGCACTAGTTCTTTCTGTAATGTCACTAGATACATTGACGCACTAGGTCCTATTGCAAAGTCACAAGATACATTGACGCACTAGTTCTTACCGGTATATCCCATGATACGTTGATACACTAGTTCTTACCAAGACAGTATTCCAAGAGATATTGACACACCAGTTCTTACTGTTGTTCCTGTGTTCAGATGTTTGAAGTCTGGTGCCGGATATGGACCGTCTTGTCATCGACTTGGCTGTCCAGTGTAAACATTCTCTGAAATGGCCAATGTTTAGATTGCAGATATGTTTACGGAAGCACCGATGTCTTAGCTTCAAGGTCATGTATATGTGTAGGTATGTTCTGCACACAGCTTCAAGGTCATGTATATGTGTAGGTATGTTCTGCACACAGCTTCAAGGTCATGTGTATGTGTAGGTATGTTCTGCACACAGCTTCAAGGTCATGTATATGTGTAGGTATGTTCTGCACACCGCACCTCGCGCCATCCCCACGACGGGTCGAGGGTCATCAGGGGTTGGTCTGACAGCTGCCGTCACCACCGACCAGGAGTCGGGTGAGAGAGGACTGGGCAGTGGGGACAATATGCCAACAGTAACTTGTACAGTAAAATTTGACAGCCTGTTAATCCAGATGATTTTGCCATATTTCGTACTGCATGTGTTTGCAAGTACAATGAAAATGACGAAACAGAAAAAGAAAAGAAAAAGAAAGTCAAGATACAAGTGGTATCTGCATTTGCGGTGTGTAACCATTGTTCTGTGATGGTACTAAAGCATCAGCTATCACCAATTCAACTGAAATATCTGATTTTGTGTGTGTGTGTCTCTGACAACATGCTGGAACAAAAAGAAAAACTGCAGACCCCAAAATGTGGCAAGGGAAGGGAGCATGAAGTATTGTATGCCAAGGAACACATGAAGTTGTGCCATAGTGTGCCAAGGAATATTGTTGGAAAGTAATTTATGTTTGGTGAAACTGTTTCTATTGTAGTGACTGGAAGGGCAATCGCTGTGTTAGTAGCCTCGTCTGTTACAGAGGCATGGTTAGTTCAGAGCTCTTTTGATTTAGAAGGCAAATTTTTGTTGAATTTTTTTCTTTTGGTTGGGGAGAATCCCGATAATTAGGCAACGTTCCGTGCGAAGTAGGATAAGGTATTTGTTTGGACTGATGTGGTATATCGTACAAGTACTTTTAGTAGTGAAATTCCTTCTGTTGGCATGTGAAGGGAAAACATGGAGAACTGCTGTGATGGGTATGCCAGACTCAGAGCCCTATTTAACTCTCCTACTACCAAGGTTTTCTGCTGCTTGCTTCCTGTTGGAAACCAAGTAATTCTTCAACGTTTGTGAAAATGTTCACTTGCTTTCATTAAAACATTTTTGAAAATGGAGTAATGCATGAATTTGCATGCAATTTTGTGTTCATGTGCAGAAATGAATGAATTAAAGTCTGAAATGAAAATAAATTGGATACGTGTTTTCTAATGTTGTCTATTTCAAAATCTTTCAGCCAGTGATCAAAATCATACGCACACACAGAAGGATCGCTGTTACTTGCATCTTCGTCCTCGGAATCGCTCAAAAGATCCCCGTAACCAACATTAGCTTCAAAGTTCTGTCACTTCACGATCTCTTTTGATGCGTTTTAAGTTTACTTTCACTAGTTTCTTCAGCAGTAAAACCCTGAAAGGTTTCATCGTTGCTGTCTCAGTCTTGTTGGAGCTCTCGCCACAAGTTTTCGTTCGGTTCCATAGCAAAAATTGCTCAAAAATATTACTTTTTCTTCGGTTCAAACCAAACAGTCCGCCATTTGCAAAGCCAGTCCATCCGAATCGACTGCGCATGCGTGTGTTAACGGAAAGTGTGATGTAAGTCGCAAAAGAAGGATGGTAGGGAGAGACCGGAATGGCCGCAGGCCTCGGCGGTTGTTCCCGCCCACGGTTTCTGTGTATAGCAGAGATCGTCGGCGGAAGCTCCCGCCGACGGTAGGAGAGTTAACTTTTTTTTTTTTTTTTTTAATTTTTTTTTTTTTTACTTGTAGGCCATAAATAGGTGACTTGATTGACAAGCAGTTCTTGCCAACAGGTGAACGACGACTGGAAGCAGGAGCCATGGTGCTGGCAGATCGTGGCATCGTCTGCATCGACGAGTTCGACAAGATGTCCGACATCGACAGGACGGCCATTCACGAGGTGATGGAGCAGGGACGGGTCACCATCAGCAAGGCGGGAATCCACGCCAAGCTGAACGCGCGCTGCAGCGTGTTGGCTGCGGCTAATCCAGTTTACGGCGGTGAGTTGTGGTCGGTGTGTCGATGTGGATGGATCGTCTGTTTAACTTCGATAAGTATTCAAGAGTTAACTGCCTGTTGGCATGTTTTCGTTGCACACAGTACAGAGGGGTTCAGGGCGCAGGATACAGACCTGTACACTGTACGATTTTTGCATATAATCTCATGAAATTCAGTACAGCTATATGATTGTACATTTGAAAACCAAATTGTATGAAATTTTGAAAACGAGCTCACGAAAATGCTCTAAATACTTAATCTGGCCGAGTCCAAGAGTCTGGTCCAACTTCAAAAGTTCCCATGACGCATGGCTCTTCCTTCCTCTGTGAATGCATATCAACATGGCTTCTCGTTCAGCTTCAACTTGCGCCCATGAAACAAGAAAAATTCAGATTCATAAGTGGAAGCTTTGGTCAAAAAGAAAAAAATATGAACAGAAGTACAAACCAGCGTATCATACAATTTTCAAGTTCATTACTGCGCCAAAGAAGGGCGATACGTTTGCACACAGTACCACGTTTAACTGGGAAATCTCAATCGCTTACAGTGGTCGATTTTGACATTCAGCAGCACATCGATAGCAAAAGTCACAAGGGAAACAGTGATTCTGGAAAACGGTAGGCTATGAACATTCAAAGCTTTTTTGTGAAGTCAAGTTCTGCTGGCACTTCTGATGAGAGACTGGAACATCAAACTGTTCGTGCAGAGGACAAAAAAAACTCCAAAATCCTGTAAGGGAGCTCACTGTCCAGTGAAACTCTTGAAAGTCTTCTCATCCTGAAGAATGATGACTGTTCTTCATAGACCCAGTTCACAGCCTTTCAGCTGACTATTTAAAACAGCTGAAATCACCAAAATCTGAAATAAAATTCACATCATGATTATTATGCTCTTCAGAAAGACTGCTTAGCTTATCAACAGACAGTGAAAAAGTGCCCATATTAGCATATGAAAGAAATAGATTACATCAAGAATTTTGTTTCCAACTATGTCCGTCAGTATAGTAAAAGATGAAGAGAGAGTAATTTAAAAGTGTTATAAAAAATTCACATCAGTTAATATTCTTGTTAATTTTCTGAGCAAAGGCTTTTTCCCATTGGAGGACGCTGGAAAGAAACTGGGATTAGTTTGACAATCATTGATTGTTAATGAAGTCACTTTGATGCCTTTAATGAAAAAAAACATCTTTTATAATAATAAATTTTCAGTATTTCCAATGTCTTGAATGCATTCAGTATTGTTTCCTAGGCAGTTGCATTGCGCTGCAAAAGCTTACGCATTTTACACACAATTGTACACACTTTTGACCCAAAACCTACACATAGAATTTCTGAGGGGTAACTAGGTCTGAAGACAAAACCATGCAAAAGAATATGTTTGCCACAGTTGATGCAAACGATTTGGAAATAATCAAAATGACCACTGTGTTTGCTCATCTGATCTCTTGTCCAGTTCTTGCCAGGTAAAAAAAAAATTGTGTATATGAAGTTCAAATTTTGATGTTAACTTCACAGCTACAAGCAAAAGGCCATCGCGAAAGTAATAACGAAAATCACAAAGTCTAACTGTAAGTCCCATTTGAAATGCTGGATTGTGATTTATTTTAACATGTCGGGGTTTACTCCAGGGTTTGGTGGATGGAGGAGGAGGGTGGTGGTGGTGGTGGCTTTATGTGGGAAAACCCCAGTGGGCTTTCGCTGTTTGGAAAAAGAGAGAAACTTGCTTGAGCTTTGCATGCAAGCAACTGCCTAAGATTATGGAAGGATAGCTGTTGTCTGCACAGTGCATTTCCTCGGTTATTGTTGGCTTGGTTTCGGTTGTCCGACTTCAGCTTATCGATCACAACATCATGATGTTCTTTGAGGACTTCAACCAGTAGAACAATATCGTGTTCTTTGTGGACTTCAACCAGTCGATCAGAACAGTATCATGTTGTTTGAGAACTGAGACTGTCATGGCCCTTGCAGGCCCCACAACAGATGGCACTTGTGAAAACCTGGTATCAGAGCAAGTTGCTGTCGGGGCCAGCTTTTTCCCCACCTCCATTATCATAAACGCTGCTTTTATGTACAATTCTCAAGTGACCCAATATCCTGGTCTCAAGGCATCCGTGACTGGTTTTGTAAACCATTGCCTAATTATAGAACATGGCAGCCACTTTAACCTTTACCAGCCGAGTCGTCCAATAGTGGACGACAGATTTCTCTCCCTTGAGCCCAGTCGTCCAATAGTGGACGACAGGATTTCTCTCCCTTGAGCCGAGTCGTCCAATAGTGGACGACGGGAACATAAAAAATTCCTACACTTTGCATGAAATGGTCCAAGGGAAAAAACCTCTGTAACTAGTCTTGGATGTTGGAACGAGTTGTCGACCATACTTTCAGTGGCCTAGTGTGAACTTGGCTGACTCCACGACCTTTGGAACAAAGCACCGAGAGCCCGACCACGCGGCACGTTTCCTGTGTCAGAAGAAATATCGGTCAGGCGAAGGGATGCTAACAATTTCTCGTGCAATGAAGTGCTTGAAATCGTATTACAAAGTGGATCTGGTGATGATTGGAGTTGAGTGTTTGTTCTTTCCTGTGACACCTAACACAAGACCGTCAGTTGTTGTAGAGCTACCGTAAAAATAAATTAAAAAGTGGCCAAATGTGTGCGTCAGCAGGAATTATCGCTGTGCACGGCGCACGGCGCCACGGAATGAGCGCGTGCGTGCGCGCTCGTCTGGAAAGAATTAAAAGAAAGGATGGAAAGAGAAAAGGACGTAGCTCTCATGTTTGCGATTGATATATTCCAAGGAAATTTTTACGGGCTGGATGGGTCAGTAATAGAACATTGTTTTAAGTTGTGTTGTCAGCTAGTAAGTTCATATTAGTGAAAGTTTCTTCAAAAAACGCTCGCTGTAGGAAGGGATTTATGAGAAGTTTTTGTCAGGAATGTTAGGTATGATTTGTGTGCATGTGTCGTAATGTAGGGAAACAATTGTTCACATTCGTTAGGACACTTCATTTTAATTGGTTGCACGTTTTTGGAGATCGTTACAGAAGTGCTTTCAACCGCTTACAAGCTGATGATAGGTAAACTTGTTCTCAGTATCTCAACACGGGCCATTTCAGATTCAACCAAGCTGTATGTGGCTCTGATTAGCCAAATTCCCATTTTCAGAAAATTTGTAGACAGTTGTCAGAATTTGTCTCAGAAGCAGAGAGGAAATGTTCCAAGAACAGCAGTTAACAAAGAGAGAGTGTTGGATATATCTGAGAAGGATGCTGTCAGACTATGTGTATGAAAATGGAAAACCAAAGTGATCTGTAACATGCATGGGAAAATTGGGTTGTGTATATGTGTGCAGTATGACCAGTACAAGACCCCCATGGAGAATATAGGACTACAGGATTCATTGCTGTCTCGTTTCGATCTGCTCTTCATCGTCCTTGATAAGGTTAGCCATCCTCCCTGCTTAAGCCTCATTCTCTCTCTCTCTTCTCATATTGTATCCTCTTTCATTTCCATGTGTTTTGTGCCTGCTTTGATATCTTTATTTTACAACTTCTAATTCAACAGAGGCACAATAATTATTGTCAGAGGATGAACAAGGATGGCCTATTTGAAAGAAAAAGGGGGGATGTTCCTTAGATTCGCTCTTCTTACACATGCACACACACACACACACACACACACACACACACACACATGCACACCCAAAAAGAAACTTGGTGACAAAATCCAAAGATTTGACAGGAAAGAGAGCAAGTTTCTCGATAGTGGATGAACTTGTTGGTTCATTTCTAGTGTTGTTGGTATGAGGTTCTTCGCGTTAACAATCTTACGTCAACTCCTGGTACTGTTTCACTTCGTAAGAACTGGCAAGTGAAGAAAAAACCCACTTTGGTTTCACATGATTTGGTCTGTGAAGCGTAAAGTGCTGTTTGTCAAAGTTCTTGCCTCCATAAGAAGATTGTTGGAGTTTGTGAAATTCTGACAGCCAGCTCTTCGAACACTGTTGGGCCTGGTTTGCAGTTGGCAAGCCTGTGGAGGATACTGGGTGTATAAAAACGCTCTACTGTGTGGTGAGACAGCGTGGTTGTGTTGGGAAGTGGTGGTGTTTTCAAGTACTTGAGATAGATGTTATATGCAATATATGTGATGGGGAGACCTCCCCCCCCCCCCCCTCAAAAACAAAAAAAAAACATACGTGATGGTAGAAATCCATAGGACATCTTGGCCCATGATAATTTTTGTCGCATACATTATATTTAGATGCATCTTGTTAAAAAAATTTTGGACAAGGGGAGGAAAGGCAGATTTTGTTACAACACAAGTTGACTTCAATTGCTTGTGGTAGAAATCAACAAGTCTGGTTCATGTGTTAAAGGATAAATGTATTTGGATGTAATGCTTGGTGAAAAACAGAAATAGCCACGAGTTCATCCATTGTAATTTGACCGAGAACATCCTCTTTCATGAGGGATGTTTAGAACTCCCTGTATTGCTCCATTTGACAGCTAAGTAGTTTTCTTGGTTTCTTATTCATCAACCTGGTTGGGACTTTAGACTTTGAATATCGTCTTTTTAGTGTGTTGCCTTTTTTTCCTTCCTTGATACACACACCTCCGAACTTTGAATATTTACCTTTAGGGTGTGCTTTTTTGGGGTTTTTTTTTTTCTTCTTCCCCCCCCCCCCCCCCCCCCCCCCCCTTCTGAAATACACAGTCACACGCCTCTGAACTTGGACTATTTTCCTTCTGGGGTGCCCCCCCCCCCCCCCCCCCCTCTTTCTTAAATACACACATCTCCCTCTGAACTTTGAATATTTATCTTCTAGGTATCTCCTCCCCCCCCCCCCCCCCCCCCCCCCCCTTTCTTAAATACACGCATCTACCTCTGAACTTTGAATATTTATCTTCTAGGGTGTCCTCCCCCCCCCCCCCCCCCCCCCCCCCCCCCCCCCCCCCCCTTCCCCTTCTCCATGTTTGTTAGTATAGATCAGATTGACAGACCCTGACCAAGACCCAAGCTACTTGTCTGTCAGTGTTGATCAGCATGTTTTGTGTATGCATGTTCAGATGGACCCTGACCAGGACCGACAGATCTCGGACCATGTGCTCCGAATGCACCGTTACCCGCGCTGCTGGGAGCAGGATGGGGATGGTCAGTATTGTATCTGTGCTCCATTTGTTTTGTCGTCTAAAGGTGAAGGGAGAGAATGATGGGCGGGAGGGGGGGGGAACGGGGTTGCATTGGTAGCTTGCGAACACCAGGTGCTAAGTAATCTGTAAAATGTAATGTTAAGCATTGTTGCATGTATCAAATCATCTAAGCAAGGTAAGCAGTCAGTGGCAGGGTTGTGCAGACTTCGTGGTGATGTGAGACATCAGGTTACAGTAATACGTCCACTTAAGTGTTGCCGTGACATTGCCCTGCCTTGATGTTGCAGCATGTCCGTATCTTAACACTGAAGCAACGTTACCGTCAATGTTTTTTATGTCGCAGCTTGTCCTCATTTGATATGAAAGTGACGCTGCTGTCACGTTCTCGCGAGACTTCCTTTTCTACGAGAAATATGGCGGCGCCCATTGTTGCCACGTGTTTTAACCGGGCGCTGGCAGGTGCTCAGCGTTTTGGCTGTGTAATTTCCGGTTGGGCGCTAGCGGGTTCTCGCTTGTCAAGAGGGTTAACACTGAAGCAATGTTACCGTCAATGTTTTGTATGTCGCAGCTTGTCCTCATTTGATATGAAAGTGACGCTGCTGTCACGTGATGTCGAAGGTACATTGTTGCATAACTGTTAAGCACAAGCCTACGTGATTGTGGAGGTGGTGGAGAGAGGCAGCCTGGGGCAGTGGTGTGTGTCACAAGAATCAGACTGGTTGGTTTTGTTTTTAAAAGAAAACAGAAAGCGGAAGATTGATTTTAATAAGGTACGGCTCAGATCTTTTTTTAATGTAAATATGTTGGGGGTGGGAGATGCTCTTGTAGCACGTAAAACTTGGGACACCGAAGTCTTTGGTGTTAAAAGTGCTGACCTGATTTGGCCTGCGAGGTTTGCTGGGCTGTAAGCACGATGGGATTGGATTTGATGTTGCAGTGCTGCCCATGGGCAGTTACAGCAGTGTGCTGGCCACCCAAGACCCTGACACTGAGGAGCGGGAGCAGACAGAGACCCCCATCTACGAGAAATACGATCACATGCTGCATGGTGCGTCGCGCAAGAAAAGGTCGGTTCTGCAGATTGTTCTGGTGGCTGTGGAAGTAACCGAGTCGTTGTTGCTGGACGTGATGTAATAATCTACACAAAGGTCATTCTCATTATTGTTGAAAGAAACAAAGGTCTGTAAATTTGTGGTCTTTGGCCTGCTCTGGTGGTGCCAGTAGTTTTCATGTCTTTTCCATGTCCGTATTTATGTGAGTTGGTCAAACTTGAAAGTCTTGGGTATTTGAAAGATTATGGACTCGATTATAAAGTGCCGAAGCACGCTCATGCTGGGTCTACTAAAACCTGAGTTAAAGTTCTATTAGAACTGGCACCATTGAACTCTGCCCAACGCAACAGAATGCAGCATCTCATCGGATGGGTCGCTTCATGTTTGATTCATTACTTTCGAATTGATGGTGTCAAGTTCTAACAAACGGCATATGCCTGTGAGATTGTGTAGGCTGGGAGAAGGAGGGAGGGGGATGATGGAGGCAGAGGAGGAGGTCATGAAAATCTCTCTGGTGGTTTTAATATTTTAAAAGAAAATAGCAGCAAGGAAGTGGGAAACCAAAGAAAAAAATTCTGGTTCAGATGACTGAATACAGATGTGAATTTGGGGGGGGGGGGGGGGGGGGGGGGGGTGATACTGTTCATCAAACTAAAACGTGGACACAATGAAACTTGATGGAAGCGATTCAGAGCTAATTGTTTGGATTGCTGACAATCGCTCATCAATGATCTTGGTAAGCAGTGTATAATCATTTTCTAAAGATCTTGCGTGCTTTCCCAAATTTTCACCCAAGGTTTCTTGTGTTTCAGTGACCGTATAGTCGGCATGCAGTTCATGCGCAAGTACGTCCATGTGGCCAAGAACATCTCCCCGACCTTGACCCGGCCGGCCTCGGAGCTGATCGCGGAGGAATATGCCAAACTGCGTAGTCAGGATTCATTGCAGCAAGACAACCTGGCCAGGGTGAGTGAACAGACGGGGCGGGGGGGGTAGATCACTGTTAAGATGAAAAGTCCTCGTGTGACGAAAAGAAGGTCTGCTGTGCCTTCTCTGTCGTGTGCCACTCGCAGTGAAACATGTTCTTTTAGAGTGTCTGGGACTTGGCACGATGTGAGACGTAAACGCTTCACAGCGGACTCGATCAAAACCTTGTTCAGAGATGTCGCGCTTGATGTGATCTCTGAATTTCTTCTTGGGGAGATTAACATTTTTCATCTGATTTAAGATTTTATAGAGTAAAGATTTGTAACAGGGTTTCTGATGTGTTTTTGGTAGGTGTGTTTGTAAGAGATGTGGGAATTATTTTTTTTTTCCTTTTTTTTTTTAATTTTAATTTTTTTTTTTTTTTTTTAAATTAATACTTGCAAGTTGACTTCCAATGTGGTGATGGCCCTTTGCAGTTGGCTGGGCTGTAAGCAATATTACCTGACCTTACTCAAGGATCAGTGCAAGAGCATGCAGTGTAACCAGTTGATCGCCATAGAAAGGTCACTTCCACTCTGGACCCTCTGCGAGGAAGTTTTAAATGGAAGTTATTTTCAAATTTGATATGTACTATCTAGAATAGACTTCTGTTCAGAGATGATTTTATGAAAGTGAAATGGACAACCCCCTTTTTAACCATATTTTAATAGCTTGCGGCTGGCGTAGTGTTAACAGACTCCTGATTCATGACATTATTCGTGTGAGCAGACACAGCCGGTGACGGCCCGTTCCTTGGAAACCATGATCCGCCTGGCTACGGCCCACGCCAAATGTCGCCTGTCAAAAACCGTGGATCGTGAGGACGCCGAGTGTGCTGTCGAGCTTGTGCAGTTTGCTTACTTCAAGAAGGTTGGTGACGAATTGTACCTACCAGTTGTTCATCAGTAACAAATTAAGAGTCTGGCCCCCCCCCCCCCCCCTCCCCTCCACATCACTGATTTGGTCACTTGTGTAATTTTTCAATGAAATTAATAATTGTTTTACGAAAATGCACTGAATATACTGAAAGGTTTTGTTGTTTTTTTAATGTTAAGAAAAATTATTTAGACACGAAAGTTCCGAGTAGCAGTAGCACCTTTGGAATGTAACCATTGTGTTGTCTCGGCCTGTCGGTTCAAATACTGTTACAAGTGGGCAATGACAGGTGACCAACCTTACGCACAGAATCTCTTTACTTGGTCAGACTGCCTGTCCAGCAGTTAACTATAAGCAGAAGCGTCTAAAGAACATTGAAAAAGAGAGAAGAAGGAAAGGAAAAAGCTGTAGAGTAGAAATTTCCTCCCAGGTATGTCTCTGAACCAGGTGTCGAAGAACTCTGCACTGCCTATTTTGACAAAATTGACCCCCCCCTCCATTTTTTTTTTTTTTTTAAGCAAACCAATTTTAAATAAAGATAAACGTGTCTGCTCAAGCATTATCATTGCGTTTATTGCCGAATGTTTCTTGCAGAGTTACGTCTAGCTTTGGAGGTAATTTACCGTTTTAAATCTAAATCATTCTGCAAAGAATACCAAGATGCCCACATGAGGCTGGATGCCTTAGTGTGGGCCTACTTTGTGGAGCGATGTTCACTTTCTTTGATGTCTGTATACAAGGCCAGCCTGTCATCTTTTTCACCACTGAAATCTTGTTGAATGGCCCGAATTGTACATGTTGAATCTGGTTTGTGAACACAGGTTCTGACCAAGGGGAGAGGGCGGAAGAGGAGAGATGACGACAGCAGTGACGAGGAAGGAGAGGGTAGTAGACATGGCAACAGTGAAGGAGAGACGTCGCCGCCAAAGAGGAGGAGGCAGTAAGTATTGTCTAGAGCACACTATATCGGCATGCATGGGAACAGTTGGTTAACCCGAAGTTGGTTTAAGTGAATTTGTGAATTTTCATTCATAGCCCATCTTGCACCCAGTTTGAAAAAAATGATAGTTCATTCTTCGTTTTCATTGTCCTCATGTTGTTATCTTGCCAAAGAGGTCGAAACGTGTCTTGTTATGTCGTTTGTTTGTCCCTCTCGTCGGGCGTAGCAATGATAATTTCTCTTTAAAAACGAATTCCCTCAAGTTTGGATTCTCAGATAAAGTACCTAAAGCAGTGGGTAATACTAGATTTCGACTTGCGGCACATGAACTTGCAGGTGCAGTCACTGGCAAGGTTGCACATAGTGGCCAACCTTCCAGAATTTTTTTGAAAATTTCTTTGAAAAAGAAAAGGCAGAAATCCTGAATCATTTGAGATATTCTTTCATACAGATTGGACTGAGGTTACCTGTATTTGAGTTTATGGCTGTGTTCTCTCCGACTGTATTCAAGATATAAAGGCTAGGCCAGTCTTGCATGATGTGTCAGTTTGTGTTTGTAATATTTTTCCAGTAGTTGCTGTGCATATATGAGACGCAAGTATATGGGCAAACTTGGGGTACGTTTTTTGGTAGATGTTTCTTTGTTTGGTCCATGGGCGGTGTATAGTCATTTGTGCTTGGCGATTGGTGTTTAAGCAGCATTCATTTGGAGTTGGGGTTCAGGGTATAAATGGCAGTCTGTATGCCTAGCCTTTAATGACATTCAGCAACATTAATCGACTGTCTTGTCCATCAGTTGACGGGACGTTATACTGCATGTATGTCTGAAGTCTGACATACATTATATCCTTTTACTTTTTAGCAGTGCTTTTTTCACAACCAGTGTATTTGCAATTGCGAGACTGAAAGTGAAGTTCACTGAATTTTTTACATCGACATGTAAACCAACGATATTTATTGGCAACGAGGTTGACTACTGTGAGCTAGTTTATGTTCTGTAGTTTAGTGTCCAGGTAATATTTTACTCCTAGACTGTGTCAGCTTTTTTGTTGACAAATGTCACATATTTTTGTAACTTAATTTCGTATCGGTGTTATGCAAAGCAAATTTGTGGTCAACCCAACATTTCTTGACATTTGAAATTTGGTTTCAAAATGTTCCAAGTAGATGCTAAGTTGCCATGATCACAAAAAACGAAGTTTAAAGAAAATGGTAATTATTCCTTGGCATATAGTACGCACTTAGCTTCAGCAGTGTAGGGGTTAATCATTAACCTATCAGCTGTTGAATATAGGGGCAATCCCATGTGGTTAGCTGATCACAAGTACACCAGCTGCAGTGTATGAAGGCAAGTCTTGTGACGGTTTTTCAATATGCACCTTCCAGAAGCAGTACTTGATGGCAATCTTGTGAAAGTTGTCATGTACACACCATCAGCAGTCCCATGTTTTGGTGGAAGGGGCGGTGACATTGCTCCTAGAATGGACCCCTTTTAAATGTTAATTTTTTAAAAATTAATATTACATACACAACAGAAAACGAATTTGTGGTCAAGCCCACAGTTCTTAATATCTGACATGTAGTTGTGAGCCAGAACGACAATTTGCATGGTTTCAGATATTCTAAGTTGTTTCTAAATTGCTGCGATCACAAAGAACCAAGTAACAAGTGGGGTCATTGTTCCTTTGGTGTATAGCTTAACATTTAGCTTCAGCAGTGAAGTGGTTAATCATGGACCACTTTTGAACATGGTGGCAGTCTTGTGAGGTTAGCTGATCATGTGTGCACCAGCTGCAGTATATGACAGTAGTGAAGTGGTTAAACTTTTGACCATGGTGGCAGTCTTGTGAGGTTAGCTGATCATGTGTACACCAGCTGCAGTATATGACGGTAGTCTTACGAAGATATTTGATATGTGCCTTCCAACAGCAGTATGTGAAAGTTAGTTCTCACCATCAGCAGTCCTGTTCGTTGGTGAATGGGGCGATGACAGTGCTCAGAGGATGGTTATCTTGTCGTTTCAGGAGGAAGGAGCGGAGCAGGAGACGACCGAGAACAGAAGGGGACGAAGGTTATGACCCTTACGACTTCTCCAAGTCTGAAACCGAAGGGGACGAAGGTGAGTCGGGCGAAACATGTTCTTGGTTCGTGCCTGATGCGTCTCAATTTAGTGTGCAGGGTTGTACATCCTTAGCAGTATCTATAGGACAAATGTCCTGGACCACCCTGAAGTAATAGGACATTTGTCCTCTTCATAACAAAATCAATCGGACATTTTGAACGCAAGCCAGATTGAATGTATATTAAGTTTTATCATGCACACAAAAATGGTATTACAAAAGCTGACTATATTCCTAGAGTGGGAAGCCATGTTTGGTAAACATACTATTACTAGTCCACACACACACACAGTCACCCACACAGAGGCAGTGTCTTTCCTAAATCACTATTCATTGCTAATGCTAGTATTCAAGTACAGTATTGATTCATTTGGAGTCGTCTTTTTGGTTGAAGAGC
This sequence comes from Conus ventricosus, assembly GCA_018398815.1. Lineage (NCBI taxonomy): Eukaryota > Metazoa > Mollusca > Gastropoda > Neogastropoda > Conidae > Conus > Conus ventricosus. Next base: position 36,190,768 of record CM031622.1, on the reverse strand, counting down.
ATTCTGTTCCTTTTCTCTCCCCACTTTTCTGTCACCCTGAACACCCATTCTGATTCCCCCTTGACATCACTTGGTCCTTCCATTTGCACCCTCATCAGCATGGCCTGGTTTTCTGCTGTCAGTCTGTTCCTTTGACTTGTCAAAATCAAATTCTGAGTGCTGAACCCTCTTTCTACATCACTTGCGTCCACAGCACTAGATGTGTCGGCACTCTCTGTAGATCTACTGTCCCGATTTGCAGGTGACAAAAGTTGCCAAAGTCTTCTGACCTGCGTCTTTCTTGAGTTTCCTTTTGGGTGGCATCGTCACGTCTGATACAGTCTGATAGTGATAAATGTTGCACGCTTAGGCAGGCGTCGTGGAGCAAGGATTCCTTTTCCCAGTCTCCGCTTCAGCAACATGTGCCTACATGGCCTACAACGCGTAACAAGTAGGCCTACAAGGCTTATCGCTCTTTAGCCGCTTTACGCTAAAAATAACCCTGACACAAGCTCGCTGGCTCAGCCTCTGCGAGAGGCAGAGTTGCAAGCCAACGAGCTAAAAATAGACCGCCACGGCTCGCCACTAAGCTTAGTGCCAGGGGCACACGGGACTAGTAATAGGCCTAGTGATTCACTGGGCTTACACTAAAGTTACAGACTGGAGTTCTGTACGACGGTCAGACTCAAATAATTATGCGGGCTTGATATAAACGGCCGGTGCCATGTCCGTGAGCATCGGAAAGCTATCAGACAGTGACCGCGTTTTCGGCAAAGTAATGGGACATTTGTCCTCTTCACTGCCAGTTATATCGGACATTTTGCATGTGCAATCGGTCTATGTCCGATGTCCGACGTGGATGTGCAACCTGAGTGTGGGTTGGTCTCTTGGTGCATCAAGTTTCTCTGTTTCTTTGTTCTTTTCTTTCATCTTCACTGCTGAAACGTGTTATCAGTTCGTGCCTGATGTGTCTCAAATTAGTGCAGGTTGGTCGTTGGTGCATCAAGTTTCTTGTTGTTTTTTTTTTTCATCTTCACTGCTGTCTCGGTGGCATTATTCCTTTTTGCTCATTCCAGCCCACTTGCATCACTTAAAAGACTAATAATAGCTCCATAGTGCTTTCCATGAGACAAACACTTGGCATAAAAACGAACATGTTCTTATAGTGTTGAAGCTTGCCTGATCCAGACGTAAACAACTTTCTGCAGACTGAAAGATTTTGTCCAGAGATGTCTCGCCCAAGTTTATTTTGTTTTTTTTCGTCTGGAAAGAGCTAAACATTTTTTGTCTGATCTAAAATTTTGCAAGAGAAAGTAATATTAGCATGATAGAAAAAATAGCTTTTAATGGGTTTTGTTTAATGGTTTTTGTTTTTTAATTTTGTGTGTATAGGTAGAGGGAGAGAGAGAGAGATACAGGCATGTTTATATAATTTATTGATATTTGTAGATAAAATAATACAGATAAATAGAAATGTAAATGTGTATGCAGAGAATCAATCTAGATGTGACAGCCCTGATATGGCCCGTTGCAGTCGGCTAGGCTGTAAGCAACACTAATTGAATTGAGGCCCTCCCATACTGAAGTACATCCTGTCATGACCTCGGTGCCCACAGGGGTCGGTCAGTAAGGGGTCATAACAAGCGTCCCACCTAAACGGACACTATGCTGCCGAGATACTTCATTCGAGTTCAGTTGTACATGTTCTGATCCAGGGTATGCACGAAATTTGGTTGTTAGGGGAAATTTGGTTGCTAGGTTCTTCCACCCCTCCGCCCCCATACACACAACTGTAATTAGCTAGGTGTGGAGCTAGCATGAGTGAGGGGCGCTATTGTGATATTGTGGTGGCGGTGTAACTGTACATGTGCATACAGAGACAAGAGTGTATGATGATGTGGTGGTGTAACCGTGTATGTTGCGTGTGTGCAGAGCCAGAGCCGCTGGAAGAGAGTCGGAAGAGGCGCCGAGCATCAGACGGATCGTCCGCACCAGGCACCCCTGCTCCACCTCCCTCTACCACGGATGTCAGTCAGGACAGGTCAGTGGTCTGTGCTGGCCGTCATCTACACTATCATTTTCTCTCTTGTCTTGCTCTTGCCATTCACAGCTAGTGTACAGGTAATTATGTGGGCAGGCTGCTGTCAAACGAGGTCAGCAAACCAGTCTGTTCCCTTCACTACTGCTGATGTGGCCTTGATGGCTGGCTTGGCTAGAACCAACACGATTTGACTTGTTCAGGCTCGGGATATTCCACCTGGTTTAGACCTAAAAATTTTCTGGATAATCATGGTGGTCTGTACAGGATCATTTTGCTCACTGGACAGTTGGTTCTGTGTTAACAGAGTATATAAGCTCAATCTGTTCGCTGCACAAGTTTGTCACCGTCGTTGTACTGTGTGTGTGTGCAGACTGAAGGCTTTCCGTGGCTCCCTGTACAAGCTGTTCCAGAAGGAGCACGCCCAGTCGGTGCGGCTGCAGCAGGTCAGATCCCACTTGAGCAGCGAGCACACCGACCAGCCCTTCAGTGAGGAGGAAATCATGGCTGCCATAGCCGCCATGATGGACGAAAACCAGGTCATGCTGTCGGACCAGATCCTCTTCCTCATATAAACCACTGCGATTGGAGCAACCTGACTTGAACTGTACAGATGGCCAAGCTTGACTTCTGGATGGAGAGGGGGAAAGTTGACTTCTTCAGTGCCTTGGGTTCTTCACAGTGTGCGAAAAGTTGGCGTTTACTCTTCTGTGGACTCGGTGCTGTGGTCATGGATTTTTTTAGTTAAAGATTGGAAGAAAATTTATGTCATAATTTACAAAACCTAGAATAGAATGGTGAACCCTGAACCCCTCCCCCATTCCTGCCAGAGCTACAACTATTCCATTCGTATAGGTACTTTCAGATGTAAGCCACAATACTTGTGAGCATCCGAAACGTCAAGTTGCAGGCCCAGTGTACATGACACCTGCAAATATTATTAAATCACCCAGAACAGATGCGTTACATGTGCTGAATCACTCTGTAGGCCAGACAAGAGAGCAGCGTTGACATGGATTCTGAGCCCATTTGCATGTCATATATATTGAGCAAACTGCTGTATACCCTGACTGATAACAATCAGATGTAATGAGGCACTTCAGGATGTAAGACACCCTGGTGCAAAATTCTTTAGAGCCACTTGCTGATAGGTTGATTTCAACTTGCTGTGCAGAGAAGGAAAGGGTATAGCTTTGTAGTCATGGAATATTGCAATATTGCAGATGTTCACGCTGTTGTTGACATCTGAAATAAAAAAAATTGTGTTGGATGCAATGCATTGCATGTCGGCACTGTGTGAAAGTAAAGGACCAGCAAGGTTTAGAAATGTACATTGTTTTAATAATTAATGCATGCTTAGTAGTTGTGATGTACAGTTTAATGGTATGGGCATGAGTTCATCATGTACTTTAAATGTCATAACAATTACTATCAGTTCATCATGTCCTTTAAATGTCATAACAATTACTATTTCAGGGATAAGTTTCTGGATAGTGAATGGATGATGGTCAATCGTGTGTGGAAATGCAGAATGGAATGCCAATAAATCTCGCTTCTGATGTCAAATTGATATAATCGTGTTCGTGTATGTGGAAGAGAGAGAGCTGGTTGTCACTTGAGTGTCGATTTTGTTTTGTTTGTGCATGTGGTAGAAAGCTTTTTCTTCAGCCTTGCAATTTTTATCTTCAAATTTACAATGGAGCAGCTCATTCAGTGTTTCAGCTTCATCATGCATATAGACCGACTTGCGAAAAAAAAAAAAAAATACACAAACATTATGGCTTTGTGGAGACGAGTATTTTACAAGCACCTTTCACAAAATGATGGGCAGGTAGGAGGAAGCTCGTGGAGAGCATGGCAGCAGAGAGTCCTCGGAAGAGAAGCCCCCTTCAAGCAGGTGTTTCGGCCCTTATCTCCTGACTCTCTAGGGGGTTGGGCCATATCCGGTTCATGACTCTGGATGTCCCACCGCTGCCCCTTTTTTTTCCTGATCTTGGGATGAGTCATGGCTGGGATTTGAACCCATGACCCTCTGGACATGCTCATTTTCCACTTAATGACTCGCACTCTAACCACTTGGGCACCTGATATTTGTAGGGAAATTTAAGCCTTGTGAAGTTCACTTTTTTTTCCTCCTTGACCAGATCCAGCTTGAACACCTCTCTGCCACTTCCGCCATTGCTTTCAGGGCTCTGGTTTTTTCCCTCCCTGCAACCGAGAGCTGTTTCATGAGGCTGTATGCAGATGTTCCTACAAACCCCCTAGCTCCAATTTCTGCAGTGAGGACTTTGACCTGATAGCCTTATCTCCTCGGGCTGTTTGCCAGATAGCATACTTTTCAGTCTTGTAGATTTGAGCTGCCTCCATTCTGTTCTCATATGACACTGTGAGCTCGATCATGATCAGCTGCTTGGTTGACTTAGAGTGGACTACTATGTCTGGTCTCATGCCACTCTTGCTGATGATCTCTGGGCGACTCTTCCATTCTGGGAGGTCTGCAGTGCACTCCCAGTCATCTGCCCCGTCCAGCAGACTGCCTGCATGTTTCGAGTGGCACTGTTGTTCTTGGCCATGATTTGCTGCCTCCTGCCGTGAAGAATGTTGCGGGTGCTTTTGGAGTCCTGATTCTCCCTTTTGTGGTGTTGGTACTAGCCCAGACTGCTTGTACAATCTCTTTGAGCACTGGTTGTGCCTCCATGTGTACCTTCCTTGAGCCAGGGCTACTTTACATGAGCTTAGGACATGCTCCACTGTTGTTTTTTTTATGGCAGAGGGGGCATGCAGGATCGTCAAACATTACGGCTTTGTGGAGACGAGTAGTTTACAAGTTCCTTTCACAAAATGATGGGCAGGTATAAACAAAGCCACCCTTCAGGCAACGAACAGTGGTTGGGGATCAGTTTGAGGTAAAATTGAGTATTGTTGCATAACTAGTAAAAGTCAATATATGTTGCTGTTTTCTGCTTTAATCGGATTTTTTTAAAACGGCGTAAACTCGTAATATGCATTATTCTATCAATTACGTGACGGCACTATAAAGTACTTGACTGCGTTTTAATCGTGTTTCTAAATGGTTTACTTTTTTTTCTGCCTCTGTTGTCCATTCATCTGTGAATGTTGCACAAACGCACGTACTTTTTGCAGTAGTCCCAACTTGCAGCATGATCGAATATATCGCCGCCCGGAAATACAAGTATCGTAAGTCTAAAAAATCGAATTTTACAGGAGACGATAAAAACTGATTATTTCACTAAATATTTACCAAAAATATGTCGGATTTTCGTATAGAGCATCTTTATGAACCAATGCACCACCCTATCATACAGTTTTTGAGCAAAAATGACATTTAAGCTGTAATTTTTATTGAATGACGAAATTTACTCTAAAGTCGGAAATGATACTGCCGTAACTCGACTTACAGTCAGTGTACTGAGAAATAGGCACAAAAACCAACTGAGGTAAGTCAACTTACGGCATTTGTATTCTGGCTGAGAGGGACATGACGATGAAGTAGCGCAAGAATTCCAATGCATTGCAGAGTTTATTAAGAAGATGTGCCACCACGGCTGTTTTCATTGATAATTATGAAAGTATCATTAACAATTGAGACTACCGGCATTCATTCGCTCAGTATTGGTTCTGTGTGTGTGGAGTGGGGTGGGTTATGATGGCGTGTATGTCTGTACGTACGTGTGCGTTTGTGTGCGTATGAGAGAGAGAGAGAGAAGACAGACAGACAGCGAGAGAGAAAGTACTCTGTGTGTGTGTCTGAGTGTGTATGCATTTGAAATGGGAAAGCAACACTATAGTCTTGATCCTTTCTGAGAAACCGTTAAGAAAACAGAATGGTTTACACACACACAAAGAGCAAATTTTGAGAGTGGGTTCTCATGCCTATTACTCTTTATTCTGACAGGTATCATGCCTATCAAACACTCTTTACCATGACAAAGTCAAAATAAAACATCGTTGCTTATATACCTCACGGTGGGTATGCGTGTGTGTGACCTCTCAGAAGTCAGAACTCGGATTTTAATTCTTATGAAACCAGAAGGGTATGTATCAGTTTGCTTGTGTGAGCATGCGCGCGTGTGTGTGAGCTGAAATTGGTTCTTTCCTATGTTCATCTCCCCCCGATGCACTTGCCCTCCTCCAAACGAAATGGAAAGGTGGTGGAGGGCTACCTTGGAGGAGTGAACAGGGGAAAGGATGGTTAGGTATCATCAGTTGACCTTTTACCTTTGAGAAAGGAAAATGAGGGTGTGTGTGCGTGTGTGTGTGTGTGTGTGTGTGAAAATCCTCTTATGGACAACTCTTTGTCAAAAACACAATTGTAATGTTCAAATCTTTGAACAAATTATAGTCTTTCCTTGTCCACGACAAGTTCACTCAAATAGAAAAGTATGGTTCACGTGAGACAAAAGTCAACTGAAACTGAAAAAATACAAATCTCACACACTTCCATTTGAAATATACTCGGCGTCAAAAACACACATTGCAGAAAACTAAAGGTCCCTTTAACAGTATTTGTCTTTACTATTTGGAGGCATCCGTTGCAGAACAAGGCAGATTATGCATCACTGGGCAAAGATTTGAAGTACTGATGATGAGCCTTTGGGATGATATTTCTCTCACAGAGACTGATCAAATCATTGTACTTCTCCTTGGAGATAGGGTGTGGAACTTTCGAAAACGTTTTCCAAGGGAATTTCTGCAGGATTTGGGATGATGTGGACTTTTCTCAATTTCTGCACGAGGTTCAGCTGGTGGTACTCAGCTGAGTAATCATAACCAACATGAACAAGGTTTGGTTCCTTTGATGACAACTTGAACTTTTTCACATCCAACCACCTGATTTTCTCTTCTTGGTGTCCAGCTGAAAATTCTTCAGAAGCCCTTTGCCATTTTTTTTAAGTCAAAAAAGTCAGATTGATCCAGTTCCTCAACAATGTACAGAGGCGCGTGCCGTTTAGCTGTTCTCATGGTCTGTGCCCACTGGGTTGGAGTGTACACAGACACGTGTCTGCTGCTCCGTTCAATTACGGAATGCATGCTGTCACCTTCATTCTGACTATGACCACTCACAAAGAAAATGTGCTCTATTTCCTCAAATTCAAACTTACTGAGAGCGTACCAGAGCATTGTAAGGAAGTTCTTATTTCGGTTTTGTCCTCCACAGCTGTCAGAAAATAAAGTCACTTTCTTAACACCCCTTTGCTGATGCGTTCTAGATACCTGTAAACACATGAGGCAATTTCATTGGATCCCCTCATTGCTGTGGTTTCTGCCCATACATTGCAGTATCCTTGTCCATTTCTGTAGTCGTACACTGTCAAGTTATACGTGTTCAGTTTTCTCTTGTAGTATAGACATGACTCAGCACTTGATGGGGTAGGCAGAACTTCTTCAAGGTCAAACACTGCAGCTGCAAGACATGGATTGATTTTTACAGCAGCTTTTACCTCATGTTTGAGTTGTCTACTTTCTTCCTTCATCTGAATGTGCTTTTTGTAATCTTCATCTTCTGCTTCTGTGAAACATCCATTTTCATAGGCAGCACAAACATCACATCGGTCTTTCATCCGCTTGTGAAAGCTGATGTTGAATTCCCGATTAAACACATTCCTGTACGTGGTTTCACTTGCTGGAGTTTTGCAGCCTTCATCTTGTCGCTTTTTAACGTACATATCATACATTTTTTGCAGACTGAGGGAACTTCCAAATACTCTCTTGTTGAATCCTTTCTTGCATAGTGACTTTCCACTCTAGGAAAGCTGTTGATGTGTCGTCTGATCTCTTCCTTCTCGGTGTCCTTTGAATTAGCCCTCTGGCTTTGCTTTCCTCTTTTTTCTGCATCACAGGTTCCTAGACTGTTCTTTTTGGTCAGTGCTGTGGCAACAAATCTGTCAGATATATCAAGAGTATGAAGAAACATCTTCTTGCAAACTTTCAATTTCTTTTCTTGAATTTGCAGAAAGTATTCATATGTGGAACTTCTTCTTGAACCTGGTTTTGTTATTGTAGTTTTTTTCTCATTTTTCTGGACTGTGTTGCACAAGTATTGTCTCTGCTGTGTCAAACAACCCATTTTCCAAAAATTGTGAAAAATTTGGGCCCTTTCATCCTCTGTGATTTGTGTTTTACACTTGTTTCTGCACAAGTCCCCACACCCTGATTTCAACACTCTGTTCCTGTGAGTTTTCCCTGTCCTCGAAACATATGACTGTCCTCTGTTTCTAAGACGTTTCCGTACGTTGATTTTCCAGTCATCTTCATTTCGAACCCTTTTTCTTGTCTGTCTTGGCTTATCCTGAATGGGGAATGGACATGGACTTGTTGCTTGGGAACCACCTGCCGATGTTTGTCCAGTGGAAGTATTGTTGGCAACACTCTCATTCAAACACTCGTCTGAGACATTGCAACCAGTTTGTTCTGTTATTGCATGATCTAGGTATGTCGTTTCTGGCTGGTATTCAGTGGAAAATCTTTCTGTGGGTTTTTCTCTAAGTGTGTCATCATTCTCATCACAGCTCACCTCAGATGATGAATATTCTTGAGATTTTATTTCTGCCTTTGATGGAACATACTCATCTCCGTCACTTAGATGCTCAGACGAAAACTCTGATTCAGAACATTCAAGAGACAAACCTTGATCAAGTGTTACATGTGAAATGTTCAAATTATCATCCATGTGAAGACATGACTCAACAAATGATGATTCAGTACCCTTCGAAGGTGACTGAGTGGTATGTTATCCTCATCCTCACTTTGTCTGAATTGACTTAGCAGAAAGTCATCCTCATTCTTATTCTGTCTGAAGTGACTGAGTGGAATGTCATCCTCGTCCTCACCTTGCATGAGCTTGCTCAGAGGAATGTTATCCTCCTCAGTCATCCATCTCTCATCTTTATCAGTCTCTTGTGTCATTTCAACAGTGGCATGCACATTCACAACTTCAAACAAAGTATCTGATGACAACTTAAGTGAATCCGACAAATCATACATGAAACTGATCAAATTTTCCAATCCTTCATGCTTAGTAACACAAGCAAGACCATCAGAATGACACAATCCTCTCTCATCCCTACTGTGAGAATCAACTACATAGAATGTCCTTTGAACTTTGATAATGCCAATGCTGTAAGATGAAAAGACACCTCCAATGGTGAGCACCGCTGTATGTTCAATTTGTTCAAGGGCCTGTTGTAATGTCACTGTGCCCTCTTCTGGAGACACACTTGTGTTGCTCAGCACACCACTGCGGGTATTGCGACTTGAAGGTTGATCATGCGGCCATTAAATATGACAGTCTTTACAGCTTCGCTGGGTAGAAGAAATGTGACATTGTGAGCATCAGCTGTGGACATGTACAGTGTGTCTCCCTCACGCAGTATGAAGTCAAGATCATGCGTGGTCCACAGAGACACATCCTTGACACAGTGATGTGCCAGTGCTTGCATTACCATGGCCGTACACTGCCTTCCCGACCCTCGAACCTGATATCCCCTTGGTGACAACTTCCACGGACGTGAATTCCCATGGCAAACTCTGAAAAACAAAGACAAGAAACAAGATGGCAAGCCATATAAATGTACTCTCAGTTCGATGAGGTGTATGACCGCCATGTTGTTGATGACGTCAACACAGAAATCGTGTATGTAGAATGATCAATAGGCCATAAGTAAGCAGTATGTCAAATTTGAAAGACAGTGCTTCAGACCTTCTGGGAATTTTTGCTTTTTTGCATCACAGGGAGAATATTTTTATAGCCTGCCATTTTGTTTATGACGTCATCTGAATAAATTTGGCAGGTATAATTCTAAGACAACAAGTAAGTAGTATACCAAATTGCGAAGATATCGTTAGAGTAGTTCAGCTTCCAGCTCCTCCGCAAAACATAATGCAAAGGTGTTGTCCGCCATCTTGTTGTGACATCATCATAATACAATTTCTCAGATACAATGGCCATCGTAATTGTAAAGTATGTTCCAAATTTCAGACAAATCGGTACAGTAGTTCAGCCTCCAGCTCCCACGAAAGTGTATAATTATGCGCTAGTCCGCCATATTGGTGATGACGTCATCAAAAAACTAAAATGTCGAGCATTATCGCGAAGAACTTTGTAGGCAATGTGTGAAGTTTCAGCGCTCTACGCCCAGTAGTTTAGGCTGGGGAGATGGGCACAGACAGACACACACACACACACACACACACACACACAGACTCGACCTCGTTCCGATTCCAACGTACTCTCGTTTTTGTAAAAACTGAGAGTACAAAAACTTTCAAAGCTCAAGGAAAATTGAACTTTTGAAAACTGTTACAAGCATCAATAAGAGATGAGAGAATCGATCTCTGCCTTGCTGTTGCTCTTTGTAAAGCCCTGTAGTAAAATGGCCTTGTGAGTCAGTGTTTAACATTGACTTGAAATACCATCGATTCTAAAATGCCAGCCACTTACAGAATTTAACATTGTGTAAATTGCTACTGGTTTTGATATTACTAGTAGAGGAGCACGATCTAAGTTATTTTTTACTCTGATGGCTATAATATTGACATTTAAAGGTTTATTTACTTACATGTTTGGAGATTTGCTGCTTCAGTCGCGGTTTGTGGCGCAAAATGAAAGCAGGCACAAACTCATATGGTACATAAAGTGGATACGCATTGAAAATAGAAAGTTATCTGGAATACACTAGTCGTATGAGGAAAGAAAATATATCCCATGAGAACTTTTCTGGTTACAAGTTCAAAACAATAGAGATGTAAGTGAAGTTACCTTTGTTGAAAAAAACCAAAACACTTATTACCTTCAATACAAACACCGTAAGTTGACATACGACACTTGTATTTCCAGTTTATCTGACAAATCAGCGATACATTTGAGGTAACTGAACTTGCGGCAGTTCTATTCCCGCGATATCTACTGCCAGCTGAGTTACTGCAGAAACATTTTGATTGCAGCATGTCTGTTTTTAGAACAATGGGGTCAAGAGTTTGACAAGTGATGCGCCTTGGCCCCCTCATGCAGCATACCAAAAATCTCAAAAATGGAAAACTTCGAGTTACGACAGTTGTATTTCCGGGCGGCGATATGATGGCTGAAGAACATGATTTTGACTTGAGAATACGCCTTCATGGACAAATTTTCAATCGGCACAAAAAACATGCAAACCTGCCAGGAAATATACCCTGGTAGACTGGAAGCTGTTCTACAAGATATGAATTGTTGCCTGATGGACAGACTTATCCACACCATGACTCGTCAGCCAAAGACAATACAAGAAGGAACGGTTAAGAAGAAGAAAACGCAGCCGTTACAGGGGTGCCTTTAGATTCTCATCATGAATCGTTCGATCATACAGAGGCAAGATCAAATGCCTCGAACTATGATCATCAGTACAAGCATGACAAACCATGGACGAGTTGAGCCGATGAAAACTAAAGGTCTTGATACGCATTGATGACATGATTTCTACAAGTTATGATGGTACGATAAAATAAGAAAGAGTGTGCACAAAATGTTGTTGATCGTAAGCTAGAATAAGCGATGGGGAGGGGGTGGGGACTACGGAGAAAAATCCTGTGATGACGGGACTACACAATCATAATTACAGAATAACCTGTTTACAAGTAATCGTACACGCATGCGCGCGCATACATGCGTACGCACATCTGGCACGAGCTGGGACTGTGTACTTTTAAAATCGAACTGATAGGTGGAAACAAACTAAACGCATATTGTACAAGTGTGAGGAATTGTATCAAAAAGTCTTCAAAGCAAAATACAAGCTTGCGATCGTACATTGCCTCGCCCGCCCACCCCCGAAATCTTTTACTTTATAAGATGCAGGCAGTCAACACGGATCTGCCGAATATTCTGCTGCTCCTTTTTCGTCATCTTTTTCTCGGTCGTCTTTTTTTTTTTCTTCTACTTTTTTGTTGTCTTGTTTTTGTTTGTTGTTACTTTGGAAACATTTGTGTATACGAGCGAATCACTTTAGCTTTAGGTCCAATCAGCCAGATTTAAGGACCAGTAACAAAGCTGATCTGTAAGAAGGTATTTAGATTTGTGGTACAAACACTGGACATTTACACGCGCGCGCGTGCGCGCACACACACACACACACACAATATGATGATGATGGTCACAGAAGGTTGATCTGGTCCGAGACGGACCAAGGCTGTTAACTAGGTGTGGCAGATTTGTGTTTGAATCATAAAAGTAACGATGTGGCCATATGATAATTGGTGTGACACAGTTTTTGGCAACATAGATTGTTGATATGTTTGATTTGTTTTTCAATTCAATAATTAACACTTTATTAATCCATGGTGGGGAGTGTTTTTATATCTGACTTTTTAATATGCATTACACATGTAAGTTTATTTCAACGTATCAAAATCTAATGTTCTGCACAATAGCATAAATCATTAATTGATTATAAAATGAACAAAAGCACACAACAGAGGGATAAACTACATCTGGTAAAGAGATAAAATTAAGGTGTCGCATTTGATGTTAGGACCCACATATTGATGTTATTAAAAACAAAGCCAACCAAATAATGCACCTTGGTCCTAATATGAAGTTTCACTCGCTTGAATAAAGATGTAAACCACCAGTTAAACACGCAGCATGGATCGGGATCTATTATTGGACCATATGATCCTACATATAAAGGAAGAAGTGAAGCAAGAATCTGCCATTGCTTTTTCTTTTAACCCCCACTGTGGTTTGGTATTTCAAGGCAACCAAATGTAGTTAAGCAAAAATGTCCTGAACACACTTTTTTTTAAACCCCCACTGGTTTGGTATTCGTTTTTTCAATGCAACCAAATGTTTTTTTTAAAGTCCAGAACAGAACAATCAAATTGTAATATGCTTGCTTATTTTCAATGAAAATCCTAAAAGAGGTATAACTGTATATGTGAAGGATTCAATAAATGCCAAAGTATACAAGTTTACAAAAGGAAATGACTTTGATGAAAACTTGTGGATTACCTTTTTAAATAAGGATAGACAGAAAATACTGATTGGAACTATTTACAAAAGTCCAAACTCAACAATTGAAAATGAAGAAAAAATGTTGAGTTGCTGAAACAAATTAGATTAGAAAGATTCAAATATGTTTGTATTACTGGGGATTTTAATTTCCCAGATATTGACTGGCATGGTACTGGCTCTGGAGAAAGAGGTCAAAAGTTCATAAACTACCTACAGGATGCATTTCTGAACCAAATGGTGAAAACAACCAACAAGACACAGGGAGGGACAAAAATCAAATATACTAGATTTAGTACTTGTTAATGATGAAAATATGATATCAGACATTAAGCACTTAGCTCCTATAGGCAAAAGTGATCATGAGGTTTTAATGTTCTCTTTGTACCTAGTTAAGATAATGTTGCTTATAGCCCAGCCGACCGCAAAGGGCCACATCAGGGCTGTCTCTTTGTACCTAGGAGAGGAGCAAGGGAAAGAAGAATCAAAGCAGTCATATAATTTTAAGAGAGGAAATTTTATGCAAATGAAAGAAGAATTAAAGATCGACTGGAATAAACTCAATGATCTTAGTGTAGAACAATGCTGGGTGGAAATTAAAAGTATTTTAAATTCTTTAATAGAAAACAACGTTCCAAAACAAATTATTAAGAAAAATAAAAAACAGAAACCAAAGTGGATGAATGTAAAGACAATGAAATTTGTAAAAAAGAAATATAATATGTATCAGAGATTCTTAGTCACAAAGCAGGGAAAGATTATCAAAATTATATTAAAGCACATAATATTTGTAATAAAAAAAATAAGAAAAGCAAAAAAGGAATTTGAAAAGAAGTTATCAAAGGAATGTAAACAAAATCCAAAAGCCTTCTGGAGATATGTACAATCGAAAACAAAGATGAATACTGGAGTGAGCCCTTTAGTGACTAAGGATGGTGACACAGTGGAGACAGATAGAGGTAAGCAGATATTTTGAATACATTTTTTCTAGTGTATTCACAAGGGAAGATACTAAAAATATGCTGTTCTAAGTCCAGCTTCAAGGTCAAAAGGCATAGTGTTAGAAAATGTAGATATTTCAGTGGATGCAATAAAAAAGAAACTTCAATCTTTAAACCCTAATAAGGCATGTGGTCCGGATGCCATCCCATCGAGAGTACTAAAAGAGCTAAACGAGGAGATGGCCTTCCCACTTTACATACTCTTTTCTAAATCTGTTAAAGAAATGATAGTACCTTCAGATTGGAAAACAGCTACAGTCATTCCAGTATTCAAAAAGGTACAAGAACAGATCCAGGAAATTATAGACCAGTGAGTTTAACATGTATAATATGCAAAATTTTAGAATCATTTATTAGAGAGGCTATTATTAAACATATGACAGAAAATAAATTATATGCTGAGTGTCAACATGGATTTCGTGCAAAAAGGTCTTGTGTGACTCAACTTTTAGAAGTGATGGAAGACTTCACAAAGGAGATAGATAAAGGAGAGAATATAGATGTTTTGTATTTAGACTTTAGAAAAGCATTCGATTCAGTACCACATGAAAGACTTTTAAAGAAATTAGAGTCTTATGGAATAATAGGAAATATACTTGGATGGGTTAGAGACTTTTTATCAAAAAGAACTCAGAAGGTAAGGATTGGTAGTTCCTTCTCTCATAGTGCTGATGTTATTAGTGGGATACCACAAGGCAGTATTTTGGGACCAATATTATTTACGGTGTTTATAAATGATCTTCCTGTAGAATTAAAGAGTACATGTAAAGTCTGCAGATGACACAAAACTGTATAACTCTCCAAAATTGCATAAGGAATTACAAAAGGATATTGAAACATTAGTACAGTGGTCTGATACTTGGAACCTATATTTTAATGCAGAAAAATGTAAAGTACTTCATATTGGTAAAACAAACCCACAAAGGAGTATATAATGAAAATTGGGGGCAAGGAAATAAAAATATCTAAATGTGAAGAAGAGAAAGACCTAGGTGACTTTTGACAAAAATTTACTATTTGACAATCATATTGTAAATAGTATTAATAAGGCTAACAGAATGATTGGAATAATAAAAAGAACCTTTACATTTATGGAAAAGGACACTTTTTTGCAATTATATGACACTAGTTAGACCTGTTCTTGAATATGGTAACACTGTATGGTATCCAATGCTAAAGAGACAATCAGAAGCTCTAGAACAGGTACAAAGAAGAGCAACCAAGATGATTCATAATATAAAAGATTACTCATATCAGGAAAGATTAAAATATCTGCAACTTCCAACACTTAAGGCAAGAAGAATAAGAGGAGACTTGATTCAAGCATACAAGATATTTAATGAAATTGATGATGTTGATAAAGCATGCTTTTTTTGTACTCCGCAGAAGAATGTTACAAGGAACAGTGAAGATAAAATATTTAAACAATATTCTAGAACGAATTTAGGAAAATTATACTTTACTAATAGAGTAACCAACTTTTGGAATAAACTAACACTTAACATCAAACGTGCACCTAGTATTAATGTTTTTTAAGAACCTCATAGATAACAATGAATTATTAACAAAAATTAGATATGAATTTGATGGATAATAGGTCTGAGCTAGCCTATGACTGGACCAACGGTTACGAAAAAAAAAAGGATATATACATACAGAAGGGGCGTAAAAAGCCTAAATGGGCTAAGTTGTATTTGATACAACGCCCCTGATCCTGATCCTGATCCTGAAGAGCAGGAACCTTTCAGGGAGATTGTCACGGTCAAAAATAGAACAACCAAGTCGTGGTCCAGGTTGTTTGGACATAAGCTCTAACTCAAATATTCTGGGCGCCACGTAGACGGGCCCGTGGTTCGGATCCAGCCAATTAGCATAGGGGAGAGGCTCCACAGAGACGTCTGTCCGGCTAGACGGACTAAGCAGCTTTGACCGACGCCTCGATGTCTAGCGAGACGAGTCGTAGCGCCTGGCTCAGGCTCATCTAGCCAATTTGTGGAACCAGCGCCATTGTTAGTCGGACGTCGCAGGTTAAAGCAGGAAAGGGAGAGGGAGAAGGTAGTGCGTGGTGGGGGTGAAATCTAGCTAATCAATTAAATGACCAATTGACCACCACAGAGAGTAAGGCGTGTAGGCGTGACTGTCATGATTTGAATATCCAATGGAATTAGAGGGAGATAACTTCGGGTATCAGGGGTAAAAATACTGACCAATGGTACTCGCCCTTTTTGGACAGATCGGAACGGAATAAGAAGGATGTGAGAGTGGGAGAACGGGAGAACAAGGGGAGAACGAACAGAGAGACAGAGAGAGAGAGAGGGCTGAGTGTAATCTCTGAGGAGAGAAGAGCAGAGAGATGAGGGGAGGAGAGGAGAGAACCAAGTGGAGGCATTAGCACGAGATAGTCTGCAGAGGAAGGACTTAGGAGAGATGTGGAGAGAGAGAGTTGCTAACTAATGAGAGGAAAAGAAAGAAAAGAAAAAAAAAAAAGAAAAGAAAAGCAACCATGTCCATTTGATAAGGCAGACTAGAAGAGAGAGAGAGAGAGTGCAATGCGTTAATGCAGGAAGAAAGAAAGGAGAACAGATCGATGTTGATAGTCACTGTTCTATCTTAACGGGGTTCGACCTCATACTTGGCCAGCGCCACTTCCATCGGCAGTCCAACCTGACCAGTGCCAGCAGTCCAGCCTGACCGGTGCCAGCAGTCTAACCTGACCAATGCCAACGGTTGTGTCGTGCTTGTGAAAGTGACAGTGAAAAGAAAAAGAAAAGAAAAGAAAGACAGTGATTCGTGAATAGTTAAGATCACCTGGCCAGGTAAAGTAGAAATCTATTTATACCCGGGTTAGTTAATGATGTTTTAGATAAATGATTTTGTGAAGTTCAGGAAAGAAAGAATGTTTTATTTTGTTTGATTCCATATGCATTGATGTTTCGTTCTATGACCATGTGTAGTAAAGTTATAGACTTTACTAGTGGGTTGATGTGACGAATGCATGATATATGAATGAGATCGTAAGCAAGCTGTGAGTGTGTTTGGGCTGTGCGCTAGTCCTTCCTCCATCGACATCACCAGAGGTTGACAATTTATTGGCGAGCTTGCCAGGATATTCTGGCCCATTTATTATAATTGTTCAACTTCTCAGAGAGGAAGCTGGGTGGGATTCAAGTATTGTAATCCTAAGACAAGGGGTTGTCTTACTGTATGTTCCCAAGATAGTTAAATACTAGGCTTGGCATTGCTTCCAAGATAGTTAATACTAGGCTTGGCATTTCAGCCCCAGAGTACTTATTTCGCACAGATTGCCTATAATTCGCTCTCATAGTTGGGTCAGGCGCTGGGCGTCTTATAAAAACTAACTACGTTGTCCCAAGCTAATATTATCATTCATAGGATTGTGCTATTACGTCACGCGTGTTGGTAACCACCAGTTTGGCTGTCGTAGTAATAAAAATCTTGTTCAAAAAAAAAAAAAAAAAAGAAGATATAATGGCGGAAGAAAAGAACACCCCTATTGAACAACTTGTGAGCGTCGCTCGTGATCTAGGTTACTCAGGAGATGAGTTGCGTGCATTCGTTGAAAACCAACAAAAGATGGAAAGAGATGAGCGAGCGGAAAGACGCCGTATCGCAGTAGAAGCGCAGGAAACAGAAAGAATGAAGCAGGAAATAGAAAAATTAAGGATTCAGGCTAATGATAATCAGGCTAGGGAAACGCAGGAAACAGAAAGATATAAAGGTTCAATTAGAAATAGAGAAAGTGAGAATACAGAGGGAGACCACCGAGGATGGAGTTCAGTTTCCAGTGACTCTGTGCGCAGTTTACGCTCCCCGACCCAAGTTGCCAAAATTCTCGGAAGGGACCGATTCGATTGATGCATACATCAGTCGTTTCGAAACGTTTGCAACCAGTCAGGGTTGGCCTCCAGAAGAGTGGGCAGTCATTTTGTCGGCGTTACTGACGGGTAAGGCATTACAGATTTTCACTGCGTTACCAGCAGAACAACAGTCTGATTTCGGCGCTGTGAAGGAATCTTTGATGAAAGGATTCGACCTACAGAGGAGGGGTTCAGGAAGAAATTTCGTTCAGCTAAATTACAAGCAGGTGAGACGTACACTCAGTTTGGTGCACGTTTGGATCACTATTTTGAGAAGTGGTTAGAGTTGAGTGGTACGAAAAAGGAGTTCGCTGAATTGAAAGAGCTAGTGATGAAAGAACAGATTTTGTCAGGTTGCGGCCTGAGTTAACTATACATTTGAAAGAGAGACAGCCAGAGACAGCAGGGAGTTGTTGAAGTTCGCAGAGGTGTATAGAGAGGCACGTTTGGGCACTAAGGTGCAGGAGAAACAGGTGCCAGGCACAGGTGAGAAGAGTGCAAGGAGACTAGGGGAGTTTTCTGCAAAGTCTGCAAACCCAGTGGTGGGGCAAAAGGGAAGGGCAAAGGGACATTAGGTGTTTCATTTGTCACAAGAAGGGACATGTGGCGAGGGATTGTCGCATGAGGTTCCAGAAGGCAGCAGCCTTGCAAGAGTGGATAAGGGTCGTCAAGGGAAACGACCTGCAGTGGAACCAAAAGGGATTCAGTCTGAAGAGGGTGGAGTGCAGCCTATGGCTAGCACTGGACAGCAGTCAGTGTCAGGGATGGAGGGCACTAGGCTGAGTGGTTCGTTACCAGTGGAAGAAGGGTGGATTGGCCAGCAGAGGGTGAAAGTGTTACGAGACACTGGTTGTTCATGCGGGGTAGTACGAACAACGCTGGTCGAGAAAGGGGATTTGACAGGGCAAATCCAGACCTGTACTCTAATCGATGGCACTGTGAGGGAGTTCCCAGTTGCTAAGATAGAAGTACGTACCCCTTACTTCTCAGGCGAGTTGTCTGCGTTGGTGATGGAGAAACCCCTTCATGATTTGATCATTGGAAATATTCCAGGGGCAAGGGATCCGGGGGATCCTGAGTTGTTGACTGCTACAGGGGCAGCAGTTCAAACACGGAGCAAGAAGGAGGGAAAGGTTGTTTAAACCGTTAGTCGTTCCGGCAAGGAAGTCAGGCATAGATGTGTCGCCTGATGAGTTTAGGGCAGCGCAGGAACAAGACCCTTCGCTCGTGAAGTCTTGGGAGTTGGCAAGAGGTGGAGAGAAACAGGAGGTTAGAGGAGGTGAGACAGAATTTCTTGTGAAAGGCGGGCTGTTGTACCGAGTGTTCACCAAGGGGAAGACAGGTAAGGTGACCACTCAGTTAGAGGTACCAGCAGGTTATCGTGACACTGTCATGTCAGTGGGTCACGAGTCGCTCATGGCGGGTCATCTCGGCACCAGCAAAACAGCTGACCGAATCTTTGATGACTTTCATTGGCCAGGAGCAATGGCAGACATCAAGCGTTTCTGCATGTCATGTGACGTGTGTCAAAGGTCAGCCACAAGAGGGTGAAGAGGAAGGCGCCTCTTAAACATCCCCCTTTAATTGACACACCATTCAGGAGGGTGGCTGTTGATCTGATTGGCCCAATCGCGCCCTGTTCCAAAGGTGGCACAGGTATGTGTTGACGCTCGTGGACTACGCGACCAGATACCCAGAAGCAGTTGCATTGAAAGGCGTAGATACGCAACAGGTCGCTGAAGGGCTGGTAGACATCTTTCTCGCGTAGGGGTGCCAGCACAAATTCTCAGTGACAGGGGTCACAGTTCACCTCAGGCGTGATGAAGGAGGTCAACAGGCTGCTAGGGATCACACAGCTTCTCACTACCCCATACCACCCCCAATGCAATGGCTTGGTGGAGAGATTCAATGGTGTGCTGAAGGGCATCTTAAAGAAGCTCTGTGAGGGAAAGGCCAGCAGATTGGGACCGCTACATTCCAGCGGCACTGTTCGCCTACAGGGAAGCCCCTCAGGAAAGCACAGGCTTTTCGCCATTTGAGCTGCTGTATGGGCGGACAGTTCGGGGACCAGTGTGCATTCTCAAAGAGCTGTGGTCCGGAGAACAGGAGTCAGAAGAGGTCAAAACCACTTATCAGTATGTGGTGGACCTACGCAATAGGCTCGAGGAGACATGTAAGGTCGCAAGGGAGAGTTTGCAGGAGGCTAGGGTCGTCCAGAAGAAGCAATATGACAGGAAGGTGAGGAAACAATTCCTCAAGGTGGGAGATCAAGTCCTGTTACTGCTTCCCACGGATCACAACAAGCTGCTGATGCATTGGAAGGGACCATTCACCATCATTGAAAAGGTAGATCAGGACTACCGAATCGATGTGAATGGGAAATCAAAACTTTTCCATGCAAATTTGCTCCGCAAATACATTCAGCGTGAGACCCAGCACATAGGCGCAGCAGCAATCATTGATGGAGGTGAAGGAGACCCAGCAGAAGAAGGGGAGATTTTGTTGCCTGAGTTTCCAGGAGAAGAGTCATACAGGGATGTGTCACTGTATGAAAAGGGGTAGACAGTAGGAGACAGGAGGAAGTTAGGGGGCTCCTAGAACAGTATAGGGCGCCCCTGACTGACAAACCAGGCAGGACAACTCTAGAGACATGTACGGTGGAGTTAACATCGCAAAAACCCGTACATGTGAAAGCCTACCCGATCCCATATGCCACCAAGCAAGTGATCGAGGAGGAGGTAGAAAAGATGTTGGACCTTGGGGTGATTGAACCGTCCAAATCATCGTATAGTGCACCCGTCGTCTTAGTGAGGAAAAGTCAGGTGAGCATCGATTCTGTGTTGACTACAGACGTCTGAACAGTGTCACCAAGGTCGATGCAGAGGTCATACCGAACATGGAAGACCTGTTCGCTCAGATCGCCACAAGCAAGAGCCAGTATTTCACCAGGATAGATCTGAGCAAGGGTTACTGGCAAATAGCCCTGAGTGAGGACTCAAAGGAAGTCACAGCATTCTCCACTCCTATGGGGCTATACCAGTGGCGAGTACTTCCTTTTGGGATGGTCAACGCACCTGCAGTCTTCTCTCGGATGATGAGGAAGTTATTGACGGGATTGGAAGGCGTTGTTGAATTTCATGGATGACATTCTGATAGCATCCGAGACATGGGAGGAGCATATGAGGCAGCTAGGAGCAGTTTTAGAGAGGTTGAGACAAGCCAATCTCACAGCCAGACCAACAAAGTGCCAGGTTGGTTTTCCAAGCCTGGAGTTCTAGGTTTTGTTGTCGGAAGCGACACAAAGCAGCCAGAAAGGGGAAAGGTGGAGAAGATGATGAATTCAGAGAGACCAAAGACCAAAACAGAAGTCAGGAGTCTGCTAGGTTTTATTGGGTTCTATAGGGAGTTTGTTCCAAATTTCGCAGCAATCACGAGTCCTCTCAGTGATTTGGTCAAGGCAGGGAAACCGGCAGTGTCGAGTGGTCAGACGCTGCAGAGCAAGCACTGCAGACGGTGCTGGAAAGACTAGGTTCCCGTCCCATCTTGAAGCTACCAGATATGTCCAAACCATTTTTGTTGCGGACAGATGCATCAGGTGGTGGGATAGGTGCAGTATTGTTACAGGAGCATGAAGGGGTCGAGTTCCCTGTGAGATATGCTAGCAGGAAGTTGACAAAGTGTGAAGAAGGGTACGCAACGGTGGAGAAGGAGTGTTTAGTGTCGTGTGGGCCGTGCAGAAGTTCCACAAATACTTGTATGGGAAAGAGTTCGTGATAGAGACGGATCATCAACCACTCAAATTCCTGCAGGAGGCGCAGTTGAAAAACAGCAGAGTGCTGCGTTGGGCAATGGCATTGCAGCCCTACAGGGATCGAGTGCAGTACATTCCAGGTCGACAGAATGTCGGAGCTGACTATTTAAGCCGTGTAGTCTAGCAAGCTGCAACTCAGAGGAAGTCAGTCATATCCGGGGTGCTTTGTTGATAGTATGTGTTGATTACAGTTATGTTGATTGGATATGGGTTCATTCCCAGTTGGCTATGGTTCATATTTTTTTTTGTGTGAGACTTGTTCATATTTTCTTGTGAGACTTGTTCATGTGGATGTAGTTATGCTTGGAGCATACAGTCGCTTGTGTAGTGATGCATTTTTGCAATAAGTGAGGATGGAGATTCCTCAGTGAAGTGTCATGGATCGTGATCATATTATATTGTGCTTCTCATAAGAATTGTGAAGAGAAGATATGGCAAATCCGCAGGTAGGGGGATTGCATAGGTGCACACAGAGGTCGTTATAAAATGAATTGAAATAACGCAAGAGCGCACGTCAATGATAACTCATTGGAGTGGTATTCACTAATGATATATTTTATAATTTATAAACGTTGGTTGTAAAGTATTTTTTTTAAACTTTGCACGTGTAGCTGTGTGTCAGCAAATTCGGTTGTTGTTTTTTTTTGTACCGTGGTTTTGAGACGATGCGGTGCATAGTCTTTTGCAAGGGGGAAATTGTCACGGTCAAAAATAGAACAACCAAGTCGTGGTCCCGGTTGTTTGGACATAAGCTCTAACTCAAATATTCTGGGCGCCACGTAGACGGGCCCGTGGTTCGGATCCAGCCAATTAAGCATAGGGGAGAGGCTCCACAGAGACGGTCTGTCCGGCTAGACGGACTAAGCAGCTTTGACCGACGCCTCGATGTCTAGCGAGACGAGTCGTAGCGCCTGGCTCAGGCTCATCTAGCCAATTTGTGGAACCAGCGCCATTGTTAGTCGGACGTCGCAGGTTAAAGCAGGAAAGGGAGAGGGAGAAGGTAGTGCGTGGTGGGGGTGAAATCTAGCTAATCAATTAAATGACCAATTGACCACCACAGAGAGTAAGGCGTGTAGGCGTGACTGTCATGATTTGAATATCCAATGGAATTAGAGGGAGATAACTTCGGGTATCAGGGTAAAAATACTGACCAATGGTACTCGCCCTTTTTGGACAGATCGGAACGGAATAAGAAGGATGTGAGAGTGGGAGAACGGAGAACGAGGGGAGAACGAACAGAGAGACAGAGAGAGAGAGAGGGCTGAGTGTAATCTCTGAGGAGAGAAGAGCAGAGAGATGAGGGAGGAGAGGAGAGAACCAAGTGGAGGCATTAGCACGAGATAGTCTGCAGAGGAAGGACTTAGGAGAGATGTGGAGAGAGAGAGTTGCTAACTAATGAGGAGGAAAAGAAAGAAAAGAAAAAAAAAAAGAAAAGAAAAGCAACCATGTCCATTTGATAAGAGCAGACTAGAAGAGAGAGAGAGAGAGTGCAATGCGTTAATGCAGGAAGAAAGAAAGGAGAACAGATCGATGTTGATAGTCACTGTTCTATCTTAACCGGGGTTCGACCTCATACTTGGCCAGCGCCACTTCCATCGGCAGTCCAACCTGACCAGTGCCAGCAGTCCAGCCTGACCGGTGCCAGCAGTCTAACCTGACCAATGCCAACGGTTGTGTCGTGCTTGTGAAAGTGACAGTGAAAAGAAAAAGAAAAGAAAAGAAAGACAGTGATTCGTGAATAGTTAAGATCACCTGGCCAGGTAAAGTAGAAATCTATTTATACCCGGGTTAGTTAATGATGTTTTAGATAAATGATTTTGTGAAGTTCAGGAAAGAAAGAATGTTTTTATTTTGTTTGATTCCATATGCATTGATGTTTCGTTCTATGACCATGTGTAGTAAAGTTATAGACTTTACTAGTGGGTTGATGTGACGAATGCATGATATATGAATGAGATCGTAAGCAAGCTGTGAGTGTGTTTGGGCTGTGCGCTAGTCCTTCCTCCATCGACATCACCAGAGGTTGACAGAGATTAAACTATTTACACTTGTACTCGCTCAAACGAAGACGAGTATGCTACAATGAAACTGATAAAATTATAAATATGATCGGACGATGATACAGGGGGTAAGGGGATGATAAACAAACTGATAAAATCATCAAAAGATTGGATGATGGTAATTGACTGACGAAGATGATTACTCTGTGCTGGATCCAAAGGATTGGAGAAAGGGCACGGAGAGGATGGGTGCATCAAGGTCCCAGTCTTCCTCCTTCCTCCCCCTGAATTTTTTTTTCATATTAATTTCTTGCTCTGCATTGGATTTAAGGAAAATTTCATGTCATTTTGAAATGCATTGGACCATCACTTTGAACTCTACCCCTTGTCTTTTAGCCCCACCCATCTAATCCACCCCCAACCCCTTATCACCCCTCTCCCCTCAACTGCATCCAGCCAACAGGTGGAGGCCTAGAGTCTGCCACAGACCCCAAACCAAGACAGAACTGACTAAAGAATACTAACCATGTAAATAGTGTAAATAGTAGACAGAAAAAAGGAAGATTTTTTCAGGGAAAGGAAGAAGGGGTTACAGTTTTATACTCTAATGTTGATGGTTTACTGAATAAAAAAGATGAGTTCTTTACAAGAATAGAAGAGATCAAGCCTAGTGTTATAGCGCTGACGGAAATAAAACCGAAGCGCCCAAATGTTTTGAATGAATCAGAGTTTGCCATCCCTAATTATGACATGTTTGTAAACAAAAACCAGTTAAGAGGTGTAGCACTATATGTCGAGAAGTCAATGAATGCGCGAGAGTGTGAGGAAATAAATGTGTGTGAATTTCAGGAAAGTGTGTGGTGCTCAGTCGAAAGTGTCCAAGATGGTAAAATTTTATTTGGATGTATTTACAGAAGCCCAAACACTAGCAGTGATGAAAATGATCAGAAATTATTTCAAATACTTAAATCTGATATGGTATCGAAGTATACTAAGGTGTGCATTATGGGCGACTTAATTTTCCAGACGTCCATTGGGATGGAAAATGGACAGGAGAAAAAAATGACAGCATTAAACAGAATGTGCTAGATTCCTTTTTGATACAGAAGGTAAGCAAACCGACAAGGAGGAGAGTTGATCAAAACCCTACATTGGATGACTGGATACTTGTAAGCGAAGATAATCTTATTTCGGACATTGTGCATCTTGACCCAGTGGGTAAAAGTGACCATGATGTTTTGGCATTTCAGCTTCACATTTCTAATAAAAAAGTAAAAAAACAGGTTAAGTATATTTACAAACTTAGCAAGGTGATTATTGTAAGTTTAGAAAGATTGTAAATGATCATGATTGGTCTGTGATGTCAGAAATGAATAGCGAAGAGAGTTGGAACTACATAAAAAGATTACTGCATAATGGTATGGAGAAATGTATCCCTAAAGTTAAAGTTAGGGATACTAAAAAAGTACAACCTGTATGGATGAATAAGACAGCGTTCAGATGTATCAAAAAGAAATATAAACTATTCAAAAGATACCTTACCACTAAATCAGGTTATGCTTATCTGAAATACATAAAGGAAAGAAACAAATGTAAAAAGTTGTTAAAAAGAATAAGAAGAGTTATGAGAAGCAGATCGCCAATGAAGGTAAAATAAATCCAAAAAAGTTTTGGAGGTATGTGCAACAGCAAATGAAAATGAGTACAGGTATAAGTGCATTAAAGAGACCTGATGGTACATTTGCGGTGGATGACATGGATAAGGCTCAAATGTTAAATACATTTTTTTCAAGTGTATTTACCCAAGAAAATTTATGCGACATTCCGGACTTGAGAGAAGGATGTTATTCAAATGGGGTAATGTTAACAGAAATTCGAGTAACTCCCAAAGCTGTGGAGAGTAAATTAAAACAACTTAACCCAAATAAGGCACAGGGTCCTGATTTATTGCCACCAAGGGTACTAAAAGAGCTATGTGAGGAACTATCTGTTCCACTGTGTTCATTTTTTAATAAGACACTTGAAACTGGTGTATTACCTGAAGACTGGAAAACGGCAGAGGTGACAGCGATTTTTAAGAAAGGTGCAAAATGTGAACCGAGCAACTACAGACCTGTAAGTCTTACTTGTATCTTATGCAAGGTTTTAGAAAGTATTGTCAGAGACTCAATGGTCTCCTATTTTACAGATAATAATTTATATTCTAAATGTCAGCATGGTTTTCGAAAAAAACGATCATGTGTCACACAGCTGTTAGAGGTTATGGAGGATATAACAACAATGCTAGATGGCAGACAAGGAATTGATATCATATACATGGATTTTAGAAAAGCTTTTGATACGGTTCCGCATAAGAGACTCCTTATAAAGCTAGCAGCATACGTATTGGTGGCACCTTATTAAAATGGATCAAAAACTTTCTGAGTGATAGAACTCAACAGTCAGAGTAGGGGCAGCCAAATCAAAGAAATGTAATGTACTTAGTGGTATCCCTCAAGGAAGTATTCTGGGACCGTTCTTTTCACTATTTTTATAAATGATCTACCAGATAACCTTGTCAGTCCATGTAAAATATTCGCAGATGATATTAAGATTTACAATTGTACATCAAAGAGTACTTGTATTCAAAATGATATCTACAAACTGCAAGAGTGGTCTGAGTCGTGGAATCTGTATTTCAACATGACCAAGTGTGGTGTATTGCACGTCAGGAATAATAATCAAAATAATGAATATAAATGATGGAGAATGATGTTTATCACCAAGTAGAGGCTCTTACTGAAGAAAAGACTTGGGTGTTACCTTCGATAGCAGGTTATCATTTGACCCTCACTTACAGAGAGTGGTAAATAAAGCTAACCAGATGTTAGGTATCATAAAAAGGAGTTTTACTTATTTAGATAAAGATACTTTTTTTGAAATTATACAAAGCTTTTGTCAGGCCACATTTGGAGTATGCAAATGTGATTTGGAGCCCCTTTTTTAAAGCGTCAATCAATAATGTTAGAAAAGGTTCAAAGACGAGCTACCAAATTGCTGAAGCATTGCAAAAACTTATCATACAATGAAAGATTAAAATATTTGAATCTGCACTCGCTGAGGGAAGAAGGATCAGAGGTGACCTAATTCAAGTTTATAAGATCTTTAATGGCTATGATGATATTGATATTGAGACATTCTTTTCTGCTGCACAAACTTTGAGTACTAGAAACTCTGAAGGAAAGATTTTATAAAGCACTGTAACACTAATGAACGTAAATTTTCATTTTCTTATAGAGTTGCTAACCACTGGAATGAAATACCTACTACCATTAAATTTGCACCTGATATTAATACTTTCAAGAATTTTCTAGATAATGATTCAAAATTTAGAGAATTGTTTCATGACTATGATGGATTGCAATGAAGATATTAATTGTAGCATGCCATATGACCCAAAAGTGAAGAAATTTAGAGGGGACACATGATAGACGCGAGGTCTAGGCTAATGAAGCCAGTCCCTACTACTACTACTAACATCGAATTCTGCCTGCTTCTCTTATAACAGTTGCTATGGTAAAACCAGAACATATGATGAAAAAGGTATTTTTTTTAAACAAAAACAACAACCATAACTAAGAAACAAACCGGAAAGAGAAAAAAAAAGGAAAAGAAAAAAAAAACCAGCAAAATAATACAGTTGACGAACTGCACGCATTTGAAATGACTTTTTTTTTTTTAGGTTAAAACGAAATTGCCAACACTTTCAAAAATCTTCTGTATCAATAATCTTTGCTGTTACATACTGATTCACATTAGCCTTAGCCGCGCGTGCGCAAAACACACACGCGGATGCACCACACACAAACGCGCGCGCGCGCACATGCACGCATTCAG
The DNA here is from genome assembly GCA_018398815.1 of Conus ventricosus. Lineage (NCBI taxonomy): Eukaryota > Metazoa > Mollusca > Gastropoda > Neogastropoda > Conidae > Conus > Conus ventricosus. The sequence goes on along the minus strand of CM031622.1, from coordinate 36,163,180 downwards.
AAAGCACGCACGCACAAAGCTACTGCTGGTAGGCCTAATGTGAATGTTGGTGTATGGCCTGAAAGTTCATTTGGATCCCTGGTGAGTCACAGGTAGCCTAGATTTATCTCGTTGCTTACGAGATTTGCTGAGAACAGGCCTAGTGATGGCAGACGACAGCAAGTGACACCGACAAAGTAACGGAAGATTCAAGACTTAAAAGTCGCACGGAATATCATCGGAACATTCGTGATTGATTGGGTGTGCAGATTACTCTTCCAGTAAGGTTGACTGAATTTAAAGAATGGGACTATCATCAGCATCCCACGAGGATTGTGATGCGTCAGCCAGTGTATATCTGATTTGGAATGAACCGATCCTAACAGCTATGATGGGCGTGTGCTGTCAGGTCTGGCAGCGTCTCCGCTCTCGCTCTCTCTCTCTTCTCTCTCTCCTCTCTCTCTCTCTCTCTCTCTCTCTCTCTCTCATATGTTTTGCTTGTCTGTCACCCTTGGAAATAAAGATTAACGTCGTCATCATCATCATCATCTCACAACGCTTTTTTGCTCTGTGCCCTCTTTCCGTGCATATTCGCAGGCAGGTATGCACGCACGTGTGGACGCATGCACGCACACACGCATACACACGCCTCCCCCAATCATGCATACATACATTTTACCCCCCCCCCCCCCCCACCCACCTCACTTCACTCTCTGCGCAGGTTTGCTGACATGTGCACACAAACATCATACACACACACACATGTAAACATAGGCATGAACATGCACATGCACACTCACACACACATACAGGAACACATGCAAACACACATGCACACACACACACACACACACACACACACACACACACACACACACACACACACACACACACACATAGTGCATAGAAGCACCTCCTTCCTCCAAACACATATACGCGCGCACACGCACGCACGCGCGCGCGGCGCGCACAAACTGCTGTGACAGCAGAGTGAGAAAAAAAATCCCTTATCTCTGCTGCTACAGAGCTAGTCGGTATTCCAATTAAAAGAAAGAAAATAACAAGGAAAATCCATGGACCATGCACAACCACCTCTTAGTTCTTGAGGCTTTTGTCATTTCACTCATGGAATATAAAACTAAGTTTTCTGTTAAGTTATTTTGCAGCTTTTGTCATGAATCTTTTTCATAACTTTGCAGTTTATGTCATGATCTTTTTCATACCTCTCACTGTACATCCCTCTGGTAACTGAGAATATTTAATAGTCCAGCTTGTATTAAAACAAACATGTTCAGTGAGACTCCGAGGGTCTTCTACAAATGCATATGGGTCCTGTCTGGTACACATAAAACTAAAAGTTGTCATTCAGCTTCTTTCCCTTCTTTCAAGACAAAACTAAAATTATATAGCTGCCATTTTGCGATTTAAGTAGTCATTTTAAATTTTGTGCTGTCCTTGATTCTCTTTCTTTCTGTATGCTTGTACATCAAGTCAGAAAGTAATGTTTATCATGTCCATATCTCATTCACTTGTATTTATATATAAGAACATATAGATCCAGAATGTTGTCTTGCGAATTGGCTATCCTCTTTGTTCCACCGCAAGGGATTTAACTAAAGGAAGTAATGTTTGAAAAGTGATGTATGTGTGAGAGCACACATGCATACTGTGCGCATGTGTGTGTGTGTGTGTGTGTGTGTGTGTGTGTGTGTGTGTGTGTACTATTTGTTGAGGTGTAATTTTGTACTGTGTTTTTATGTGTTTTTGTTCCATGTTACTGTTATAAGTTGCATAGAGCAGGTCTTGGCAGTGATATGTGTGTGATTTTAGGAATATTTCTGACCATGAGTTTGGATGAAGACCCTCCACCAGATGCCAGACTGGGACCTGCCCCAGCCCCACTGGATCTGGGACGACTAGAAGTGGATGCCCGTGCCGCTGCTGCTAAACATGTGGCCAGTATCCTGCAGGTAATGAGGAGAGTTGGATGGGGAGCAAATACAGACACTCTGAGACACCTGAAAGCAGAACCAGCTTGCAAAATCTGTAGCATGATCACTGCCACTTAAGATCAAGTGGAGGAAGAAAAATCTGTCCACATTGAAGATTCACATGATAAATTCTGAAATATTCCTAATTCTGAGGGGAGTATTAATCACCACCTTACAATGTGCATGTCGGTAAAAATCTCCTAATCCTTGTTAGCATTTGATTAATCATATAAACACAGTGTCCAGCATGCAAAAATGATGACAAATGAAGTGGCAAATTGATGTATACAGTGTAAATGGGAAGCTGAAACAGAAAAATATGAAATGATAAGGAGGCCTTATTGTTACTTAGGATCAGTTCTGACAGAGGAAGTAAAGAATGAATAGATAGGTTTCATTGTTGTGTTTTTGAGGTTCAGATGTGACAGAAGAAAGTAAGATGATTGACACTGTCCTTGGTGTCTTAAGAATCCATTTACAGTGTTAGGTGTGAAATACTAGACAGGATTAGAATTTGCTTTTGAGGATTACATGTGACAGTAGAATTAGAATATGATTGGTGGGTTTGTTGTTAATTTCTGATAATCAGATCCCAAGGAAGAGGGTGAAATGATAGATGGGATTACTGTTTGTTTCTGAGAATCAGATCAGCAGATATGACAGAAGAATTGAATGGAAGGTTTGTTAGATTTGGAGGATCAGATGTGATACTGTATTGTGGCTGGATTTCATATTGGTAGTCTTATGGCCAGAAGGCCTCCAACAGGATGCTGTAAACTAATGTGATGTGTTGTTGATGCATCATAATTTTGGTGTGATGTCATGATGATGTGATGTCATGTTGGTGTGCTCCTCAGAAACCAGAACAGTTGGAGAAGGTGGACCAATTCAAGAGACGTGTGGCACGGAAAAAGGTAGGCCACTGTCACTTTTCATGTTCATAAAAGCACTATGTTCCTTGCTTTGTCGGTTATTTATGAAAACTCTGTGGTCAGAATTCCTTGGTGTTGTGCAGGTGCTTTAGCTTCGATGCTTGGCTAACAAACAATGACATGCTGAAGCTTAAGCATGGTCAGAATGAACGATTCTTTTTTTTTCATGAACATGCAGCTTCAATCCAAGAGCTGTAAAAAGTGTAATCATGCTGGCTTATCAGGGGTTTTTCTCATTCTAAGTTCTAAGTGCAACTTAGATATATATTTCCATGTTATGCTTCCGACTTTACACAATTTATATTTGTGTTGTCGTCACAAAATTGCAGTTGGAGAAATTTCTGTTTAACCTCATGTGTGCAAATTTTCTTATTAGCTTCTGCTATGCCTTTATTATTCAAAACTGGAATGAAGGTTAAGGTCAGCAGTAATCACTGAATAGGTCAAGAGGTTGACAGATGAGAGCCTGATTGAAATTAAGTTTTGCTACAAGAAAATGTAAACAAACCAGTCTCAAGCGAATCTGACCAAGGAAGGAGTAACCTTACGCATTCCTTGATGTGACAAATGCGCCAGTGTGTACATGTGTGTATGTGTGTGTGTGTGTGTGTGTGTTGGGTAATTTGTTACTTACATGCATGAGACATGCTGACTGTGGGACCAGCGTCTTTCCACACTCAAGATGTGTGTATGAATAGGCTTTGCAAACAAATTGTCTGTAACAGACCAGCTTAGTGTTTTCGATACTCAGTGTGATGCTTGTTTTAGCTTTTAACTGGCTTTTAGAGGGTCAGGTTGAGGTTATCGTGATTAGTATGTGTGACTAAGTTGTAACAGACTTTCAGGGATTCTGTTCTCAGTATGAGTCAGCATTTGTTTTCTTGGTTTTTTGTTTTGTTTTTTGTTTATCAGTGTTGAAGCAGTCTGGTATACATCAACTTGGATTTTGGTTCTGGGAAAACTACATAGCTGGCAGACTACACTGTTTTCAGTCATTTAAGGACAGAAAATCATGTAGTCTGCTTGCTGATAGTATTGTTTTGAAACGGGTCAAGTTTAAAATTTTCCCCAAGCAAAATCTTGGAGCAAATGCAATACTTATTGCAAGAGATGATAAAATTTGATGGAGGAAGGATCTAGTATTCAGTGTGTTTACATCACTATAATACTTTGATATGTAATTCATCTAATTTTCCCAGTGAATTTGCTAATAGACAGTACGAACATTCTTAGGTAAATTTATATACTTTTCACGCTTTTTCCTTTTTAGAATTTAGAGACAAAGTTTTAGAATATAGAAGTTATGACTAGCACTCATGAAAAATGTGTCTGTGTATTTTAAAAACAAGCAAACTAAACTTTCCTGTTAGATACAGTTTGTATGCCTTAGATGTTTTTTACTTTCACTATTGCTATGTCCATGCCGCTCACTCCTGTGCCCCAGTAAACAGATGCACCCAGGCTCATCCTTTACAGCCCCAGCTTAGGCAGTCACAGAGAGCAGTCAGTACCAAATCGTCCTCAGACAGCCCTCCAGACAGAGATCTATATCTCTGTTCAGCCACTTTGATGATGTTTAGTGACAGAATGGTTTTGTTTGTTTGGGTGATGGATACAGTGTTTAAGAATATACTGCCCTAAGAATAGTGACGAAAGATGCGTCAGCTTTGTGAGACCTGTTCAGAGTCTGTCATGGGATAGATATTGTTGAATTGTTGTGTGATGTATGAGAGAGAGAGAGAGAGAGAGAGAGAGAGAGAGAGAGAGAGAGAGAGAGAGAGAGAGCGAGCGGAAGGGAGATAAGATAGGTGACGGAGAAAAGAGAGAAGAGGAGAGATCCATAGCGATACGATATTGCAGGCATCAGTGGAAGCCATGTTGAAGACGGCTGTACAGTCACAGCTGGATGGTGTGCGCACAGGACTCAACCAGCTACAAAGTGCACTGCAGGATGTCTACGATATTAAACAGAGGTCAGTGGTCATCAAATAGAGGTCAGTGGTCATCAAACAGAGGTCAGTGGTCATCAAACAGAGGTCAGTGGTCATCAAACAGAGGTCAATGCCATCAAACAGAAGTCTGTGGTCATCAAACAGAGGTCAGTGGTCGTCAAATAGAGGTCAGAAACATTATACAGAGGTCAAAGACATTAAAGAGAAGTCATTGACATCAACAGTAGCCGGTGGCATTAAACTGAGGTAAATGACATTAGATCAATGACACAAACTGAAGTTAGTGAATCGGACAGAGATCGGCAACATTGAACAGTCACTTCAAATGAAGTGGAAGAGGTGAGTTGTGTGTACGGTTTTATGTGGAAGAGATCTGTGTTGGTGTGAGGATAGGGTAGAAGAGGTGTGTTGTATGTTTTATTTGATTCAGATTAAGAGGTGTGTTTGTATCGGGTGGAAGAGGTGTGTTATGTGTCTAGTTTGTTCAGGTGAAAGAGGTATGCTGTTTGTTCAGTATGAATCAAGTGGAGAGGTGTGGTCTGAGTTCGGGTTGTTCACATCAGATAGAAGAGGTGGTTTGCTGGCTTGGGACAGTGGAAGAGGGGTTTTTGTATATTCTGTTTGGCTCAGGTGAAAGATGCGTGTTGTATGTTCAGATTGGCTTAGGTAGAAGAGGGATATCGTATGTTCAGTTTGGTTCAGTAGAAGAGGAGAGTCATATGTTCACATGTGTTGGCTCAGGTAGTAAAAGGATGTTGATGTTCACATAGTTCAGTATGGATCACGTGGAAGACATATATTGTGTGTTTGGATCTGGTGGAAGACATGTTTATAGTTTTTGATTGGATGGAAGAGGTGTGTTTGATTCAGGTGGAAGATAGTGTGTTTGGTTCAGAGGGAAGAAATGTGTTGTGTGTTTGGTTCAGGTGGAAGAGATGTGTGTTTGGTTCAGAGAGAAGAAAGTGTTGTGTGTTTAGTTTAGGTGGAAGAGATGTGTTTTTGTTTGGTTCAGAGGGAAGACATGTGTTTGGTTCAGGTGGAAGAGATGTGTTGTCCGTTCAGTTTGAATCATGTAGAAGGGTGTTTATCCAGTTTGTGTCAGATAGAAGAGATGTATTGTCTCTACAGTTTGGATGAATGTGGACTTAGTGTGATGTCTGTATGGTCTGAATTATGTGAAAGAAGTGTGTTGTCTGTTCAGTGTGTATCATAAAGAAGATGTATTTTACCTGTTCAGTTTGGATTATGTCAGTTTGATGTGTGTCTGTTCAGTTCATATCACAGGGAAGAGGTGTGTAGTCAGGTTACTTTGATTCATGTAGAAGAGCTGAGTTGTGTGTTCAGATCTGGTGGAAAAAGTGTGTTGTCTGTCCAGTTTGAAAGAGTGTTGTTGGTCCAGTTTGGAAAGAGTGTGTTGTCTGTCCAGTTTGGTCATGTAGAAGAAGTGTGTTGTGTATCTGGATTGAATGAAAGAGGTTTGTTGTCTGTACAGTCTGGATCAAGTTGAAGAGGTGTATTGCCTGTTTGGTTTGGATTATGTGGAAGAGGTTACTGCCTGTTTGGTTGGATTATGTGGAAGAGGTTTAACTGCCTGTTTGGTTTGGATTATGTGGAAGAGGTGTACTGCCTGTTTGGTTTGGATGATGTGAAGAGGTTTACTGCCCTGTTTGGTTTGGATGATGTAGATGAGGTTTACTGCCTGTTTGGTTGGATGATGTAGAAGAGGTTTACTGCCTGTTGGTTTGGATGATGTAGAAGAGGTGTGCTACCTGTTTGGTTTGGATGATGTAGAAGAGGTGTGCTACCTGTTTGGTTTGGATGATGTAGAAGAGGTTACATGCCTGTTTGGTTTGGATGATGTAGAAGAGGTGTGCTACCTGTTTGGTTTGGATGATGTAGAAGAGGTGTTGCTGCCGTTTGGTTTGGATGAGTAGAAGAGGTGTGCTGCCTGTTTGGTATGTGGATGATGTAGAAGAGGTGTGCTGCTGTTTGGTTTTGGATTATGTAGAAAGGTGTGCTGCCTGTTTGGTTTGGATGATGTAGAAGATGGTGCTGCCTGTTTTGGTTTGGATTATGTAGAAGAGGTGTGCTGCCTGTTTGGTTTGGATTATGTAGAAGGGGTCTTCTTCTTTCTTAAAGCTGTCCACCGTCAACCAGTTGAAGATTCTGACACTAAAAAGGTGTGCTACTTGTTCAGTTTGGATGATGTGAAAGAGTTGTCTGTTTAGTTTGGATCAAGTGGAAGACATGTCAGTTCAGTTTGGATCATTTAGAAAGTGTGTTGTCTGTTGAGTTTGGATTTAGTGGAGAAGGTGTATTATCAATTCCGTTTGGATTATGTAGAAAGTATGTTGTCTGTTCCGCTTTGGGTCAGGTGTAAGAGGTGTGTTGTCAGTTTGGGTCATGTAGAAAATCTGTTATCTGTTCAGATTTGGATCAAGTGGAAGAGGCCTACAAGACGATCCAACCACTGCATACCTCTTTGGCACCCCTGGTGGCAGAGAACAGCAGTTCTGTCAGGTAATTCTACCTGTTGTTTGTCCTGTGTTTCTTTCCTGTAAACAGAAAACAGAACTCTCAGGAAAATTCATAACAAATATATACGTTCACATTCAAAGGCTGCTTTATGATATCTTTCAGAAATTTTATATTAAGTTTGAAACTGATAACCAATGTTTTACTTCTTAAAATTGCAAATTGCCTGATCGTTTGAGAAACATTGAGGATTGAAGTTTGATAACGCAGCCATTCTGGAAAAAATAATTCTTTGCTAATTCTGTGCTGTGCTGTTCAATTTCATATCATGAAGGAAGATACCTTTTAACGATTAGGTTTAGGAAAGTATTTGTTTTACTAACATGTGCAAACAAAGTGAGTCTGTGTTACAACCCTGTGTTGTGTGTGTGTGTGTGTGTTGTGTGTGTGTGTGTGTGTTCATACATGTGTGTGTTTGTGTGTGTGTGCGTGTGTGTGTGTGCGTGCGTGTGTGTGTGTGTGTGTGTGTGTGTGTGTATGTGTGTGTGATTGGTGTGTGTGGTGTGTGTGTGTGTGTGTGTGTGGTCATACATGTGTTTGTGTGTGCGTGCAGCTGGCAGCAGCACAGGAGAACCTGAAGCACATCTTCACAGTTCCAGAGAGTGTGAAGAAAACCAGAGACCTCATCAACGAAGGAAAACTCCTGCAGCCCACAACAGTCAGTTCATCCCCACGCTCTCCCACCGCTTTGCCACATGTTCTGTTGTCCGTATCTCTCCTCACCTACGCAGACCTTCCAACCGTCCCGTTCCCACCGTATTTTCGTACGAAGAGAAGAAGAAACATAGGAAAATACGATCGACTGTAAATCAATACGGAGATAAAATCTCCCAAAAATAAGCTCGAGAATGGCATAATAAAACCGTTCCAGTCGTGTGTTTCGACTACACAGACACTGGTCGAGAGAGACAGAGAGAGGGAAGGGAAGGCTTGGCTTGTGTGCGACGAACATGGCAATGGAATGGCTATTTTTAGCCTCTGCCTGCCTCAACATCGACCATCGACCAATCGCGTTAGCTGTTGCGTTAAGCTATTCCAACTTTTGTCCAATCAACGAAACTTTTGAGTTGCTTCTGCTTTCCGGTTGAAAGTTCTACTATCCAGAGATTGTCTTGGAAGTTTAATTGAGGGGGGGGGGGGGAATGGAGAAAACTTTGCAAAAGCGGAAAATCGAGGAGTCAACGGCATCAGGCAGTGGAGGAAAAAAGCAACAGAAACGAGATCAGCACTTCCTGAAGTCGTACACTAAGACGTACCGTGCATAGTGGAATCCAAAGTTGGATCAACTTTTGCCAGATGCACGGTGTGCGATTTCGACTTTGTAATTAGTGCCGGTGGCGCCAACGATGTTGGCAGGCACGTGAAGTCGGCAAGACATACGAAAAAAGGAGCAGCTCTGGTGCAATCGTCCAAGTTACCAATTTTTTCGACTCTGTCTCTTCCAAAGACAAATGTGATGAGCAGGATGTGATTCATGCTGAAACCCTGTTCACTCACTTCCTCGTGGAGCACAACATTCCACTGAGTGCTTCCGACCATGCTGGGCCCTTGTTCAGAGCTATGTTTCCAGGCAATAAAATTGCCGAAAGCTATGCCTATGAAGTAGTATTATTGTGACACTGAAACTGAATGGATTATTTGTGCAACAAAGACTGACCTTCCTGTGACTAAACCAGAAACTGAAGCTGAATGGATTACTTGTACAACATTAATCTACAATTAGGTAGGCCTACTCCTTTGCTTGTATGTTTGTGTTTTTGTGCGACATCATGTTTTCCCCCTGTGTATCTCTTCTGTGTGTCTGTATGACTGCTAGTGAACCATGGTTCTTTTATATGATTTTTAGCTATAATTTTAATAATGTCTGTGTATGTTGTGTGTACATGTACATTATACTATATGCAGGGGTTATGTTTATAGGTTTTTTTTCTCATTTAAATAATATAATAAATATCTAACATGCCGTGCATGCGATGAAAATACTGGCAACTGCTTGAAAATACTGAGAACAGTTGCAAAAGATACTGACAAGCCATTTAGGTATTGGAAGGTCTGCCTACGATGAGCACGCATATCCTCTCCGCGTTGTCACATAGAGAGCGAAAACAACCAGGGACCTCAACAATGAGAGAAAATTAAAAACTCACAATTTATCAGGACTGCCTGTATTTCCTTGCAATGTAATAGCAGCCCTGATTTTTATCTTAATCATGACGCAGAGTTGTTCACATCTTTTCTTACAGTATTGTTTATTTATTTATTTAGTAATTATCCATTTATATTTTCCTTTGCTGCATAAAGTTCAGGGCATAAAATCCTTCGTATGGTTAAAGTCGGCTGTGGGAAACACATTCTCCATTGATCTCTCTTGTCCACTCCAGTCCTGCCTCCTGAGAGTAAAATGTGGTTCCTGAATTTTTTGTGAAAAGCGCCATGTTGTCACATGCCCAAAATAAATGGCCAATGTATGTTTTGCCTTGGAAGCTTAATGGGTCAGCGCTACTCCCTCCATACTCCACCCTTAAAAAATTATCAAAGTCTTGACCAGTCTTAACTCCCCTCTCTTCCATCTCCTCAGTCTCCACATTTGTCCCATCTCCACCATGTAGTGTTTACTGTGTACAGTTGTTTGCAGGTCTTCAGTGATACTGATGTGTTGACAAAGTGTTTTGAATCCCTCACAGATCTGGTTGATGAAATGTTTTGATGTGTCCCTGATGTGGTTGATGAAGTGTTTTGGATATGATTGTGTTTGATGTGGTTGATGGATGGTTTTGATTTTTCATTTGATTGATTTAAGTACTGATGTTTTGATGGGTTACTGATGTGGTTGCAGTCTGGCCGACTTGGAGATGTCACGTGATGACTTGTTGCAAGAGCTACACCGTCAGCCTAACCAGAGTCCCACCGACAACCACGTCAGTGCCTTCTTTTAATTATTGGTCTCTTCTTTTTTCTTGTGATATTATCCTTGCCTTTTCAGTTGCATTGCTTTCTTACAGAGAATACAGTGAAATTATTACAGTGAAATTATTCCATACGGTATGATATGATGCAGTACAATACATTACAATATAATGCATCGTAACACAAGGCAGTGCAGTGCAACACAACACTATATATTCAGTGCAGTAATGTCCACACATACGAAAGTATAGAGTTGATTGAACAGCAGCACCATGTGACATGCTATTCATAAGTGATATGTTTGTTCCGTTGTTAGTTTACAGTAAAAAACTAAAATTGTGACTGATTGATTCTTGAGTATTTGACCGGAAGATCTGGTTTTTAACTTCAAGAGTGATGGCAAGGCGTGTCTGATTATATTGATGCCCATGAAGTTACCAAGTAGACAGAAGTTTGTGATGCTGATGATGCTTTTGTCTTCTTAAGTTATGCTGTACTTTTTGACATCGCTGTGAAACATCTACTCTTGCTGGTTAGTTTTTGTGATTTCTTCACATGCAAGAAAATACTTAATAGCCAAGGAAAGCTAAAGGGACTGGGTAACAGTAGTGAATGAGTAGAGATCGAGATATGTGTACTTACATAACAGATGTTGAAGCAGTATAATATAATAAGTGCTGTGACAGGTGCTGTTGAATTATAATGCATTCTGTGACAGATGTTGAAGCAGTACAGTAATTTCTGTGACAGACGTAGCAGTACAGTAATTTCTGTGGCAGACGTAGCAGTACAGTAATTTCTGCGACATATGTTGAAGCAGTACAGTAATTTCTGCGACATATGTTGAAGCAGTACAGTAATTTCTGCGACATATGTTGAAACAGTACAGTAATTTCTGTGACAGACGTAGCAGTACAGTAATTTTGTGACAGATGTTGAAGCAGTACAGTAATTTTTGTGACAGATGTTGAAGCAGTACAGTAATTTCTGTGACAGGCGTAGCAGTACAGTAATTTCTGCGACATATGTTGAAGCAGTACAGTAATTTCTGTGACAGACCTATCATTTTTTTCATTTATGCCCGTCGCTCCCGTGGAGCATAGGCCATCAACGACCCTTCGCCATCGCACTCTGTTCTGGGCTGTTCTGGTCATTCCAGTCCAGTTTGTCCCTTGTTGTTTCAACTCCGCCTCAGTGTCTCGTCTCCAGCTGTTGCGAGGCCGGCCTCTCTTTCTCTTTCCCTGCGGGTTCCAGGTCAGGGCTTGGTGTGTGGTGCTGGATGCTGGCTTCCTGAGGGTGTGTCCGATCCAGCCCCACTTCCTTCGCAGTATCTGCTTGGCCACTGGTTCCTGTCCCGCACGCTCCCACAGATCTTCGTTTCGGACCTTGTCCTGCCATCGGATTTTGTAGATGCGCCTCAGACAGGTGTTGAAGAATGTCTGAATCTTTTGTTGCATCGTCTGTGTCGTTCGCCACGTCTCGCATCCGTAGAGCAGAACTGATTTCACATTGGAGTTGAAGATGCGGAGTTTGGTTCTTATGCTGATTCCTCCAGATGCCAGATGTTCTTGAGCATGACGAAAGCTGCTCTTGCCTTGCCGATTCTGGCTGTGATGTCTCGGTCTGTGCTCCCTGTTGGTCAACCACGCTTCCCAGGTAGACGAAAGACTCCACCTCCCTGATGGGCTCTCCATCGACTGTGACTGGTGTGTTGGCAGTGGTGTTGATTTTCATCAGCTCGGTCTTCTTCCTGTTAATCTTGAGCCCTGTCCCGGCTGATGTGGTCTCCAAGCGAGTGGTCTTGTCCTGCATCTGGCTGTGGCTGTGTGACAGGAGCGCCAGGTCGTCAGCGAAGTCAAGGTCGTCGAGCTGCGTCCAGAGTGTCCACTGTATACCGTTGTTTCTGCCTGTTGTAGTGGTCTTCATGATCCAGTCAATGACCAGGAGGAAGAGGAACGGCGACAGCAGGCATCCCTGCCGAACTCCGGTCTTCACCTCGAAACTTTCGGACAGGTGGCCGGCGTGGGCAATCCTGCAGTTCATGTCCTGGTAGGTGCACCGGATGAGGGAGATGATCTTCTCGGGGACTCCGTAATGCCTCAGCAGCTTCCACAGCATCTCTCTGTCCACACTGTCGAAAGCCTTCTCATAATCTATGAAGTTGATGTAAAGGGGGGAGTTCCACTCCAGCGACTGCTCCACGATGATGCGCAGGCTGGCGATCTGGTCGGCACATGGTTTGTTCTGCCGGAAGCCTGCCTGCTGGTCTCGGAGCTTGGGGTCGACAGCCTCTTTCATTCTCTCCAGTAGAACCCTGTTGAGAACCTTGCCTGGCGTTGACAGGAGCATGATCCCTCGGTAGTTGCTGCAGTCCCTGAGGTCTCCTTTCTTCGGCAGCTTGATGACGATTCCTTCTTTCCACTGAGCCGGTACCTCCTCCTTCTCCCAGATCTTGCTGAAGAGGCTGTATAGCATGTTGACAGCTGTCTCTATGTCTGCTTTGATGGCTTCTGCTGGTATCTCGTCCGGCCCTGCAGCCTTCCCATTTTTCAGAGTCATGATGGCCTTCTTGATCTCTGCCTTTGAGGTTTGTCACAGCTGATGGGCAGGTGTGTCTCTGCAGGTGGGATGTCTGGTGGTGCGTCAGGGGCGGGGCGGTTCAGCAGCTCCCTGAAGTGTTCTGCCCATCGTTTCAGCTGTTCCTCGGTTGTTGTCAGTGGGTTTCCGTTCTTGTCCTTCACTGGCTTGTCTGTCTGCTGGAACTTACCCGTCAGCTTCTTGGTCACCAGGTACAGGTCCTTCAGATTCCCCTGTCCGGCTGCTGCCTCTGCTTGGCTGGCCAGGTCGTCAAAGTAGTCCCTCTTGTCCTTCTTGATGCTCTTCTTTACTTCTCCGTTCGCTGCTGTGTGCTCTTCCTGTGCCTTTGCCCTAGCTGCTCTTGTTCGGCTCGTGTTCAGTGTAGCTTTCTTCTCTCTCCTTGTTTCCAATTTGTGGATGGTGTCGGCAGAGATCCATTCTTTGTGCTGGGCCTTCTTCTTGCCAAGGATCTCTTCACATGTGTCATGCCAGAGCTTCTTGCAGTGTTCCCACTGTGTCTCGATGTCCGTCTCACTGTCTTCTATCAGCTCTTGTAGCAGCTGGAACCTGTTGGAAAGGCTGATCTGGAATGCTGCTTGTGTGTCCCTGTTTCGGACAGTCCGACATTGTACCTTGTACGTGTGTTGTTGGTGTTGGTGAATCTCTTAAGGCGAAGTCTCACTGTTGTTAAAAGAAGGTGGTGGTCTGATGACACGTCAGCACCTCTCATCACTCGTACATCCCGCCATGATCTCCTGAATTTGCGGCTAATGCAGATGTGGTCAATCTGGTTCTCCGTGACATGGTTCGGGGATCTCCATGTGGCCTTGTGGATGCGCTTGTGTGGGAAGATGCTTCCTCCTATCACCAGCTGGTTCAGAGCGCACAGGTCTGCAAAACGCTCACCATTCTCGTTCATCTGTCCCAGTCCATGTGTCCCCATGATGTCCTCGTAGCCTGTGTTGTCCCTTCCGATCTTGGCGTTAAAATCTCCCATCAGTATGGTTATGTCCTTTGCTCCTCTTTTGTCTATCACTGTCTGTAGTTGCTGGTAGAAGTCATCTTTCTTCTCTTCTTCCGCATCATTGGTGGGAGCATAGCACTGGATGATGTTCAGCCTGATGTCATTCTTCTTCGTGGTAAACTTGGCTGTGATGATGCGGGAGTTGACAGGTTCCCATCCGATGAGTGCCCCTTGTGCCTCCGGTGCCAGCATCAGGGCCACACCCTCAGTGTGGGGGGCTCCATCCTCTGTGTGTCCTGAGTACAGCGGTTGTTCTCCAGATGAAAGTCTCAGCTGTCCTGATTGTAGCCACCTTGTCTCACTCAGTCCTAGCACTCCGATCTTGTAGTTTTTCATCTCTCTCGCAACTTGGATGGTTTTTCCTGTTTCAAACATCGTCCTGATGTTCCATGTGGCTACTTTCGTTGTTGTCCTGGGTGTTAGAAGGGGAGTCGGCCTTGCAGCTTCCTTTCGGCTTTCACTGCACTGCGTCATAAGTCTCCGGGATGGAGACCCTTCATTGCCCAGGTGAATGCTTTGGTTCATTGTCGTTGATGCTTCTGTAACTCGTCTTTTTTACAGGCAGGTTGTTAGCCCTACGCAAACCCCTTTATCCTCGGGGCGAGGTGGTCCTGCCTTAGTCGCCTCTTACGACATGCATGGCAGGGCAGTGGGTCTATTCTATGCCCAACCCACAGGGCAAGTGACAGACCTAGCAGTACAGTAATTTCTGTGACAGATGTTGAAACAGTACAGTAATTTCTGTGACAGATGTTGAAGCAGTACAGTAATTTCTGTAACAGGTGTTGAAACTGTTGTTGAAGCTGTACAATGATTCCTTTACTGCCAAGGACACAGACAGAATGCAGGACTAGACACAATGCATTTCGACCTCTTGGGTCTTCTTCGGGTTAGGACAGTGACAAAGAACAAGAAACCAGTTAGCTGCTATTAGCTGCTTCTTCTGTTCATCTTCCCAGTCAACTGCGAGACGAACAGGAGAAGCAGCTAATAGCAGCTAATGGGTTTCTTGTTCTTTGTCACTGTTCTAACCTGAAGAAGACCCAAGAGGTCGAAATGCATTGTGTCTAGTCCTGTACTCTGATTGTCTGTGTCTTTGGTTTTAACTAAACCCCTCTCTTTTCAAATTTTGCTTCATTTTCCGCCCTCAGTCACTCTATTTTGAAACTTTCCTTTGACAGATGTTAAAACCATTGTTGAAGCAGTAGATTTTTTTTTCTTCTGCGTACGCAGGCTGATACTCCTGCCGACACTCCCTGTATAGACAGGCAAGGATTAATCCCACCTACCCAACAAAGGGAATGGAGTTTTGTGTGTATGGACCGTTTTTTTTTTCCTGCCATTAAGGCAGCCATACTCCAACTTTGGGGAAGGTGCATGCTATGTGTAACGTGTCATCCATACCAACGGCCAAACTGGTTTTCTCTTCGAAAGTTCAGCCCCGATATGGCCCTTGCGGTCGGCTGGGCTTTTAAGCAACATTATCTTATCTTCTTCCGAAAGTTGGTGATGGGATTTTACATGTGTGCAAGATGTTATGCGTGCATTCACACACGGAACCTTGTTTATAGTCTCATTCGAAGGACTGTATGGGAAATGGAGTCAGAACCAATGTTAACTCCGAGAGAAAAAATCCCCCTGTACTGAAACGGCCTGGCGGAGATTCGAACCTGCAACCCCAGTATCCCCAAGATTACAAGTCCAGCACTCTACCACTGAGCTATTCTGGCCCCCAAAGCAGTACAATAATTCCTTTGACAGATGTTGAAACCATTGTTGAAGCAGTACAATAATTCCTTTGACAGATTTTTAAAACTATTGTTGAAGCAGTACAATAATTCCTTTGACAGATGTTAAAACCATTGTTTGAAGCAGTACAGTAATTCCTTTGACAGATGTTAAAACCATTGTTGAAGCAGTACAGTAATTCCTTTGACAGATGTTGAAAACCATTGTTGAAGCAGTACAATAATTCCTTTGACAGATGTTAAAACCATTGTTGAAGCAGTACAGTAATTCCTTTGACAGATGTTAAAACCATTGTTGAAGCAGTACAGTAATTCCTTTGACAGATGTTAAAACCATTGTTGAAGCAATACAGTTTTCTTTTGACAGATGTTGAAACCATTGGTGAAGCAGTATGATAAATTCCTTTGACAGATGTTAAAACCATTGTTGAAGCAGTACAGTAATTCCTTTGACAGATGTTGAAACCATTGGTGAAGCAGTATGATAAATTCCTTTGACAGATGTTGGAACTGTTGTTGAAGCAGTACAGTAATTCCTTTGACAGATGTTGAAGCCGTTGTTGAAGCAGTACAGGTAATTCCTTTGACAGATGTTGAAACCCTTGTTGAAGCAGTATGATAATTCTTTTGACAGATGTTGAAACTGTTGTTGAAGCAGTATGTATAATCCCATTGACAGATGTTGAAACCATTGTTGAAGCAGCACAGGTAATTCCTTTGACAGATGTTGAAACCCTTGTTGAAGCAGTACGATAATTCCTTTGACAGATTCTGAAGCAGTACAATAATTCCTTTGACAGATGCTGAAGCAGTATTTCTGTGAGGTTCAGGAGCTGTCCAAGGAGCTGGGAAAACAGCTGTGGGTCATCATTCAGAGAATGCTCATCTCTGTACGGCGGGAACCCACCCTCATCGTCACCGCCCTACGCATCATTGAACGAGAAGGAGGTAAGAGTATGTGGGTGTCTTCTCAAATCAAGATGATCATAATGATGATGATGTTGATGATGATGAAGGCAAGTTCAGAATAGACAGTGCCTCAAAGAGGAAAAAAATGATGAGTGTGATGATGATGATATTGTTACAAATTTTGCGCCATATGTAAGAAACAGGAACAGACTGGCTTTATCCTTCAGCAATCCAAAATGTAGACATGATGATGGATGAAAAGAAAGGAAAAGCATGAAGATGATGATGGTGATGATGATGATGATTTTCACTGATTGTATGTGGCGTGGATGAAAGAAAGGTTGATGATGATGATGATTTTCACAGGATGGATGTAGCATGTATGAAAAGATGGAAAAAACAAAGACAGTGATGACGGTGATGGAGATGATGATGATTTTCACAGAATTGACATGTTTTGCATAAAGGAAAACCGCAAATATAGTGGTGGTGATGATGATGGCGATGATGATGATGATGATGATGATGATGTCGATGATAATTATGATGTTCATGATGATGGAGATGATGATGATGGAGATGATGATGATGGAGAGGATGATGATGATGATGGAGATGATGATGATGATGATGATGATGATGATGATGATGATGACAGAATGGATGCAGCATGGTTGAAAAAAAAGGAGCAGACAGGCTTCATGCCCCAGGCCGTCCCAAGAAGTGGAGGGAGCAATGCTTCTCGTCTTGGAAGAGAGCATTGTTGCCAGGTCAGTCCTACCCCTCCCACTTCATCCTCTCCCCTTCTGCTCCACTTCCCCGCTTTTCCTGTCAAAACTTTAGGAAGGATTGCTACAGTATTACTCTCCTGTGGATTCTTGGTCAGGTTGCCATTCAACCTGAAGAGGTTGCTGAAGGACTTGCCAAGGATCTTTCAAATGGAATGGTTAATTTTGTTGCTTAGATCTGAACCTTTTTCCCCTACCAAGCTATTTTAAGAAAACGTAAGACTGCCAGATTGCTTTTGTAGAGAGCTAGACATGTTTTGATGATTTAAAAAAGAAAAAAAAAAGTGTCTTTCAGGTACAAATCACTCCATCCGTATTTTGTACAAAAATCTTGCAGTGTATTTAGTTTGATGAGCATGTGACTGTTTGTGTTGTGTTTGTGACTGACCATAGCCACAGCTCACCAACCCCTGAGAGGATTCTGCGCATTCAGTCTGACTTGCCATGTCCAAGTCACCTTAGTCATGGTCACCGAAGCTTGAACACATTTCACTTGCTTTTGTGTTGTCTGCACTAATATTTGATTTGTGTTTGTTTTTTTTATTTATGGCACTTTGACTGCTGAAGCAATGACTTGTGTGCAAATTGGAAAAGAAACAAAAAATCAAAACCTTTGTAACTCATTTTAGAATCATTGGAAACTAGCGACTGCAGGACTTCAGAGCTACCAGGTTAAAGCCCTGTGTGTTAAGGGCTCACGTTTCCGAAGCATCCGGTATGGTGGCAGAAAGTAAATGGACATCTCAGCTGGCTGGTCATGGGGGGGTCAGCAGTGAACGAATGATGGGAGATGGACAGATCGGTCGCTAAAAGGTTAAACTCAAAAACGTATGTTTAAGATCTCTGATAGGAGGAATGGAACACATGGACAGACAGACTCACTGTCTCTCTGTCTCTTTCTCCTGTAACTATGTGAATAGTCCCTTAGGACACCTTAGTGGGAAAAACTGCACACCCAATTCCTCCACTTAGTTGGTTGTATCAATGCCAGGGTCTCTGCAAAAAGGGTTTCCTTGTCTCTGAATGGTCAGGGTAGGACAGACAGTAAACTCTTGCAAAGCCACTTAGGGTTGAGGAAAACCTTTCATTTATCGTCATTAAATGGGTAGCACTTCATGCTCTACTCTTTTTTCTTGGCCTCAGTTTCAATGTTTCTCCAAGGTCTGTGTCTGTGATGAGTTTGTGAGCAAAGTCTTCAGTGTCAAATGTACATGGGCACTGTCGTTTGATGGACATGGTGCAGACTGAGCAGTCATTGTCACCGGTATATGACCTACAAGATGATGCCCAGCATGCGTTTTGATCAAAACTTACACCACTGACCACGCCTGAAGTGTATGCTGTTCATACATATTGAAAGCTCCTTGTAGATCACTTGGACTGAGACAGAGTGAGCCTGAGTGTGTGTGTAGCAGTGTGGGGTAAAACCATTAACAGGGCATGGAAGACAGGACGCTTCACAGCACGCGCACACACACACACACACACACACACACACACACACACACAACACACTACACACACACACACACGCACACATTAGAGCAGTGACATGTGAAGGGTGTTCCACAGGATAGAGGGCAGTACAACTGGAGTCCAGAGAGGACAATAAGATGTGGCTGGTCCGAACCTGGAGATCACACCGTCAGCACATGCTGGAGGCCATCAAGGTCGCCAAGGTGAGCTCCAGAATGATTCCGCCACAAGTTACAGGTGCGAGACAGAGTGTACATACTGGTTCAACCAGAGTTGCAGGTGTGAGACAGAGTGGACATACTGGTTCAGCCAGAGTTGTCGGTGTGAGACAGAGTAGACATACTGGTTCAGCCAGAGTTGCAGGTGTGAGATAGAGTGGACGTCTGGTTCAGCAGAGTTGCAGGTGTGAGACAGAGTAGACATACTGGTTCAGCCAGAGTTGCAGGTGTGAGATAGAGTGGACGTACTGTTCAGCCGAGTTGCAGGTGTGAGACAGAGTGGACATACTGGTTCAGCCAGAGTTGCAGGTGTGAGACAGAGTAGACACACTGGTTCAGCCAGAGTTGCAGGTGTGAGATAGAGTGGACGTACTGGTTCAGCCAGAGTTGCAGGTGTGAGACAGGGTGTGTATACTGGTTCAGCCAGAGTTGCAGGTGTGAGACAGAGTAGACATACTGGTTCAGCCAGAGTTGCAGGTGTGAGATAGAGTGGACGTACTGGTTCAGCCAGAGTTACAGGTGTGAGACAGGGTGTGTATACTGGTTCAGCCAGAGTTGCAGGTGTGAGACAGAGTAGACATACTGGTTCAGCCAGAGTTGTCGGTGTGAGACAGAGTAGACATACTGGTTCAGCCAGAGTTGCAGGTGTGAGACAGAGTGTACATACTGGTTCAGCCAGAGTTGCAGGTGTGAGACAGAGTGTACATACTGGTTCAGCCAGAGTTGCAGGTGTGGACAGAGTAGACATACTGGTTCAGCCGAGTTGCAGGTGTGAGATAGAGTGGACGTACTGGTTCAGCCAGAGTTACAGGTGTGAGACAGGGTGTGTATACTGGTTCAGCCAGAGTTGCAGGTGTGAGACAGAGTAGACATACTGGTTCAGCCAGAGTTGTCGGTGTGAGACAGAGTAGACATACTGGTTCAGCCAGAGTTGCAGGTGTGAGACAGAGTGTACATACTGGTTCAGCCAGAGTTGCAGGTGTGAGACAGAGTGTACATACTGGTTCAGCCAGAGTTGCAGGTGTGAGACAGAGTAGACATACTGGTTCAGCCAGAGTTGCAGGTGTGAGATAGAGTGGACGTACTGGTTCACCAGAGTTACAGATGTGAGACAGGGTGTGTATACTGGTTCAGCCAGAGTTGCAGGTGTGAGGCAGAGTGGACTTACTGGTTCTGCCACAGTTACAGGTGTGAGACAGAGTGTATTTTCTAGTTCAGCCAGAGTTACAGGTGTGAGACAGTGTGTACATGCTAATTCAGCTAGAGTTGCAGTTGTGAGACAGAGTGGACATTCTGGTTCAGCCAGTTACAGGTGTGAGACAGAGTGTACCATCTGTGTTAGACACCTTAACATTAAGGTCAAGTGATAGTGTGTGCAGTAAGATCAAGTTGAGTTATGTGGCTGGCCTTTGGGCACATGCAGTGGAGAAGTTTCAGACTGCTTGAAAAGCCTGTGCTTAATTAATTAAGATAATGGTGTTAAATGCTGGCTTCTCTGAATGATCATACCCCTCTAAGGAGAGAATGGGGTTTGATCATTCTAAGGTTTATCACTTGACATACAGTACAAGTGTTTTGGTTTCTGTTCCGTTTTGTTTTGTTTTGTTTCAATTAACCCAATGCCTACCGGATCGACCGAGATCGACCGCGAGATTTCCTCTTTCTGAATACCGGATCGACCGAGATCGACCGCTGAATACTCGGTCAACGACTTTCGCTTTCACCATCGCATATCCCAGAATGCAATTGCGACAGAAGAGTCTTCCGGTACTTCCGTTTCTGGACGCCATTTTGGTTTTTGTTGCATGAGTTTTGGTGGAGTAGTTTCGCTGCTGTGAATTTTCAAAGTTCGGCTTTTTTTTCGCGAATATTTTCTGGGAAAATGGCAGATCAAGTAACTATGCAACTTGCAGAATTCATTTTCTGAAGTGATATTGATGAAGAGAGCATATTTGCGGGCTACACTCTTAAAGAAGATTTGAAGCAAGACGATTCGGACGTCAATCTTGACCTAGTTATGAATAAAGATCGACTGCTGACTGATTTTGAGGCCGGAATCAATAATGATTCAGGCGATGATAATGACGATGTCGAATAGCCCATTGCTGCTGGGCCCAGACCCCCAAAAAAAAAATTCAAAAAACAAAACTTGCTAGAGATTCTTTAATTCTTGACTGGAGTGGTTGGCTACAAGAAGTGAAGCCCCCCAAAAGTTTCCCTTGTTTTGATAGCCAGGAAACCGGGTCAGTCAGTGGGTGTGTCCCACGATTTGCCTGTAGGAGCATCACCTTTAGCTTTTTGATTTCAGAAGAATTTTGGCAGACTTTTAACGAGAAACAAATTTATTTGCTGCACAAAAGCAAGCAGAAAAGGATGAACATAAACTCTGGCCTGAAATAAAAACTGCCTGTTTATCAAAAAGCAAAGAGGAGCCGGACAAGAGGTACATCATCACCACAGTGTGTGTGTGTTGGGGGGGGGGGGGGGGGGTTTGCTCAGTGCACTTGTGCAAAAGCACATTTTTGTTGAATTCCATCACAATCTAAAGCCCAGTATTCAGTAATCTGTTCTTGTTATTTTTTCCCCTCAGTAGTTAGAAGACAAATCTTCTTGTATGTGATGCCTTCAGTTTAACAAAATTGTTGAAGTTTGGGTTGTTGTTTTTTGCTTCACAATAAAAGTTGATTATTTAGTGTGCATACCATACAGAATGACTTTATTTTGTTCCTGAAGGTTTCAGTACTTTGTTTAGACTTGGAAAATCACTCTGTGCTCCTAATCCATGATGTTCTGTGGGTACAGTGAATTTAGGGAAAATTGTTTTAGCACTGAGAATACCAAAGTACAGTTAGTCTGTTCGTTTGTTTTTTTTTCCTCGTGTACCAGTTCACTATATGTGGGGGGAAATGGCTGTTTTGGATGGAGTGATGTCTTTGAATTTTTTTCATTATTTTTACAGAATAGATAAGTTAAAAACAAATTTTCTATTGAGGTTTCTTTATGGCAAGTGTGTATGTGTTGCGGAGTTACCTCTCTTGGCATGGTATTCTCACAGTCATATAGCACAAAGTCATGCGGTAGGCAGAGGGTTAACAAGCTGTTTATTTTGTTTTTTTAATTTATTTGTTTATTACACACCTCTGGGGTTTCAGCTTTCTTTTAATGCCATTTGTCAAACTTGGAGGGAGTCTTATTTCAGCATAGATATTGTTGTCAGTAGGTGATTTGGAACAGGGAGAATGAAGTCATTTAGCCAGTTAATTGTTGCCAAGTATAGAATGTAGATGTGAGAAGTAAAGCTCATGATTTCATTGTCTGTGGGAATTAGAATGATGCATGGAAATGTAAGGATGTCACTTTATGTGGGAAATAAAGGTAATGATGTCAGTATGGGTTGTTAAAAAGGGCTAGTAATGTCATTTTTGTGTTGCAGTCTTTGTTGCCACCGGTGTGCCCCCCAGAGTATGAGATAGTGAAGAACTACACCACTATGTACCACAGAGCTCTGTCACAACATGTGAGTACTGTGAAGTAGTGAAGAACGTCCCTGTGTACTGTAGAGATCTATCGCAACATCTGAGTGTAATGACATAAAGAAGAACTACTCTATGTACCGTAGAGCTCGATCACAACAGGTGAGTGCTATGAAATAGAGAAGAACTCCTACATGTACCTTAAAACTCCTGTCACGACATGAATCTATGAAATGGTGAACAACACCGCTGTGTACTGTGGGGGTCTGTCGCAACATGTGAGTACATGAGATAGTAAAATCACTTACAGCATCCATATGTCACTGACTGTTGACATTGATGACACATTTGAACCGCTGGCGTAACACAGACAATATCAGTTGTATATGTTCTCATGTTGAGTGCTGTCAGGGCAGTATTATTTTGTGCATTTTTTCTCTCGGTTGTTTGTATCATCTAAAGAAGAATATGAAAATAAATTCATGTCTGCATTGTATTGTATGTTAAATCCGGTTTACTTTGCACCTTATTTAGCATGTTCATGTGTTTTTCACCTTGTTTTCAGTAAATGCTGCCGTCCGTTTCATTTTCATTGTATGTGTTTCCTTTGTTTGTTTGTGTTTTACTTTCATGATGGTAAGTCCAGCTGTAGCTTCAAGATATGACCGTCAAGAGGTGCTGCTTTTATATTGCTGCTAACTTCTGTGCTTTTTCTGTTGTCAGCTGCAAGACTTGATTCTTCAGGAGCTGGAAGGCAATGAGATTGTCTCCCTTCTGCAGTGGGTTGGCAGCTACGAGTGAGTGGCTGCCCTTATCTCTATGATGTGTATGGGAAGGACAGGAGGGGGGGTGGGGGGGGGGGAGTCTGTGTGTGGGTGGGTAAGATAAGATAATGTTGCTTATAGCCCAGCCGACTGCAAAGGGCCACATCAGGGCTGTGTGTGGGTGGGTGTGGATATAGGTGTGTATGCATATGTGTTAGTATGCTTGGGGATAGGGGATGGAAGTTAGTGTGTGTGTGTGTGTGTGTGTGTGTGTGTGTGTGTGCTTGCATGTGTGTTTGCACAAGTGTGTATGTTTGCAAGTGTGTGTGTGTGTAAAATGACGTAGAAGAAACAAAGCGCTTGATGCAGAGTGTGATGAGAGTCGACAAACTGTTCAGTAAAAAAACATCAATTTTATTTCATTGATAACGTGAAGCACATGGCAACATGCTGTATAGATTCTTGCAGTCCATGACTTTCTACACATTGATATGCTGTGATAATATTGTAGTTGGTCAGTCAGGAAATGTTGCAAACAACAGCGAAGGTCATTCTAAAAACATCTGCAACCAGAGGTTTCTCTGTCAGTATTTTCAGAGTGCACACTCAGTTCTTCCTTCATCATATGACAGGACCGACAAACTAACAATGGTTGATTTCATAGTTGAATTTGGACCTAGTAAGAACCATTATGAAGTGTAGGATTCTTCCGTTATGGCCAACTTAGTTTCTTGTTATCTTATTTGCCTATTCTTCACTGACACACTGTTATGCCTGATCTTCTGTGCCTTGTCAGTGGCATAGCTCCCCCATGCACACAACCACACCCGGCTTGGTCCTGTCACAGTCCTACATGAAGCCATCAATATCTTGCCTGGGCACAAACTACCAGAGGGACACGGCAGTGCTGCTGAGTAATGTTGGCAGTGTTCAGTGGTGCCTGGTGTGATCCACCTAACACACGATGCAACCTGCTAACCAGTTTTGCTTCCTTGTGGAGCCTGTGTGAATGAGCACCTGCCCTCCCCCTCATTCCCCTTCACCTGCCTCTTGCTTCCCTCCTCTAGTTTTCACCTGATCTTTAAGATTGTGTGTGTCTGTGTGTGTGTGTGTGTGTGTTGAGCGTGTGTGTGTTTGTGTGTGTGTGTGTGTGTGTGTTGTACGTGTGTGTGTGTGTGTGTGTGTGTGTGTGTGTGTGTGTGTGTGTGTGTGTGTGTGTGCTGTACATGTGTGTGTGTGTGCACTCGCACATGCACGCTTGTCTGTGTGTGTGTGTGTGTGTGTGTGTGTGTGCAGACCAGACATCATGAGGAGCCCAGACATCGACATGGACATGAAGGATGTTGGTCCTCTCCTGGACAACTCCTTCATCACCTACCTGCAGAACCAGTCAGTCCCCACTATCTTTGTCATTATCATAATTAATGCATCATTGTTGTTATCTCCTTGACAACCCGACATTATGTATCCGCAAAACCAAGAAGTTCCAACTGTCATTATTGTTGTTGTATTGGCGTTATATGACTTTGATTATTCTTACATTTTCTAGGTGCAGAACAGTTCCTTTCATTATCATTGATATTATTATTTTTTTTACTTTATAGTGCTTATTATTTTCCTTTATAATTACTTGGCTATCTAGATGCAAAGCAAGTCAGTATCTACATTTCTTCTTCTTGTTAAGACGCCCAATTTTATACTTCAGAAGATTCTGCTACACTAGTTTACATGTGGGTATATTCATGTTGTCCACTTCCACTGGCACACCATGGCCCACTCTTCTGAAAGAAGGAATGAGATTCAACAATGTGCCAAAGTGTTTATGCATAGATTCATGCATGGGACCTTGGTTTATAATCTCATTCAAAGATCTTAGAGGGGGGTCAGAATGTTTACAGATACTAGCTCTAAAAGAAAATTGTTTCCAGTGTAGCTGTATGGAGGTGGAATCAAACTCTGGACCTCGGGACAGAGGTCTGAAATCTGACCTTTTAGACCAGCAGGGGCCCATTTGCTGTATGGTTGTATTCAACACTTATGATTGTCTGTATATACTGATGTGAAGAACACATTGTGTTATAATTGATCGAACATGAAAAACCATAATACTTACATATGGTACACACACGTATACGTAAATGTGTATCTAAATCAGATATGATAAATGATATGCTTCATAACTTAATTTTTCTATTTATTTTCTTCTCTCTCTCTCTCTCTTTTTCTCCCCCCTCTCTCTCTCTCTCTCTCGTGTGTGTGTGTGTGTGTGTGTGTGTGTGTGTGTGTGTGTGTGTGTGTGCAGGTACATGAAGAACATGCAGCAAAACATTTCAGAATGGAGTAAGAACACCTTGAAGTCTGATCAGAAGGTAAGATGACTCAGCGATTCAGTCAGTCCCACGTTGCTTATAGTCCATAAGACCATGTAGGCCGTATCAGGGTTGGTGTGTGTGTGTGTGTGTGTGTGTTTGTGTAGCGTGTGTGTATTGTGTGTGTGTGTGTGTGTGTGTGTGTTGTGTGTGTGTGTGTGTGTATGTATGTGTATGTGAGAGAGAGAGAGAGAGAGCCCTACCGTATAGTTTTAGACAAGAATGGAACTTTTAGCTTCATCTTCCTAATCCTCGTTCTCACTGTTCATCACAACAACAACAAAAACTAGTTTCAAAGACCTGTGATCATTCATGCCATGCTGTCACTCTAACCTCAGTTACAGTTAACTGTCAACACCCATGCCCTTGATAAGTTTCTGTCGCAGCAATTTGGTTTCAGCTAGTTAAATAATAATAATAATAATGTATAGATTTTATATAGCGCAATTCTTGGGATCAACTCATTGCGTTCAACACACACTCAAACACTCGCGCTAACATGTGTTCAAAACACACACACACACACACACACACACACACACACACACACACACACCACACACTACCGACACAGGCGCACTTATTAAGTTCATCGGTTCAAGCGTAAACAATACAGTTTTGCATGCAGTACATATAAAGTCAGGTCAGAATAATAGACACAGCATTAATGGTTGAAGAAGGCTTTCCTAAAGAAGTATGTTTTCAACTCTGACTTGAATTTAGATAATGTAGGCAGGTCACGTAAGCTGTCAGGAAGAGAATTCCAAAGAGTGGGCGCACTAAAGCTAAATGCTCTCTCACCGACTGTCTTCAACGAGCGCCTTGGAATTTTCAGAAGTTTTTGAGAAGATGATCGAAGAGACCGAGAAGTTTGATAGGTGGACAGAGAAGCAGAAAGATACTGTGGGAGTGTCCCATCAAAGTAACGATAGGCAAAGACTGCAATTTTGAACTGCCATCGATATTTGATGGGAAGCCAGTGGAGTTCACGCAACAAAGGTGTAATATGCTCGTTTTTACGCTTTTTGAGCACAAGCCGAGCTGCACAGTTCTGCACCCTTTGTAATCGTGCAAGCTGTTCTGAAGGAAGTCCTGCTAACACAGTGTGTGTGTTCATGGGGATTGTCTCGGATGGACTTGATGGCACCATCTGATGGGCCACGCTGAGTCATGATGGCTCTGCAACTTAGCGATTGTTAGTAGGAAGTTGGTACGGCTCTGTATGGAGCGGTGTGGAAGCAGTGCACTGGGGAGGTGGGGCAGGGGAGGCGCAGCGGGGTAGAGTAAAAATTGTGGTAGGCTGGAGAATGAGACAGAACACTGCCTCTGAACTATGTAGAAAAGCGTTAAAATGAAAATAAGAAGGTCTCGTGGACAGGATGTGTTGAACGAGGCATGGAACTGAAACACCAAGTAACTAACAAGAAGAGTGAGTCTTGCTCCAAGGTGAGACAGTTACATGCCCGAAATGTATGTGTGATTCTTACCAAGCTGTTTGTTAGGTTGCAATCAAGTCATGGGGAGCCACTGAACTTGACGAGAGAAAACAGTTTTGGGGCCGCATGGGGGAGCCACTGAACTTGACGTAAGAAAAACTTTATGTGGGCCTGGCATGGGGAGCACCCGAAACTTGACGTAGAGTAAACAGTTTTGTTGGCCTGGCATGGGGGAGCCACTGAACTCTGACGTAGAGAAAACAGTTTATGTGGGCCTAGCTTTAACTTGGACTGTCATCGCCTGGATGAGTTTCTTTAGATATTCATCGTTTTCATTGTTACTCGCGTGAAAATATTCTTTGAATTAAAGTTGGACCTGATATGCGTAATGTGTGGGTGATATGTTTTGTGATGCATGATGGGGCGGGGTGTGTTGACAGGTGTGTCTTCAAGACGCTAAGCCTGAGTTGTGTGTGATATGGCCTTGCAGTATGTTGTGGGGACAACATGGTGGGGTTGAGCATTTTGACAGGAGTGGCTACAGGAGGCTCTTCCCAAGTTGTGTGTGATATGGTGATGGTATGTGGTGTGGGATGGATCGTGGGGATGGATGTGTGGGCTTGTGTGACATATTGGTGAGGGGTATGTTGACACGAGTGGCCCGACCGAGTTGCGTGTCATGTTGTGGTGACATGTGTTCCAATGACATGGTGGGGTTGTGTGTGTTGACACAAGTGGCCCGACCGAGTTGTGTGTAATGTTGTGGTGACATGTGTTCCAATGACATGGTGGGGTTGTGTGTGTTGACACAAGTGGCCCGTTTGAGTTGTGTGTAAAGTTGTGGTGAAACATGTTCAGGTGATGTAGTGGGGTTGTGTGTGTTGAAACAGTGGCCCATCTGTTGTTGTGTGTCATGTTGTGGTGATATGTGCTCCTGTGACGTGGTGGGGTTGGGTGTGTTGGCAGGAGTTGTGTGTCATGTTGTGGTGAAATGTGCTCCTGTGACGTGGCGGGGTTGGGTGTGTTGGCAGGAGTTGTGTGTCATGTTGTGGTGAAATGTGCTCCTGTGACGTGGCGGGGTTGGGTGTGTTGGCATGAGTTGTGTGTCATGTTGTGGTGAAATGTGCTCCTGTGACGTGGCGGGGTTGGGTGTGTTGGCAGGAGTTGTGTGTCATGTTGTGGTGAAATGTGCTCCTGTGACATGGTGGGGTTGGGTGTGTTGGCAGGAGTTGTGTGTCATGTTGTGGTGAAATGTGCTCCTGTGACGTGGTGGGGTTGGGTGTGTTGGCAGGAGTTGTGTGTCATGTTGTGGTGAAATGTGCTCCTGTGACGTGGCGGGTTGGGTGTGTTGGCAGGAGTTGTGTGTCATGTTGTGGTGAAATGTGCTCCTGTGACGTGGTGGGGTTGGGTGTGTTGGCAGGAGTGGCTTCAAGATGCCCCACCTGAGTCGGACAGTGAAGGGTACTACATCACCCAGCTGCCTGTCATCCTCTTTCAGATGATGGAGCAGAATGTAAGTCCTCTCTCCCTCTCCCTGTGTGTGTGCGTGTGCGTGTGTGTGTGTGTGCGTGTGCGTGTGCGTGTGTGTGTTTGTGGCGTGTGTGTGTGTGTTTGTTTGTGTGTGTGTGTGTGTGTGTGTGTGTACGTATGTGTGTGTGTGTGTGTTTGTGGTGTGTGTGTGTGGTGTGTGTGTGTGTTTGTGGTGTGTGTGTTTGTGGTGTGTGTGTGTGTGTGTGTGTGTTGGAAAGGAGCAGGGTAGGAGAAGAAAGGAGGGGGATATTCAGCTTCGTCTTTCTCTTACAAATGAAGGAATGGAATGTAACCTGACATCCTGTGTGAGTGTGTGTGCGCGTGCGCGCATGTGTGCGCGCCGTTATGGTTTAATAGGATACAAATAAAACGAAACATTCGTGTATGTGTAAATGTATGTATATGTGTGTGCGCCTGTATGTGCTTGTATGCATGCACAGTCTTGTGTGTCCATGTGCCTGCCTGTGTGTGCAGCTGCAAGTGGCCAAGATGATAGGCAGGGAGATGGTGAAGAAAGTGCTGGAACTGTTCACCCAGGAGCTGAACCACTTTGCCCACGAGTTCAACAGTAAGCTGCCTTCTGTCTACTTCTTCTACCTGTTCTGTGTATATTGGAAATGTAAGGCGACTGCAGGCGGAGATCTTAACAAATTTTAAAAGTAATTATTATGACTTTACCGAATAACGTGGACAATCAAATCACAAGACAAAAGACAAAACACGATGCATTTCGACCTCTTAGGTCTTCTTCAGGCAAGATAAATGTTTTTCATTCAACGCCCATCTTGTGCGGAATTTGACAATGTAAGAGATTGCTCGTTCTTCATTTTCAGGTTGTCCAGAGTGTTGGAACTCTTGCCTGAAAACGACTTAAGAGGGCGAAATATGTCATGTGTTGTTTTGTGATTTGTTTGTCCACATTATTCGGTGGAGTCTTAATGATTACTTTTGATTTCAGTTTTTTATATGTTCATTTTTTCATCTGTACACCAGTGAAAGCATTATGGAGCAGGGTCTTGTGTTCCATTCCATCTGTCTCTCTGGCTGTATGACTCTCAGAGTAGTTGAGGTTTTTGGGTGCAACATTGATGGGAGTGTTCGAGATAACACCCTTGACTAATGGCTGCACCTGTGGTGACACCTTCGTTCAGCACCACCTGATCCAGTACAGAGGGCTGAAGAGATCCCTGACTGCCTGGCGTCACTGCCTTGTGACCTGCAGTCACTGCACAATGGCGATAGTCTGGTCACACCACCTCTACCCTGTCCCTTGCAGCAGAGGACTGTAGAGCGATCCCACACACCCCTGTCATCGCTGCCTTCTGCTTTGCAGTCACAGCACAGTGGTTGTGGTCCGCTTAGGACACCTCTGTCCTGTCGCACATGACAGATCGCTGTGATGGTTCCTAAGGACAGTGCCGCACTGCTGTTTATTGTGATGAAATGCTTTGCCAAAACTTAAAATTGAAAAAAAGTGGTTGGTTGGGGGAAGGGGGGAACTTATTCATGCACTTGGCAGTAGCCTAAACAGAACAAAGATAACATAGATTTTAAACTGTAGGCTTATTTCATAAAAAAAACTTGGTGAAGTTCAGTTAAAAGAGAAAGGAAAAAGCAAACGAATAGCTAAATCGTGGTTTTCTGGCTTTTTTAGTTTTTTGTTTTTATTTGACAAGTGAAAACCATGCAGTAACTAGCCAGATTTCTGCCTTTCATCTTGGTCCATTATCGCGTTGTGTGAAATGAAGGGTGACTGAAAGTGCTACCGAGTCTGACTTTTGATGTTGTGTATGAGTGCTGTGGAATCCTATTCTTAAAATGTCAGACAATGTAGACCTAGGGAGGGAGAGGAGTCTGTGGAAAAGTGTGAGGAGGGGGGTTGGGCCATGAGCAGAAGACAAAGGAGAGAGAGAGAGAGAGTTTGGCAGGTAGGACAGGTGGATATGAGGTGAGGCCAGAGAGGGGAAGGAGGTGGAGGAGAAAGGGAGTGCATGGGGAAGGAGGGGGGCAGAACCAAGTTTGTAATGTAAAGCTCATTTGTTGCAGACGCCATCAAGTCGTACAGAGATCGGCATTTGGCCAACAGAAAGGAGCCCAAGTATTATGTCCATTTCATGGTGAGTCAGATGACCTTTTGATTCTTGAGTTAGACAGTGGTTGAATTTGTTATGAATGACTTGCCTGTGTATGCACAGATAGCAGAAGAGCAGTGGTTCAAACTTTTTTTTTAAGGCAGAACTTTGCAGCCAATTCCAGATAATAATTATCAAAAGAGAGATAACTGCAACAAATATCCTTTTTTTTTCTGCATCCTTTCCCATCCAGATTGATAAGTTTGTTATGATATTACAGATTAAAGACTTAAATCTAATTCTGAAGCCTCACCTGCGATTTTTAATCACCGTTGTTCCTTTTGTTTGGATAGGTTTAAGTAGATTTCTTTCTATTAAACAAGCCAAAACGCTGATGAAAACACACACACACACACACACACACACACACACACACACACACACACACACACACACGCTCTCCCTCTCTCTCTCTCTCTCTCTCTCTCTCTCTCTCTCTCTCTCTCTCCTCTTCTCACACACACACACACTCACACACACACGCATACACACACACACACACACACACACACACACACACACACACACACACACACACACACACCACACACACTCACTCCTCTCTCTCCACACCATTTTAGATACTTCTCCGTGCCAAGTGATACGAAATAATGAATACTATGTAAACGATGCTGTATAGTTTGTTGATGTTGTCGTTCATTAGATCAATTCCTTCGTGTGTGTGTGTGCGCGTGGGCGTGCACACGCATGTAGATGCGTACATGATTTTGGTGTTTGCTTTGTAGTACTAGTCTGTTACTTCTTATAGTTTGCAAGTTGGCTAGTGTATTCACTTTTCCCCTTTTTGCTACTTTATTGACTTGCATGTTTGCCATGTGCTTTTTTTCCCCCTCTTTTTTGCCCAGGTCTGGGTGGAAAAAAGCATGCACAGTTTGCTTTTCTCATGACCTTGGTTGAATAAAATTTTGTTCGTTTATTAGTTCTATCTCTCGCTCTCTGTCTTCCTCTCTCTCACACATACACTACACCTACAACACACACCCACGCAGCACCGCACACAGCGACTACCAAGAAGGGAATAATGTGAACAGGCAGTGGAGGAGGTGAGGGATTTGGAGCCAGGAGGAGGAAAAAAAAAAGTTTGGGAAAATCGTTGAAATTTTAATTGAAAGAACTATTTTAATCTTGTGACGTGGTGCCCTCTGCTGTGTGTTCAGGTGGCCAACATCAACAACTGTCTGAGCTTTGGGGAGTACATGGGTGAACTGCGCAGCCGTTACCTGGACACCGACAAGTATGAACAAGAGGAGGCCAGGGAGAAGGAAACAGACACTATCCGCAAAGATCGGTTCCAGCAGCTCACAGAGCAGTTTGTGGCCATCGCCAATCACTGGTGGGTCCGCCTACTGTGGTTATCGTTATTATTGCTGACGTCCTCGTGGCTACTGTTGACATCGTTATTGTCATCGTCATCATCACCGAAATGTTTGTGTTTATTATCTTTACCAACATGAAAATTGTTGGCTTGAGAGCATCATCGTCGTTGTCATCATCTTCATCAGCAGCAGCAGCAGCATCATCATCACCATCATCACCATCGTCATCATCAAGTCATTGATCTCTGCTCATTTGCAGCATGAGAGTATGAAACGCTGCTGTGATTGATTTATGTTTTGTCATCAGGTGCAGATAACTTCGTTTCTATGAGATGACCACTGACGTGGCTGCATGCACATTCATAGTGCGTCATAGTCATAGAACTGCACACGCTTATAAATTAATGCAAAGGTGCAGCATTCCAGAACAGACTGAAAACCTAGAATAACCAATATGACTTTTGATTTGGATGTTTTCTGGATCAGAATGATTTTGTTGGGGCGATTTCCAGTCCATAGATATTCAGGCAAAAAAAAAAAAAAAAAAAAAGAGGAGAATGGAGGGGGTCCCTGAATCATCATTTTTAGTTCATTTTTTTATGACACAGATGATGAATGTGTGTGGCAAGCACATACGTCAAGCTTTTCATTTTTTAAAATAGTAGGGATACTCAGGCTGTTCAGCTTGTGTGTGTGTGTGCATGTGCGTGCATGCATGTGTGTTCATGCAGAATACAAGGTTCCATTTTCAGTTTTCTTTTTACCAATGTGCAGTCTGTTGTGTGTTTTTTTAATATTACTCACCAGTGTGAGTGTTGTATGATTGATTTCATATTTTGGTTGATTTAAAGTTTAGAGTTTTGAAAGTAAGGATATGGAAAGAAAATGGAAAATTCAAAGATCAAAGGTTGGGAACTTTTGTTGTTGTTGTTATTTGTTGAATAGGGTCAAAAGACCTTCCATGGATCAGCTAGTTGGAATAGCGAAGAGGTTGTACTACAGAGGAAACAAACTGAAATCAGTTTGTGATGTGGTGTGTGATGTGTGTGTGTGTGTGGTGTATGTGTGTGTGTGTGTGTGGTGTATGTGTGTGTGTGTGTGTGTATGTGTGTGTGTTGTGTGTGATGTATGTGTGTGATGTGTGTGTGTGTGTGTGTGTGATGTATGTGCGTGGTGTGTGTGTGTGTGTGCGTGATATGTATGTGCGTGATGTGTGTGTGTGTGTGTGTGTGTGTGTGCATGATGTATATGTGTGTATGTATTTACAGCTGTAGTGTACTGGTGGAGGAAGTCTTCATGGACCTCAAGGACAGCAACTGTTTCAATGACCTCATGACCCGGGCATGGTGAGTTATGTAAGGAGTTACAGGGCCGAAACACTTATACAGGTGGGGATGGGGGAGGAAGGGGGGGGGGGGGGGGGGGGGGGGGGGGGGGGGCTTCTTCTCTTAAACCTTCGGTTGTCTGACTCTGTTCCTGCTCTTTGCGTATTCATTCTCTTCATCAGTTAATCCATTTTTTATTTTTGATGATTTGTGTGTAGCTGAAGGTATGCGGAGAGTTGGATCCCATTACCGTTTTCGGACAAAAAAATGACTGAGCAAGTGAGAGCAAAGTGGGGCTGGGGGTGGGGGGGAGTACAGTGAGTTGAAGAGAGAGGGAAGACCAGAAGAGCGAAAGAGAGAGTTATAGGCAGGGGGGATAATATTAGGGGGGGGGGGGGGGGGGGGGGGTAGGATTGGAAGGGGAGAGATAAACCAATGCGTTAATGTTAAAAAGAATGATGAGTGTGTTGTAGCATGAGGCACTCAGATAAGCTCCTCAGTGTGTGTAAAACAATGTGTGGATGTTCAAAGAATGATGACTGTGTTGTAGTGCGAGTGCACTCAGTGTGTGTCTGTGTCACACCAGGATGTCCAGTTCCAATGGGGTGGACACGGTGTGCGCCACGTGGGCCGACTACGCCCAGGACTTTGTGCACATCAAGCCGGCTATGTTCAACGTGCTCATCCACGAAGGGCAGCGCAGCATCCTCAGAGAATACCTCAGAGCCTGCTGTCACGGTCAGTGCCTGGGGTACACTGGAGAGAGAGAGACGAGGTGGAGGTGTTAGGTTTTGGGGGTGGGGGAAGGGGGAGGAATGGAGGACGAAGATTGGAGGGAGATAAGGTGGAGGTGGGAGGTTTTTTGGGGGGAAGGGGGAGGAATGGAGGAGAAGATTGGAGAGAGACGGGGTGGAGGTGGGAGGTTTTGGGAGTGGGGGAGGAATGGGGGAAGAAGATTGGAGAGAGATAAGGTGGAGGTGGGAGGGTTTTTTTGGGAGGAGGGGGAGGAATGGAGGAAGGACACAGAAAGGGAGGGGGGAAGTAAAGGGAGAGGAGGGGCTTTATGATGGAAGGAGGGATGGAAGGGAAGGAAGGAGTGTGTGAGAGAGAGAGGTGAGGATGTTGGGGTGGGGTTGGGGAGTAGGGGCTGGTAAGTGGGGATTGGGGAGGGTGATGTAGGGAAGGTGGAAGGGATGGTAGTGAGGAGGGGAGGCGAAGGGGTGCTGGGATGGGGTGGGGGTGAGGGGCTACATTATACATCTGTCAGTCTCAGTTTGGCTACACTCCATGTACTGTACTACATTGTGACGTGTGTATACGGCAGAAAGCTGTGAACTGTATCAACTCGTAGCTATAGAGTTACACCTCATTTTGTGTCAGATGCAGAAAGCTGCGAGTTATGTTACTGTGTGTTTGGGTTGCAGAAAGCTGTCGTTCAAAAACTATGAGGAGAGGAGAGCGTCGGCAGAGAAGATCTGTAAGGAAGCCAAGCTGATGAAGGACCAGTTTAATGAAATGTCTCCAAGCCAGGTAGGCGTCGGTTTGTGTGCATGGATGTCTGTCTGTGTTCATGTCTGTGTATGCCTGTTACTTGTACAGAGCTACCAGCTTCTAGTGATCGTCAGTAGTTTACCATTGAATTTGTTGTTTGCTAAAAAAAACTATGCATTCATCGAAGAGATCGCTGACTCAGGATTTGCAAATATTGCCGCAGCATAATGTCTGAACATGGCAAAGCAGTCCACAGTAATATGTTTCGAGTTCCTGTATTGCAGACCCAGAGGCAAGTGTGTCATGTCAAAGTTGCTTGTTATTTTTTACCACCCATCATCGAGCAGAGATAGAACTTGCCCATCATTTTATGCATGCAAGAAAAAATGTTGTATTGGAAAAGCAGTGCTGAGAGAAAAGAACCATTTTCATAGATTCAAACGAGGAATTATGAACTGAGTACTGAATGAAGTATCTGTGCCGCATGGCTTAGATGACAAGCAAGTTCAGGGCATGCCTCAAAGATTTGTCTGTACTCTGTGTGTGTGTGTGTGTGTGTGTGATGTGAGACGCTCTTAATACTGCGATATACTATTGAAATTGTTCAGAAAACAACAAAGGTTAGTGTCTGCTGTAACTGGTAATGCTTGTTGGGGCCGGCAGCTCTGCATATTTGTTATCACAATGAAATGTATAGTCATAGTGTCACGAGGATGACATGTAAAGTTATTGTGTTGTGAGGATGACATGTAAAGTTATTGTGTGTCAGGATGACATGTAAAGTTATTGTGTTGTGAGGATGACATGTAAAGTGATGGTGTTGTCAGGATGACATGCAAAGTGATGGTGTTTTGACGATGACACGTAAAGTGATGGTGTCGTCAGGGTGGCATGTAAAGTCATTGCATTGTCAGAATGACATGTAAAGTCATTGCATTGTCAGAATGACATGTAAAGTCACTGCATTGTCAGAATGACATGTGAAGTCATTGCATTGTCAGAATGACATGTGAAGTCACTGCATTGTCAGAATGACATGTGAAGTCATTGCATTGTCAGAATGACATGTGAAGTCATTGCATGTTCAGAATGACATGTGAAGTCATGGTATTGTCAAAGGATGGAGCCCAGTTCGATGTGCTGCCTGCTCTGGCTGAAGTTCTGCGACTGCGAGACACCTCCATGCTGGCACTGGAAATAACGGTATGTCCTCAGCTGTTGGTGTGTGTGTGTGTCTGTGATGTTTTGACAACCAAGAGAGAGAGAGAGAGAGAGAGAGATGGAGACAGAGGGAGAGAGAGACAGAGAGAGAGAGAGAGAGAGAGAGAGAGAGAAAAGGGGAGGGGGTGGAAGAAAAAAAAAACTGCATTGAATTGATCAAAATTTGAATCAATTTCAGTCTGTTCTGCCCAAGGAAGAGTGCATCGACAAGCTAGGTGACATTTATAGTTTTCCTCAGGAAACTGCATTACTGCTTGCATGTCTTGCTTGTGATAAGGTTTATCAATTAAAAAAACCAACTTTCCGTAAGTTTTGATCTTTGTGCTACATGTGCGTGTTTAAGATCCAGAAATCAGTTGGAACATCAGTGCCTACTAGCCACATCTCAGTTCTGCCACATGATGAAGTTTGATTCAATATCCAACACCTGTATAAGGCTACACTGTGTCTGTGTGGCTGTTGATTTTAGTGATGTCATGGCTAAGATAGTGATAAATGGATTGTCCTTAATCATTATTACTTATGGGTGTTGTCTTTCATTTGATGGAAGGTGAAAAAATGTTCAGATTTTGTTGCTGTTGTTGTTGCTCAAGTCTAAGCACATTGCAATTATATTACCCAAAGAAACTGTAGCGGGTGGCTGAAAAATCTCAATGCTAAACATTTCTCAAATGGAAGTCCACCATCACATAGGGAATTATAAAAAATGGCAGGCATGTAGATTGGTAGTGAAAAGGTTAACAAAGATTGTGACTGAGAAATGTTCATGCTAGCGGTCACTGGGACTGTTCTGAGAATTTAGTCACTAGTGCCTTCCCATAGTTTTAGACAGGGATGTTCCCGCAGTCTGCGTGTGACTGATCAAGTGTGGTCATTAGGAGGAGGCTTTGTGGGTGATGTTATAGCTTTTCCCGTGGGTGAACCCCCCCCCCCCCCCCCCCCCCCCCCCCCCCCCCCCCCCCCCCCCCCCCAAAAAAAAAAGCAGTAAGGCCGGGGGTCCAGGGGGCTGCCTGAGCCCTCCTGGTGGGATCAAGCTGAACGGTTTCTAGGCCTTAGGCAACATCAGGGCATTTGGAGACACCATACCTCCTTTTTACCATGCAACCCACAAGACCACCGTTAAAACTGACATTAATGTTACTGACCTGTGTGCAGTGAAGTTCATTTAATCAAGAAACCGGAGGCAGCGATCATTTTTGTTGACTATACTTTGTATGTGTGTGTGTGTGTAGGGTTTTGCCCAGAAGTACCCTGACATTCGCATGGAGCAGTTGATCAACCTGATTCTGTGCCGTGGAGATACCAGCCGTTCTGATGCTAAACAGGTGAGGTGTGTGTGTGTGTGTGCATGTGCATACATGCATATGCGTGTTCATGTGTGTGTTTATGAATGAGCTTGTGTGTGTGAGTGTGTGTGTGTGCCAGTGTGTGTGTGTGCCAGTGTGTGAGTATGTGTGTGTGAGGCACTCTCGTATGAAGCTCTCTCTTCCTCTCCTTGCCTGCCTCCCTATTGTACTCCCTTTCCCACTCTTTCCTCTTCCACTTACCCCCTGACACACACCCCACACATCTACACACACACACACACGCACGCATGCACACACGCACGCACGCACACACACACACACACACACACACACACACAGAGCTGTCATCAGTAGTTTGATTTTACAGCTGTTTGAAGTTTGGCAACAGTCAACAGCCGTTCTGCAGAAAATTGTGTGTTTGTATACTTTCGAAGAAACGTAGCATCACATTCAGAACTTCCCCATGCAAGTGTTAGCAGGTCTTTAGAAATAGAAAGAGCATATTCAATTCCTTTACAAAATTTTTGTGAGAAAATGAATCATTCTCATACAGCGGTTGGAAGTGCTAATCTAGGGCAAAATGGAGTGGAAAATGAAGTTGATTTTTTTGTGTGTGTGCCAAAGGGTCCAAGTTTGGATGTGCTCAGAAAATATCATAGGAAAAGGTGTGATCAGATTTTCAGAATGTTTAGAGGTGATGTGCTCTTAAGCAACCTGTGTGATTTGTTCTGGGTTTTCTTGTGCACTGTCACATTTTTTTCTCTATGTAGGCTACATCTTACATGTCACTGTAGGCTACCTCCTTATAAAGACCAAATCTTAAGGATTTTCAGAGCTCGTCAGTGTGAGTTCCATTCTGTGTTGACAGAAATGGCCAGGGAAATCGGTAATCTTACAGTTCTCAGTCACCAGCGTTAGCATGCTTGGTCCAGTAGGCCAAAAATAAAAGCTGTAGTAAGGAAAATAGTCACAAAAGATCAAATAAAAGCCAGGACTAAATATTTTTGAAAAGAGGGTGAAAGATTTGCTTTCAAATCAAATATTTTCTGGCAGGCATGCACTGTGATTCACCATGTGTTCTTTCAGCTGGCTCAAGACACGCTGGGCGATGACGACCTACGACCTAAACCCAAGGGCATCTTCAGCGACATTGCCAGTGGATAGAGCACCAGCAAGCGTGTTTCCGTGTGACAGTTGACCTTGCCGGGGACAGGATATGGAACGTGTCACTGAATTTTGACATCGCCAGTGGGTAGAGCGCCTGCAAGTGTCTTTCCCTGTGACATTGGACATTGCCAGCTGATAGTCAAGTGGAGTGTGTCGCTGATCGTTGACACTGCCAGTGAATACATGACCGCAATGTCTATGTGTAACATTGACGTTCATGTTGGATAAGTGACTGCAATGTCTGTAACATTGACGTTACCGAGGATTGACGACTGTCGCTGTGTCTCGGTGACGTTTACACTGCCAGAAGATGAAATGATGGAATGGGCCTATGAACATCAACATGACCAGTATGAAAATGACGGCAGTGTTTGTGCAACATCATCATTATTTGGGGATAGATGACTTCAGTGTCTCTGTCTCTGTGGTTGGAACACGTTGACTGATGTTGCAGAAGGCCATTCACTGATGGTGGAGCATGGTCACAGACAGTTGGGGTGGGGCGGGTCACTTTGCATGACATGTGGTTACACAGTTTGGATAGACTGGTGCTATGTGTTCCGTAGCCTGAAGACCCTGCCACACGCTGATATGGTCAGGAGAGAGGCAATATGGTGTGTGGGTGTGCGTGTGTTAAAGAATGTATGTATGCAAGGAAGAGAGAGAGAGGTGTATGTGTGTAAAAGAAAGAATGTGTGTATGTGTTATAGAGAGAGAGAGAGTGTGTTGGAGAATGCATGTATGTGAGAGAGAGAAAAGAGAAAGAGAGTGTGTGTGTATATATGTGTATGCGTGTGTAAAAGAGAGAGAGAGAGTGGTGTGTGTGTGTGTGTGTGCCTGTAAAAGAGAGAGATAATGTGTGTCTGTGTAAAAGAAAGAGAATGTGTGTGTGTGAGAAAGAGAAAATGTGTGAGTATGTGTATAGTGTGTGTATGTAAAAGAGAGAATGTGCAAGTGTATGTGTGTGTGTGTGGGGGGGTTTGTATGAGTGTATGCATATTTGTCTATGTGAAAGCGAGACAGCCTGACACACCATGCCATAGGTAATCTGAAATGTGGTGATGCACTTAGGACTAGGGATGGCAATGAGTGTGGGGGGAGGGCTTAGGAAGAAGGTGGAAGGGGGGATGGGGGAGATGCTGTCTGTGATCTGGATCCCAGCAGGTCTTCAATCGAGATCCTGGGCTGTGAACGGATTGAAATGCGTCAAGTTGTCGGAGAAGATGATTGCAACCGAGACCCAGAATGTAAACAACTGAAATGCATCGTGAGTTGTCGGAGAAGGTGATACTCATCGAGTCCCTGGATGTGACTGACTGAAATGAATCAAGAGTTGCTGGAGATGATGATCGTCATAAAAGCATTGGATGTGGAATGATTGAAATGTATCGAGTTGTTAGAGAAGATGATTGTCAAGCCAGAATGTGAATGATTGAAATGCAACCTATTCAGCTCAAGATTTGAAAAAGGAGAATATATCGAACAAGTGGGATGGGGAAGAAGAGGTGTGTGTGAAAATTTAGGGTTCAAGGAGCACCTAAGACACAGGCCAGTGGCGATTGTAGGAAGAGAGATGAACAAGTTGCATAGGCATGCCCATTAAACAAGCACTAAATACCTGCAGAATCTCAAATGATGAGTTTGGAGGCTGGGGAGTGGTAGGGGAAAGGGGGGAGGGGAGTGATTGGTTACCTTCTGCTTACTTTTCTCTTTCCAGATCCTAATGATCTTGAGATGCTTCATGAAATGTTCGAAGGTGTACATCCTCTTAACGTTTCTCTAATCATGAAAGCAATTGTTCCTAAACTTTCAGTTACAAAGCTTTTGATCATGTAACTAATAGTTTACCAATAATTTTGTTTTAAAAAGTTTTAAATACTATATATATTTTGTGCACTGTTTGAGCAAGGCAACGTTGGTGACAGTTCCACCAAGATTGTGTCCAATAGATCTTTAAAAAGTTTATGTAATAACTCCGCAAAACTTGAACAAACAAATCACAAGAGAAAACGCAATGCGTTTCGACCTCTTAGGCCTTCTTCAGGCAAGATGAACAACTCTCAGGACAATGAAAATGAAGAGTGAGCAATCACATATCTCATCATACAAATAGTACTTAAAACCTTTCAAGATTTGTTTAGATTTCCACTTTCAGTTGCCTCACTTTGCAAATAACTTTTTGTTTTTTAAAAAAAAATAAAAAAAGGAAGTTGCCCCCAAAAGCAGGATTTAGTATGCCCAAGTGTTAGTATAAATGCCTGTTCAAGAGGTGGTGTACTACCAGGTCATCTGTTCTACTGTAATTGTGCATGCACATTATCACAGTACTTCTTGTTACTTTGCTTTATGACTAGTCAGACTGCTACATTGTGTAC
The DNA here is from genome assembly GCA_018398815.1 of Conus ventricosus. Taxonomy (NCBI): domain Eukaryota; kingdom Metazoa; phylum Mollusca; class Gastropoda; order Neogastropoda; family Conidae; genus Conus; species Conus ventricosus. The sequence continues at coordinate 36,122,217 of CM031622.1, read as the reverse complement.
CAGATTTTCTTTGTTAACATTTGGTGCATGAAAACTGTATCACTGTAATACGGTCCGCACTTCACCAACCGTGAAAATATACACAGATTAATGCGTCATTTTTTTTTTGCTGTGTAAACCTGCGTCTGTGTAGCTCAAGAATAAACCTGATGTTCTCCGATTTAATTTGTGTTCAAACTTTGTCCTTTTCTGTGGTACGTTAGCGCACACGCTTTGTTAAGAACAGTTACACAGACAGTAGAAATAAACAGTCTTGCGAGTGTTTGAAATGAAGATGCAATGTCCATTTTAACACTTTCACCGACGCAGACATTGAATGTTGACAGTGTAGTGAGCCATGTTCGGCGACAATTTTCAACACGTACAGACACTTCCCAGAGGCACTGATCGCCAAACAGAAAGGATATTTTTGGACCGATGCCAACTGTGTTCTCTTACATTGAAGATAGGAAAGAGATTATGACAGTTTGATATTGGTGCTTCTCATACAGATCTGTGTTGTGTGTGTGTGGTGCAGGTGTTTTTTTCAATGTTCTCTGCCTCTTTTTCCTTCTTTTTCTTTTCTCCATTTCTTCTGAGCAACGCTGTTAGCAAGAAGTGAGTGAAATGACGATCATGAAAAGTATTTTTCCAGCATAGCAGAAAAATCACAGAAATGAATAGTTTGGTCTGTCAGATATAGTTGCTTTATTAAAGTAATATGTCATGTACCACACACAGTAAAACATTTTCTTTTAGAGTGTTGGGACTTGCACGATGTGAGACATAAACACTTTACAGCAGACTCCATGAAAACCCTGTTCAGAGATGTTCCACCTGATGTGATCTTTGAATTTCTGAAAGAGATTAACATTTTTCGTCTGATCTAACAATTTACGGAGGACAGATTTTTGACAAAATTTCCGTTATTTTTAGAAGGTGTGTTTTAAAGGGTTGTGTGAATGAGGGTTTTTTTTCCCTTTAAATAATGACTTGTGAATTAACTTTTGTGGTGACAGCCCTGATATGGCCCTTTGCAGTTGGCTGGGTTATAAGCAACACTACCTTACCTTCCTCGCCATCTCACCTTAAAGGTCTCATGTCAGTGCTGTAAGACTAGGTGCACCAGACTCACTAATGTTGTAAATCGCTACTTCAGAGGCACACCGGTTCATCTCCAAAATGGCAGATTTGAGAAATGCCCACTTGAAGTTTTTAAACAATGGCAGAAGTCACACGAGTACTTCTATAGTCACATAACTCACAATGGTTCAAGTTCAAGTTGTAATGTATAAGTGCTGTTAGCAGCATCAAATAGTATTCAACAGAAAACATAAAAACACACATTTACAAAAAATAGTCATTCCTTGCTTGAAAACTGCATCGCAGGGCTCTTCATAATTTGGAGCAAACCAGACTTCCAGTGGTAAGCCTGGTGTAGAGCGCTCTTTATCTGACCTCCTAGCCTCTCCCCTCCCACATGGCAGAGCAGGCCATAAATCAGTGTAATGAGGAAGGCAGACGTTTTTCCTCCTCTGCTGCGCTTATCTTTCACAGCAGGGAAGAGTATCAGCCAAGTGTACGGAGGTAGCCTACCCTCCCTTCCTTTCCTTAACATATCCTCTTTCTCAGCACAGTTGGTTAAAGCCGGGTGTTCCGCTGTTGCTCCAAACACATAGGTAATCTTGCTCTGTGCCACAAGTGTTTTTTCGCTTTATCTCTGCTATTATGCAACATCACATCACCAGGTTTGGAGCTCTTGATAAGACCATGAAAAGACACACAATGCACCAAAAAACCCAAAACCCAAAATTTGGAGGTAATCTGGTGTGGCTCTAATGTAGCGAAATATAAGCTTTGGTTGGAATGCATGGTAATCATGAACTGATACTACCATTAACTTGGCTCCATCACTACTCACTGGAAACACTGTTGATGAAAATCGTAATTATACCGATATCATAATAAAAGGAATAAATTATTAACAAATCATTAACTGGAATCTGTTATTAATTGAAACATTGATTACTTAGTAACTAAAGTCATTACCTGGAAAAAGTGAGTGTTGAACTCATTTGAATCATTAATTGAATTAATCATTAGCAGAAATGATTATTAAGTGGGACCATTACTTGCTTGATGAAACTGTTAGTCACTTAAGTCACTTAAATCAATTTCCAAGACAGAAAATGGCAACTGAAATCATTACAAAAAAACCCAGTAAGTGAGATTATCAATTGGAGCCATTATAACTGGTATCAATGTTAACAGCATCCATTGTTACTGGAATCATGAACTGAAATTATTAATAAAAAGTATGAACCAAGTAGAATCTTTTTAAACGGAGTACCATTCTGAAATTATTTGCCAGAATCATTATTAACTGATTGTGTTTAATGTCATGAATTAGTAACTTACCAGTATGAACTAAATCATCTAATATAATCATTAATAACTTAGTACCAACAGACATCATTTCACAGAATTGATATTAAGAGGAATGATTTATAACTGATTATTAGTAACTGGAGTTAGCAAAGGAAATCTGAAGATTCTGTGCAGTATGATAAGATAAGATAATGTTGCTTATAGCCCAGCCGACTGCAAAGGGCCACATCAGGGCTGTCACCACGTTAAAATCAACTCACCAGTCATTTAAAAAAAAAAAAAAAAAAAAAAAAAAACAACTTTCACACATCTCGTTAAATGACATCGTCTACAAACGCACCAGAAACTTTGTTAAAATTCTTTCTGCCGTAAAATCTTAAATCAGATGAAAAATGTTAATCTCTCTCAAAAACTCAAGGATCACATCAGGCGGGACATCCCTGAACAGGATCTTCATGGACTCCGCTGTAAAATGTTTGTGTCTCACATCGGTGCAGTATGAAAGTAGGGGCCGTTACACTGGTGTACAGACAGAACAGCTTCTCTTCACTTCCTTGGGGATTTCCATTGTATCTTCAGTACAAGCACAACAAAGATATTTTCAGAACAGCATTTCTACATGTTTTGTTGCTCCAGTCTTGACATCCGTTCAGTGGGAAGATACAGAAATGGAAACAAAAATCTGCCAACACAAACAGCCTTTTATTGAGAGAAAATAAGTCATTTTTTTTTATTTCACAATATAATTTTAATTTCCAGGGTTAAACGGTAGAAAAAAGGAATGCAACAAAACTGCGTATACAGGCAGACATCACATTAGGCACTTTCAGATATGTTCTCAAGTTCTGCACATGTCGTCATTTTCATCAGAATCGCTTCTTGCTGAACTGTCATACACACACTTCACAACCCTCCTAGCTTTAAAGTAAATGATACACACACTTCACAACCCTCCTAGCTTTAAAGTAATGATACACACACTTCACAACCCCCCTAGCTTTAAAGTAAATGATACACACACTTCACAACCCTCCTAGCTTTAAAGTAAATGACCAGATGAGCTGGCAAACATATGCATTAAGCCTGCGTATGCTGACACTGTCCAGATTGACAGTCAAAAGTCATACACCCGTTCTCATGACAACATTGCACGATAAATTTATCCATGATAGCTAGTAAGCATTGTACAATCTGATGAGATCATGAGTGCAGAACAAATCTGTCTAAATTACCTGTCAAATGTCAACGCATTCCTATATCATCGGCTGTCAAATGGCTTACACATATTCCTATGACAACATATACTTGTGTCCAGATTAATTGTCAAATCACATATATATTTCTATCATCTGCGTTCAAATGGCGTATGCAGTCTTATATATCATCATAAATTTGTCCAGATTTAGCCATGCATCAATGACATACAATCATTCCTATGATCATCACTATTGGGTAAATTTGTTCAGATTAGGCATCATATATGACATACATTCCTATGACATTATTATTTCAGGGGAAATGACCTATTAATCGTCGTATACATATTACTGTAACATCATCACTGTATGGTAAATTTGCCAAATTAGCTGTCAAATGTTTCACATAAAGTTCCACACACACTTTTGTCCAGACTAGGGTATTCACAATCATGAGCACACCCTCGTCCTCATCACTGAAAGATGACATTGCATATGATGCTAAATGCAAAAACAAACAAAACAAAACAAACAAAAAAAAGTCAGTTGCAAAATGAGATGACTGCAGGCGGAAATCCAAACAAATCATTAAAAGAATTGGGTACTGTATCCGCCAAACACAAACAAACAAATCACAAGACAAAACACGACGCGTTTCGACCTCTTGGGTCTTCAGTAAAGATAACTCAGGACAACAAAAACGAAGAACGAGCAATCATTTATCTCATTGGCTTCAATGCTCATCTTGCACTGAATTGAATGAGATAAGTGATTGCTCCCTCTTCATTTTCGTTGTCCTGAGTGTTATCTTCCCTGAAGAAGACCTAAGAGGTTGAAATGTGTCGTGTTTTGTTTTGGGATTCGTTTGTTCAAGTTTGGTGGATACAGTACTTAATTCTTTTACAGTACTAATTTCTTTTTCTATCTTTTGAAAATCACTCCGACTGGCACAACAAGAATCTGTTGTTAGAGCATTTCGTAACACAGAATAAAAACACATTCCAGTTTACTAGTGAATTTGGGGATCTTTGCTCTTGACTAGGCCCTGCGACAAAAAGTTTCTTCACTTCGGGCTTCTCTTGAGCTGATGATGTGACCCCAGTATAATGAGAAAGAGTGCCCCAACATGATTTTTTTTTTCTCATACTGACAGCATTCACTGTCACAAGCCAAACTAGGAAACTTGCAATGTGGAGTATTCAATGGTGGGTTGTTGTTTTTTTCGTGGGGAGGGGGTAAAATAGTAAGTGGAATACAATAAAAGTGTATGGGTGCACAAACCTCATCACAATATGAAATGTTCGTATACACAGCTAAGTTATTAATTGACGTTGGTCATTAACAGGCTTTAATAACACGATGGATTATGTACATTTATAACAAATACACTCCTCTGACATCGCCTTTGGCCAGACATTCCTGCGAAAAGATCTGGAATATATATCCAAGGTAAACTGACACACTATATTCATAGTATCCATCCTCTCATGCAGCCAATTCTCTTAAGCTGCTAAATGCGCAGTCCATTCTCACATCATCTACTGCACTTGCATCTGCTTGCATTCTCTACATGCATTTTTACCTGCTTCCCTTTTCTAAATGTATTTGTGTCTGCTTAAATTCTCTACGTCTCTCTTTCTATCTGCTCACATTTTCAGCATGCATGCATTAGCTTGCATTTTCTGTGTGTTTCTGGAGATCTGCTCACATTCGCTACATATATGATTATCTGCTCACATAGTCTAAGTGTAATTTGTGTTTGCTTACTTCTCTACAGGTATTTGCATTCATTTATATTCTTTGCATGTATTTGCATCTGCTTACATTCTCTAAATGTATTTGAATCGGGTTACATTTTTAAAATGTATTTGTATCTGCTTACACTCTGTGTAATACCATGGATATAGTGTATAACTGACGAAAATCCAATCTACTTACACTATCAGCATGCATGTGTGTCTGCTTACATTCTCTGTGTGTATGTGTTCATGCTCACATTTTCTAAAAGTCTTTGAATCAAGCTTACATTCTCTTTCTGTATTTGCAATGGTCTCATTCTCTGCATGCAAACGTTATCGTGCTTATATTTTTCAACATGACTGCATTTAGTCAGCTTACAGTCTCAACTGTCTGGTTACATGCATTTACATTTCTCTGCATTTCATTGACATAGACTTAAATTTCCGTTCTACAAGAATCGGCATCGTTTCGATCCTCTACATGTATCTTGTGTTGCATATCTCATGAAAGAAAATGGGAGAAATGCAAATTGCTCAAAAAAACATGTAGTTGCTTATCATGAACGTTCATTGGAGAACCTTTAAAGTACTTACGTGTACAAAAGAAATATAATCAAATTTTTTGTGCGTACAATGATCATTCCACATCTCTTAAATGCTTTGGCATGGCACGCCATTTAATTCCTTTGTTCCTATTGACATGCTGCTTAAACTCCACGCATTGATCTCCTGTTCTCTGCATGTGACATAAAGAAATGCAAAACAACCATCACACTAACCAGTCAAATGAAAAACCACAAACCACAAACCAAAGCTCAGCACCCACTCACAACAAACACAACTGATCTCTCATTGACATCACAAACACACACGCACCACACCACACACTCACACCACACACAAACCACATACACACAAACCACACGGCACACACTCCCACACACACATAAACACAACATCCACATCCACACACACACACTAACACACACACACACCATACATCCCAACACACATAAAGCTGCGTACCACATTCACCCTGCGCACCTTACATCCACTCTCCTTACAATTCGTCCCTCACATCATCAGTCTGTGTGCCTGCCCTCTGTGGGTCTGTGTCCTGCTCCCGGTCTGTCTGTCCCTCTGTGTCGACCTGGTCTGTTTCCCCCATCCTGCCTTCTCTCTCTTCTTCCTCTTTCCTCTTTCCTCTCTTCCTGCGCCTTGCGTTCACAGTGCCCTGAGAGGATCTGGGCCGCCGCCCTTTTTCCCTGCCCTCAACAATGACACAGTGCGTCAACAATGACACTCAAAAAATGACACCCGTGCGTCAACAATGCACATCAACAATGAAAAGTGCGCAACAATGACACATCAACAATGACAGTGCGTCCAACAATGACACATCACCCAAAGAACACAGTTACGTCAACAAAGACACATCACAATGACAGTGCATCAACAATGACACATCAACAATGACACAGTAAAGTCAACAATGACACATCAACAATGACAGTGCATCAACAATGACACATCAAAAATGACACAGTACGTCAACAATGAACATCAACAATGACACAGTGCGTCAACCAATGACACATCAACAATGACACAGTGTGTCAACCATGACACATCAACAATGACACAGTGAGTCAACAATGACACATCAACAATGACAGTGCGTCAACAATGACACATCAACAATGACAGTGCGTCAACAATGACACATCAACAATGACAGTGCGTCAACATGAAACATCAACAATACACAGTGCTCAACAATGCACATCAACAATGACATGCATCAACAATGACACATCAACAATGACAAAATTCGAACCCGCAACCCAGGATCACGAGTCCCCGGCGCTCTACCAACTGAGCTATTCCGCCCCGAGGATACAGAAAAAGTTTGTGAGTGAGGGTGTGTACAGAGAGCTGGAAGTAGTGGTGCGGAAGAATTGCCATAGAAAGAGCTGGAAGTAGTGGTGAAGAAGAATTGCCATATGGAGAGCTGGAAGTAGTGGGCGGAAGAATTGCCATATGGAGAGCTGAAAGTAGTGGTGTGGAAGAATTGCCACATGGAGAACTGGAAGTAGTGGTTGAAGAAGAATTGCCATAGAGAGAGCTGGAAGTAGTGGTGCGGAAGAATTGCCACATGGAGAACTGGAAGTAGTGGTGAAGAAGAATTGCCATAGGGAGAGCTGGAAGTAGTGGTGCGGAAGAATTGCCACATGGAGAGCTGGAAGTAGTGTGTGGAAGAATTGCCATAGGGAGAGCTGGAAGTAGCGGTGAAGAAGAATTGCCATAGAGAGAGCTGGAAGTAGTGGTGCGGAAGAATTGCCATATGGCGAGCTGGAAGTAGTGGTGCGGAAGAATTGCCACATGGAGAGTTGGAAGTAGTGGTGCGGAAGAATTGCCATAGGGAGAGCTGGAAGTAGTGGTGCGGAAGAATTGCCATATGGAGAGCTGGAAGTAGCGGTGCGGAAGAATTGCCATATGGAGAGCTGGAAGTAGTGGTGCGGAAGAATTGCCATGTGGAGCTGGAAGTAGCTGTGCGGAAGAACTACATAGGAGAGCTGGAAGTAGCGGTGCGGAAGAACTGCCATTGGGAGAGCTGGAAGTAGGGGTGCGGAAGAACTGCCACATGGAGAGCTGGAAGTAGTGGTGCGGAAGAATTGCCATATGGAGAGCTGGAAGTAGTGGTGCGGAAGAATTGCCATATGGAGAGCTGGAAGTAGTGGTGCGGAAGAATTGCCATAGGGAGAGCTGGAAGTACAGGTGCGGAAGAATTGCCATATGGAGAGCTGGAAGTAGTGTGCGGAAGAATTGCCATATGGAGAGCTGGAAGTAGTGGTGCGGAAGAATTGCCATATGGGAGAGCTGGAAGTAGTGGTGCGGAAGAATTGCCATATGGAGAGCTGGAAGTAGAGGTGCAGAAGAATTGCCATATGGAGAGCTGGAAGTAGCGGTGCGGAAGAATTGCCACATGGAGAGCTGGAAGTAGGGGTGCAGAAGAACTACCATAGGAGAGCTGGAAAGTAGCGGTGCGGAAGAACTGCCATTGGGAGAGCTGGAAGTAGTGGTGCAAAAGAACTGCCACATGGAGAGCTGGAAGTAGTGGTGCGGAAGAATTGCCATAGGGAGAGCTGGAAGTAGTGGTGCAGAAGAATTGCCACATGGAGAGCTGGAAGTAGAGGTGTGGAAGAATTGTCATAGGGAGAGCTGGAAGTAGTGGTGCGGAAGAATTGCCATAGGGAGAGCTGGAAGTAGTGGTGCGGAAGAATTGCCATTGGGAGAGCTGGAAGTAGTGGTGTGGAAGAATATCCACATGGAGAGCTGGAAGTAGAGGTGCAGAAGAATTGCCATAGGGAGAGCTGGAAGTAGCGGTGCGGAAGAATTGCCATATGGAGAGCTGGAAGTAGTAGTGAAGAACAATTGCCATAGGGAGAGCTGGAAGTAGTGGTGCGGAAGAATTGCCATTGCGAGAGCTGGAAGTAGTGGTGCAGAAGAATTGCCATAGGGAGAGCTGGAAGTAGTGGTGAAGAAGAATTGCCATAGGGAGAGCTGGAAGTAGTGGTGTGGAAGAATTGCCATATGGAGAGCTGGAAGTAGAGGTGAAGAAGAATTGCCATAGGGAGAGCTGGAAGTAGTGGTGCGGAAGAATTGCCATCGGGAGAGCTGGAAGTAGTGGTGCGGAAGAATTGCCATTGGAGAGCTGGAAGTAGTGGTGTGGAAGAATATCCACATGGAGAGCTGGAAGTAGAGGTGCAGAAGAATTGCCATAGGGAGAGCTGGAAGTAGCGGTGCGGAAGAATTGCCATATGGAGAGCTGGAAGTAGTGGTGAAGAAGAATTGCCATAGGGAGAGCTGGAAGTAGTGGTGCGGAACAATTGCCATATGGAGAGCTGGAAGTAGAGGTGTGGAAGAATTGCAATAGGGAGAGCTGGAAGTAGTGGTGCGGAAGAATTGCCTTAGGGAGAGCTGGAAGTATGTGGTGGAATAATTGCCATATGGAGAGCTGGAAGTAGGTGTGCGGAAGAATTGCAATAGGGAGAGCTGGAAGTAGTGGTGCGGAAGAATTGCCATAGGGAGAGCTGGAAGTAGTGGTGTGGAAAGAATTGCCATATGGAGAGCTGGAAGTAGTGGTGTGGAAGAATTGCCATATGGAGAGCTGGAAGTAGTGGTGCGGAAGAATTGCCATATGGAGAGCTGGAAGTAGTGGTGCGGAAGAATTGCCATGTGGAGAGCTGGAAGTAGTGGTGCAGAAGAATTGCCATAGAGAGAGCGGGAAGTAGTGGTGAAGAAGAATTGCCATATGGAGAGCTGAAGTAGTGGTGCAGAAGAATTGCCATAGAGAGAGCTGGAAGTAGTGGTGAAGAAGAATTGCCATATGGAGAGCTGGAAGAAGTGGTGCAGAAGAATTGCCACATGGAGAGCTGGAAGTAGAGGTGCAGAAGAATTGCCATATGGAGAGCTGGAAGTAGCGGTGCGGAAAATGCCATGTGGAGAGCTGGAAGTAGCTGTGCGGAAGAACTACCATAGGGAGAGCTGGAAGTAGCGGTGCGGAAGAACTGCCATTGGGAGAGCTGGAAGTAGTGGTGCGGAAGAACTGCCACATGGAGAGCTAGAAGTAGTGGTGCGGAAGAATTGCCATAGGGAGAGCTGGAAGTAGTGGTGCGGAAGAATTGCCACATGGAGAGCTGGAAGTAGAGGTGCGGAAGAATTGTCATAGGAGAGCTGAAGTAGTGGTGCGGAAGAATTGCCATAGGGAGAGCTGGAAGTAGTGGTGCGGAAGAATTGCCATTGGGAGAGATGGAAGTATGGTGTGGAAGAATATCCACATGAGAGCTGGAAGTAGAGGTGCAGAAGAATTGCCATAGGAGAGCTGGAAGTAGCGTGCGGAAGAATTGCCATGGGAGAGCTGGAAGTAGTGGTGAAGAAGAATTGCCATAGGGAGAGCTGGAAGTAGTGGTGCGGAAGAATTGCCATAGGAGAGCTGGAAGTAGTGGTGCAGAAGAATTGCCATAGGGAGAGCTGGAAGTAGTGGTGAAGAGAATTGCCATAGGGAGAGCTGGAAGTAGTGTGTGGAAGAATTGCCATAGGGAGAGCTGGAAGTAGAGGTGAAGAAGAATTGCCATAGGGAGAGCTGGAAGCAGTGGTGAAGAAGAATTGCCATATGGAGAGCTGGAAGTAGAGGTGAAGAAGAATTGCCATAGGAGAGCTGGAAGTAGTGGTGAAGAAGAATTGCCACATGGAGAGCTGGAAGTAGAAGTGCAGAAGAATTGCCATAGAGAGAGCTGGAAGTAGTGGTGGGAATAATTGCCATTGGGGAGATGGAAGTAGTGGTGTGGAAGAATACCACATGGAGAGCTGGAAGTAGAGGTGCAGAAGAATTGCCATAGGGAGAGCTGGAAGTAGCGGTGCGGGAAGAATTGCCATATGGAGAGCTGGAAGTAGTGGTGAAGAAGAATTGCCATAGGAGAGCTGGAAGTAGTGTGCGAACAATTGCCCAAGTGAGAGCTGGAAGTAGTGGTGCAGAAGAATTGCCATAGGGAGAGCTGGAAGTAGTGGTGAAGAAGTATTGCCATAGGGAGAGCTGGAAGTAGTGGTGTGGAAGAACTGCCATATGGAGAGCTGGAAGTAGAGGTGAAGAAGAATTGCCACAGGGAAGCTGGAAGTAGTGGTGAAGAAGAATTGCCATATGGAGAGCTGGAAGTAGAGGTAAGAAGAATTGCCATAGGGAGAGCTGGAAGTAGTGGTGAAGAAGAATTGCCACATGGAGAGCTGGAAGTAGAAGTGCAGAAGAATGCCATAGAGAGAGCTGGAAGTAAGTGTGTGGAAGAATTGCCAAGGAGAGCTGGAAGTAGTGGTGCGGAAGAATTGCCATAGGAGAGCTGGAAGTAGTGTGTGGAAGAATTGCCATAGAGAGCTGAAGAGGTGTGGAAGAATTGCCATAGGGAGAGCTGGAAATAGTGGTGCGGAAAATTGCCATAGGGAGAGCTGGAAGTAGTGGTTGCGGAAGAATTGCCACAAGGAGAAGCTGGAAGTAGTGGTGCGGAAGAATTGCCATAGGGAGAGCTGGAAGTAGTGGTGTGGAAGAATTGCCATATGGAAGCTGGAAGTAGTGGTGCGGAAGAACTGCCATAGGGAGAGCTGGAAGTAGTGGTGTGGAAGAATTGCCATAGGAGAGCGGAAGTAGTGGTGAAGAAAAATTGCCATAGGGAGAGCTGGAAGTAGTGGTGAAGAAGAATTGCCATAAGGAAGCTGGAAGTAGTGGTGTTGAAGAATTGCCATATGAGAGCTGGAAGTAGAGGTGTGGAAGAATTGCAATAGGGAGAGCTGGAAGTAGTGGTGCGAAGAATTGCCTTAGGAGAGCTGGAAGTAGTGGTGTGGAATAATTGCCAATGGAGAGCTGGAAGTAGTGGCGCGGAAGAATTGCAATAAGGGAGAGCTGGAAGTAGCGGTGCGGAAGAATTGCCATAGGGAGAGCTGGAATAGTGTGGTGGAAGAATTGCCATATGGAGAGCTGGAAGTAAGTGGTGTGGAAGAAAATTGCCATATGGAGAGCTGGAAGTAGTGGTGCGGAAGAATTGCCATATGCAGAGCTGGAAGTAGTGGTGCGGAAGAATTGCCATGTTGGAGAGCTGGAAGTAGTGGTGCAGAAGAATTGCCATAGAGAGAGCTGGAAAGTGGTGAAGAAGAATTGCCATATGGAGAGCTGGAAGTAGTGGTGCAGAAGAATTGCCATAGAGAGAGCTGAGTAGTGGTGAAGAAGAATTGCCAATGGAGAGCTAGGAAGAAGTGGTGCAGAAGAATTGCCACATGGAGAGCTGGAAGTAGAGGTGCAGAAGAATTGCCATATGGAGAGCTGGAAGTAGCGGTGCGGAAGAATTGCCATGTGGAGAGCTGGAAGTAGCTAGTGGGCGGAAGAACTACCATAGGAGAGCTGGAAGTATGCGGTGCGGAAGAACTGCCATTGGAGAGCTGGAAGTAGTGGTGCGGAAGAACTGCACATGGAGAGCTGGAAGTAGTGGTGCGGAAGAATCGCCATAGGGAGAGCTGAAGAAGTGGTGCGGAAGAATTGCCACATGGAGAGCTGGAAGTAGAGGTGCGAAGAATTGTCATAGGGAGAGCTGGAAGTAGGGTGCGGAAGAATTGCCATAGGGAGAGCTGGAAGTAGTGGTGCGGAAGAATTGCCATTGGGAGAGATGGAAGTAGTGGTGTGGAAGAATATCCACATGGAGAGCTGGAAGTAGAGGTGCAGAAGAATTGCCAAAGGGAGAGCTGGAAGTAGCGGTGCGGAAGAATTGCCATTGGGAGAGCTGGAAGTAGTGGTGAAGAAGAATTGCCATAGGGAGAGCTGGAAGTAGTGGTGCAGAAGAATTGCCATAGGAGAGCTGGAAGTAGTGGTGCAGAAGAATTGCCATAGGGAGAGCTGGAAGTAGTGGTGAAGAAGAATTGCCATAGGGAGAGCTGGAAGTAGGTGGTGGAAGAATTGCCATATGGAGAGCTGGAAGTAGAGGTGAAGAAGAATTGCCATAGGAGAGCTGGAAGTAGTGGTGAAGAAGAATTGCCATATGGAGAGCTGGAAGTAGTAGGTAGAAGAATTGCCATAGGGAGAGCTGGAAGTAGGGTGAAGAAGAATTGCCACATGGAGAGCTGGAAGTAGAATTGCAGAAGAATTGCCATAGAGAGAGCATGGAAGTAGTGGTGTGGAAGAATTGCCATAGGGAGAGCTGGAAGTAGTGTGCGGAACAATTGCCATAGGGAGAGCTGGAAGTAGTGGTGCAGAAGAATTGCCATAGGGAGAGCTGGAAGTAGTGGTGAAGAAGTATTGCCATAGGGAGAGCTGGAAGTAGTGGTGTGGAAGAACTGCCATATGGAGAGCTGGAAGTAGAGGTGAAGAAGAATTGCCACAGGGAGAGAGACTGGAAGTAGTGGTGAAGAAGAATTGCCATTGGAGAGCTGGAAGTAGAGGTGAAGAAGAATTGCCATAGGAGAGCTGGAAGTAGTGGTGAAGAAGAATTGCCACATGAGAGCTGAAGTAGAAGTGCAGAAGAATTGCCATAGAGAGAGCTGGAAGTAGTGGTGTGGAAGAATTGCCATAGGAGAGCTGGAAGTAGTGGTGCGGAAGAATTGCCATATGGAGAGCTGGAAGTAGTGGTGTGGAAGAATTGCCATAGGGAGAGCTGGAAGTAGTGGTGTGGAAGAATTGCCATAGGGAGAGCTGGAAATAGTGGTGCGGAAGAATTGCCATAGGGAAGAGCTGGAAGTAGTGGGCGGAAGAATTGCCACAAGGAGAGCTGGAAGTAGTGGTGCGGAAGAATTGCCATAGGGAGAGCTGGAAGTAGTGGTGTGGAAGAATTGCCATATGGAGAGCTGGAAGTAGTGGTGCGGAAGAACTGCCATAGGAGAGCTGGAAGTAGTGGTGTGGAAGAATTGCCATAGGGAGAGCTGGAAGTAGTGGTGAAGAAGAATGCCATAGGGAGAGCTGGAAGTAGTGGTGAAGAGAATTGCCATATGGAGAGCTGGAAGTAGTGGTGTGAAGAATTCCCATATGGAGAGCTGGAAGTAGAGGTGTGGAAGAATTGCAATAGGGAGAGCTGGAAGTAGTGGTGCGGAAGAATTGCCTTAGGGAGAGCTGGAAGTAGTGGTGTGGAATAATTGCCATATGGAGAGCTGGAAGTAGTGGCGCGAAGAATTGCAATAGGGAGAGCTGGAAGTAGCGGTGCGGAAGAATTGCCATAGGGAGAGCTGGAAGTAGTGGTGTGAGAAGAATTGCCATATGGAGAGCTGGAAGTAGTGGTGTGGAAGAATTGCCATATGGAGAGCTGGAAGTAGGGGTGCGGAAGAATTGCCATATGCAGAGCTGGAAGTAGTGGTGCGGAAGAATTGCCATGTTGGAGAGCTGGAAGTAGTGTGCAGAAGAATTGCCATAGAGAGAGCTGGAAGTAGTGGTGAAGAAGAATTGCCATATGGAGAGCTGGAAGTAGTGGTGCAGAAGAATTGCCATAGAGAGAGCTGGAAGTAGTGGTGAAGAAGAATTGCCATATGGAGAGCTGGAAGAAGTGGTGCAGAAGAATTGCCACTGGAGAGCTGGAAGTAGAGGTGCAGAAGAATTGCCATATGGAGAGCTGGAAGTAGCGGTGCGGAAGAATTGCCTGTGGAGAGCTGGAAGTAGCTGTCGGAAGAACTACCATAGGGAGAGCTGGAAGTAGCGGTGCGGAAGAACTGCCATTGGGAGAGGCTGGAAGTATGGTGCGGAAGAACTGCCACATGGAGAGCTGGAAGTAGTGGTGCGGAAGAATCGCCATAGGGAGAGCTGGAAGAAGTGGTGCGGAAGAATTGCCACATGGAGAGCTGAAGTAGAGGTGCGGAAGAATTGTCAAGGGAGCTGGAAGTAGTGGTGCGGAAGAATTGCCATAGGGAGAGCTGGAAGTAGTGGTGCGGAAGAATTGCCATTGGGAGAGATGGAAGTAGTGGTGTGGAAGAATATCCACATGAGAGCTGGAAGTAGAGTGCAGAAGAATTGCCATAGGGAGAGCTGGAAGTAGCGGTGCGGAAGAATTGCCATTGGGAGAGCTGGAGATAGTGGTGAAGAAGAATTGCCATAGGAGAGCTGGAAGTAGTGGTGCAGAAGAATTGCCATAGGGAGAGCTGGAAGTAGTGTGCAGAAGAATTGCCATAGGGAGAGCTGGAGTAGTGGTGAAGAGAATTGCCATAGGGAGAGCTGGAAGTAGTGGTGTGGAAGAATTGCCATATGGAGAGCTGGAAGTAGAGGTGAAGAAGAATTGCCATAGGGAGAGCTGGAAGTAGTGGTGAAGAAGAATTGCCATATGAGAGCTGGAAGTAGAGGTGAAGAAGAATTGCCATAGGGAGAGCTGGAAGTAGTGGTGAAGAAGAATTGCCACATGGAGAGCTGGAAGTAGAAGTGCAGAAGAATGCCATAGAGAGAGCTGAAGTAGTGGTGTGGAAGAATTGCCATAGGGAGAGCTGGAAGTAGTGGTGCGGAAGAATTGCCATAGGGAGAGCTGGAAGTAGTGGTGTGGAAGAATTGCCATAGGGAGAGCTGGAAGTAGTGGTGTGGAAGAATTGCCATAGGAGAGCGGGGAAGTAGTGGTGTGAAGAATTGCCATAGGGAGAGCTGGAAGTAGTGGTGTGGAAGAATTGCCATAGGAGAGCTGGAAGTAGTGGTGCGGAAGAATTGCCACATGGAGAGCTGGAAGTAGTGGTGCGGAAGGACTGCCATAGGGAGAGCTGGAAGTAGTGGTGTGGAAGAATTGCCATAGGGAGAGCTGGAAGTAGTGGTGCGGAAGAACTGCCAAGGGAGAGCTGAAGTAAGTGTGTGTAAGAATTGCCATAGGGAGAGCTGGAAGTAGTGGTGAAGAAGAATTGCCATAGGGAGAGCTGGAAGTAGTGGTGAAGAAAAATTGCCATAGAGAGAGCTGGAAGTAGTGGTGTGGAAGAATTGCCATAGGAGAGCTGGAAGTAGAGGTGTGGAAGAATTGCCATATGGAGAGCTGGAAGTAGTGGTGCGGAAGGATTGCCATATGGAGAGCTGGAAGTAGTAGTGTGGAAGAATTGCCATATGGAGAGCTGGAAGTAGGGTGCCGAAGAATGCCATATGGAGAGCTGGAAGTAGTGGTGCGGAAGAATTGCCATATGAGAGCTGGAAGATAGTGTGCGGAAGAATTGCCATGGGAGAGCTGGAAGTAGTGGTGCAGAAGAATTGCCATAGAGAGAGCTGGAAGTAGGGTGAAGAAGAATTGCCATATGGAGAGCTGGATAGTGTGGGCAGAAGAATTGCCATAGAGAGCTGGAAGTAGTGGTGAAGAAGAATTGCCATATGGAGAGCTGGAAGAAGTGGTGCAGAAGAATTGCCACATGGAGAGCTGGAAGTAGGGTGTGGAAGAATTGCCACATGGAGAGCTGGAAGTAGTGGTGCAGAAGAATTGCCACATGGAGAGATGGAAGTAGCGGTGCGGAAGAATTGCTATATGGAGAGCTGGAAGTAGTGGTTTGGAAGAATTGCCATATGGAGAGCCGGAAGTAGTGGTGCGGAAGAATTGCCACATGGAGAGCTGGAAGTAGTGGTGTGGAAGAATTGCCATATGGGAGAGCCGGAAGTAGTGGTGCGGAAGAATTGCCATATGGAGAGCCGGAAGTAGTGGTGCGGAAGAATTGCCACATGGAGAGCTGGAAGTAGCGGTGTGGAAGAATTGCCAATGGAGAGCTGGAAGTAGTGGTGTGGAAGAATTGCCACATGGAGAGCTGGAAGTAGCGTGTGGAAGAATTGCCATATGGAGAGCTGGAAGTAGCGGTGCGGAAGAACTGCCATATGGAGAGCTGGTAGTAGTGGTGCGAAGAATTGCCATAGGGAGAGCTGGAAGTAGTGGTGCGGAAGAATGCCATAGGGAGAGCTGGAAGTAGTGGTGCGGAAGAATTGCCATATGGAGAGCTGGAAGAAGTTGTGCGGAAGAATTGCCATATGAAGAGCTGGAAGTAGTGGTGCGGAAGAATTGCCATATGTAGAGCTGGAAGAAGTTGTGCGGAAGAATTGCCACATGGAGAGCTGGAAGTAGTGGTGCGGAAGAATTGCCACATGGAGAGCTGGAAGTAGTGGTGTGGAAGAATTGCCATATGGAGAGCTGGTAGTATGTGGTGCGGAAGAATTGCCATAGGGAGAGCTGGAAGTAGTGGTGCGGAAGAATTGCCATAGGAGAGCTGGAAGTAGTGTGCGGAAGAATTGCCATATGGGAGCTGGAAGAAGTTGGTGCGAAGAATTGCCATATGGAGAGCTGGAAGTAGTGGTGCGGAAGAATTGCCAATGAGACTGGAAGAGTGAAGTGTGGAAGAATTGCCACATGGAGTGGAAGTATGGTGCGGAAGAAATTGCCACATGGAGAGCTGAAAGAAGTTGTGCCGAAGAACTGCCACAGACAGCATTTGAAATACAGTGCAGTAAAGTGAGTAATGTTCCTTATAGCCCAGCTGACCGTAAAGGGCCACCATATCAGGCTGTCACTGTTTCAAGTCAACTCACAAGTCATCAAAAAAAAAAAAAAAAGACCACGTTCACAACAACCTTTCAAAATACACCAAAAATGCACCGAAGCCTTCATTAAAAAAAAAAACTTCTCCGTAAAATCTTACATCAGATGGAATGTTAATCTTTGTCAATACAAGCAGAATACCCAAAAAAAAAAAAAGAAAAAAGGGACAGGGAACTGACCTGAAATGTAGCTCCCGTGTAGTGTGCCATAGTGACGAATCACGTAGTATTCACCGGCAAAGTACACGTGTGGGCACCACGCTCCGACAGCGCTTCCCACATCTCCCCACTGCTACCTGTACACAAAAATAATAATAATGATAATAACAATAATGACAGTTATAATAATAACAACAATAATAACAATAACATAGCATTTATAAAGCGCCTTGCCAAGTTTCTAGACACTGACAATCCACTCGCCTGTACGCAACCAGCTGCCTACCTGGGTAGTGCCGACTGCCTGCTCATTCAGTTGCTTCCCCTTATCATCCAGTCGATATAATTCACTCAGTTTCCTTTTACTTCCTTCATTCTTCAATTTCTCAAGCAGAGTGAACGCTATGTGTAACGTGTCATCCATACCAAAGGCCAAAATGGCCTTCTCTTCTGAAAGTTGGTGATGGGATTTTACGTGTGTGCAAGACGTTACGCGTGCGTTCACACACAGAACCTCGGTTTATAGTCTCATTCGAAGGACTAGTTGGGAAATGGAGTCAGAACCAATGTTAACTCCAAGGGAAAAATCCCCCTGAACCAAGACAGCCTGGCAGAGATTCAAACCAGCAACCCCAGGATCATGAAGATTACAAGTCTGGCGCTCTACCAACTGAGCTATTCCGGCCCAAGTATATACACAGTATACATACATTTTATATTTCATAATACTTATACGAGCTGCAAATCATCTGGTGGTTAGAATCTGAGACCCAGATGGTGTAGGGGAAGTAACTACCGCCCATAGACGCTCCAGGGTTTCAGTTTGAATCGATCAACTGAGAGTTTACAACCAAAACATACAGGTAAATACATGAAACACTGTCTGGGTTTAATTCGACAGACTCAACTCCCTGTCGAGTACTTTTTTTTTGGATAAAAGGGAATCACACTTCCCAAATTCCTGTAATTGTTTGCCCAATTCTGGATTCAAGGAAATGTTCTTTAAATACAGAAATTCTTCCCCCCCCCCCCCAAAAAAAAAAAAAAATGGCATAGTTGGCAACGAGACACATTGCACATGTGCTTTCATGTACATGTTTACATTTTTCATTACCTGCACCTTCTCTTTCACCCCCTTTGTCTCTATCTTCCCCCCAAGCCCTTCCCCTCCTTCAACTGAATCACTTGTTGATTCCATTTCATGCACACTGATGATGGAAATAATGAATTCGTCTAATTCCTGCAAAGTAAACACCATGGCTCTGTTCACGCACTCTCCCACATCAGTAACAAATTTGCTTTAACTCTTACAAAGTAAACACTACGGCAGTGTTTAAACACAATCTCACGTAAGTGATACAAAAGTTTTAACTCTTACAAAGTAAACACCACTGCTCTGTTCAAGTTATACTGCTATAGAAATGACTAACAAAATCAGTTTGATATGATTTTTCACACACACACACGCACGCACGCACGCACGCACCACACACACACACACAACACACACAGACAGAGACACATACAAAAACACACACAAGCACATGCACAAACAAGCACACACACACCACCACAAAGTACACACATACACCCTCATACACTAGCATGCACACAAACACACAGTGAAAAAAAAAATTAAAAAAAACAGAAAAATGGCACTCTCCCCATTACATTCAGTCTTTTACCCCCCTCAAGTATCTTCCCTCTTCCCCCCCGTCCCTTTCCCCCCCCTCTCTCTCCCCCTCTAACAAAGTGTTGTCCTCCCTTGAGTCCTATCCTTTCTTTCATCCTCCGTTTGCAAGGATAACACATCAAAGCAATTGACATATACCCGGAATATTTCTAGTAGATTCTACACACACACATCCACACACACACACATCCACAAATACACACATCCACACACACACACATGTACACACACACGTCCACACAGACACACACACACACATATATACACACACTATGAGGGATACATACCCACAGGAGGATAGGAAGCTCCCCCACCACTCAAAGGGTCCGACATCCAGCCCGACCGCCGGATTCTCAGGATGTTTTTAGACGACACCGACGTCTCCCCAAACGTTGCCTGCAGCTTTTTCAACACTGAACACACCAAACACAGCTATCAGCATGGATCAGCCCATCAAATTCATCTTCTTTCGAGAGAACTTTGTCACATGACTGTATGAATAAATCAACACATGTCAGGGCTGGACGTCCAAATTCAGTTGCTCCGACACCCTAGGCAAGTGCAGAAGTAGGCTGGCCGGTGAATTTTGAAACTAAACAGCCATTGAGGAGACTTGAAACTTTGCTGACTGCACCGATCCTTTCTCTGATAATTTTTGAAAACTTTGTGCTTTAATTCTGATGTCAAATATCGTCAACTTGCCATCACTGTCACTCACTATGCACCAAGCTGATACAGTTTGTATAATCCTATTGGCTTCACAGACAGTTATTTGCAGGTGTATGGTACCATCTAGTCGATATTGTCATGTCGGCTTTCAGGCCGTAAACTCAGCTGTCAAGTTGTTGTTCAACGCCTGGCATCCTTGCGCTGAAGAGTGAAGAGATCGAAGCTGAGTACCAAATTCGTTCATTTTCGTTGTATTATTTGTTTTTGTCTTGCCTGAAGAAGACCTAAAAGGTCGAAACGTGTTGTGTTTTGTCTTGTGACTCGTTTGTCCACGATTCTCTTGGCGGTTCACTAACATTTATTTAAGATTTGTTGCGATAGTTGTCACTTTGCCATTGAAGTCTTCTAAACAAAGAAACAAAAGCAAGAAAGATGATACCCACATTGACACATCGATTCTTAGCGTGGCACTCAAACTATCGGAATCCTCAAAGCGTGGATAAAACTAGACTGTGCTAACAATGCAAGCTGTTCCGCTTCATTTTTCATCTCCACTTTGGATTTTCTGATGCAGAAATTACTGAAAACCATTTGAACGTAACAAAAATATATCATAAAAAGCCATTCAGGCAAACAGCCTCCATAACATGGACAGCCAGGGTCCATTCTTAACAGCGCATGCAGTCTTGCTTCCTAACGGCTAAATCACAATGAAGAAGGGTGGCATGTCACAAACTGTGACCAAAGAAAAAACTGTAAAAAGCTGGTCAACAACAAAAGCAGGAGAAAGTAACCAACAGTAAAAAGTGGTAAAAACAAAGAAACGACAAACAAAATACATAGCCCTCCCTCCCACCGCACCCCAACTCCAAACAAACCACTTAAAGTGTCAAAGGGGAAGTCACTACCGCGCAATTTCTCGCAGTTGGGGATACTCTTTGTACTAACAGAGCCCACGGAATCTCCACTGGGACTACCAAACAAAAAGGACTTTCTTAAAATATAATTCATTATAAACATTTGCGATCACACTGTACAAGAAAAAAGGTGTAATTTCATTTAACACCCAACCCCACACCACAATTTGACATGACCACATACACAGACTACAACAGTTTTGTTGGTACGCCCGAGTCCTGTTGGTCATAGTACAGTCAACCGTGGAGGCCTTGTTACAAACCTGCTGGCACACTTGACACAGGGTTTTTTTTGTGTTTTTTTTCCAGTTTCATTTTCTGAGCCACCTGTGATGGCGCTGCATCTACGTTGCTCATCATCCACAGCCACACCCTGACCTTTGCCTCCACAGCCACACCCTGACCTTTGCCTCCACAGCCACACCCTGACCTTTGCCTCCACAGCCACACCCTGACCTTTGCCTCCACAGCCACACCCTGACCTTCGTTTCCACAGCCACACCCTGACCTTTGCCTCCACAGCCACACCCTGACCTTTGCCTCCACATCCACACCCTGACCTTTGCTTCCACAGCCACACCCTGACCTTTGCCTCCACAGCTCCGGCACTGACAATCCACAGGGAGCAGTCAATGTGAAGTCGCCATGGAGCAATGCACAAGAGACACTGCACAGCTGCCATGTCACTTTGGCGGTGTTCCGAGACGCCTGTTTTGATCTTACATTCACAGGACACCACCTACTATGCCCCTACTGACGATAATAATTGCTTAATCGCCGAGCCAACATTAGCTCATCCTTCCCGCCAGAGGGCACCACCACCTCCATCCAACAACCGTGTCTATGAACTCTCTGATGCCAGTGATCACAACAGAACTTCACCAGGGGCATAGACAAGGAGAGAAAATCAAAACTGATACCATCCAACAACCGTGTCTATGAACTCTCCGATGCCAGTAATCACAACAGAACTTCACCAGGGGCATAGACAAGGAGAGAAAATCAAAACTGATACCTTGTCATTGCTGGTGCACTATGTCATTGTTGACATACCGAGTCATCGTCGATGTAGTGTCGCTGTTGATGTACTATATCATGGTTGATGTTCTGTGCCAATTCTGACATACTATACTATGTCATACTTAACGTCCTGTGCATTGTAGAGAAGTGTAACTGACAACTCCACGACAGCTGGAAGAAAGCAGAGAGTTTCATGAATAAGTTAAAGAAAACATAAGCGCTGGAAGATGCTGATGATAAAGAAGAGAAGAAAACCTAAGAACAACAGCATCAGGCAAAGACAGCATCTTAAAAGGTTCATACCAGACAATCCTTTAAAAACTCCCAAACATTTCCCCAATTTTCACAACCCATTCACTCAGATCCCCAAACCTCAAAATGTAAAACGTCTTCCTGATCCATGAGTTGTATCCAAACTTTCTAATATGACACATTCCTGGCATAGTACATTTGTCATAGTTTGCTGCAGAGCGACCGGAAATAAGAACATAAACCTAGGGAAAGAACGCTGATAGTGGACAGCAACCAAGAACAAACAATACACAAAATCAGATGAATTTTTGGCAAGATTTCGATTATTTTCAAATGTTTCTGCATGAAGATTTCAATATCAATGCCGCTGTATTCGCCAAAGAGTCTGTCAAATCTCTTAATTAAATTGTCCCAAAATTTAAAGGCATTTTCCTCTATTACCAAAACTGGTCGGGTACCGTCACCTCAGTTTTCCCAAACTCTCCCAACTTTTTCATACAAACTCTGATCTCAGTTTGTTAAAGAGCTCAAAGACAACACACAACGAAAACACCTCGGCCAATCAAAGCAAACACTTCAACAGCCAGTGGCAAAGCAGCATCCCTGTCTTACCCAGGTGATGGAGATCGGAGTCAGACAGGCCCTCCATCTTGGTGGCGTGCTGGCCGTAGAGGAGGCCCATGAGGACCGGGACACCCAGCACCTTGTGGACGTTGATCCATTTCTGCAGGCACCCCTCTTCGTCCTCTTCTCCTCACCCTCACAAACACCCCATGGTCGGCTGGCCAGAAGGCCGCATCAAACTCCACTAGCACCTTGTTGATGGCTGTCATACCTGTAAAACATCAAACTCCACTAACACTTTGTTGGTGGCTGTCATACCTGTAAAACATCAAACTCCACTAACACCTTGTTGATGTCTGTCATACCTGAAAAACATCAAACTCCACTATCACCTTGTTGATGGCTGTCATACCTGTAAAACATCAAACTCCACTATCACCTTGTTGATGTCTGTCATACCTGAAAAACATCAAACTCCACTATCACCTGTTGATGGCCGTCATACCTGTAAAACATTGTTGATGGCTGTCTCACCTGTAAAAAATTGTTGGTGGCTGTCTTACCTGTAAAACATTGTTGGTGGCTGTCATACCTGCAAAACATCAAACTCCACTATCACCCTAGTGGTGACTGTCATACCTGTAAAACATCAAACTCCACTATCAACTTGTTGGTGGCTGTCATACCTGTAAAACATCAAATTCCACTATCACCTTGTTGGTGGCTGTCATACCTGTAAAACATCAAACTCCACTATCACCGTGTTGGTGGCCATCATACCTGTAAAACATCAAATTCCACTATCACCTTGTTGGTGGCTGTCATACCTGTAAAACATCAAACTCCACTATCATCTTGTTGGTGGCCGTCATACCTGTAAAACATCAAACTCCACTATCATCTTGTTGGTGGCCGTCATACCTGTAAAACACCAAACTCCACTATCATCTTGTTGGTGGCTGTCATACCTGTAAAACATCAAACTCCACTATCACCTTGTTGGTGACTGTTATACCTGCAAAACATCAAACTCCACTATCACCTTGTTGGTGGTCATTATACCTGCAAAACATCAAACTCCACTATCATCTTGTTGGTGGCCGTCATACCTGTAAAACACCAAACTCACTATCATCTTGTTGGTGGCTGTCATACCTGTAAAACATCAAACTCCACTATCAACTTGTTGGTGGCTGTCATACCTGTAAAACATCAAATTCCACTATCACCTTGTTGGTGGCTGTCATACCTGTAAAACATCAAACTCCACTATCACCGTGTTGGTGGCCATCATACCTGTAAAACATCAAATTCCACTATCACCTTGTTGGTGGCTGTCATACCTGTAAAACATCAAACTCCACTATCATCTTGTTGGTGGCCGTCATACCTGTAAAACATCAAACTCCACTATCATCTTGTTGGTGGCCGTCATACCTGTAAAACACCAAACTCCACTATCATCTTGTTGGTGGCTGTCATACCTGTAAAACATCAAACTCCACTATCACCTTGTTGGTGACTGTTATACCTGCAAAACATCAAACTCCACTATCACCTTGTTGGTGGTCATTATACCTGCAAAACATCAAACTCCACTATCATCTTGTTGGTGGCCGTCATACCTGTAAAACACCAAACTCCACTATCATCTTGTTGGTGGCTGTCATACCTGTAAAACATCAAACTCCACTATCACCTTGTTGGTGACTGTTATACCTGCAAAACATCAAACTCCACTATCACCTTGTGGTGGCCGTCATACCTGTAAAACACCAAACTCCACTATCACCTTGTTGGTGACTGTTATACCTGCAAAACATCAAACTCCACTATCACCTTGTTGGTGGTCATTATACCTGTAGAACATCATTGGCACCATCATCATGTTGGTGGTGTTCATACCTGTGAGCGATCAAACTCCACAAATTCCTTGGTGTCTATCACACCTCTGAGAGATTAAAGGTCTACTTTAGAGATTTTCGATAATTTGTTAAAAACAGGTCTACATGTCATATAACTACAGTATGGTATTCATTTTTCAAAAAAAATCGCCGGAAGAATTTAATAGATAAAAAACGACTTTTGCACACCTGTTCAAACCCCGCGCAGTAGACCGAAAACCGTGACGTCACTTGATGGACTGGCCGTCAGCCGCGACCTACACAACAAGCCAACGCCAAGTGAAATCAACACGAGTTGCGATCCCCCACAGCCTAAAAAGTCACGAGGGGTGGCTGTAGGCGAGTGCAGCAGCTCAGCAGGAGACGGATATTCTTTGCACACATTTTCATCTGATCCAGATACTCGAAAGAAGTGGATTCGGTTCGTGCAACCATGCGGGCAGCTAAAGTTCTTTTTACCACGTCAGTTCCAGCTGGACCGCGGAAACGAGCTATTCCGACAATTGCCGAGCCCGTTGAGTGGATCAAAAACTTCGTCTGCATTGTGCGCGTATACTTTGAAGGCGGAGTGGTAAGCTCGTACAGATGAGTACGATAGTCGCGCGTTTATTCTGTTCTTATCTATGGACAGATCACACTTGTTAAATTGAGTGAACACGTTAAGGCTTGAGGGAGGAGAATCTCCGCTCGCTGTCCACGCGTGATCGCATCAAGAAGTCAGTCGGTAGCCTCCCTCGAGACTTCGGTAAAGTCCGTACGCCTTCGGAATGCTGTGTTCGGGCGTCCAGTTGGAACTGAACTGACGTGGTAAAAAGAACTTAGCGTTCAAACTGATAAGGTACAGGCCTTGCAGAAACATCCCAGAGTCACATTGGCTGTCGCAATCATAGTCACTGCTTTTACATGATAAATTAAATACCGAGCGAGATGTGCAAGAACCATCAGAATCGCTTTCTGTCGCCGTCGCTGACCATCATGTGACGTCACATCCAAGAGCAGTTAAGCCATGCCAAGATTTAGTTGATTACCTCCCGTTTTCTTGATTACAGGTGAAAATGCCCACTTTCGCGGATCGATTTCATGTGATCGGGAGCAAATCGGATGTTTATTTTACCAATTTATCAAACATTTCATATTTCTGCATAAGCTGACCAATTATCGAAAACCTCTAAAGTAGACCTTTAAACTCCACAGTCACTTTGCTGTTGTCTGTTGAAACATCAAACTCAGCAATAACTCGCCCATCACTTGTGCAGTGTAAATGGATCTCTCTTGAATGAAAATTAATCTGGAAAAAAAATTATCTTCAAATAACACCAAGCCACATTCTTGTGAACCACTTAGCAAACTGTTGCCGCTGCTGATGTAGTGGGCTTTTGATGATCAGTCGCTGAAATCTGCTATTGTTACTTCCTTTTCTTCATCACCCAATTTCCGACACAGAAGTACTGGAATCACAATCTGTGCCATCAACTTTTTTCATTTGATTTCACACAATCACTATCAGCAGGACTGTGTCAAAGTTCTTTTGTTTGTTTGTTTTATTGTGTTTTGTTTTTGTTTTTCTACCCACGGGAATTTTCAATAACAAAAATGTCCATTACCTTTGCTGACAAAACTATGCAGCTGCATTTAGAAGAAAATGCAGAGTGTCTTTCTTGTTCACTTCTGTTAAAAAAAACACAACAAACCCACCCCATAACCTGCATGCGACTATCGTTGAATGCTGTGTACAGTCAATTTACTTTTTTGTAGATCAGAAATTCATTCAAATATTCATATTTAAAAAGATCTGACACATTTTCATAAGCGTACAGAAACGAGATTCAAACTGCCTTTGGGTGATAGAACTTAAAAGGCATATTTCACAGCAATCTAGAAATAAAAGCAACTTTCATAACAGCTTAAAAATACAGCCATCTTTCACAACACTCAAGAAATATAACTATCTTTCATGGCAATCTAAACACATTTTTTAAGACACTTTACAATTTAGATATGCCTTTCATGATAATCTAGAAGTACAGCCAACTGTTATGGTGATGTAGACATGTCTTTTGAATCAATACAGAAAAAGAGCTATCTTTCTTAACAATCCAAGCATGTCTTTTGTAATAAAGAGGGTTACTCTTTCAAGGCAATCTAAGCATGTCTTTTGTGACAATCTTAAATAAAGCCATCTTTCGATACAGTCACTGCCACACCTACATCACATACACCAACAAGACACATTGACATAGTACATAAAACAAACACTGATATACACAAGACCGACACTGACATGTACAGGACATTTACATCCAATTTTATACATGCACACACACACACACACACGTGCACACACACACACACAACACACGCTGACATACGCAACACATGACCAAAGATGACGAACACACAGGACACGCATCAGCACACACAAGACATACAGTCGACATTCAGAAAATACTCATCACCATACACAAGGCATGCACACTAATAAAAACAAGAAACATCATCATACACAAGACATACATCAACATACACACACAAGGCAGACACAGACATGACTCACGTCAATATACACAAGCAGACCTGTTTACCCCCTTGGCTACCCAAGTGTAATCCCAAATACTGAAAAGTGTAATCTTATGGGGGAAAAGTGTAATCGAAGGCGCGAAGCGCCGAGATAGCTAGGGGATCCGGGAGCATGCCCCCCCCCCCCCCCCCCCCCCCCCCCGGAAAAGTGTTCGTGAGGTGTGTGTCACTCTGTGTGTGTGTGTGTGTGTGTGTGTGTGTGTGTGTGTGTGTGTGTGTGTGTGTGAGTGAGTGAGTGAGTGAGATCAGTAGATTGGAGATGATATTTAAAAAAACAAAACAATAATTTATTTTTATATTAATTTCTATTCAAATATGAAATTTCAGAAAAGGGCATGTACAGGTAAAGGAAAAGGTACTAAATACATAACAACTTTTCTAAGTCATACTTACTTGCAGCAATCTTGGAGTCAGGAAACATCGTTTGAAATGCCTTGACAAACTTGTCAGCATTGGCGAGAGGCAGGTTATTTTTTGCCAGGATGTCCCAACACATCTTTGCTTCAGCTTTTGTTGTCATCTTTTCCAATGAATTTCCAGAATCATCATGCTTGCTCTGGATCATGAAATTCGCGATAGATTTCTGCTTTCCAGCTGCTTCGATGAACTGCTTGTGAGAAGCCGTGCCCACATGTCTCTTACAATCGAACATTCCGCCATGTTCACAGCTGAAGTCCGACTTGCATATGCTACAATGCACATATCCCGGCCCTTTTCTTGATGGGAAAAGACAGTTATACTTGTCATGGTATACCTGGCGGTATTTTTGAGTAACTCGTGCCTTTTTTGGTTTCTCAGGAACTGTTTCTTCCGTAACACGGCAATCAGAATCGTCGTCTGTCTCATGCTGAGCACGCTTTGACGCCATCTTTGATAATGATGTCAACCCGCGAAAGTTATCTCCCTTACTAAAACGTTCAACCTCATGCCTGCCCGCAATGCTGGCTTTCGGTTACACTGTTATGAAGGAATAACTGAACACTGTAACTTTCGCAGGCGGCACAGTGAGTGAACGGGCCATCGCGTTGTTGAACCGACGAGAATGATTGCTTTCGAAAAGTGTAGTTTTGGCGATCCGCGTGGCGGAATTTAATGTTTGAAGGCGTAATGGCGTAATTGGAGGTTTGAAATCGTGATTTATTACGCCAAAGCGTAAAGTAAACAGGTCTGCACAAGACACACTGACAACCACAAGACAGACAGACATACATAAAACACACGACAATGAACACAAGACGCACATCAATACACCTACGACATACTGACAACCACACGACACAGACAAACATAACCTTATCAAAACACACCGACATGCACAAGATACAAATTGACATAAACAAGGCACAAACTGACTCACTTAAGACACAAATCAACATACACATGATAAACCCCGGCATACACAAAAAGCACACTGCCAAAGACAAACACACAGACAAACGACACACTGTACGGTGCATAAAGCCTACAGACCCATGTGGCTCATGGCAGTCACGTAGTGTTTTGGAGAGGAGGTTCGAACAACAGGTCCCCACGGGTGATGATCCGTGCAGGCACTGCCACAACCACCTCATCTGCGGTGACCTGTGACCCGTCCTTCAACCTCAGAACAACTTTGCCCTGTGACCTATCCACTTTGATTTGTCGTACCACTGTGCGCAAGCTGATCTTCAATGGGCTTTCGTCCTCTCTTCCACTGGCCAATCTGTTGGTACAGCAAAAACAGACATGTGTATTGGGGGACACGCACAGGCACATGTGCGCGTGCACACACATACTCACACACACACACACACAGACACACACACATACAGACCAGTTTATTGCAAGATTAACCTAAAGTTGCAGCCATGTGCACACACACACACACACTCATTGAATGGACTGAAACCAGCTTATTGCCATACTAACCTGTCAAACACATTACCACATACCTACCTAACATATTACTATGTATCTACCTGTTTAATAGGTTACCGTACACCTACCTGTCAAACATTTTACAATGTATCCACCTGTCTGACAGGTCACCATGTACCTGTGTAATAGGTTGCCATGTACCTACCTGTTCATCCAGCAGGTTACACAGCACCAACCTGTTTAACAGGTTACCATATACCTACCTTACAGATTACCATGCACCTGCCTGTGTGAATGTACCTACCTAACAGGTTCCATGGACCTACCTGTCAAACAAGATACCTACCTGTCTAGCAAGTTTTCATGCACGTACAGGTAACCATGTACCTACCTGTGAAACACATTACCGTGTACCTTCCCGTCTGACAAGACTACCATGTACTTACCTATCTAAGGGGCTGCTTTTTACCAAACTATCTAACAGATTACCCTGCACCTACCTATCGAACAGTGTCAAGGGAGCAAAATCTCTCACAAAGGGCTTAAGTGCCTTAGAAGAAAAGAATTTTGAGTGTGGTTGAGAAATGTGTAAGCGGCCAATCAGCAGTACGCCCTCACCTAGCACAAAAGTTCGAACCGTGTCAAGGAGGCCGAAGTGGTCAGGTAACTAATCGTCAGGTGACAGTTGGCATTCAAGGCGGTGAGGACCCTCCTGAGTTCGAACCTTCCTGATAGCGAAAGGGAGACAAATATATCCACTGGGACCTCAGAGTATCAAGTGAGTGCTAAAGGCTCAGTCAGGTGAAGTTATTTAGTAATCAGACCAAGTTCACTACCTTGAAGAACATGAGTCTTTGGCTTGTTCAGTCGGTATTGCCGTAGGGCACTGTGCTGATGCTTTGTCAGGCTGGTTGGAATGCGTGTGAATGACGTTGTCGTAGCTTTCTATAGGATAACTACCGTGTAAAAAAAAATGGCCCCCGAAGTCGTCAAGAACTTTCGATGTTCATTTGGTGAGAACTGGTTGGTTGTTAAAGCTTTTATGTAGGAATGTGCAGATGCTAATGTGCGGAAGAATACAGCTCGAGGGGAATTCATTATGGATGTAAACAAGGTGGTAGAGGAGCAACATGGACAAAGACATGGCCCAGGGGATATTCTTTGTTTCAATCCCTACATAAACTGAGCAGAGAACGAGAACAAGCAACAACGTAAGAGAGAGAGAGAGAAGAATGAGCAGGACAGATAGGGTCGAAAGAAGCGTGGTCTGGGCAACAGAAGAGGAAGCAAGGTTTTTAACGCAGGGCTTAGGGTCAAAGACAAGCTGCGAAAGAAAGACCGAGTTCGAAACCCTGAGGCGGATGAAAAAGAAAAAGATTTCTGTGTCAAAGAGGAGTCCCCAGAGATGACCACGGAGACCCAGTCCTGGAACCTGGTGCCAGACAACCCAAGGCATCACCTTCACCAAGCAGTGAAGCGAAATTGCTGCGTCGTGTTCGAG
Organism: Conus ventricosus; assembly: GCA_018398815.1. Classification (NCBI taxonomy): domain Eukaryota; kingdom Metazoa; phylum Mollusca; class Gastropoda; order Neogastropoda; family Conidae; genus Conus; species Conus ventricosus. The sequence goes on along the minus strand of CM031622.1, from coordinate 36,091,750 downwards.
AACTGTGGTGTGGTGTGCAAGTGTGTGTCTGTGTGGAAGCCTGGCCCGGGATTAGGAAAGTTTTGTTCCCTTATCACTTGGATTGTTCATGTGTAATTACAAGTAGAGTACTGACTGAATCTCTTGTTTCCAGTCGTGTTAGGAGAGAAGCAAATGCATGACATCCCATTCCCAGAGAGAGGTGAATGGTTGGTGAACGCATGAGTGTGCATATGCGTGTATGAGTGTAGAGATAATCTTCGTCTGCTAAGCCCGACTAATACATCAACTTAGTTCTCTCAAAGCAATACCATCACAATTTTCCCCCGTTCTGGACAAACAGGTTTACCACCTACCTACCTGTCTACCAGGTTTACAACCTAACTACCTGTCTACTAGGTTTACCACCTACCTACCTGTCCACCAGGTTTACCACCTACCTACCTGTCCACCAGGTTTACCACCTACCTACCTGTCTACCACCTACCTACCTGTCTACCAGGTTTACCACCTACCCAGGGCTCCCAATGACGCACATATGTGCGTCCATGACGCACTATGAGCGAAAAGGACGCACTAACAAAACGTGTAGCGAGTCCTGCGGGACGCACTACAAAATCAGGCAAACCCCAAAACGTGCCGCGGTCAGTGATCAAAGCTGAGCACACCACAAGCTTCGCGCGCGATTGCCTGCCGTCAAATTCAGGACAGCGTGTGCCCGCGAAAGTACAGTAAGCCGAGAAGCTGCGTAAACACTGATAGGCTCGCCTTGTGGCCCACGTCACTGAACGGTTACTCAGTCGACCGGCTGACTTATTCAGACTGTGGCGCCCGCCGCCACTAATTAACCAATTCGATGACTCACAAGTTGTAACAATCGCGTGCACAAGCCTAGGCGAATGAAGCAGAAAGGAAGTTCACGGCTATCGCATCTCGCAAATATGTCGTTGCTTCAGTGGTTGGGCGCTCCTAAAAAACGCAAAGAAACATCTTCTGAAGATGCTACAGAGAGTGAATCGTCGATTCCTAAAGAAATATATGCAGCAACACCACCTAACAAGAAATGCCGTGCGTATAATTCAGCCTGGGAGAAAGAGTTCAGCTGGCTGGAGTACGAAGATGGCAAGATGAAATGCAACATGTGCTCTCGTAATGGCCTGAAGTCGAGTAGCAAGTCCAGAGACAAAAACGCCTTCGTCTCTGGATCTATCAACTTCCAAAAATCTGCGTTGTACAGACATGAGAAGAGTGATGATCACGTCATTGCTCAAGCCGCTGAGAAAAGAAGAGAGGAGATGGAAAGTGCGAAAGGTGCTGCAGTGAAACAGAGTTCACACGTTTTACGTCAGCAGATCGGTCTTTTCATTTCATAACTTAGATTTGTTTCCATTTTATTGCTTCTGACAGTTCTGCTTTTTTGTAATATGTTTATTACTTGTGTGTATTTTCTTTTCAGGATTGTTTTCCAGGGTAAGTGGGGTAAGGGTTAGAGATATACATCTCAAGAATCAGAGTGTGTGTGTGTGTATTCTTACTCGCTCTTTCTTTCTATCTCTCTCTGTTTCACTTTGTGTGTGTTTGGCTGAGAGAGAGAGAGAGAGAGAGAGAGAGAGAGAGAGAGAGAGAGAGAGAGAGAGAGAGAGAGAGGAGATGTTAAGACTTTGAAGACATTGCAGCATCCTTGTCTGGATTCCCATGTTTTTTTAAGAAATGTTTTCAAGAGAGAGAAGAGAGAGAGAGAGATTCATTTACTCTGAAATGTTCAGATTATCAAGCCAATAATTAAAAAAGCAAGAAATACTACATTTTCTGTATTGGTTAATTTTGTTCATGGGGACTCTCTATACCCCCTCTGGGACCCTCTATAGCATCAGTGAAGGAGTCCCTGGGACCCCCTGTCTGTCAGTACAAATGGGAGCCCTGCCTACCTACTTGTCTACCAGGTTTACCACCTCCCTACCTGTCTACCAGGTTTACCACCTCCCTACCTGTCTACCAGGTTTACCACCTATCTACCTGTCTACAAGGTTTACAACCTACCTACCTGTCTACCAGGTTTACAACCTCCAAATCTGTCTATCAGGTTTACTACCTACCTACCTGTCTACTAGGTTTACCACCTACCTACCTGTCTACCAGGTTTACCACCTACCTACCTGTCTACCAGGTTTACCACCCAACCTACCTGTCTACCAGGTTACCACTTCCCTACCTGTCTACCAGGTTTACCACCCACCTACCTGTCTACCAGGTTTACCACCTACCTACCTGTCTACCAGGTTTACCACCCACCTACCCGTCCACCAGGTTTCCCACCTACCTACCTGTCTACCAGGTTTACCACCTACCTACCCGTCCACCAGGTTAACCACCTACCTACCTGTCTACCAGGTTTACCACCTACCTACCCGTCTACCAGGTTTACCGCCTACCTACCTGCCTACCAGGTTTACCTCCTCCCTACCTGTCTAACAGCTCCCCCATGCCGTCCAGCAGGATGCGCTCAAAGCCAAAGTCCAGGCGTAGGGCTGGTAGAGACGGGCAGAGTAATCGGGGATGATGTAGGAGCTAAGGGAGTGGAGGAGGAGGGAGTGTGGGTGAAGCGCGTCCACCCCCCTCTCCTTCAACTCCCTGTCCACTGCCGTCCTCACGGAGATGTCGCCGCCGTCGCTCTGGCTGCGATCGACGGCGTCTTTCAGGATCTGTTGACGTACAGAACAAAGGCTTGCATTACCATCACTACGCCTGCCCCGCACTGCTTCTTTCAGGACCTGTTAATACACAATTTGGCCACCGCTGGTAAAGTGCTATGGCCACAGCTGGTAAAGTGCTATGGCCACAGCTTGTAAAGTACTATGGCCACAGCTGGTAAAGTACTATGCCCACAGCTGTAAGTGCTATGCCCACAGCTGGTAAAGTGCTATGCCCACAGCTGGTAAAGTGCTATGGCCACAGCTGGTAAAGTGCTATGGCCACAGCTGGTAAAGTACTATGCCCACAGCTGGTAAAGTACTATGCCCACAGCTGGTAGAGTGCTATGGCCACAGCTGGTAAAGTACTATGCCCACAGCTGGTAAAGACTATGACCACTGCTGGTAAAGTGCTATGGCCACAGCTGGAAAAGTACTATGGCCACAGCTGGTAAAGTACTATGCCCACAGCTGGTAAAGTGCTATGGCCACAGCTGGTAAAGTGCTATGGCCACAGCTGGTAAATACTATGCCCACAGCTGGTAAAGTGCTATGGCCACAGCTGGTAAAGTGCTATGGCCACAGCTGGTAAAGTACTATGCCCACAGCTGGTAAAGTGCTATGGCCACAGCTGGTAAAGTACTATGCCCACAGCTGGTAAACAACTATGACCACTGCTGGTAAAGTGCTATGGCCACAGCTGGAAAAGTACTATGGCCACAGCTGGTAAAGTACTATGCCCACAGCTGGTAAAGTGCTATGGCCACAGCTGGTAAAGTGCTATGGCCACAGCTGGTAAAGTACTATGCCCACAGCTGGTAAAGTGCTATGGCCACAGCTGGTAAAGTGCTATGGCCACAGCTGGTAAAGTGCTATGGCCACAGCTGGTAAAGTACTATGCCCACAGCTGGTAAAGTGCTATGGCCACAGCTGGTAAAGTGCTATGGCCACAGCTGGTAAAGTACTATGCCCACAGCTGGTAAAGTGCTATGCCCACAGCTGGTAAAGTACTATGGCCACAGCTGATAAAGTACTATGACCAAAGCTGGTAAAGTGCTATGGCCACAGCTGATAAAGTACTATGGCCATAGCTGATAAAGTACTATGGCCACAGCTGATAAAGTACTATGGCCACAGCTGATAAAGTACTATGGCCATAGCTGAAAAAGTACTATGGCCACAGCTGGTAAAGTACTATGGCCACAGCTGGTTAAGAACTATGCCCACAGCTGGTAAAGTATTATGGCCACAGCTGGTAAAGTGCTATGCCCACAGCTGGAAAGAACTATGGCCATAGCTGATAAAGTACTATGGCCCCAGCTGGTAAAGTACTATGGCCACAGCTGGTAAAGTACTATGAGCCACAGCTGGTAAGTACTATGTCACAGCTGCAATGTACTATGGCCAAATGGTAAAGTACTATCTAACAAAGGGACAGCCAACAAAACAACCAAAAAATCAACCACCAGTCTAGCCCCATTGTCAGACTTTTGACAGGGACACACCGGTAAATCAACCAACCACTGTCTTTTTTTGTGCCTTTATGATGTTGCGATAGACAGCTACCTGTAACATTGTTGCAAATCCCACCATGACTTAAGTTTCTCTGTTTGTCATGTGTATGTGTCATGTAGGAATGTTACAAAAGGTCCATTCGACCTTGCATTCATACATTTTGGCAAATAATCACAGCACAAGTTTCTTTACATTGCAGTGATTTCCATTAACATGAGCCCAGACTTTTACAAAATCTTCACATGAAATCTAAAATTTGAGCATAACAAATTGATGTCCGTCTGTCCTCAGACCACTGACAGAGGGTATATTCCATGGGAGGCAAAAATTTAATGACAGCCACATAGAATATGTTTCCAGTTGGGGAGGATTTTCAGCCTTGAAACAGATGTATTCAGGCAAAGCCTTATGCCTCACCTTCTGCCCCAAGTGCCATTCGCTCTTCTCCCCGACGGCATTCAGGCCATACTCTTTCTCCCACCTTACACTCAAAAGCCAGTCTCTCCAGGATGGCATTTTGGCAAAGCCTCTGTCTCCCTGCATCATGCGCACTCACACAAACCATGCACGTACGGAAGTTGCCGCCACAAAAGCTCTGTGCAGCGGATTCACAGGCACACTCACACAGACCATGCACTTACGGAAGTTGCCGCCACAAAAGCTCTGTGCAGCCGATTCACAGGCACACGCACACAGACCATGCACTTACGGAAGTTGCCGCCACAAAAGCTCTGTGCAGCTGATTCACAGGCACACGCACACAGACCATGCACTTATGGAAGTTGCCGCCACAAATGCTCTGTGCAGTGGATTCACAGGCACACTCACACAGACCATGCACTTACGGAGGTTGCTGCCACAAATGCTCTGTGCAGCTGGTCCCCGGAGTACTTCTTGTTGCTGCTTGGCATGATGAACTGCGGGTCGCTCAGCGTGGCGGTCTCCAGCTCCATGTCACGAGTCAGGTTCAGCAGAGGGTTGGTGAAGGGGCTGCCCACGTTCAGCGCAAACGCTCCCAGGTCCACCTCCAGTCCTGCAACACACAGCCACCATTTTTTTTTTTTTTTTTTTTGCTGTCCCATCTTCTGTGCCACTTCAGTGGCAGTGCACCCACACTGCTCATTCCGAGCCCCCCCCCCCTGTACCCCCCTCCCCCCCCCCACCCCCCCCCATCCACAGCCTGGCCTGGCCCGTCCTGCCGCAGCAATGGCATCAGCATCCACAGGGAGCAGTCAATGTCAAGTCGTCATGAGGCAACCCACAGGAGGAGACACTGCACTGCTGCCGAGTCATTTTGGTGGTGTTCAGTGGCGCCTGTTCTGATCTAACATACGCAGGACACCACCTACTAAGCCCCCTACTGACGACAATAATTGCTTAGTCGCGGAGCCCGCGTGAAATACCTCTCCCTCTGGAGGGCGCCACCATGTCCATCCAATGACAGCCCCCCCCCCCCCCCCCCCCCATGAATTTGCCAAAACCAGTGACCCCGGTGGAATCAAATCAAGGCCACAGACTTGGAAGGGACATTGAAACTGAGGTCACCGAGACAGCAGGGTATGAAGGGCCAGAGAATTGCCCATGAGCTCCCATCCCTTCTCCCTTTTTTCTCTCTATGTGTGTGTGTGTGTGTGTGTGTGTGTGTGTGTGTGTGTGTGTGTGTGTGTGTGTGTGTGTGTGTGTTTGTGTGTGTGTGTGTATGTGTGTGTGTGTGTGTGTGTGTGTGTATGTGTGTGTATGTATGCGTGTGTGTATGTGTGTGTGTTGTGTGTGTGTGTGTGTGTGTGTGTGTGTGTGTGTGTGTGTGGTGGTGTGTGTGTGTGTGCCTATCTTGTGTTCATAAGTTTTTATTTCTTACTGATAACCTCTGATCTTTATGATTCTACAACCATATAAAAACTTAGCTTACATTGAAAATAAAAGTGTATAAATAAATGAACTGACCAACTAACTGCCTGCACTTATACATCCCCCTCCTCCTTATCTGCCTTCCCCCCCCCCCCCCCCCCTCTTTTCCATTCAAAGGAGGAACATTTTTTTAAAAGAAGGTTATTAGTTCTGCAAGACCATACAAACAGATTACAGGACAAAACACGATGCATTTTGACTTCTTGGGTCTTCTTCAGGAAAAAAACAAACAACATTTAGGACAATGAAAACGAAGAACAAGCAACCAATCATCTTAAGAAGGAGAAACGACAACACAAACGAAGTGGTTCACCTCGCGCCTTGGGGTTTTTCAGCCTGTCTGTCCACACCTGTCCTCCATAGCGCTCTCTCCGCGCCTCGAACACCCTCACAGTGAAGCGCCCTCTGCCTTGGTTGGTGATGCGCCTCGCAGCTGACAGTCCTGCCATGCCCCCGCCGATCACTACGACTTGTTTCTCCAGTTCCTGGCCCAGACTAAGGGAGACCAACACCACAGAGCACAGCGCTGTGAACCATAGTTGTGTCCCCTGAAGAGGCCGCATCCTGCAACAAAGAAAAACAAAAAAGGCGAGTTATATATTTTGCACTTTAAATAAAAGGTCAGTAATAAACTGTAAATTGGAGGAAACTCTCGACTTTTCTTTCTTTCTTTCTTTCTGCGTACGCAGGCTGATACTCCTGCGGACACTGCCTGTATAGACAGACAGTGGAGTTTTGTGTGTATGACCCTTTTTTATCCCGCCATTAAAGCAGCCATACTCCATCTTCTGGGAAACTCTCGACTAGAAATTCTGCATGAAAAAAAAAAATCTGTTATTTAAACCTGCACCAACAAAAAATCACAAGCGTTGCACAGAAGCACTTACATTCATTTTATCCTAGTTCTGTACGGCTGTGAACTCACTGCCGGGTGCCATCAAGATTGCCACAAATGCAGTCTCATTTAAAAAACAAATTGATACGACAGTTTTGAGATCTGCATATTGACGATTTTCTATTTTAACTTCCCCAGATATTTTACTGTTACCTGGGCCTGAATTTGGCCATTGCTTTTAACTTCTTGAATATCGAGTGCGACCCCTTGTTGCCAAAATTGCTCCAGGGGCCAACAGTCTGAGTCGCACTA